>OZ010794.1:240893192-242143192 GCA_963932465.1 Maratus speciosus
TATATATTAATTTTCTCATAATTTACTTTTTTAATTTACTTTTAAAATGTATGAATTTGTGAAGCAGTAAATACGTTGTTCTAGAGATAGACTTCCTTTTGCAAATATGTATCAAATATTGTGCATTAATGTATCCGTTCACTATGAAGAAGACTTCATTGCAATAGAAGTATTACTTAAATTAATATGATTTTACAGATATAACGTCATGAGATCTGAAGTTAACCTTTAAATGCATGGTTTTTGTTGTTTGTTTGTTTTTTGTTTCGGAAAAATTATATATGATTCTCTGAAAAGTTTATTACACAGGAAAAATAATGAAAAAATTAATCAAAAATACATTTTTCGTATAATGCGTCAACCATTTCTTATGTTGCACATCTGCAATACAAAAAAAAAATTAAAATATTGCAAATTAGAAAATATTTTAATAAGTATGAATCAAATTACCTTATTTTATATAATTTTTAATTTTGTAAAACGTAACCCTTAAACGCAATAATTATTTTTTTTAGAATTATGTTTTTTATTCTTATATTAGATATTAGACACCAGAAATTTTAAAACAGATTTTTAACTTTAATTTTTTGTAATTTTTGCGGGATTACTACTTTTTCTTCCTCCTTTATAGCTTTTTCTGCGCAAGCTTGTTGAGAGTAACCCTGAACGGTGCTAACTTTTATTTCTTTTTACATCGTTATTTTTATACATAGTAGTTTTTATAACTACAGCTGTACCATCTATTAAGATTCCTATAATCTAACTTACTTGACTTAAGTTTAAACTTAAAATTTATTACTTATATTTTTTCAATAATTTTTCTCTTTAAGTGGTCATACATTACACTTTTTCTAATCCCAGTGGCTCGCATATACATAGGGCATCTCATGCATAGTCTGGGTGTTAAGCTGATCTCAGCTAGGAAAAGCCCTCATCGCTGCTTATCTGTTCAGCACATGTTCAGGATTAATATTTCTATATAAATATACTGGATACTAAGAATTAAATAAAAAGTGATGTATATATTCATCACTATACATTCAAGGGATTAATGCAGGTTGCCACTGGCGACTGTTTTTTAATTCTACATCACAACACTTTCTCAAAACAAAATTATTTACATACTGTTCGAGAATATTTGCAAAAGAAATATACTATAAAATCTGTTTTTCTAAATAGTGGTGCAAATAGAATAGGTGTAGCCAGTGGTAGACCTGTTAATGTAATTCTAGTAATACACATTCATTGCTTTTGCGCAAACATAATTACATCATAGAAAACAGGAAGAGAGCTTTTGCTGAAATTGATTGTTAATGGGACGTGTAATTTCGGTTTACGTATGTGAATCTAAAATTACTCGACCATGACAATATTATTTTAATTATTGATAAGCTAAAGTCATGCAACAACACATTAATGGTCTTTAACCCTTTCGCTGCGCAACCCGAGATATGCTCGGGCATGCATTTCTCCGTCTAATTTATACTATTTGATTATTCCCACCAGTTATTTTTCAACGAAAACATTGTCTGATTTAATTAGGACATTTTCCCAGATTACGATAGTAAAAAAAAATTCTGATTTAAAGAACCGGTGATAAAAAATTAAAAACTCCGTAAAACACGTTCATCGCGAAGAATTACTTATGCAGCGAGAGGGTTAAACATACTATTGATTTACAAATCCTCAATTTCTTACATTAAATTCTTACGAAAATTCCACAATTTCTTTGTCGCACTGTCTTAACCCTTTCCGGCACACTGTGTCTGGGTTGGGATACCTAATTTTAATTCCAAACTTACGAACGGCACCAATAATATTTTAGTAAAATTTTGCTTTTACAATGAACATTAAAAGTAACATGTTTTTAAATTCTGAAAAAGTCATTTTAAAATTCATGTGTCAGTCAATCATATCATCATTTTACAACAAATATTGCTTGTGCCGGAAAGGGTTAGAGGCAATTTGTAAACTCAGATGAAAATAACATTCCAACTTACCGATAATTTCCGCAAAAATTTTGAGGCATGCACCTGAAAAAAATGTATAATAAGAGAACTGTATAAAAAACTGAATAAAACAAGATACATTTTATTAAATACATTTTGTGGTTCAAAATGTATTTATTTACTACAGGAGATATCAGTAGAGATTTACGGAAATTACCTGTAAGTTGGTTAATATGATATTCATTTTATGATCAAATAAGCATGACTACTGCATAGTTGCCAACGTACCGATAATTTTCGTAAAATTGTTTCAGCGTGGAGAGAGTTTTATACCGGAAAAAATGTGTATTAAAAAAATTTATATAAGGAACTATATGATACAAGATACAATTTATTAAATAAATTTTCTGTTTCGAACGTGTTTATTTACTACAGGAGATATCGATAAATTTCTACGGAAATTATCTGAAAATTGTCAAATATGATATTCATTTTATGATCAAATAAGCAACAGTAATTACTGCCATTTATTCGTTTTGTCGCTACTATCGAAATACCAGAGGTGTGACGTCATCACTAATCAACCGCCTTCTTACGAGTGTTGGAATTCACACCGGAAAATTTTGAATAGCAATTTTCTTTTATTTAATTTGTGGAATAGCTATTATCTTATAAAACAATAATAACTATTTAAACTTTCTGGCGAGAATTCGGAATCTCTAAATGAAAATTCAGCCAGATGCGGAATACCACAGTGTTGCCTCATCTGGCTCATTTTTTTTTAGGTGATTCAAAATTCCAAATAAGTTTAACCTCTTCAGACCCCAGGGTTTATTTTCATATATTTTTTTACTTCAGTTATGAATTTATATTTGCAAATTGATAACTAAGAAAGATTGAAAAGAAAAAAAAAATAAATTTATTTTTTGTTCACAAAATTTGATATATCATATATGACACATGGGACACAATAAGAACATTTTTTGACAATTTGTTAGGATATTTTCTTTTGTTTTGCATGGAAAAAATAATGAAAATTATTAAATAATTATGCATTTAATAAATTTTTATTTTTAACGGACTCTCCATATGGTATTTTAACGTATAATTTTTTTTTTTTTAAATTTTCGTTTTGTAAATTTCCCTCATTTTTCCTGCAAGTCATTTTCAAATCCTTTTTATGGCAGAAAAAAGCACTATAAGAAACAAATTGCTATTTTGCTTTAGTTTGGCTATCTTTTAAAATTCCATTCACACCATTTTCATTTTTTTAATCATTATTTATATACAGAGAAAAAAAAATTGTAAAGATGTGTATCCTATAGGATACACCAGGTCCGAAGAGGTTAAATATTTTTGTCTTATAAGATGATAGATATTCCACAAATAAAATAAAATAAAATTGCTGAATTACAAAACTAGAGAGAAGTCGGTCGATTAGTGATGACGTCAAACTTCCGTCCTCTGGCCTTGAGTATTTCGATGGCAGCGGTTTTATTTTCTAAAGCAAAAAACTTTAAGCTATACAAAAGTAAAGCAAAAATGTAAAAAAAATAAATATCAAACATTTTAGTTTTTATGGGGAAAAGAATAGAGGTCTATATTTGTGTACTTCATGTTTGGAGAGGTTAATGCAGTTTTAAAATGTTGAAAAATGTTTAATATTCTCAAGAATTATATTCATATTCGTAATAAAGTTGCTTATATGATATTGCAAAACACATCTTTTATTTTTACACATTTTTAAAAAATCAATAGAAAACAACCTTTCAATTTTGCCTCTTTGCTCGGCATTAGAAAAAGAAAATGTAATTTATTATTTTATTTTAATGTTGAAGATTCCTTTGTAAAAAGTCACGTTAGAGTGTTTTATTTTTAAGAATATTGAACAAAAAAGACAAAACTGATGAGAAAAAGAAGCTATTTAAAAAAAGGAAACGGGTTTTTATTGTGTCCTCTTTTATTGGATTATATACTATTACCTCCTCTTTTCCCCGCACATATAAGTAACGTCCTTTATCAAATAACCTGGCAAAGTATCTCATCTAAACTACGCGGATGATTGGAAAGCTTTACTTTTTGGCGTAAGCGGGCGGAAGTTAAAGTGCATTTTTTTTTTTTTCAGTTTCCTTTATGACTATAGCCTTTTTATGGAAAAAGTTTTTGAATTATGTGATAAACAGAATGGAAAAAAAATATGAAATTATTTTTAGAAAAAAAAAATTAACACATGTTTCAGAAGTTTTAGTCTATTTTATTTTGTATGGGATATGAAGATAATAATACACACAGAAAGACTTAAGATATCAGGAAAATGCTTTAAATACATATGTATCCGCTGCAATATTGATAACAAAAAAAAAAATAATTGCGAATTCAATTTCGGAATAATGTTGAATTATTCATTAAAAAACATGTGATTATTTTAATTCAATGAGTGATGACTAGATTTAAAGTTACCGACAAAAAATATTTTACTTTTATTTTCATGTGTATATTAAGGTACGCTACTAAAAAAGAAACTATTTCCGAAAACAGGATTGTATTGTGTCCTCTCTTTTATTGGATTAGATACTATTACCCCTCTTTTCCTCGCACTTATAAGAAAAGTCCTTTATCAAATAACCTGACAAAGTTATCTCATTTAAAGTAAGTGGATGATTAGAAAAGTTTTAGCTTTACTTTTTGACATAGGAGGGTTTTTCGGAAGGGAAAGTGCATCTTGTTTTCTTAGTTTTCTTCATGTCTATAGCTTTCTTTTTATGGGAAAAAGTTTTTGAATTATGTGATATACAGAATGTAAAAAATTATGAAATTATTTTTAGAAAAGATTATTTTTTATCACATGTTTCAGAATTTTAGTCTATTTTATTTTGTATGGGATATGAAGATAAGAATTCACACCGAAAGACCTAAGATATGAGCAGGGCTCCCAAATAGTCCGCCAACTGAATACCGATAAATTTTAACAGAAAATTTTATGGTAAGTTTGCGCTAGAACTAACTTTCAAAGGTCATTTCGGGGCGGCGTGTAAGAAAAATCTAAAAAGAAAATTTTTCTAAAATAATATTGGTATTCAGTTGGCGGACCATTTGGGAGCCCTGTATGAGGAAAATGCTTTAAATACATATGTATCCGCTATAATATTGATAAAAAAAAATTAATTGCGAATTCAATTTCGAAATAATCTTGAATTATATATTAAAAAACATTTAACGGTTTTCTTCAGGGAGTAATAACTAGGTTAAAAATTACTGCAACAAAGAATATTTAACTTTTATTTTCATGTGCATATTAATGTACGCTTCTAAAAAGAAGCTATATCCGAAAACAGGATTGTATTGTGTCCTCTCCTTTAATGGATTAGATACTATTACCTCTTATTTTCCGTGCACTTATAAGAAAAATCCTTTATCAAATAACCTGACAAAGTCTCTCATCTAAACTATGCAGATGATTAGGAAAGTTTCAGCTTTACTTTTTGACGTTAGATGGCTTTTCGGAAGGTAAAGTACATTTTTTTTACTTGTTCTTTTTTATACATATAGCTCCCTTTTTATCGAAAATGTTTTTAAATTATGTCATATATAGTATGGAAAGAAAAATTCGAAAGTATTTTGAGAAAAAAATATTTTTTATCGCATGTTTCAGATTTTTTAGTCTATTTTATTTTCTATATCAATTGACTATGATAACACACACGGAAATACCTAAGATATGAACCAAATTCTTTAAATACATATATCCACCTTAATACTGACAAGGAAAAAATGAATTATGAATGTAATTTTGAAAAATGTCGGAAATGTCATTAAAAAAAAACGTGCAAATGTTTCATTTCAATTAGTAATGAATCTGTAAAATATTACTCAGAAAAAGAAGTTTTCATTTTTATTTTCATATATATATTATTGTACGCTGCAAAAAAAAAAAGTTACCTCTAAAAACTGGGTTGTATTTTGACATTCCTTTTATTGAAATAGATACTATTACCTCTTCTTTTCTCTGCACTTATATGAAAAATCCTTTATCAAATAACCTGACAAATTGTCTCATCTAAACTATGCGGATGATTAGAAAAGTTTCAGCTTTACTTTTTGGCGTAAAAAGGGTTTTCGAAAGATAAAGATAATTTTGTTTTGCTTTTTTCCCTTTATAGATATAGCTTTCTTATTATTGAGATTGGTTTTTAATTATGTCAGTTATAGTATAGAAAATAAATTCTGAAATTATTTTGAGAAAAAATAAATATCCTTTATGACATGTTTCAAATTTGTTAGTCTATTTTAATTATTAATTAAATGAAGATAGTAACACCCACAGGAAGACCGAAGTTATAAGGAAAATAATTTAAATACATATATCCAGCGTAACATTGATAAGAAAAAAAAAATGAGAATTTAATTTCGAAATACTATCGCACTATCCATTATTAAAAATATAATTGATTTATTTCAATTATTAATGAACAACTTAAAAATTACTCTAAAAAAGAAGTTTTTACATTTATTTTTATGTGTACATTAATGTACGCCGCGAAAAAGAAAATCTGTTCAAAAAACAGTGTTGTATTGTGAACTACATGTTATTGTATTAGATGCTGTTACCTCTTCTTTTCCCCACCTTTATAAGAGACACATATAAGAAAAATCCTTTATCAAATAACCTGACAAAATTATCTCATCTAAACTATCCGGAAGATTATAAAAGTGTTAGCTTTCCTTTTTAGCGTAAAAAGGCTTTTTGGAATGTAAGGTGCATTTTCTTTTCTTTTATTATAAACACAGTCTTCTTTTTATGGAAAAAAGTTTTAACACGTTCACGCCGGCGCGGTGGGTTACACTCTACTGTCTCGGAACTGCCAAGTCTCCGGCTTTTTGGATACCAGTATTTTAATACAGAAAATGTTGTTTTATTTAATTAGAACAATTGGGCGATTTAAAGGAACAACATTTTCTCTAAATAATAGTGGTGTACAAAAAGCCGGAGACTTGACAACTCTGAGACAGTCAAGTGTGACCCACCGCGCCGGCGTGAATGTGTTAAATTTATCATATATAGTATGCGTGGTTGCTAACCACCCGATTTTTTTAGTACCAGTGTTTTTATGTGGAAATCCTTGTTTTATTGAATCCCACAAATTCTGTAATTTAATAAAGTGAACATTTTTGTAAGAATTTACTAGTATACAAAAAAAAATCGAGAGGTTGGGAAATGAGTACGGAAAAAAAATATATGAAATTATTTTAAGAAAAATAGTCTTTTTCACATGCTTCAGATTTTTTCGTCTGTTTTATTGTATATTTCATACAAAACAGATAATACATACAGGCAGACCTAAGATATGAGGAAAATACCTAAAATACATATGCATAGCTGCCAACTTGTACGGATTTTTGCTACCACTAAAATTTTATAGAAAATTTTGCCTAAATCAATCGCTGAATTGCCGCGAATTTTGATAATTAAATAAAGCAGAAATTTCTTTTAAATTTTAGTGGTAGGAAAAATCTGTACAAGTTGGCAACTATGCATATGAAGACGTGAGTTTCAAAACTCACCTTATCCTGAAAATCAAATTTTGTGCAATCGCGAAAAACATTTAAATGCGTCTATTGGTTTTCATTATAAACCAAGATTTTAAAATGGCAGAAATACAGAATAAAAATTGTTTTTATGCAGATTGTTGTGTTTATTCGGTGCAGGTTAATCAATAACATACGTTTATTGAGAAAACATGATTTTTTTAAATTCTGGAGTTTTATAACTTACGTCCTCATATATACACAGGAATACTAAAAAGAAACTAGTATGTTGTGGCTGCCACAAAACTTTTTTATATATAAATCACGTCAATTAAATCATTTAAATAGTACAAGGAATTACAACGATTTAGCACCAATTCATATCAAATTATATCTGAATTTGAAGTTGGATTAAAATTCTTGCATTAGTTCTTGAGACAGAGCTATAGTGGAAATTCTGAAAAATGTAGCCAAATCTGAAGTTTTATGAAAATCCATGCAGTAGTTCTTGAGATATAGCTATTGCAGAAATCGTGAAAAATGCCGCATAGAAGCGCCACCTGTTGGTCGAGTTTCACCAAAACCTAATCAGGTCCAGTTTATATGAAGGTCAAACTAAGTATGAAGTTTTGTGAAATTCCGTGCATTAGTTCTTGAGATAGAGCGCCCACAAAATTTTTGTCACATACAGACTCACAGACAGAGTGACAGAGTGACAGAGTGACAGACATACTCACAGACAGACATTTTCTAAAAACCATCAAATCGTGTTCTGGGCATTCTAAAACGTATAAATCCGTCGAAAACCGGGAGTCGAAAATTTTCACGAATCCAATACTTACTTCTTCTAGAAAATAATAATAATAATAAAAAAATAAATTGTGAATATGATATCGAAATATAGATTTAAAAAAAAAAAGTAATTGTTTTATTTAAATATGTATGAATAGGTTGAAACTAGAACGTCCAGCCGGTGTCGATTTGAATGATAAAATGTCGATTCGAACCAGAATTTTTTTCGAGAAACCAGTTAAATTTTAAGTAGAGAAAACTCAGTTAACCATTTCCGGCGCAGTGGCCCCACGTTGTGACCACCTAATTTTACTTCCAAACTTCCAAACGGCACCAATAATATTTTAACACTAGAACGGCCGGAAGGAATCGATCCAACCCCATCCATATGTTTAAATGTCAACTGGAACCAGAAATTCTTTCATAAATTAAGTTAAATTTAAACCACGCAGATTTAGGTTAAATAAATCAGGGAAATAATTTTAAACCCTCGAATTGCGGTGATGCCGCCACGGCATCACGTAACTTTACTCCGTGATTGCCACATTGGCACCGGAATTTTATAATGAACAATTCACCTTTCTTAAATATGCGAAAATTTGCTCTTACTTGTTTACAAATAAATTATCTTGTAAATACTGTTGTCAATAAACAATTTCGACATTTGATAAAGACAAGTACCTTGCCCCTGAAAGGGTTAAATAAAAATTCTGGTGTAAAATATTTTTTATGAAACTTGAGTAAGGGGTTATGAAACTTTCCGGGAGTTTTAGTGTTAATACAATTTTGCTTTTACAATGAACGAATAAAGTAACGAGTTTTAATTTCTAAAAATGTCATTTGTAAATTCCGGTGTCAGTTAATCATTTCATCATTCACGAAAAAAATTTCTCTGTGCCGGAAATGGCTAAATAAATAAGTGAAATATTTTTAAATAAAAATTTTGGTGCTAAAATGTTTTTAGTAATGCTGTGTAAAATTTCCGGACGTTCTATTGTTGAAAATTACTGCCAAAAAGAAATTTTTATTTTTATTTTCAGGTGTATATTAATGTATGCTGCGAAAAAGAATTTATTTCCAAAAAAAGAAAAGAAAAAAGAATTGTATTGTGAACTCCCTTTTATTGGATTAGATACGTTTACCTCTTTTTTTCCCCTCACTTATGAGAGAAACTTATAAAAAATTCTTTATCAAATAACCGGACAAAGTATCTCATCTAAGCTATGCGGATGATTAGAAAAGTTTCAGATCTACTTTTCGGCGTAAGAAGGCTTTTCGGAAAGTAAAGTGCATTTTGTTTTCTTAGTTTTCTTTATGACTATAAGCTTTCTTTATATATATATATATATAAATTGTAAATTATGTCGTATACGGAAAGAAAAATTCTGAAAATATTTTGAGAAAAAATATTCTTCAGTAAAAAAGTTAAAAATTCAATGCAAAATTCACCTTGATTAATAATAAACATATATAAGATACAAATAAATGTATTGCTTAAAGGCGTGTCAAATTTAATAAAATCCTTTAAAAACACATCAAAGTCATTTTAAAAAACAAAACGTTTTCAACCGACACTTATTCGGCCTTCATCAGCGAAAAAGTAATAGCTGTTGTCACTCTGCGAATTCTGCCTTGCCTGGAACAGACCATTTTACTTGAAGGTTGGGTCAAGTAATGAAGATAATAACATACAAAGAAATACCTAAGTTATGAGGAAAATACTTTAACCCTTAAGCCATTAAGGGGCGGTAGCATGTTTATGAAGGCACTTAATTTTAATTCCCAAATGCCACATTGGCACCAGAATTTTTATTTAAAAAAATTCTGTTTATTATGTACGTTAAATACAGCTCTTTCTTATTTAAAAATACATTTGTTTTCAAATTCCGGTGTCACTCATTAATTTCAACACTTTAGCAATGGAATTGCTTTGCCCCTGAAAGGGTTAAACGCGCGATTTCTTATTTTGTTTCGAAAAAATTATATATCATTCTCTGAAAGGTTTATTGCACAGGACAAATAATGAAAAAAATCAGAGATGCATTTTTCATATATTACGTCAATCTTTTCTTCTGTTGTATATCTGCAATATAAGTAAAAACTACTGTGGTATGGCTGTTTTAGGTTAAAATAATGCAGATTAGTAAATATTTTAATAAGTGTGTCTTCAAATACCTTATTTTATATAATTATTTATTTTATAAAGTTTAACCTTTAACCCTTTTATTCGCATGATTGAATACGTTCTGGAAATTACGTACTTCAGATAATCTGTTTTGACACCAGAAAATTTAAATGGTTAATTTCACTTTATTTAACCGTAGAACTACCGGAAATTTTACTCAAGTTTTATAAAAACATTCTACACCAGAATTTTTACTTAAAACTATTTAATTTGTTTATTTAACTTATTATTGTCTGATTTATACATTGAGTTTGTTTTGAAGAAATTTCTGGTTTGAATAAATATTTTGAATGTACATGTCGGGTCCAATGGACCCGTCTGGTAGACGGAAGGTTAAAAACGGAATGTCTATTATTAATTAAAGCATATATTGCTATTTTAATTTTCTGGTGTGAATTAGTATATACGAAAAAAAAAAAAATCTTTTAAATTCAACACACTGTTTTGCATATACGCAAAGCTGCGCACTAAAGGGTTAAATTGCCAACTGTAATAGTGATAAGAAAATAATTGTATTGTGAACTTACTTTGAGCTAGTGCCGAAGTATTCATTAAAAAAACATGTAATTGTTTTATTTCAATGAGTAATGAATAGGTTCATAATTACTGTAAAAAAATATTTTTTTTCCTTTTATTATAATGTGCATAATACTGCACATAACTGGGAAACAGAAGCTTATTTCAAAAAACAGGGTTGTATATTGTGGTCTCTTTCATTAGATTAGATACTATTACCTCTTTCTTTCCCATCACCTATACGAGACACTAATAAAAAAACCCTTGTTAAAAAAACCTGACAAGAGTATTTCAATTAAATATGGACGATTACAAATGTTTCAGCTTTAGATTTTGGCGTAAGAAGGTTTTTCTGAAGGTAGGGTGCAATTTTTTCTATATGCTATAGCTTTCTTTTTATAGAATAACTTTTTTAATTATGTCATATATAGAATGGACGAAAAATCTCAAATTATTTGAGAAAAAAAAATATTTTTCCCGTGTATTATAGTTTTTAGTCTATTTTATTATCGATTTAACATGAAGACGTTAAGAGATGCAGAACGACATAATATTTGGGTAATAAAAAAACGGAAATATATATTTTAAATCCGCATCCACTGTAACATTAACCCTTTGCGCTTTGTCTATGTTAGCGGATGTATGTGAGTAGCTATCAGTGTTGCCGCATTTGGCAGATTTGTTTTGTTTGGGGAATTTAAAATGGACACAAAAAAATTAATTGGTAATTTTATTTTACTTTATTTGTTGAAAATCAATAATGTTGTAAAGCAAAAAATCAGAGTGAAAACTTTCTGGTGAAAATTCGGTATGTCTACTTAAAAAAATGCAGCCAGATATCATGACGTACGCTGCGCACGTCATTGAAATGACCAAAATATCATGACAGAGCTACGTCACTGAGCGCAAGAGATTAATAAGAAAATAAATGTGTGAATTGAATAAAAAATACTGCGAAATAATTATTAAAAAAACTTCAATTGTTTTATTTCACTTTTTAATAAAAAATAATAAAAAACACTGTTGCGTAAAAGAAGGTTTTAGTTTTATTTCCATCTGTATATTAAAAAAATAATGCTTTACTATATTTTCGATATCATATTTATTAGATTATATTATCATTTTTTTTTCACGTAGAACTTTCAAATACCAAAGTAACTCATGAATTCTAATATGCAAATAATTGAAAAAGTTTCAATCTTTCGCAGTATCATATTCCATTTCTATTTTCCAAAATTTACGCTTGTTGGAATTATAGATGTATTTATTTTAATAGGAATTATAATTATTGGCAACTAGCAGACATCGCAAACTTCTCTTGCCGATTTATCCAAACAAACATTAAGTCAAACGAAATACATATTTGAAATTGACCTAGTGTTTTAACCCCTTGAGGGGCACCGGTACATATTATATACCACCTACGATTAATGAAGTTTTACACCAGAAAAATTTTACTTTTCTAACTTTGGTGGAAAAAAGCCGCAAAATTGCTTTTACGTATTTTGAAATAGAATTTTTCAAAGATTCCGGTGGGAATTAAGCATTTCACAAACGTAATTGCTTGCCCCTGAATGGGTTAAAGCAATATGAACCTTTACCTGGAATGTTCTTCTGTATTGTGAAAACGATACGAACCTCTTTGTACTTTTATACAGGACTTCTACTGGTGAACATTTTTTAATTCTATCTCGCACCTCTTTCTCGAAACAAAATTCTTTCACTTGCACTTTGCAAACATATGCAAGAGAAATTTACTAAAGAATTTACTTTTTCTAAATATTGGTACGAATAGAATAAAAAAATAGTCGCCAGTGACAGTCTTGTTATATATTTTCGATATTAATACTATCTCAATCAAAATTCAGGCTATTGAGTCCCAGCACTTTCAGTTGATCATTTATAGCAGTATTCGGTAAAGAACGATAGAAAGGTATGAAACGCACTAGCACCATCCCTGAAAAATTAACAATGCATGTTTCAACCAAATCCGTTGATTACAACTTTTTAAAAAGGCTAATCTTTCATAATCGGTTTCACTTGCTTATTGAACTTCTCTCTTTAATTCTATAACTAAGAAATGTAGACGATATGTGTCATGTGCAAAAATCCTTCCAGATAAATTATCTAACAAACAGTCCAAGTTCCATCGAAATCCATGTAGCTGTATTTTTTAATCCTTACCGGCGCGGAGTAATTCTGTTTATAAACTGATGAAATAATAGATTGACGCCGGCATTTATAAACGATTTTTTAGAAAATATGAACTTGCTTATTTCCACGTACATTATAATAGGAAAATTTTAATTAAATATTCTTGGTGCCGTTTGTCAGTTCTGGAATTAAAATTAAGTGTCCTTTTTTAAGGACACCGCCCTCGAAAGGGTTAAAAGGTAAACTCATTAAAGCCGGTTAGCAAGAAATATTGCCAGGTAAAGCGAACAAAAATTTAAAAATATGAATACCAGTATTTTAGTTTTGAAATTTTAATATTATTTAATCTAAGATATTGAGCGATCAAATAAATTCAAACTCCAAAGTGGGAAAAACTGGTGTCGAAGAATTAAAAGAAGTGTGAAGGAGGCTCATCGTTAATGGGTTAATGTACATAATCTTGTTCACATGAACGTAGAAATTTCTTTCATATTACCATAACTAAGAGAGTTGAACGATATATTATACAGTTAAATCTTTCCTCAAAAATTATCTAGCCCACAGATTAATAGATAAATGATTCAGTGCACAAGTCACATCAAAATCTATAAACAGTATCTTTTTAACCCTTTCAGGGGCAAAGCGATTTCATTTCTAAAGAGTTGAAATTAATAAATGGCACCCGAATTTGAAAACAAATTTATTTCTAAATAAGAAAAAAGCTATATTTCGAGTATATAACAAACCGAATTTTGTTTTACTAAAATTCTGGTGCCATTGTGTCATTTTGGAATTAAAATTAAGTGGTTTCATAAAAATACCTGCGCCCCTCAAGAGGTTAAGAAGTGGTAAAGTAGGGTTAGTGGGTTAATGTACATAATCTTTTTCACATGAACGTAGAAATTTCCTTCATATCTTCTATATTATAAAGGACAAACATATCTGTGCGTAACGCATACGTCATTCTGCGAATGGCAACGCCCTGAAATTTGAAATGAAATTTCGGTTTTGCAATTTTTGCTACAGCAAAGTTTTTAACTTCTAAACATGGCACAGTTTCAATTTTTACACCGTAATATAGGGGAAAAATGTACTTTTAACTGCAATTTGTTTGAAAGCTCTATCTCAATTTATTTTTGAGATATTAATTTTTATTATAGTTTTTAGTACCAATTTTGTAATTGTGGCAACAGAAGTACACCATTTCTATTAAAAGTAAAGGGAAAATACTCATGGTTTATTTATTTTTATTGATTATATCCTTATTGATGCCATTTTCACATTACAAATACAAATAACATTTTTTTTTATAATTTTTGAACAGAAAATGACGTCAGCCATTAAAAAAGGCAAGCATTCTTCTTCATACATCAGTTACATTTCCATATTTTTACATTACGCTGATACTGAGACGCTAGGCAAAATGATTCAGTGAGTAAAATTGATGTCCTATTTAAAACAAAAAGATTATTTTCTTTGATAAAACTAAATATTTGATATAACTAAACATTACTAAAAGGCAAATTTCTGAATATTTTATTCGCGGGTACTGAGGTTAAAACTTAAAGTTTGCGAGAATGTTCACATGCAAAGTTGTATCGGACAAACGTGACTTTAAGTTTGTAAATTCATTCATTAGTAATCTATTGCGCGTTAAAATACTTTCAAATTGTGAATTTGAGTGGTGCGTATGTAAGTTTTGAGAATGTGAAAATAACGTACAGTTTAGATTTTATAGGGGAAATTTTATAAGACAAAGAAAAATCCTTTTTACTGATTTTTCAATCCGTAACTTCAATCGGTAGCCTCAATCGGTAACTTCATAATTATTTATCTTGATTACGTATTCTAATACAGTTTAATTTTTTCAATAATTTAAGCAGTTGAAGTTTGTGGAAATAACATTTTGGTAATTTTAGGTTAAAAATATTATTTGTTAGACAACCAATGTAAGATGAATTTTTTATTGTAATTATTTTTGTAGGTTTATCATAATTTGATCTAACAGTTTCTTTCTAAACATTTTAGTTCGTCGAATTTCGACGGGTTCCAACTCGTTTCTATAACTAACAGAGTTGAACGATATATTATACTTAATCTTTCCTCACTTAAATCTTTCCTCAAAAATTATCTAGCTCACAGTGCACAAGTCTCATCAAAATCTATAAACAGTGTCTTTTTAAATAGCTAAACTTTCATAATAGGTTTCCTCTGATTATAGAAATTTCAACTATGAATCTATCAATAAGGAACGTTGAACGATATGTTGCATGAAAAATCTCAGAAAAATTATCTATCTATCACTGCAAGCCCCATTAATATCCATGCAGCAGAACTCAATTTATAAGACACTGAAATGAATTCCTAATTCGCATTATATATAAAAACAAGTTTGCGATGGAAAATAAGCTTTCCTTTTATTTATACTAGTTTATACTACGATCATACATGAACTCTCATTTAGTAAAAGTAAGTATCGACCGAAACAGGCTTTAACACCATAACCGAATTTCGGTAATCTTCCAATTTTCGATCGAAAACGAATATGACCGAAAATTTTTTAAAGTAATTAATACATACATAAATATACATAATTATTAATTAATTATTTTTTAAGTAATTAATACATACATAAACATACATAATTATTAATTAATTATTTTTAAGTAATTAATACATACTTAAATATACATAATTATTAATTAATATTTTAAGTAATTAATACATACATAAGTATACATAATTATTAAATAATTATTTTTAAGTAATTAATACATACATAAATATAAATAATTATTAATTATTTATTTTTAAGTAATTAATACATACTTAAAATATACATAATTATCAATTAATTATATGTGTGGCCCAAAGTTGAATCTCTGTGTCTTTGATGAAAACTTTTTATTTTAATATCAAATAAAATGTTATAAATTCATCATCGACACAAAATGATTGGAACAGATGTCATAAATTCCCGGGGCCACCATCTTGGAATTTTTCTTGTCGTGAAAACCCCTTTTCCGCCAAGTAGTAAATGTCGCCAAACACCGGCTTATACGCATGTTAGACTTAACGAAAATAAAAGACAAAACTCGCTAAAGTGGCAATCAGTAATCGTTGTATGAACGATACGCGCTCATTAACCGAAAACAAATCACTGGATTCAGCAGTTCTCGCTGTGTAGCATTCTCAAAATTCAGCAGTTCTCGTTGTGTAGCCCTCTCAAAATGTAAAAAAACTCGAAAGGCAAACAAATATACATAAAATTATCAACATACCTTAACAGACACTCGCTAAAATGGCAATCAGTAATCTTTGAATGAGCGCTACACGCTCATTAACCGAAAAATAACATAACTGGATTCAGCAGTTCTCGCTATGTAGCATTCTCAAAATGTAAAATACTAGAAAGGAAAACAAATATACATAAAATTATCAACATACCTTAACAGACATCTGCTTTCTTCAAAGCTCAAGCACGAAATACTGTCATAGCATCACCGTCATTTTCAAAAATAGGCTTATGAATACGCATTGACACACTGTAAATAAACCTCCTTTTTTCGTCAACATTTCCTCAAATTTCTTAATTACTTCAGCAAGAGCGTTTAAACGGACTAATCTAATAGTCAATCTAATAAATCCAATAAATTTAATATAAAAGCAAAAAGACAAAACAATACAACACGAAATCAAACCACATCCACAATATCCTAGCCGAAAATGACTTTCTCAGGGGTTGCCAGAATACGACACGCCAAGCACACACGTCACACGAGGTTCCACATATCGATAAACATCGCCAACATAAAATCGCCAAGAAATCTAAAAGCATCTAAGATGGCTGCCATCCGGGAATATAACGCATCTAAGCCAAATGATTTTCTGTTTATACGAATTTTCATCAAATTAAGTGACGTTTTAGGTATACGGTATACATACCTCGATGTATCTTTTATAATGCTTTTTGTAAATGATTATCTGTTGCACTAGGACTTTCTCAAAGAGTATTCGAAACCCTCTTGCGGTTTCAAACTAAGCATTTTCTATTTATCTTATGTCTGCAGTTATTAATGAGCACGAGAAAAGCGTCTTTAAAGATTTGTCATATATGCATTTCATGCTTGTAATTGGCGCTCACTATTTGAGTCAGTCATGAGATAGCAATAAATAAAGACTGTTTCATTTGAGCTGATACAGCTCAAATCTATGAGTAATGGCCTAAAGAAGAAAAGAGATTTTTTGAATACAGATGGTCTCGGTCGAGTTTCAGTTTGCCCAAATTTTTGACAGCATTTTGGACGAAAGTCAGATTTTAGGAAGAAAACGAAAAAAATTCGGCTGATCTCTAACTAAAAGATTTATTTAACCCGCGAGGACGCGCGCCGGGCCTGGTAGACCTGCACTGCATACGGTTTTTACAATTGTCACCACTATATTTATAAAAGTAAACTTCAACTTCTATTATCGCAAAATTATCTCCAATTAAATAAGGTGACGATCTTTATTTGCATTTATTAGTGATAAATAAAAAACTATTCATTCCCTGGGTATGCGCGTGTCCTTCCGGGTTAAGAAAAATATCTGTCCATAACTCCTCAACGTATTCATATCACAGTATGTGAATAATAGATATTTTTTTAACTTCACTTTTATATTGATTTCTTTAAAAAAAGGGCCTTTTTGCAATCACTTAAATTATATATCTATCATATATATATATATATATATATATATATATATATATATATATACTATATATGTGTGTGTGTGTGCGTGTGTGTGTGTTGCATTCTAGCAACATTGGATTGGCTTTATAGTTGAAATTGCAGTACAGGCTGTCACTATAATAGCTGAGGATCTCATCCAGCTATAATGGCGTAAAAGAAGTGGTCAGAACAGATAATTCGAATCTGTTATATTAGTAGAACGAATTGTTGAAATGCAGTTGTCGAGTGAAAACAATGGAATGCATCGTTCCGTGAAGTTTCCCCAGAAGAAATTGAAACAACTCATAATAGCAGCTAAGCACTTTATTAGAATATCTTGCAAAAAGTGCAGTTTCCACCAAAATAATTAGCCATCGCTCCGTAGTAGTAATTAGGTTTAAACAAAGTTCCAGATAATCGAATAACAGGACGGTGACCAGGGGATGGATGAAAACTGGAACTACGACTCAAATCTGCTGAAACACAGCAAGTATCAACTTTTTGTTCCTCACGTGTAAGGATACAAATATGACGTAGGTCGCGCTCTTAACCAACGAATAATTAAGAATGTCACGTGATATAAAGAGTGCGAACAGAACTAGCGGATGAATTTGGAGGAAAAAAGGATAACATCAGAAATGCGCGGGAAAGTAAAAATGGAAGCTAAAAGAATAATCTCGAAAGAAAAAAGCGCGGGAATGGAACATTTAATTTAAGAATACTAATAGCGTAATATTTAAGCGATTAAGAAAGTGAGACATTAAATTAAAGGGAATTTAATAGAGTTAACGATAGAGATTATTTAAGGATAAGGATTTAGTGAATATAAAGTAGTAATTTAGAATAAGATAAGGAAATCGCGGAATTAGATCTAATAATGTAACAAAATCCCTCCCCTAAAAAAATGAATGAACTAGTAGGTCCCGACCTGCGAGTTCATTGAAAGAAAGCAGATACTCGTGTTACAATTTTTGTTTCTTTGTTTTACAATCTTCTTTAAAATGATACCGTCACTTGGTCACCAAATCGCGTTGCTCAAAGCTTTAATTTCATTTTGAAAGGAAAAAAAAAATATAATTAAAAATTAAAAAAAAATTCGCGTCTTAGTGGAAACTGCTGTAATAAGTACATGTCCAATAATAAAAACAATTATAATAATATTTGGTTAAAATTCAAAATTAGCAACAGTTTTGCTTTCTGTGAAGTAATACAGCAATATCAATATCAGTTCATTAGTAAGCAACAGTGACACAATTTTCAAAACCATACCATATTTATTCAGTATATTCACTAAATTATATGTCCTCTAGTGATTTTTAGTCCGTACTGAAATATGGATTTGTAGAGTTCATAAGAGTTTTTGGTCGCTTAAATTTTATATCACAGACTTTGTTGCACTAAAAATATTAAATACTAATAACAATAAATAATAAATTATAACAATAATAAATAAATAAATAATCTTAGAATAACCTTGTATAATAATAATATATCAAAACAATTAACAAACAATAGTAAATAAAATTTTTGTCAACTATAATGTAATTTACAACTGTACAATCTTTGATAGTTTTTGCCATGGCCTTTTCATTATTACAGATCTGTATTCTCTCAGTATAATAATAGTATCTATCACAACTGCTGTTAAATCTTACGTAATTTTATTCCTCGTATTATTTTTAATCTTTGCTAAGTTTTCGAAAAAATGTAATAATTTGTGACCGGAAATGAAGACATCATGAGGTGCATCGCCTCATATGTCCTTCTAAGTTTTAAACCATCATCACTGTTTCAGTAACTTATGTCTTTTGTTTTAGTATAGTCATCATCAAAAATTATTTAAATCTCTACATAAATAATTCAATAACATTCTTAATTCTAGTATTTTCTTCTTTTTATAAATAATAATAATATAATGTTAATCCTATCCAGGGTTCGCACAGTGTTACCACTAAATTTTTACAGTATTTTCAAAGTATTTCGCAGCAGGAAAATATTGCTAAATCTGTGAATAAAGGAGGTGGTTACAAATTCTATGTTTAAAAAATTAAATTTAAATTTTCTTCTCCCTAATAGTGGTGCCAGACTCCTTAGAAATTCCAAGGAGTGTGCGAACCTTGCCTATATCACATAATAAATTCATGTCTATAAATATCTCAACTAATAAAAATATTTAAAAAAAAATCATCATCTTCGAAATAAAAAAAAAAAATCTTTTGCAAAGGGAGTAAAAAAATAGCTGAATGCACTAGCGTTTCTTAATTCGCATCTGTAAATTACCTTTACTTCAAATAATAAAATAAAAAATCAAATCTGTCGCTACAAAATGAAATTTGACTTTCGTGGTAAAAAAAAAAATATATACAGTAAAACTCGGATATAACGCTCACCGCTTAAAACGCTTTCCCGCTTTTTACGCTCATTTGTCCCGATCCCTTGAACCATACCCATAAGAACAATGTAAAAATTCATTGCTTTTAACGCTCCCCGCTTTTAACGCTTTCCCGCTTTTAACGCGCTTTTTATTGGTCCTTTGAACAAAGAAATCCCGGATATTACGCTTTGGTGCTTTGGTTTGCATCCGAAGTTTTCATTTTCTCGCCCGTACACACACAGAGAGAGTGAAAGTGGGGATGCGTGGAATTGGCAGCCAGCCAACGCCCAAAGACTATGTTAAAAAAAAATCAGCTAGCCCTGCGGTTTTTTTCTCATTGGATCAGAGATTAAAAGAATTTCTTCCGTCCATCACAGTAGCACCTGTCTGTCTCTTACTTCATACAAATTGTTCCCGCTTTTTTCATTTACACATAAGTAAGCAGTATCGCTGGCGACTCCAATTAGAGGCAACATGGAATCTAAGAGTATGAAAAGAAAGACGCTGACAATTTCAAAAAAATTAGAAATTCTAAAAAATTATGACAAAAAATCCCCTATTGTGAGCCAAAAAGATTTTGCGTTATCTATGAATATCGCACCGTCGCACTGTGGGGTATTTGAAGAATCTGGGCGGCCAAAAGTCGATTTCATAAAGTACAGCGCAGGATCGAACGGATGGATATAAGTTGAAACTGAATCATTGGGGAACCACGTGATGCGATTTTTATCTCCTTTAAGAGAACGATGACCTCCTGTTATCAGTTGAAACTGGAGTGTTGCGTTAAGTGTATGAGTGTCAAATCGTTCTTCATTGTGACTTCCTATTTTTGAATGTGAATAACTTTAGTTTTGGAAGTATTTAAAATCTAATCGTTATGGATAGTGACGAGGCAGGTATGTATCATTATTATCATTAACTTTGAATTGAGAAATAAATAGTTTTAGTATTTACAAAATTAATTTAAAATAGCGCATATTTTTCTATTATTTTTTTCCCTTGTTTCCCAATTCACGAAGGGTTTAGTTATATTTCCAAACATTTCCAAGCAAAGTTACTTATTGTACCAATAAATATACACCCTTCTATTTGTGTTTTCGTTTAAAGTAGTTCCACCTTCGTCCCCTTTTTAAAATGAAGGCGATATAAATATGCTCTTCCAAAATTCTGAGCAAGCATACAAAATTACTATATATTGATTTTTAACTGATATTTATCATATAAATTTTAATTTTAAAAAAATTGTTATGATTCATTAGAAAGTGATCACATTTGTTAATTTTTCAGTCGTTCTGATTGAAATTAAATTTATATAATTTAAAAAAAATTGCTTTAAAATATATTCATTCCCTTTTATCTTTTGTTAAGCACTTTTCACAAAATTGAAATAATTTATTGCTCGTTATTAACATTTGTTTAGCTAAAAAATAAGTCGAGGCAATTTTCCATATGTTTTTGTTAAAAGTTAGTGAAAGATTGTGAGATTTTTTTTTTTTTTAAATAAGGGATAAAATGATGTTATCTATCAAAATTGCATATAATTATTATGCATTCTTTTTTGTTCATATTTTGTATTTATTTTTATTTAGGGCCTTCGAATGTCAGAGTAATGACTCGAAAAGAATTTTTAAACATTATGCAACAGCAGAATTTGCCAAACATTAATCATAGATTAAATTTCCTTGAAAATTACCTTCTTAATAGCGATAATTTTGACGATGATGAAATTAAAAATCTCAAGCACAATTTCTCCCAATTTAAATCTCAGTTCAAGAGCAAATGGATCGTAGCCTATTATATGTTAGATAAATTTGTGAAAAATAATAAGGAATGGCTTGAAGGTACAGTAGAAATTTCAAAAAAAGTAAATC
The DNA here is from genome assembly GCA_963932465.1 of Maratus speciosus. Lineage (NCBI taxonomy): Eukaryota > Metazoa > Arthropoda > Arachnida > Araneae > Salticidae > Maratus > Maratus speciosus. The sequence continues at coordinate 240,915,272 of OZ010794.1, forward strand.
GACCAGGAAGGCCAGCAAAAGCTTTCACTGAATCAAGTGTCAGGTCAAAGCGGAGAAAGTCTGAAAGTTTGAGGAGCTCGACTGATGTGGAAGTACTTACACATGCCGCTCAGATAAAGTTAGAAACCTCAGGGAAGAGAGATGCTGCCCATGTTCTAAAGGATTTAACATGTTCACCAATGCGAGCAACAAAATATAAAAAAGCATATTTGAGAACTCAGCAGACGGAAAAGAAAACACAAATATCGCCTTTACAAGCGTTATCATTATTCGCCGAAGCTAACCTTTCAAGTAATCAATACGAAATTATAAGACGATATCAAAAAAATGTATACCCTTGTTATAGTCTTCTACAACGGTCTAAAATTGATTGCTATCCAGACAAAGACTCTTTTAAAATTACTGAAACTTGCGCTGAAATTAATATTCAAGATTTACTTAATTTAACAGTGACACGATTATTCATTTATTTGAAGGAAGTTTTGGAAAGTTTAAAAGAAGATGAAAAAAATGCATTGATTCTTATATATAAATGGGGCTGCGATGGATCGCAACAAGCACAATACAAACAAAAATTTGAGAGTGATTCCTCTTCCAATGAGCATATATTCCAGAGCTCGTTTGTTCCAATTCAGTTAATTTGCAGTATAAACAACAAGACTAAACAACAAGACAAGGCAAAATCCATTGCCTTCATCACCACGTTATTGCCGGTCCATGCGAATAAGATTTGTAAAAGAAACAACAGAAATTGTTAATGATGAGATTAATTACATAAAAAATGCATTAAAATCCGTACAGCCCTCAAAAATTACATTAGAGGAAAATAAATTTTTAGTAAAACATACAATGATACTTACTATGGTCTCTGGAAAAATATGTAACGCAGTCACAAGTACAAAATCGACAATGCGTTGCTACATTTATGGACTGACATCCAAAGATTTTAATGATCTCTCTAAAAAGAAAAATGTGAAGCCAGAAACATTAGAATTTGGACTATCGATTTTGCATGCTAGGATTCGATTATTTGAAAATTTGTTGCATTTAGCTTACAAACTACCGATAAAAAAATGGAGATTGAAATGCAGAAGACGAAAATGCTCTCGTTAACCTTCCGTCTACCAGACGGGTCCATTGGACCCGACATGTACATTCAAAATATTTATTCAAACCAGAAATTTCTTCAAAACAAACTAAATGTATAAATCAGACAATAATAAGTTAAATAAACAAATTAAATAGTTTTAAGTAAAAATTCTGGTGTAGAATGTTTTTATAAAACTTGAGTAAAATTTCCGGTAGTTCTAGGGTTAATGAAACAAAATTGCGCATTCAAGACAATTTCAAAACAAAATTAGGTTTACTTGTAGCTATTCCTAAGCCTGGATATGGTAATACAAATGATGGAAATACGAGCAGAAGATTCTTTACTGACCCATCTCTAGCAGCAGAAATTACCGGCATTGATGAAAGTTTAATATATCGATTTAAAGTTATTTTTGAAACCATATCCAGTGGCCACAAAATTCACCTTGATAAATTTAAGGAATATACAGAAAAAACAGCAGAGCTCTACGTCCAGTTATATAAATGATATCCAATGTCACCCACAATGCATAAAATATTAATTCATGGACCCACTGTGATAGAGAAAGCTTTACTACAACTAGGCCAATTGTCTGAAGAAGCAGCCGAGGCACGGAACAAACATTTTCGATTATTTTGCCTAAATCTATCGCGTAAATTTTCAAGAATTTCTTGTAACCGTGATGTTCTCAACAGATTGCTTTTGAGTTCAGATCCAGTTTTAACTGGAATGAGACCCACGATAAGAAAAAAATCAAAATTGTTCCTTAAAGAAACTCTAGAAATGTTACTGCCTATGGAATCTTCTGAAGCCCGTGATCCAGAGGATTCTGATTATGAAGAAACAGATTACGATTCTGAACTATCATCTGATTAAAAGATCCCACATTGGGGATTTACAAAATAATTGTTCTTATCATAAATAATCTGTTTTTATAATTTATTCAATTATTAAACACATTATTCCATTTTTTATCATAATTATCATTTATTTTATAATACTATTTATCATGATTATCATTTATTTTATAATACTATTTATCATGATTATCATTTATTTTATAATACTATTTATCATGATTATCATTTATTTTATAATACTATTTATCATGATTGCCATTTATTTTATAACACTATTTATCATAATTATCATTTATTTTATAACACTATTTATCATAATTATCATTTATTTTATAATACTATTTATCATGATTATCATTTATTTTATAACACTATTTATCATAATTATCATTTATTTTATAATACTATTTATCATAATTATCATTTATTTTATAATACTCTTTTTCATAAATATCATTTATTTTATAATACTAATTTTGATCAATAAAAATCAGTACGAAGTTGCAAAACATCCATGATTTTTAATTTATTAAACAATATTTATTTTAAAAAATGCATTTATTTACTGCTTTAAACGTTTAAATTAGTTTAAAAGCAAAAAATAATTTTGGCCGCCCAGATTTGTGAAATACCCCACTGTGCGTCGTCCCTTCGGACACTTCTTCAAAACAGAAAAGATATTGAAAAAAATGCTGCTATTGGTGGCTCAAAGAAAAAGAGAGTGAAAACAGGAAAATATGAAGATTTAGAAAAAGTTATGTACGAGTGGTTTCTTGAATCTAGACACTGTAACATACCTGTCAGCGGATCCATAGTTAAAGAAAAAGCTGCAGAGGTAGCTCAAAAGCTAAGAATTGAAGATTTTACTCCATCTAATGGGTGGTTAGACCGATTTCGAACCCGCCACGGCATTGTGTACAAGAAGATTTGCGGAGAATCCGCTGCCGTGAACACAGAAAATGCAGAATTTTGGAAAAAGAACAATCTTCCAAGGCTTATGAAAAACTATGCCATTTGTGATATTTATAACGCCGACGAATTTGGCTTATTTTTTAAAGCGATGCCTGATAAATCCTTAACATTAAAAGATGAGCAGTGCCATGGAGGGAAGCTCAGTAAAGAACGTGTTACTGTGCTTGTTTGTTCCAACGCCGATGGGAGCGACAAACGCAAGCTTCTAGTGATTGGAAAATCGGCCAAACCTCGCTGTTTCAAGAACATCAAACGACTGCCCTGTGACTACGCACATCAACGTAAGGCTTGGATGACGGGTCCCCAGTTCATTAAATATGTTTCTGATTTTGATGTCGAGATGCGGAAGCAAAATAGGCATGTCATACTATTCGTAGACAATTGCGCAGCGCATCCCCAAGAAATACCAGATATTACAAACGTCTCTCTGGAATTTTTACCAGCAAACACCACAAGCATACTTCAACCGATGGATCAAGGGATCATAAAGGTTTTAAAACAACATTATCGCAAACGTATAGTGAAACGATTTCTACATGAAATGGAAAATAAAAGTAGTCGATCTTCTGTAACTCTCCTCGACGCCATGAACTACCTTAGCGCTGCTTGGGATGCAATCGAACCTAAAATAATTCCAAATTGCTTTAAAAAGGCAGGCTTCATAACAGACGCCAACTATAATATGGATGCAGCTGAAGAGTGGTCGGATCCTATAGACGACGAGGACTGGCAAGCTGTTTGCGAGCATCTTGCAGAAAACGCACACAGCCTTCAGAACTATCTTAACATTGATAAAGACGTTATCACATGCAACGTTAGGAGCATTGACGACATTATAGGGGACACTGTACAGGATGACGCAGAAGAAGAGGACCCTGATGAAGTTGCTGATGGCGATGTTCAAGAGCGCATCCCAACGATAGCTGAAGTAATGGAAGCTTTTAGCACTATCCGCCTATACACTGCTTCAGTAGATACCGCCGCTTCATATGAAGATATATTAAGACATATAAACAAAGCAGAAAACTCTCTTTTGTGTAGCCGTTCGTCCACCCGTCAGACGAAACTCGATGAGTTTTTCTCTAAAACAGAATAAACAGTAAGTGAAAGTTTATAGTCCTCATAGTGGTGCTCAAGAATACAAATGTTACATTTTTTTTAACAAAATATTATTATTAGTTTCTTTCATAATTTTATTTTATGTTTAATATAAGGATAAAGGTTCCTATTAGAAATGTTAAATATATTTTGTAGCTTTTAATGTTAACAATTCTTTTACTTATTCTGATTTGAAATAATAATACACTTTGTAAACACTATGTAAATTTGTGGTATTTAAAATGAAGGAAACGTTTTTGTACCTATGCTGTGGAGTTTCTATTTTAAATAATACACGAAAATGATTCCCTGCATTATTTAAAGCAGATAATCTAATATTCTCAATTTTAAAATGTCGAAAACTTTCTCCCGCATTTAGCGCTTTCCCGCTTTTAACGCTCTTCTAGCCCGGTCCCCCGGAAGAGCGTTATATCCGAGTTTTACTGTATATATATATATATATATATATCGCAGACGAAAATTATCATTAAGTCTTGCTTTCGAATAAACAAGCGGTTTCACAATAACCTTCACACCTGTGGACTCGGAATTAAAATATGAAACATTTTCTTTTCTCTCTCTCTATCTCTTTTTTTTTTTTTTTTTTTTTTTTTTTTTTTTTTTTTTTTAATATAAAAACTGATAAAATGCAATCGTTAGAATAATATTTAAATCATTTGAAAGAATATCAATTAGGTTTTTATTAAATTTTTATAGCAAGTAAGATTAAGTTTTTAATTACTAATAATAAATTAAGTAAAGTTAAGTATTTTGGTTTAAGTTTATAATCCAACACTAATTAGAACTCTAGATAAATCAACCAACTTACGCCCGCATAACTCAGTTAATTTAAATAAACTCCCAAACAGATAAACTATTGGGACGTCTCCCAAAACTTATCCGTAATGTTGAAATAATAAATTTACTTAAGCTTTAAATTTTAATATTAATTTACAAACTCATCATTGTTAGAAAATTAAGTTTAAGTTAGTGATTTAACCTGCGTCTGCTGCTGTTGTTCTGGTAATTGCTCATGAGACAATTTTAAGTTATTAGGATGATGGTACAAATGCAATTTTGAAACATGAATGGTTTCGGTTTCTTTAAATGGGGTTTCTCTATCGATCTCAAAATTTACATCGGATACTTTTTCGAAGATTTTGGTATGGTCCAGTAAATACCTGAGAAAGCTTTCTAGTATTTGGGTAATGAAATTCTTCATAAATAACGAGATCGCCTACTTCAAATTTTGGCTCAACATAATTTTAGTTTCCTACCAATCTCTACTTTTTTATGGAAGTAATCTTCCAAATCTTTTAGATCGTTTAATTTAAGTGAAGAAAAAATCAGAAAATCTAGGTATTTCAATTTTGATAAATTTTTCTACTAAAATCTCTGAAATTTGAGCATAACTATCACAATTTTGGCAATCATTGATATAAATTTTCAAAGCTTCTTCCTTTAAATATTTTAAAATTCCCAAGTATCATTTTGTTTAATGCAAGAATTATCAAAGTATGTTAATCATTGTTGAATGTTCATTCCTAAATCGGGGTCAAAAGATAAAATACTAGTTTCAGTCATTTTTCTTTTTTGTTTCCACGTAATAAACTACAGTATCTAACGTTACTTCCAGATCGTAAAAGCATTACAAATATACCTCAAAATCTCTATCATATTGCTTAACTTAAATATAAAACTAATAATAAAAATCTCATAATAAATAATAAATTAACACAACATTAATAAATCTCAAAATATTAAAATATTCTATCTTTTAAATACTCGTAATCTTTGAAAATATGTATAAATAAACGATTAAGTAATTTAAATAAAACACCTGTCACTTTAATCAGGGATGTGATTTCCGTGTTTTTCCATACCAGTATATTCTTAGAGAAAATGTTGTTCTCTTAAATCGCAAAAATGTTTCGATTAAATGAAATATCATTTTCTCTAAGAATATACTGGTTTGCAAAAACGCGGAAATCGCATGCCTGTTTAATGTTCATATGCTTTGTCGGAAAAATAAACACAACTTATTTGGAATAAAAAATAAAATAAAATAAGTTAAGCAATAACTAAGAATAAACATAAAATTTTTTCATCACATAACAGAGATCATTTTTTAAAATGACTTACGTAATGCTGAATGCTGTCTTTATTAGGGCTGGAACAACTTTTGTTGTTCTTTTTTATTTTAATGATGTTATAAGGTATCTGAACTTTGTTTCTTCCTCGAGACCGTCGAGTGAAGTAAGGCTTTTTTGGACTTTTTAGTTGACATTCGATGATTCGAATTTGCGCTGGCTAGATGGCGTTCATGCTGCATAAATTCTGGAGTTGCGTTGAAGTTTCAAATCCTTGCCGGCTAAATGTTGCATTCTAGCAACATTGGATTGGCTTTATAGTTGAAATTGCAGTCCAGGCTGTCACGATAATAGCTGAGGATCTCATCCAGCGATAATGGCGTAAAAGAAGTGATCAGAACAGATAATTCGAATCTGTTATGTTAGTAGAACGAATTGTTGAAATGCAGTTGTCGAGTGAAAACAATGGAATGCATCGTTCCGTGAAGTTTCCTCAGAAGAAATTGAAATAACTCATAATAGCAGCTAAACACTTTATTAGAATATCTTGCAAAAAGTACAGTTTCGACCAAGATAATTAGCCATCGCTCCGTAGTAGTAATTAGGTTTAAACAAAGTTCCAGATAATCGAATAACAGGACGGTGACCAGGGGATGGATGAAAACTGGAAATATGACTCAAATCTGCTGAAACACAGCAAGTATCAACTTTTTGTTCCTCACGTGTAAGGATACAAATATGACGTAGGTCGCACTCTCAACCAATGAATAAATAAGAATGTCACGTGATATAAAGAGTGAGAACAGAACTAGCGGATGAATTTGGAGGAAAAAAGCATAACATCAGAAATGCGCGGGAAAGTAAAAATGGAAGCTAAAAGAATAATCTCGAAAGAAAAAAGCGCGCGAATGGAACATTTAATTTAAGAATACTAAAAGCGTAATATTTAAGCGATTAAGACAAGTGAGACATTAAATTAAAGGAAATTTAATAGAGTTAACGATAGAGATTATTTAAGGATAAAGATTTAGTGAATATAAAGTAGTAATTTAGAATAAGATAAGGAAATCGCGGAATTAGATCTAATAATGTAACATATATATATACATTTTAAGCGGTAGCTTATTATTTCTACCTCAGAAATCAACAGTTTTTAACTACTGATTTCGTAATATTGCACTTGAAAACGAGTTACGAATCATAAGTTCCAATCTTACTTATAATTGAAGAGCTAAGTGGAAGAACATATTAAGTAACAAAAATTACATTTGAAGAAATTTGATGTGAAAGTTTTTGTTGTAAATTTTAATGATTTATTTTCTGTTTGATATCATGTGTTTAAAATATTAACAGGTGTGGTATTAAACTCTATCAGGAAAACTAATTCATATTTAATTTTTAAATTTTAAAAAATATTAATATTATTTGCATTATTAAATATTAAAATATTAAGTATTAATGAATAATGTCTTAAAAATTCAAGGCTAAATAGAACTTTGGTATTTTAGCGTTACCATGTGATAGAATACCTCATAACGCCTTCATCCAAAAGATAAAATAATTTTTAAGAAAATGTAGCATAACATGTTCTTCCACCCAGTTCTTCAATTGTTCTCCCAAGTGAGGGGTGGCCAATTGTCGCACGCCAGATAACAGTACTTTTTAAAAAGAAATAGACGACTTGATGAATCGCAGAAGATTCAATGATTAGATAAGGCAATGTTTACTATAAAATATTATTGGTGTAGAGCGTACCACAGTTGGCTACCCCTGTCTTCAGTTCCTTTTGTTGTTTTTCTTTTTGAATTAATAAATTTTCCATTTTGAGATCACACATTTCGTGCAAAGGCTGTGTTGATGCTGACAAGGATTCATTATTTCTGGTGTTTTTTCATTGGTTAAATTGTTTTAGTTACAAATAGCTTTACAAAATATTTCAACTATTCATGATTTCCTACATATATATCTTTATTTATTTGTTCTTTTTATGAATTTGCCTTCCTGTTGATATTTCCCTTTTGCCAATTTTGAATGTTTTAAAGTTTTAATGCTTCATATATTTGTGACCGAGATCTTGGTTTTAAAAAATTCATTAATGATTGGTTGATCCTGATTTAATATGTATAATGTTTGTATCATATATTGATACTCAATTTTTTTAATTTTTATTAAAGAAAGATGATGAATTGTAATATTACATAATGATTATCCCCTTCGGGGCGGTAACCTTTTACGAAATTTTTAATCTTTTATCAATGTATTTTAAAAACAGAAATTTGTGTATTTTTGAATCGAGAAAATGCGCTGATTAAATAAGGCAAATTTTACAGTAAAATTTTACTGGTGAGGAAAAACAAGGATTCTGAGCGCTTCATGCCGCACGTATACGTGTCGCTCGCCCCCAAGGGGTTAAATATATATATATATATATATATATATATATATATATATATATATATATATATACCCAGCAAACACATACCTTTCGGCACACGATCGGACCGCAGCCGGCAGTGTCGGTTATGTGTCGGCATGGGCACAGTGATTTCGGTGAAGTGTCGGCAGCATGTCGGCAACTGAAACATAAGAATCTGCTTTTTCGACTGCCGGTTACCGTAATCGGTCCTCTTATTGTTATATATGGGCAGGCGAGCTACACCGACAAGTGACGCAGGACCGATATGTGAATTCTGATAGTGGCCGATTAGATTTGCCAACATCGTTCCGAATTTCGAATTTTTAATCTTAGCCGACGCTTCTTTTTTCTTTTTCTTAATTTTGTTTGAATTTGAGTTTTGATAAGATATGTATATTTCATGTATTTCATATGAAATTCTAACAGTAATAAACAAAAAAAGAAAAATTCAAAAATAGCTTTTATGTATATATATATATATATTAAAAGCTGTTATTGAATTCATTTTTAAAGGCTTACAATTACTTGAATCATCAAAAGAGTTTCTTAAATCGCCCCTTAAAATTATTATTCGTTAAAAACTTAATCGTATAAAAAATATTTTCATAAATTAATTATTTTCTTCTATATATTCATTTTAAAAGCAATAGCTATGTTTCTTATTTTATTTTAAAATCAAATTATTAAAAAAAGTGCTTAAAATTATTTTACAAACTATAAAAATATAAAAAAACTACCCAACATTTTAATTTAAAAGAAGTTTCAGAAATCTCCCACTTCTAAAAAATTGTTTATCTCCCCCCCCGAGAAAAAAAAAAAGAAAAGATAAATTAATATTTCTATTTTATTTGATGATTAAAAAATGTTGATAAGTAAAGGAATCATTTTTGCACAAAATGAGCTCTTATACTAATTAAAGTGATTAATTACCAACCTCTTTTTTAATTAAAATTAGCTTTTCTATGTTACAAATATATATCTCTTGAATTAACGCATTTAATTACATTATAATTCCTAAAGAGAAAATTTTATTAAGAGAAAACCTCTGAAAGTCACTTATTTTATTTAATAAGCATTTTTAAATTTATAAGAAAGATTTAGAAATATCCCCCATTTAAAAATTATCTTCCAATAGAAAAAAAAAATTAAATTAATATTTTTATTTTATTTTTAAATTAAAAATATTGATAAGTAACAAATTAATATTGCAACATACTTATTAAATATATGTTCTACTTTAAATTATCAAAACGACATAAAAGGAATTCCTATTTTGATTAAAAGTTAATAATTACTAACTTTTTATTTATTAAAATAAATGTTTCCATGCTAAAAAAATATATTTTATAAATTAACGCAACGCATGTAATTATATTATAATCCTAATATGAAAATTTGATTAATTGAACAAGACCTCTAAAAATATGTTTTTAATACTTAATTATTCTGAAATTTATATCTGTTCTTAATTATATCTATATCTTAATTAAACTTAAAATTATTCTTAAATTCCTTTGTATTCCTTTGTTTGTTCCTAACGTATTCGCTAAGATTTTTTTCATTCATTTAAATATTAAATTAACTTTTAAATAAACGCGCGTAAGACAATTATAAATAAATAAATAAATAAAACAAAAACACTTCAAAATTATAATTTCCCCATCTACCATTTCCCCTTAATGACAAACAATTACATATCGATAAGACTTCCCCTTGTTACCTCATACAATCCTTCCTGATCATGTCTGAGTGGTCAAGTGGTTAAGGCGACTACTTCCTGTCTTTGGGATCGTTGGATCAAACCCAATCTCATCCAGCGCCCAAACACGTTCTTTTCAAATAAGTATTCCGCGATGGCTCATAGATGGCGAAATCAAAACATTTTTTTTTTCAATTGATGCTGGTGTCGGGCTGCGACCGGCATTCGTATGGATAGCTATCGGCGTGCAGTCGGTATAGTGTTTTGCCGATACTGGACCGGCTGTGCGCCCATCTGTCGGGCGTCACTCGCCCGGCGTGTCGAAAAAGATACGGAAACGGTAAGGCAGCCGGTATCGTGCCAATACCGTCGGTAACGGCAAAGCGGCTGTCGGCCGATTGTTTACCGATAACTATGTGTTTGCTGTGTATACATATATATATATCATAGCTGCCAACTTTTAAGCTTTTTTCTTACCACTAAAATTTATAGTTAATATTACCTTATTTAATCGTCGAAATCTCACATTTCAGTAAGGCAAAAATCGCTATTACATTTTATTGGTATTAACCCCTTGAGGGGCACCGGTATATATTATATACCACCTACGATTAATGAAGTTTTACACCAGAAAAAAATTATTGAATTTTATTTTTCTAACTTTGGTGGAAAAAAGCCGTAAAATTGCTTTTACTTATTTTGGAATAGAATTTTTCAAAGATTCCGGTGGGAATTCAGCATTTCACAAATGTAATTGCTTGCCCCTCAAGGGGTTAAAAAAGCGTAAAAGTTGGCAGCTATGTATATATATATATATATATATATATATATATATATATATATATATAAAGCAAAATTAGTAATTATTATAATGTCCAAAATACTAAACTGATTTGAATCTAGTTCGCAGAGTGTATTGACCTGACAGCTATTGCGTGAGTTATTTATTGAAGTATGTAGCCGGTGGTATAGTATGTAGCCGGTATATAGTTCGGTTACACAATCACAGAAAATATTTGCACCGCATTCATTAAATATTTTTTGTCCGAATGCATTTTCAAACGGCGAATTTTAAACTATGGTTTCAGATTTTTTTTTTTTTTTTTTTTTTTTTTTTTTTTTTTTTTTTTTTTTTTTTTATGTAATTGCCTTGTATACATTCAATTACATTTGGTAATCTGAATTGCCACTTTCACTTAAACTTAGAAGTAAAACATAGAAACAATTTGTTCAATTTGCATTCATTTTAATGTAGGTAACATTAAAAGAAACGAAAAAGAAATCAACCTTCTTTTTCGACTGAGCCAGAAAGACTTGATTGACGCGCAAACAAAAAGATAAGTTGCACTTTGTTTTCTTCAATATAATTTTTTTTTTCTGGAAATGGCTTTCTTTTTATGTACAATGTCTTATTAAGTGTTATATAAAGAATGCAGATTATTTAAAATTATTTTCAGTAAAGTTACCTTTATCCCTTTTTCGAATATTATTTTATTTTATTTCGTCTTTTATATTTTTTTTCTGTGGATTTTTTAAAAAATCTTCTTATGGCTTAGTTTTAAGTACAATGGTTTATATTATTTTATATATACCCCCAATAAAATTGCTTAAAAAATATTGTAAATGACGCATTTTCACTCTTGTTATTTTATATTATTTTTTTTTTAATAAAAAGATGATAGCAGAAATAAAATCACTTAATATGAAAGAAAACAAGAAAGGAAAATCATGGGTCAAGAATAGATAGAAACGTTTTCCATCATTTCCAGTTTACTTTTACTAAACTTCGTAGTTTAACACTTTAGTGGGCGGTGTCCACAAGAAAAGTCACCTAATTTTAATTCCAAAACTGACAAACGGTACCAAGAATATTTAAGTAAAATTGTCCTTTTATGAAGTAGGGGAAAATAAGCAAGGTTTTATTTTCTAATACATTCGTTTGTAAATTCTGGTGTGAGTCCATCATTTAACCCCTTAATTCTTACTCCCGTCATATTCACGGGCTGTGTCTTTTACAACACAAATTGTTTGATTCCCACCAGTTTTATAAAATAGAGAAATTGGCTATCTTTTAGTATCGTTTTACCCGCCATTAAATAAGGTGAATATTTCTTTTTCATAAAAGTGGTGCCAATAAGCAAATAGAATTTTTAAATCGTAATTTAATTCGAGCGTTAAGGGGTTAAAAAACAGACTTACTACGCGATCAATTCGCGCGAAGCAATTCGTACCGGAAAATTTTGCCCGGTAATTATTAGACATTAGATATTGGAATCAATGCCTAATAATTAAATGATAGAATTTTCCGTACGAATTGATTTTCCCGAACGTACATGACTTTCCGAAAGACGCAATAGTTTGAGAAATGTAGTTTGTATACAGAATTTTCAAATTTATTTTGTATCAATTTATTTTATTTCTTTACATGCATAAGAAAGTTATACTGCATGATATGCAATGTCTTAATACACGACTGTTTTGTTATTATTTTTATCTATTACTTGATATAAAAGTGTAGTATACTAGTATATAAAACGTATGTAACAACAGTATCATTTAATAAATTACTTATAACGAATGAATATTATTCCTCCGAATTTGCACAATCAAACAGTCTGTGTAAAAAATACACGGAATTTGCATAAAAAGCATAAGAGCAAAGCCAATTGCGGCATTGAATATCATGCATTATAATATTTTTATGCACGTAAAGAAAAAACATAAAATGATATAAAAGAAACTTGAAAATGCGGTATAAAAACTGCTTTTTTTCAAACCAGTTTCAGAAAAAGATCTTCATGCGATATATTACGTAATATAAAGCCATTGTCCATAATAATAATAAGAGACACACACAAAAAAAAAAGGAATTTTACTATTTTTGCTTGGATTCAACACAAATAGGGTAACATTGTATTTTCCCTTTCATTCTGTTAAATGTCCTATTACCTTCTATTTCCTGTATCATTTTTAAGAAACTCCTCTATCAATAGCCACACAAAGTATCTCATTGGCCATATGCGAAGGATTGGAAAACTTTGTGCTTTGCCATTTGACTTGAGAATAGCAGGGTAACGTTCACTTTGTTTTTTTCTAAATTTATTTATCCTGCAAACAGCTTTATTTTTATGGGCAATTTAATTTACGTAATATACAGCGTGAAGATCTTTTTCTAGATTTAGTTTAGAATGGCCGTTTTTTTACTGCATTTTCAAATATATTTCATATAATTTTATTTTTCTTCTTTATATGCATAAGAATCTTATAATGCATGATACTGAGCTGCCACAGGCGACTATTTTTATATTCTACTAGCAGGCTACACCCGCTTCGCTGGTCCATTTTCCAAATGATCATTGATCAAACAAAATTATGAATTCGACCTTGCATTTTAAATTAATATGGACCTTCACCGGGAAAACCTTTCCGCATTTGCTGAATACTATGCGAACGCTATTTAGCTATTATAATATCTTGTGGGTTAGGCAAAATTCGGACTATTCAGAAGAAATTCTTTTTACAGTATATATTTAAAGTAGAGGTTGGGAAGAAAATACGGCCGTTGTGATAATCAGAAATGTTAAAATGTTCTCTAGTCACCACACTACTAAAAGGAGAGATAATTACAATGATTGCAGAGAGTGACCACTGAACATTACTTATGTTCGGATTATTCACTTTCGTTTGATATTTCTTGAACTCCGGGCTTCTCAGCTTGGTGCTATGTGTGGTTCTGATAGCTTAAATACAATTTCTCTCTACGTTGCATTATATTTTGTAATACACGTCTTCTAGCAGGTCTACTGCAGTTTTCTATCTTCGGATTACAGCAGAGTAAATACGGTAAAAAAATGTAATAAATTGTTTGCACACAAAAAGTCTTTAACTTTCATTAAAAGAAATGTAAATCACATAAAAGTGGATTTTTAAAAATGAAATGCTTGAATAAAATTAAAATAATGTCATTTTCATTACCATTTCCTTTTTATATATATACCACTTGCAATTATGTAACTGTTAATCTGAAAATAAAAAACTCGATAACTCATTATGATAGAAAAATAAACCTCTTGTTTTCATCCAATCAAAATCTTCCCAATCGTCCATAATCGGGTGCACAGCTAAGTTTTACGGCAAACATTAGAAGTGTTTGCAAACTATATGGTTACAAATTTACCAGAGTTAACACTCGTAAAACATACGTAATTATGCGCCAGACTACATCCCATTAAATAAAATCAAATTGCTGTTGGCTGAATTATAGATCTTTCGCCAAAAATACTCTTTGTAAATGACAAATAAAGTCAGTTATACAAAACTTAATAACCTAACACGTTATAATATAACGAAATAATCTTTTTGATACACCGAAGACCTTTTATCATTCCTCTAAAGAGTGCAATAACACGGATAAATAAATACATTTTTTATTTTCAAAATTACATTATTCTTCAGTCTGCTGCCTAAATAAACCTGAAATCGTTAATTTTTTCCCCAGTTTAGCGAATAGGATTGTGCGTCAGAAGAACTTGCTTTATAATGATTTCTATTTTCAATTTTATCTGCATTTCAGGTACTTTTTTTCTTATCTAGGCTAAAATGATAAATCAACAAATATTGTTCCACCAGCCACCATTGGAATTTCAAATTTTTTTTTCCCAAGTATTTATTTTTTAGTGACAGTAAAATAACTGCAAATAAAAATATATATAATACTAAATCTTCTGTTCTCCGTTTGCTTCATAATGAAAAAACATAAATTTACTAATAGCTAAGTACAAATTTCATGTAATCTCCTACAATCGCGATCACTGTCTGACAGTCACTGTCTGATCACTGATCTGACTCTTTCAAATATAAAAGAAACATCTAAATAGTTCAGTAAATACACTAATTAGCAGGTAACCTGATTACGGAAGATTAATCCAATATCAAAAAACTTAAAAAAAAAAAACTGAAAATGGGATGACGAATTAAAAAGACAATCGAAAATGTATTTCAGTAAGCAATTTTTATTGCAAAATATTTTCTTTTGTGGTATTAATAACGCAAAATTGCATAAATTTTCTTAAGAATAATCTTTAGTACTTAACATTTGAAACAGTAGAATTTTCTAAAAGGAAAATTGGTGATATATGTTTAAAAAAAAAAAAAAGAGAGTGGACAATATTTGTTGATCTGAGTTCGAGGTTATAAAAATCATAAGTTTGGGGAAAAACAAAATAGCATGTTTCCGTAGTAAAGTACGCGAAAAATAATTTAAATATCTGAAATTAAATTATTTATAATATGTGTGTGTGGGGGGGGGGGGGCAAACGTTTGCATTAAAATTTAAATATTTGACTCCACTTTTATAATATTAACTGCTATTTATGTAATATCATTATTTTTATAATTACATCTGCTAGTTTTTTCTGTAAGAGATACATAATAATAATAATGATAATAAAAATTATTACTCACAATGAAGGTCTCCTTAAAACGCATACTCAAAATATTTTGAAAAAGGAAATGCTAATAAAATTACTCATGTATGTAAAAAAGATCGGTAAAAATATAGCAGTCGAATCGCAGTAGAAAATCTGTAAAAAAATATTTTTTCGAGTATTTGGCGCGAACAGACGAACGCTCGACGCTCTTTGGCGAACCAATAGGTTTCCTCGCCAAATGCAAGAGATTGAAATGCATTTATAAATTCCTTGTTAAATAAGTAATTAAATGCCTAATGCTCAATGAATTTAAACTTAAACTGTGGATTAGTTTACTACTTTTGCTGTAAGTTTATACAATATATGCAAATTGCGTGTTACTTGTATTGAGCTATTTAATTTTATACGGTGTCACCGGCTGGATAAGTTTTAAGGGTATTTTAATTAAGAATGCTATCATTAAACATTTCGATATTAAATTGTTGTTTCCATGGCAATAAAACTCTTTTGCTGTCTCTGACACTAACAATATCGAAGTCAAATTGCCAATGCTCAGAATCGGACCTTAATTTGAGTTTGAAACACTTTTAATCCATTTAAATTTCATTGTAAACGGCATAAATACGATCGTTAAATTTCATTGTTACATATATAAATGTATATGACAAAACTGCAGTTATAAATATGTATTTATTTAAGTTAAACTTACTTAAACTAACTTCGTATCGAGAGTTGAAAAAGTTTTTCTTAAAGAATATTTATCATAGTATTATTCAAAATTTTATCGTGTCGCCATCCAGCGCTAAATCGCAAAAAATGAAATTTTCATTATTTTTTTAGGAATGCTAAATAGAGGTTCTGCCGATTTTTTTTATGGATATATATATATTTATGAGAAGAATATTCTATAATTTTTTTCAAATAATGCTGAGCATGCGCTTATGGGGAACTTCCTTGATATCATTTTATCAATTTTCAGATGCATTTTCCTTAACCTGATGCAAAAGATAAATCGCCAAATATTATTTCAATTGCAATATTTCAACTGAGTAATTCTTTAAGTATTACGAACATTCTCTTTCATGTTTAAATTAAATATATTCGTTTTTTAATATTATCACTCATTAAAATGGATTTCTTTTTTTTTCTTTTTTAAAGATTTTAAATAAAATTAGTAACAGTTTTTTGTCTTTTATTTTTCTAGGTGTAATAGCCGTTTCAATTTTTTTAACAACAAAAAACTTCGCCAAGAAATAAAATGGTAACCTTATCGTCCAAAATAACAGAACTTTCCGTCATACTTCTATAACTAATCTAGGTAGAATGATGTGTTATAGCTTTAAACCTTCCCTGAAACGATACCTATCTAACGGCAGAAGTTCCGTAAAAATCCATGCGGTAGAACTCGAAATCTAGGCGTTCGGAACGAAATTTCCGTTTGGATTATATATATATAATAGATAATAGAATAGATAATAGATTTTATATATATATAATAGATTAGATAATAGATTATGTGTTATGAACTATCTCAAAGTTTAAAACAGAACGCATTGTTAGATTTCCTAATTTTAACAATATCGCGTTATGTTAGTTCCACATTCCACCACCAGGGAGCGCACTCTATTCTTAACGAAAGCGTATCTGAACGAAACTCCTTCATGCAACCTTTCCGTAGATACATGAATCGGGAGGGTGGCGGTCTTAACCAATAATTTAAGATAATTGCTGAAATTACAACGAAAAATATTTTAAAGGGCCCTACGTGGGCCCCTAATAGAGTTAGAGGAAATCGGAAGACGGCAAAATAATCGCGGGGAAAAGTTTGCTTGGGTGCTTTGGAGCTACTTTTGGCGCGAGATCTAAGCTCTACGACCAATAGGAGACCAGATATTTAAGGAAATATGAAGTAACAAAGTCCAAAATAACAGAACTTTCCGTCATACTTCTATAACTAATCTAGGTAGAATGATGTGTTATAGCTTAAAACCTTTCCTGAAACGATACCTATCTAACGGCAGAAGTTCCGTAAAAATCCATGCGGTAGAACTCGAAATCTAGGCGTTCGGAACGAAATTTCCGTTTGGATTATCTATTTATATAAAATCCAAGTCTCTGTGTGTCCCTCACGATTCCGGTAGGACCGCCTCATTGAAATGAGTAATTGTTGAAAAAAACTAATGCATGGTTACCACAGTAGCGCCAAATGTTAGCCAACTTGGTGATAGCTGGCTAATTTGTCGAAATTCCCATTTAAAACTATTAATCTTTCATAAAGGAGGTCACCGAAATTTAATTTAAACTCCGCTCTTTTAAGATATTTTTTCAAAATGTATGAGTGAGAATTTAAAGTACATCTTTACATCTTCCTCCCGATGCTACTAATAAAATAACCGCCAATAGACGACGCTGTACTGCGTGAGCTCCTAACTGCGCGATTTTAATGTGCTTTAGGTACTTTTCCAGTATAGGTGCCTTGGCGAAAAAGAAAAATTTGGCAACATATTTTCCGGGAACCTATCCACTGTTTAATTTTATATATACACGCTATTTAATATAAAAAAAGACGTTTCTCTAATTTTATAAAGAAACGGATGTGATTTGTACATAAAAACATCAATAATATACATATAAAATAAACGTATAAAACAAACAAAAACGCTCATAAAGTTTGTTTTCATAGCTGTTTATATGATTTGACAACAAATCTCGATATTTTTCCGTTATACGGACACCATGCCAAAATGTATGCTAATGCGCCAATTACTTCAAAATGCTAAAAGATATTTTTAATTTTATGCCAGCAGTTTAATATGAGTTTTATCTTATTGCTTTATTTTATAACAGTTATTTGTTCACTTATTTTAAGTACATAATTGTGATTTAATGAAATAGTTCGTAAAAGTCTAGAATTTTCAAATGTTATATTTTTAAATGCTCACTTTAGTATCGACAATGTTTTTCTTTTATTTTTTCAAATGCTCCAATTCACGTGATTTTCATTTTGCGACATCTATTACGCTTGGCGACAAAGGTATCCGTATAACGGAAACGAAACCAAATCTTACTTTCTGATGCCCAAATTACATCAAGCTTTTTTTTAAAAAACGCCAAAGCTCCTACAGTGGAAAAGTACCAAATTGTCTGTTATTTTGCGCTATCTGTATTATAGTTTGTACTATATGTAAGGGGTGTGGAGCGAAGAGTTTAAAAATCAAATATTAAAGTTTCGGCACAGATGTCATATACCCCATATTGGCGCGATTTTTTTCTGACGCCAATGTCATATACACAACGGGTAACTGGCGGCAAAGTGTCATTATTTTGCTTGATATGGTAACCCGGATGTTGTTGTTTATGCTGTTGATGTTTTCGCCTAATTGGCGTATATGACAATTGTGCCAAAGTTTCTATAAAGCAGTGTAAGACTAAAAAATTAAGAATAAAATAAATGCAAAATAAGACTAAAGAAGAAAGAAAAATCATGCATTAAGCATAGAATATGAAACACTTTCCAACACATCCTGAATGCTTTAACAAAACTTCGTTATTTTGGGAAATAAGATAACTAAGTAAACATTTTAGAAGACGCATAAAAATTTTTAAAAATTTATTTCAGCAGTTACCGTCCACAGTCAATAGTATCGTTATTACATGCCACTATTTAGCCTAAATTTAATTTAAACTACTCTTAAAACTACTGAAATCACATTTCCAGATATTATCATCCATAGACGGTTATGTATCAAATTCTTTGCGTGACCCTGTATATGATTTTATCTATATTCTACAAACTTTTCTTAGTAAACTAAATGCAGCTCAGCGTAAAAACGCATAATTCCTTTAAAAACCACCTTTAAGCAATTTTCTCTCATACTCAGTAACCCTTACGAATTCTTTTGTGTAGCCCTGCATATGAACAGTAGCATTTATACGCACAGTATAGCATGCATAAATGTAGTGAAACATAAAAGCGCATATCATAATTAAAATTGCATTTCTAGCAATCATTGCTTATGTACAATACTTCGGATAAATGTTGGTTGGCGAGAAAGAGGTTTGCCAACGTATTTTCTGACAACCTATTTACTGCTTCATACTCACAAGCAATTTTTTCCATATGTATGCAATTTATTTAGGTAGTTGTTAGCTATCCCGTCGACCAGTTTCGCCACATTATATAAATCGCCAAACCACTCGCAAAATTATACAAATTGACATAATTTTTATTTTAAACAACGGAAGATCAATTAAATTAGCAAAACATTAATAGAAATACAAATATAACGTCGAATTAAAAATCACTTGATGACGTAAGAAACACATGATCATGTTTAATGTCAACCATTATTGGCATTTAATCTTACAATTTGGCGACAGTAATTTGGTCGACGGGATAACTAACAAGTACCTTTATTTAATGTAAAAAAAGCTATTTACCCATTTTTTAATTATTTTTTTTTACCCATTTTTTAACAGAAGTAATTTTGGCACAGATGTCTATATTCGCCCCATATTGGCGCGATTTTTTCCGCCGCCAATTTGGCGAAAACATCAACAGCATAAACAACAACATCTGGGTTACCGTATCAAGCAAAATAACGACACTTTGGCGAGAGTTAAGTACCCGGTGTGTATATGACATTGGCGTCAGATAAAAAATCGTGCCAATATGGGGCGAATATGACATCTGTGGCGTAATTTTTGCACAGATGTCATATACGCATCGGGGTTGGCGTGATTTTTCTCTGACGCCAATTTGGCAGAAATCTTGCTTTCGAATACCAGTTACTTATATATTTTAAAATTATTTGCTATCATTTTGTAAAGGAAATATCTATAAATAAATAAAAGTTTGAATAATAGCTATAGAACAAAACAGTTTATATAATTAAAAACAGAAAATAAAAGTAAATAAACACTTTATTAATAAATAACAAACAATAGCCGGGTTACCATAGCAAGCAAAATAGCACCATTTTGGCACCAGTTAGGTATCCCGGTTCATATCTGAAATCTGTGCCGTAATTTGTATATAAGAAAATGTTATATATATTTAGAAAAGATTTTTTTATGTATATAAGTGCATATATAAACAAAAATAAAAGTTCATTAGATTTGTTTTCATAGCTGTTTATATATTTTGGCAACATATATCACTTTCTGATGCCCGAATTGCGCCAAGCTTTTTTTAAAAATGCGCTATAATGGAAAAGTACCTAAATAAATAATTAACAGAAATAACCAATTATACAAACTAAAACTTTTTATTTCGAGATCAAAGCATTGTTTTTTATTTCAATTAAAAATACATATATCCTTGGATAACTTTAGTTGAAATTAGGTTCACAGCTTAATATCTCATTCCATAAACCTAAACAAACACAAGTGATTCATTCATCGTGAAACTTAAAAAAAATTTAAATCATTGAGGTAATCACTCACAAAGTAAATTCTCCAACAATCA
The DNA here is from genome assembly GCA_963932465.1 of Maratus speciosus. Taxonomy (NCBI): domain Eukaryota; kingdom Metazoa; phylum Arthropoda; class Arachnida; order Araneae; family Salticidae; genus Maratus; species Maratus speciosus. Next base: position 240,936,393 of record OZ010794.1, read on the forward strand.
ATGCACAATATTCTAATGACATCATAGTAGATAAAATGGTAGCGGTATCGTTTGTTTATGGTTTGAAATCACAAAGATTTAATTTTGCAATGTCTCTTAGTTACATTATTTTATTGTCATATTTATGAGCTCAGAACAAAAGCATATTTTTTCATTATTTAGTTATTAAAGTCGGAAAAAAATTATAAATGCATGATTTGAAAAATTTAAATAATTTTCTTTCTTAATAGTAAAAAAACAACATCGGGAAGTAACAGCGGGTTTATGTTAGATAAGTTTAACTGTTTAATTCTGTTGTAATATTCAAAATAACTGTATTTATTAGATTTCAGTAAACAACATCAGGGCCCGATTAAACTTTGAAGTTACAGGAATTACAATGTCATTTCAGGACCTTTCTATTGGAGAAGCTCTTCTAAATTTCATATATACATGGAAACTCTTCAGTGTTAGAAATATTATTCTAGGACTGACATAACATGAGAACGGCCTGCAATTTTACACAAGTTTTTGAAAACTACTTTATATCAGAAATTTTGCTAAAAACTGGTTACTTTTTTGTTAAAGCGGCCCACACTATTAGGATTATGACAAGTTGCAGCCAACTCGCCAACGTCGTAACCAAGATCGTGAAGCACACACATATAATACCATATAATACCATTTCATGAAATCGTATACGATAATTTAATAGTTTTTACCTTACTTCAAGTGTAAAGTTTATTTATTTTTAAAGCTTAACAATCTGAATTGTCCAATATATGAATTTAAAAAAAATGTAAACAAAGATTGAATAGACATGACCGCAAAAAGCCTCAAATCTGCATAACACTTGGAACCAAACTGTGCAGATTAGTGGTCTTCTACTGTACACATTTTTTTCATAAAAGTGTTTCGTTCTTTAAATGTGTTATTTTCATCTATCACTACAGAACAAGCGAGAAAACTCATATTCTTGCACATGAGTTGTATATATCTTTATATCTAAATTTCCGTCATTTTTGACGGGCTACCTTTCTAGTATATATATAATAGATTAGAACCACTATTTTAAGAAAATAAATTTTGTAGGATGTTTCACTTGCAGATGTTGTCAAAGTGTATATGATTTTTTTTTCCTTTTTTAAAAAATGGTGCGAGATAGATTTAAAAAATAGTCGCTAGTTGCAACCCAGGTGACATGCAATATGCAATACACGGCTTTGCTCTTGAGATTCTTATGTATTGCGTGATATAAAAATGTAATATACTAGTATTATAAAAAGTCTGCAATAACAAGAAATATCATATTAATAAATCATTTACAATGCATGAATATTATTTCTTCGAATTTGTACAATTAAGGCATAATTATAAGGATAACATTTCTACTCAAATATGCTGAATGAAGTTATTTTATATAATTACTAGGAGGGCTCTGCCCCCTACAAGCTACGCTCGCCAACCCCCGTTCTGACACCGCAGAATCTAAAAACATGCTAATCTGATGGGTTTTAAAAATATTATAGAAGATTGGATTATACTGAAAAATGCTGTGCAGATCTCCCTGTAAACGGGTTTCCATTCGATTCCCTTTGATTGCAAAAATTTAAAGGCGAATCAGTCGCTGTTAAGACATCCAATAGTTGTTTTCGTTTTTGATTAAAGAGGATCAGTTAAACATTTGAAAAGAAGCTAAAATAAAATAAATTAATTATACAGAGTCTTTGCCTCTCGGTATTTTAAAACAATCTCTATGACAATAGCCTACGTCATGTGACTATCATCAACAGTTCCGGGCGGACCACTTCGCTTTTTATACTCTAGGTGCCATTTTGGTACATTAATGTTAGCCAGGCACAGGTGATAAGTCGCCAAATATTATTCTTTCGCCATCATTTCATCTATATTATAATAGTTCAAGTCACCAACTGCCATAAACAAATACGGTCTGATCCCTTCGCCGTTCATATAAAAGTTTGGCAAAGATGTTATATACGTCCCATATTGGCGCGATTTTTTAACGACGCCAATTTGGGGAATGCATCAACAGCATAAACAGTAACATCCGGCTTACCATATCAAGCAAAATACGATACTTTGACGCCAGTTATGTGCCCGTTCTGTATACGACATTGGTGACAGAAAAAATTGCGCCAATATGGGACCATAAGTTTTCCATTTTGATTAAAAAATCAAAAATTTTTTTTCGAATAAAACTACATAAAAGTTGCCATGGTCGCAAAAAATTCTAGGTAGTGTTACGCTAGCCGGATGCAAATCTCGCCAATAGCTTCTTTTCAACTCGCCAGTTAGCATTTTTTTTTCGAGTGGTAATATTTAAACAGATACGCACCGCAGGTTTGATGTGATTTTTATTTTTTTACGAAAATTTGGCGAAAACCTCATTTTCAAATACCAGTTACGTATGCATTTTCGGTAATCCTTAGATATCCCGTCGAACAAAAATCTATCGCCAAACTATAAGATTAAATGCCAATAATGGTTGATCGTAAATGTCAGATTCACTTGGCTTTAAGCAAGTTACGCGAGTTTACGTCATCAAGTGATTTTTATTTCGACGTTTTATTTGTATATTTATAATGTTATGTTAATTTATTTGTTCTTTCTTTATTTAAAATAAAAATTATGTCAATTTGTATAATTTCGCGAGTGTTTTAGCGATTTATATAATTTGGCGAAATTGGTCGACGGAATAACTAAGTAGTACTGTATTTCTTAATTATTTTCTTTTATTTTCTAAAGGAAATATCAAAAAATGATTAATAATCATAGAACAAAATAATTTATATAATTTGTAAAAAGAAATAAAAGTAAATAAACATTTATTATCAAATAAACAACAATAGCCGGGTTACCATGTCAACCTTTTCTGAAATATAAATATATATATATATATATATGTTTGATTAAAATTTGAATTTCCATCATTAGAAAAATGTATATAAAATTAGAAAAATATTAATATTTCGAAAACTAATTCGAATTTAAATATTCTAATACCAGTTTTGAAATCTGCGGATCAATACTGATTTTTGGTGTTAATTTCATCGCAATGTATTCCATATTTTAGGAGAAATCGCCGTGAAACTTAATCAGTTGTTTAATCAGTCAATTCATACTTCCGTTTCACACTTCCGTTTCATAATTCCGTTTCATTAGGATTTTATATATATAGGGTAGATATCTTACACAAACTATTTTTTTATCAATTTCGAGAACAGATTTGCTACACTTTAAATAATCAAGGATTTAAACTCTTTTTCGCTTTTTCCTTCTTAAATCTCAGAAATTGTAATAGTTTCATGCTTTATAAGAACAAAGGTTCTATCAAAAAAGTATGTTAAAAATGCACGCAACTTGGCGATATCTCGCAGTTTTCGAAATTGGCTCTATAACTGTCAAATTTCTCCACTACAGTAGCTTGTTTTATACTTATGTGATAGCATATAGTTGTTTTACTATATGCATACACTTGTTTCAAATGACTACCTTCATCCGTTTAAACTTTATTTAACCCATTATAATGCATGATATGCAATGTCTTAATACACGACTGTATTGTTATTATTTTTATCTATTACATGATATAATAATGTAGTATACTAGTATATAAAATGTATGTAACAAGAGAATCATTTAATAAATTACTTATAACGAATGAATATAATTCCTCCGAATTTGCACAATCAAATAGTCTGTGTAAAAAAAAAAAAAAAAAAAATACACGGAATTTACATAAAAATCATAAGAGCAAAGCCAATTACGGCATTGAATATCATGCATTATAACATTTTTATGCACATAAAAAAAATAATAATAAAAAAATAAATAAATAAATAAAAGGATATAAAAGAAACTTGAAAATGCGGTATAAAAACTGCTTTTTTTCAAAACAATTTCAGAAAAAGATCTTCATGCGATATATTACGTAATATAAAGCCATTGACCATAATAATAATAAGAGACAAAAAAAAAAAAAAAAAAAAAAAAGGAATTTTACTATTTTTGCTTGGGTTCAACACAAATAGGGTAACATTGTATTTTCCCTTTCATTCTATTAAATGTCCTATTACCTTCAATTTCCTGTAGCATTTTTAAGAAACTCATCTATTAATAGCCACACAAAGTATCTCATTGGCCATATCCGAAGGATTGGAAAACTTTGTGCTTTGCCATTTGACTTGAGAATAGCAGGGTAACGTTCACTTTGTTTTTTTTTCTAAATTCATTTATCCTGCAAACAGTTTTCTTTTTATGGACAATTTAATTTACATAATATACTGCGTGAAGATTCTTTTCTGAAATTAGTTTAGAAAGGCAGTTTTTACACCGCATTTTCAAATATATTTCATATAATTTTATTTTTCTACTTTATATGCATAAGAATCTTATAATGTATGATACTGAGCTGCCACAGGCGACTATTTTTATATTCTATTAGAACCACTACTTTAAGAAAATATATTTTGTAGGATATTTCACATGCAGACGCTGTCAAACGGTGTATGATTTTTTTTCTTTTTAAAAAATGATGCGAGATAGGATTAGAAAATAGTCGCTAGTGGCAACCTAGGTGATATGCAATGGCGTAATACACGGCTTTGCTCTTGTGATTATTATGTATTACATGATATAAAAATGTAATATACTAGTATTATAAAAAGTATGTAATAACAAGAGATATCATATTAATAAATTATTTACAATGCATGAGTATTATTTCTTCGAATTGGTACAATTAAGGCATATTTATAAAGATAAAATTTCTACTCAAATATGCTGGATGAAGCTCTTTATATATAACTAGAAAGGTAGCCCGTCAAAAATGACGGAAATTTAGATATAAAGATATATACAACTCATGTGCAAGAATATGAGTTTTCTCGCTTGTTCCGCAGTGATAGATGAAAATAACACATTTTAAGAACGAAACACATTTATGAAAAATTGTGTACAGTAGAAGACCACTAATCTGCACAGTTTGGTTCCAAGTGTTTTGCAGATTTGAGGCTTTTTGCGGTCATGTCTATTCAATCTTTGTTTACATTTTTTTTTATTCATATACTGGACAATTTAGATTGTTGAGCCTTAAAAATAAATAAATAACACACTTGAAGTAAGGTTAAAACTATTAAATTATCGTATACGATTTCATGAAATGGTATTATATGGTATTATATATGTGTGCTTCACGATCTTGGTTACGACGTTGGCGAAATTGGCTGTAACTTGTCATAATCCTAATAGTGTGGGCCGCTATAACAAAAAAGTAACCCGTTTTTAGTAAAATTTCTGATATAAAGTAGCTTTCAAAAACTTGTGTAAAAATGCAGGCCGTTCTCGTGTTATCTCAGTCCTAGGAATAATATTTCTAACACTGAAGATTTTCCATGTATATGTGGAATTTAGAAAAACTTCTCCAAAAGAAAGGTCCTGAAATGACACTGTAATTCCTCTAACTTCAAAGTTTAATCGGGCCCTGATGTTGAGTACTGAAATCTAATATATACAATTATTTTGAATATTACAGCAGAATTAAACAGTTGAACTTATTTAAGTTAAACCCGCTGTGACTTCCCGATGTTATTTTTTAGTATTAAGAAAGAAAATTATTTAAAATTTTCAAATCATGCATTTATGATTTTTTTCCGTCTTTAATAACTAAATAATGAAAAAATAGGCTTTTGTTCTGAGCTCATAAATATGACAATAAAATAATGTAACTAAGAGACATTGCAAAATTAAATCTTTGTGATTACAAACCATAAACAAACGATACCACGACCATTTTACCTACTATAACGTCATTAGAATATTGCCCATTGATTGTTGGAGAACTTACCTTGTGAATGATTACCTCAATGATTTAATATTTTTGACGTTTCACGATGAATGAACCACTTGTGTTTGTTTAGGTTTATGGAATGAGATATTAAGCTGTGAACCTGATTTCAATTGAAGTTATCCAAGGATATATGTATTTTTAATCAAAATTAAAAACAATGCTTTGATCTCGAAATAAAATGTTTTAGTTTGTATAATTTGTTATTTCTGTTAATTATTTATTTAAGTACTTTTCCATTATAGCGCATTTTTAAAAAAAGCTTGGCGCGATTCGGTCATCAGAAAGTGAGATATGTTGCGAAAATATATAAACAGCTATGAAATCAAACCTAATGAACTTTTATCTTTGTTTATATATGCACTTATATAAATAAAAAAATCGTTTCTAAATATATATAATTTTTTTTATGTACAAATTACGGCACAGATTTCAGATATGAACCGGGATACCTAACTGGCACCAAAATGGTGTTATTTTGCCTGCTACGGTAAGCCGGCTATTGTTTTTAGTTATTAATAAATTGTTTATTTACTTTTATTTTCTGTTTTTTAATTATATAAACTGCTTTGTTCTATAGTTATTATTCAATCTTTTATTTATTTATAGTTATTTCCTTTTCAAAATGATAGCAAATAATTGAAAAATATATAAGTAACTGGTATTCGAAAGCGAGATTTCTGCCAAATTGACGTCATAGAAAAATAACGCCAACCCCATGCGTATGTGACATCTGTGCAAAAATTACTTCTGTTTCTTTATAGAAATGGGTAAATAGCTTTTTTATATTAAATTGTCGGCACAGATGTCATATACGCCCATATTGGCGCGATTGTTTTGAGGCCGATGTCATATACGCACCGGGTGCTTAACTGGCGCCAAAGTGTCGTTATTTTGCTTGTAATGGTAACCCGAATGTTGTTTATGCTGTTGATGTTTTCGCCAAATTGGCGTCGGTAAAAAATCGCGCCAATGCGCTAACCTTGCATATAGTATATGACATCTGTGCCAAATTGTATACATATGGAAAAAACTGCTTGTGAGTATGAAGCAGTAAATAGGTTGCCAGAAAATACGTTGGCAAACTTCTTTCTCGCCAAGAAACTTTTCTCCGAAGTATTGTACATAAGCAATGATTGCTAGAAATGCATTTTTAATTATGATATGCGCTTTTATGTTTCACTACATTTATGCATACTATACTGTGTCTATAAATGCTACAGTTCATATGCAGGGCTACACAAAAGAATTCATAAGGGTTACTGAGTATGAGAGTAAATTGCTTAAAGGTGGTTTTTAAAGGAGTTATGCATTTTTACGCTGAACTGCATTTAGTTTCCTAAGAAATGTTTGTAGAATATAGATAAAATGATATACATGGTCACGCAAAGAATTGGATACATAACCGTCTATGGATGATAATATCTGGAAATGTGATTTCAGTAGTTTTAAGAGTAGTTTAAATTAAATTTTAGCTAGATAGTGGCATGTAATAACGGTACTATTGGCTATGGACGTTAACTGCTGAAATCAATTTTTAAATTTTTTATGCGTTTTCTAAAATGTTTACTTAGTTATCTTGGTACTTCTTAGTTATCCCGTCGACCAAATTACTGTCGCCAAATTGTAAGATTAATTGCCAATAATGGTTGCCATTAATTAATTAATTGTAAGATTAAATGCCAATAATGGCCAATAAAACCATTAATTTGACGTTTTATTTGTATTTTTGTTAATGTTTTACTATTGATTTGGCGATTTATATAATTTGGCGAAATTGGTCGACGGGATATCTAAGAAGTAACGTTATCTTATTTACCTTATTTCCCTAAATAACGAAGTTTTGTTAAAGCAGGGTTCGCACAGTTTTACCACTAAATTTTAACAATATTTTCAAAGTATTTCACTGCAGTAAAATAGTGCAAAATCTGTGAACAAAGGCGGGGTTTGCGAATTTTGTGTTTTAAAAATTAAATGTAAATTTTCTTATCATTAATAGTGGTGCCAGAGTCCTTGGAAATTCCAAGGAGTGTGCGAACCTTGTTAAAGCATTCAGGATGTGTTGGAAAGTGTTTCATATTCTATGCTTAACGCATGATTTTTCTTTCTTCTTTAGTCTTATTTTGCATTTATTTTATTCTTAATTTTTTAGTCTTATACTGCTTTATAGAAACTTTGGCACAGTTGTCATATATGTTATCATATATTGGCGCGATTTTTTTCCGACGCCAATTTGGCGAAAATATCAACAGCATAAACAACAACATCCGGATTACCATATCAAGCAAAATTACGACACTTTGGCGCCAGTTAAGTACCCGTTGTGTATATGACATTGGCGTCAGAAAAAAATCGCGCCAATATGGGGACTGTATGCCAATATATGACATCTGTGCCGAAACTTTAATATTTAATGTTTAACCTCTTCGCTCCACTCCCCTTGCATATAGTACAAACTATAACACGGATAGCGCAAAATAATAGACAGTTTGGTACTTTTCCACTCTAGGGGCTTTGGCATTTTTTTTAAAAAGCTTGGTGTAATTTGGGCATCAGAAAGTGAGATTTGGGTACTTTTCCGTTATGCGGACACCATTGTCTCCAAGCATAATAGTTGGCGCAAAATCGTGAATTGAAGCATTTGAAAAATAAAAGAAAAACCATTGCCGATACTAAAGTGAGCATTTAAAAAATATAACATTTGAAAATTCCAGATTTTTACGAACTATTTCATCAATATATACTTAAAATAAGTGAACAAATAACTGCTATAAAATAAAGCAATAAAATAAAACTCATATTAAACTGCTGGCATAAAATTACAAATATCTTTTAGCATTTTGAAATAATTGGCGCATTAGCATGCATTTTGGCATGGTGTCCGTATAACGGAAAAATATCGAGATTTGTTGTCAAATCATATAATCAGCTTTGAAAACAAATTTGATGAGCGTTTTTGTTTGTTTTATATGTATATTATTGATGTTTTTATGTACAAATTACATCTGTTTCTGTATAAAATTAGAGAAACGGCTTTTTTAATCGTATAAATAAATCGTATAAATATCGAAAAAAAAATGCGTGTGTATATAAAATGAAACAGTGAATAGGTTCCCGGAAAATATGTTACCAAATTTCCTTTTTCGCCAAGGCACCTATACTGGAAAAGTACCTAAATCACATTAAAATCGCGCAGTAAGGAGCTCACACATTACACCGTTGTCTATTGGCGGTTATTTTATTAGTAGCATAGTGAGGAAGACGTAAAGATGTACTTTAAATTCTCACCCATAGATTTCGAAAAAATATCTTAAAAGAGTGGAATTTAAATTAAATTTCGGTGACCTCCATTATGAAAGATTAATTGTTTTAAATGGGAATTTCGCCAAATTAGCCAGCTATGGCCAAGTTGGCTAACATTTGGCGCTACTGTGGTAACCCTGCATTAATATTTTTCAACAATTACTCATTTCAATGCGGCGGTCCTACCGGAATAGTGAGGGACACACAGAGACTTGGATTTTATATAAATAGATTATATCTTACACAAACTATTTTTTTATCAATTTCGCGAACAGATTTGCTACACTTTAAATAATCAAGGATTTAGACTCTTTTTCGCTTTTTCCTTGTTTAATCGCAGAAATTGTAATATATTCATGCTTTTAAATGAGAACAAAGGTTCTATTAAAAAAGTATGTTAAAAATGCACGCAACTTGGCGATATCTCGTAGTTTTCGAAATTGGCTCTATAACTGTCAAATTTCTCCACCTTGTTTTACACTTATGCGATAGCATATACTTGTTTTGGTATATGCATACACCTGTTTCAAATGTCTACCTTCATCCGTTTAAACTTTATTTAACTCATTAACTACAAAACTATAAAGTAGGAATTTTCAAATTTCTTGTTGAAAGTATTTTGCCACCACAAATTACGAAAGAAAATTTTCGCTTAATTGAAGTAGACAAATTTCTGCTAATAAATAAGCTAAATTTTTATTTCTAAAATATTGGTGACAAGTATTTGGACTGTTGCGTCAACGCAACACCAGCGAATAATGTGTTAATTGTATCTGGACATTACTTTACATACTGCACATCCCTCTATTTATGAAACTATTTCCGTATTACTTAATATGTAGAAAAGTTTTGACAGTTATTTGATTTTGCTTATTTGATATTTCTTTTTGTTTTTGTCCTTCCAGATTAAGCATAATAGAACATATTAAAGTTTTCATGTAGGATTTAAATAGCGAAGAATATTACATTTTTTTATGAATACTACAAGCATGACAACAAACCTTCTGTAAAAAAGGGTGTTATTTTATATAGGTTCATATGAAATATAAATAGGTGTACATTATGTTCTTTTTTCAAGTATTATATCTTTCATTCGAGAATGGAACTTCTGAAGACTTTTCGGAACAATTCGCGGAATATCGCATTCCCATATAGGGAATAATGTGGAAAGATTTCACCCCTGCTTTTCGATCTTGAAAATGGAAAAGTAAGTCCCATTTCGTTTTCAGGACAGTCTTTTTTATTTTTTTAGCAGATAGCAATTTTTATGTAAATAGCCCTATTTTATGTAACGTATAGCATGACAAAATGTATAAAATTTATTCGACTATAAAAATAAAGAGATCATTTTGTTAGTTTTATATGTACTTTATTTTAAGGTGATAATTTTCCTATAGAAACAAAAACAAAAGAAAATTGCCTTTTGCATTATTTTTTATTTTAAAAAAGCGTTTTTTCTTGTCGGTCTGTAACAATGGTTATCGATTCCAATTTAATGTTTGTTACACAGGCTGTAGTAGGTTAATTTATTTTATAAAACGTCATTTGGCACCAAACTGTTTTAAAATTATTGTTAACCATTAACCCCTTCGCGACGGGAGCCTTTTACGGAATGTTTATTACTTTGCTACCGGTTTTAAAAAACAGAAGTTTGTGCCTATACAAATCGGGAAAATGCTCGGATTAAATAAAGCAAATTTTACAGTAAAATTTTACTGGTGACGATAAACGAGGATCCTTAGGCCTATTTCCGGCACGTATACGTGTCGCTCGTCCCCAAGAGGTTAAACATATATTGGTGTTAGTTGTTCTGTTTTATTTTTTTTTACTTTCTTCTTTCTTCAATAGAAGAAAGTATTGTAATCGAAGTTATTTTCGACTTCTGGTATTCGACGGATTCACACGTTTTAGGATCAGAGATACCAAAAATCAGGTTCATACAAAATGTCTGTCTGTCAGTCCGTCTGTCTGTGTGTCCGTATGTCGCCATTGTACCATCGAAAAGCGTATGAAGTTATGCATAGAATTAAACCAATTTTTTTTGTGTATCATTTTGGCTGTAGCGGGCCACTCCTCCTTCTCAATTTTGAAATATTCAGCCGGAAGGGGGAACTGTAATAGCTATTTTTGTGCCATTTTCAATATTGTACCATCGAAAAGAGCATGAAGTTATGCATAGAATTGAACCAAATTTTTTGTGTATGTTTCAAGCTATGGCCAGCAGGTCCTCCCTGAACTTAATAAAATTCCGCCGGCAGGGGGCGCTATAATTGCAATGTCTCTGTCATTTTCATTATTGTATTATCGAAAAGTGTATGAAGTTATGCATAGAATTGAACCAAATTTTTTGTGTATCATTTTGGCTATAGCAGGCCACCCCTCCTTTTCAATTTTGGAAATATTCAGTCGGAAGGGGGTACTGTAATAGCGATTTTTGTGACATTTTCAATATTCTACCATCGAAAAGAAAATGAAGTTATGCATAGGATTGAACCAAATTTTTTGTGTATGTTTTAGGCTATGGCAAGCAGGTCCTCCCTGAACTTAATAAAAATCCGCCGGAAGGGGGCGCTATAATTGCGATGTCTCTGCCATTTTCATTATTGTACCATCGAAAAGTGTATGAAGTTATGTATAGAATTGAACCACATTTTTTGTGTATCATTTTGGCTATAGCAGGCCACTCCTCCTTCTCAATTTTGAAATATTCAGCCGGAAGGGGGAACTGTAATAGCTATTTTTGTGCCATTTTCAATATTGTACCATCGAAAAGAGCATGAAGTTAGGCATAAAATTGAACCAAAATTTTTGTGTATGTTTCAGGCTATGGCCAGCAGGTCCTCCTTGAACTTAATAAAATTCCGCCAGGAGAGGGCGTTATAATTGCGATGTCTCTGCCATTTTCATTATTGTACGATCGAAAAGTGTATGCAGTTATGCATAGTATTGAACCACAATTTTTGTGTATCATTTTGGCTATAGCAGGCCACCCCTCCTTCTCAATTTTGAAATATTCAGCCGGAAGGGGGAACTGTAATAGCGATTTTTGTGACATTTTCAATATTGTACCATCGAAAAGAAAATGAAGTTATGCATAGGACTGAACCAAATTTTTTGTGTATGTTTCAGGCTATGGCCAGCAGGTCCTCCCTGAACTTAATAAAAATCCGCCGGAAGGGGGCGCTATAATTGCGATGTCTCTGCCATTTTCATTATTGTACCATCGAAAAGTGTGTGAAGTTATGCATAGAATTGAACCAAATTTTTTGTGTATCATTTTGGCTATAGAAGGCCACCTCTCCTTCTCAATATTGAAATATTCAGCCGGAAGGGGGAACTGTAATAGTGATTTTTGTGGCATTTTCAATATTGTACCATCGAAAAGAAAATGAAGTTATGCATAGGATTGAACCAAATTTTTTGTGTATGTTTTAGGCTATGGCAAGCAGGTCCTCCCTGAACTTAATAAAATTCCGCCAGAAGGGGGCGTTATAATTGCGATGTTTCTGCCATTTTCATTATTGTACCATCGAAAAGTGTATGAAGTTATGCATAGAATTGAACCACATTTTTTTGGTATCATTTTGGCTATAGCAGGCCACCCCTCCTTCTCAATTTTGAAATATTCAGCCGGAAGGGGGAACTGTAATAGCGGTTTTTGTGACATTTTCAATATTGTACTATCGAAAAGAAAATGAAGTTATGCATAGAATTGAACCAAATTTTTTGTGTATGTTTCAGGCTATGGCCAGCAGGTCCTCCCTGAACTTAATAAAAATCCGCCGGAAGGGGGCGCTATAATTGCGATGTCTCTGCCATTTTCATTATTGTACCATCGAAAAGTGTGTGAAGTTATGCATAGAATTGAACCAAATTTTTTGTGTATCATTTTGGCTATAGAAGGCCACTCCTCCTTCTCAATATTGAAATATTCAGCCGGAAGGGGGAACTGTAATAGCTATTTTTGTGCCATTTTCAATATTGTACCATCGAAAAGAGCATGAAGTTAGGCATAAAATTGAACCAAAATTTTTGTGTATGTTTCAGGCTATGGCCAGCAGGTCCTCCCTGAACTTAATAAAATTCCGCCAGAAGGGGGCGTTATAATTGCGATGTCTCTGCCATTTTCATTATTGTACGATCGAAAAGTGTATGAAGTTATGCATAGAATTGAACCACAATTTTTGTGTATCATTTGGGCTATAGCAGGCCACCCCTCCTTCTCAATTTTGAAATATTCAGCCGGAAGGGGGAACTGTAATAGCGATTTTTGTGACATTTTCAATATTGTACCATCGAAAAGAAAATGAAGTTATGCATAGGACTGAACCAAATTTTTTGTGTATGTTTCAGGCTATGGCCAGCAGGTCCTCCCTGAACTTAATAAAAATCCGCAGGAAGGGGGCGCTATAATTGCGATGTCTCTGCCATTTTCATTATTGTACCATCGAAAAGTGTGTGAAGTTATGCATAGAATTGAACCAAATTTTTTGTGTATCATTTTGGCTATAGAAGGCCACCCCTCCTTCTCAATATTGAAATATTCAGCCGGAAGGGGGAACTGTAATAGTGATTTTTGTGGCATTTTCAATATTGTACCATCGAAAAGTAAATGAAGCTATGCATAGGATTGAACCAAATTTTTTGTGTATGTTTCAGGCTGTTTCTTTTTTGTGTATGGCCAGCAGGTCCTCCCTGAACTTAATAGAAATCCGCCGGAAGGGGGCGCTATAATTGCGATGTCTCTGCCATTTTCATTATTGTACCATCGAAAAGTGTATGAAGTTATGCATAGAATTGAACCACATTTTTTGTGTGTCATTTTGGCTATAGCAGGCCACTCCTCCTTCTCAATTTTGAAATATTCAGCCGGAAGGGGGAACTGTAATAGCTATTTTTGTGCCATTTTCAATATTGTACCATCGAAAAGAGCATGAAGTTAGGCATAAAATTGAACCAAAATTTTTGTGTATGTTTCAGGCTATGGCCAGCAGGTCCTCCCTGAACTTAATAAAATTCCGCCAGAAGGGGGCGTTATAATTGCGATGTCTCTGCCATTTTCATTATTGTACGATCGAAAAGTGTATGAAGTTATGCATAGAATTGAACCACAATTTTTGTGTATCATTTTGGCTATAGCAGGCCACCCCTCCTTCTCAATTTTGAAATATTCAGCCGGAAGGGGGAACTGTAATAGCGATTTTTGTGACATTTTCAATATTGTACCATCGAAAAGAAAATGAAGTTATGCATAGGACTGAACCAAATTTTTTGTGTATGTTTCAGGCTATGGCCAGCAGGTCCTCCCTGAACTTAATAAAATTCCGCCGGAAGCGGGCGTTATAATTGCGATGTCTCTGCCATTTTCATTATTGTATTATCGAAAAGTGTATGAAGTTATGCATAGAATTGAACCAAATTTTTTGTGTATCATTTTGGCTATAGCAGGCCACCCCTCCTTCTCAATTTTGAAATATTCAGTCGCAAGGGGGAACTGTAATAGCGATTTTTGTGACATTTTCAATATTGTACCATCGAAAAGAAAATGAAGTTATGCATAGGATTGAACCAAATATTTTGTGTATGTTTTAGGCTATGGCAAGCAGGTCCTCCCTGAACTTAATAAAATTCCGCCAGAAGGGGGCGTTATAATTGCGATGTCTCTGCCATTTTCATTATTGTACCATCGAAAAGTGTAAGAAGTTATGCATAGAATTGAACCAAATTTTTTGTGTATATTTCTGTCTATGGCAAGCAAGACCTCCCTGAATTTGAAAATAATTCTACCGAAAGGAGTCGCTGTAATAGCGATTTTTGTGCCATTTTCTTTATTGTATACAATAAAGAACCATTGAAATAATATCGAAAATTGTATAAAATCATGCTTATAATGAGCGAAAGTTTTTGTGCATGTTTTTGGCTTTGGCCAGTAGATCGTCCTTGAATTTGGAAATATTTCGTGGTAAAGGGACCCTGTGATAGCGATTTTTAAAATACTTTTTTTGATTTTTCGTAGTTCTATTGTCCATCGGCGGCCTGTGCAGCGGCGGGAACTAGCGACCTGCTAAGCTGGCTATTCGTAAACAGCTGATGACAACAGAATAAGGAAAAACTATTGATTTTAACAAATATCGTGATATAGATCAGCACGTTTTTAGTCCGATTAATTGACCTAATCAGAAATTTAAGATGAATATCAAAGTTGGTATAGTATTGAACTAATTATATGGAAGTATTACCGTGTGTAACTACTTTTTGAAATATTAAGATGTATAAGGTAGAAGAAAGTTTTGGGATTGTCACATCCAACTAGTTTTCAGGTGTAAAGTAATACTGAATAAAATTGAACATCCTTATTGTCTCCGTGCAATGAATAATGTACTGGGTGATTATAATTAAAGTTACGATTTCAAAAACGATAATTTTAAAACTACTGGTTAGAATGACTTGATATTTTAGCAGAACAATCGTGAGGCAATGAAATTTTGTTTGGCGAAGGAAAAAAATAGTTACAAAACGTGCCGATAATTGGCGTTGTCAGCGTAATGTCAGGGAAAAGACCAAAAATGTAATCGTTAAACAGAAGAATGTTGTTAGTCAAAAGGAAAAAATAGACTTCAGGGATTTATTAAAAAATTATTAGCGAAAAGAGAAGAATACGTGTTTACAGCGACAACAACGATAATGACAAATAATGGAAAAAAATAGCTTCATGGAACAAACACCTTACTGATGATTAAGGTATAAGTTGTTCGATATGCCCTCAGCCTTGTTCCGCTACTAATTGGAAGCGCAAAATGACAAGCTCCACAACAGATCGGAGGGTATCTGTACTGATGCAATGGGTGCGGTGTGTGATTCTTGCCTTCAGGTCGGCTAGATTCTGAATCCGCCCGCTGTAAACAACATTCTTCAGGTATCCCCAAAGCCAGAAATCGCAAGGGTTTAAGTCGGGGGAAAGTGGCGGCCACGTTGTTGGAAAATTATCTCTTATGATCCTATCATCTCCGAAATTAGCACTGAGTAGCTGCTTCACAGGAGTAACAATGTGCGGAGGAGCAATGTGCGCCATCTTGCAGGAATATTGTGCGATCCAAACTCACACACTGACGCTGCTGAAGTGCCGGAAGGACATGGTTACGCAAAAGTGCTTCATGCCACTTGCCAGTAACGGTGAAAGTAACGGGATACGCAGGTGTGATCTCCTCGAAGAAAAACGGACCGACGACAAACGCTGCCGTTATTCCGCACCACACAGGTGACCTTTTCAGACTGAAGAGGTAATGGCATTAGCTGAGACGGATTCTCGGTAACCCATATCCTTCAATTTTGCGTATTTACAGAACCTTGCAAATGAAAGGGGCCTTTATCAGACCACAGAATGTTCCATGGCCTTCCGTTATCCACTTCCATCCGGGAAAGAAATTGTAGTGCAAAAGATTGACGTGCTTCCAGGTATGCAGGTAGCAACTCCTGCACATGAGTTATCTTGTACGGATAACAGCGCAAGATGTTCCATAGAACTTTACGCACCGTCCTGTTCGGGATATCCAGTATTCGGTCAATTTCCCGTGCACTGCTGATTCCAGCCTCACTGTTAGTCTGTTCTTGTAACGCTGTTGCCACATCTTCCACTACCGCAGCCGAAACTGGTTTAATTCCTCTACCCCGTTTAACGTCAAATGAACCGGTCTCTTTGAATTTAGCAATCATTTTTCGCAGAACATTTTGCGGTTATTGGACCCCTGTTTATGGATTTTAATGTCCAAAACTTCCTAATAGCTGTAAGTGCACAGTCATCGTTCTTATAAAAAAAAAAAACTTCAAGAACAGAGTGTGATCCTTCATACTCAGAGTCATGGTGAAGCATTCAGGCAAAGAGCTAGTGCTCTGCATTTTTATGGTAGCTATGTCTGCGGTGCGCATCTCACGTATTAGTAATTTGCATATATCCAGACAATGTGAAGCCTGACAGCGCCATCTATCGGCACATTTTGGAACTGATTTTTTTCCTTCGCCAAACAAAATTTCATTGCCTCACGATTGTTCTGCTCAAATATCAAATCATTCTGATCAGTAGTTTTAAAATTATCGATTTTTTAAATCGTAACTTTAATTATAATCACCCGGTATATAAGAACATTTATTGGCATGGACAAAACGAAATAGATATTTGGTTTATAATTGATGAAAGCTCTGGAAGTATGATGTTGAAAAATTAATAAGGACATTAAAAATTAATTTCCTCTCACATTTAATAGCAAAACACTTATAAACACTTATACTATTATAAATGCTACGAGGTGTCTTATAACACAAATGACAAACAGTAATATGAATACATGGCATCTTTTATCTTCGACAGAAAAGATCAGTAACAACAACATACTATTTATATGACCTTTAATGCACGTTTACATTACTGCATTTAGATTATTGTGGAATGGAAGACAAATTATCAAAGCTTTTCTTTTTTATTTATTCATTTTAACGGCCAGACAAATAGGTGATTCCACTGTTGATATAAAATTTGATTTCTTTTGAAGATTTATTTCATTAACTGCTAATAATTAGATAAGCTTTTAAAAGAATGACATATATTAACTGTAAAAATTATGAAAATTAACTTTTTTTTTTTTTTTTTTTTTTTAAAGGAAAGAGGGATTTAATTAAATATATTTGTAAAAGAAGAGATTTATTTTAAATTATGGAGTATTAGAGGTATATAATAAAAATATTTCAAAAACATCATATTTTAAGTTATTTTAAAATTGGAGATTACAGAGGTCAAAATAAATAAAAGGCATTCACTTATCACCACGTATCTACGTATCACGCACACATCTACGTATCTTTTTACCAAGTGAAAAAAGGACATTTTTCTGCAGATATAGCAGCCGTTTTAGTGACTCAATCAGTCTGCACAAATGCTGCACTGTACATTTCAAAACGAATGGAGGATTTATATTTGGAGACTTTGAAGATGTATGCTATAAAGAATTTGTTTTCAACTGCTGTCCTGATTGGTCGTACCTAAATTTGCAAAAAATATATGCTTAAATATTTTGATCTAACCCTTTCACGGGCCGTGTCCTTAAAAAAGGACAACTAATTTTTATTTTACTGGCACCCAGAATATTTAATTAAATTTTTCTTTTATAGCGTACTTCCATATATGCAATTTCATATTCTCTAATAAATTCGTTTATAAATTCTGGTGTCATTCTATTTTCATCAGTTTATAAACAGAAATACTCCGCGCCGGAAAAAAATAAAGAACCATTGTGACAATAAATTTTATACGAGTTATGCTTAATGCAGTTTTAGCTAATTTTAAAGAAGATATTCTTTCTAAAATAGTATGGTCTTATATTTTATTTTCTATTTACGCGTGCCATCACAAAGGACTTGTGGCGTCTTCAAAACGGCTTGATTAGGATAGAAGTTTCCATACATCTTGGTTCTTGAAACAAGTGCATTCCAAAGCAAGAAATCTTGCGGATATTAGGATAAGACAATTATGGATGCAATGGCACACAATTAAAAACGAACACAAACACTGTTTTTCAATCAATTAACACTATAACTACCGGTAATTTGCGTCAAGTTTTATAAAAATATTTCACATCAGAATTTTGATTGAAAACAGTTTAACTTTATTTTTTAACGTGGAACAATGTCGTCTTTTTCTGCATTCGCTAGTTGCGTTGCAATTTTACATTCGGTGTAGAGGTAGTGCGCTTTTCAATGCAATAGGAATCATAGAAGAATGTTTAGATGCGGCTGGAGGACATAAAAAAATTAAAATTAAAGAGTAAGTAAAACTTACAATAGTAATGTTAGTTTAACTATATAAAAAGATGTCCATTAGATCCAATTAAACCTATACAGTCCGTAAACAGGCGAAAAAGCTACCATAGGAATGCCCCAGCATAAAAAAGACTCTTTTCAGAGACTATACATTTTATTTTAATTCAATATATAAATGCTTAACAACAGTGCGAAAAGAGGAAAAATTAAAAAAAAATGTTTACATATTTACAAGTTGAAAATTATAATTAATTACATGAAAGATTAATAAAAATCGGTAAAAAAAATTCTTCTTTGTGTCTTTTAACACTAGAACGCCCGGAAATTTTGCATAAGTTTCATAAAAATACTTGACACCAGAATTTTTATTTAAAATTATTTAAATGATTTATTTAATATATCTGCGTGGTTTAAATATAACTTATTTTATGAAAAAAAATTCTGGTTACAATTGACATTTAATCACATGGTCGGAGTCGAATCAACTCCTTTCGGGCGTTCTAGTGTTAAACTTATTTCATAAGGAAGTTTCTGGTTTGAACCGAAGCATATTCATATGGTAGCCATCAAAATGACGGCTTACGGTAGTTCTAGTGTTAATCATGTGTGCTTTAACCTGCCCTGAATTACTTTTCTAATGTGAAACATTACTATAGATTCGAGTTGTAAATTTTCAAATGAGGTAACAAGTGTTCGGCCAGCAATCGAACAAGGAACCTTTGGCGAAAACCGACGATGCTCTACCAACTGAGTATGCCCTGAACAAATCTGGTTGAACATTCTCACCCCCAGAACCTTGTTTATGACAGCTGGTCTTTTATCTAACTCCACTCAATAGAATAATTCGCAAATAATTGGACTCCAAGAAACTTTTGAGACGTAATTGCAATATATCAATTTTTGCAAAATTATTCTTATTAGTAAGTAAATCATACGAGTTGTAATTTTCAAACCGAGTAAAAAACAACATTTAAAAGAAATGACTTTGATGTGGTATAATAAAGAAATGTTACCAATCGTAAACAAACATAAACATTTTAAATTCCGCGTTATAACGTACACTTAAAGCAAGAATTTTAACAAAAGTAATTGGTGCAATTTATACTCATAGTACGAAAATGAAAGCCTACATATCAACGTTGGAATCGACATTCCTAAATTAACCTTTTAACCCTCTCTCTGCATAATTGTTTGATCAAAATAGCTTCAAAAAGTGAGTACTTAACCCCTTAGCGACGAACGTTTTTTAAGAATTTTCATTCTTATCACCGGTTTTTCAAAGCAAAACTTTTTGTCTAATTTAATCTTGAAAATGCTCCGAATAAATAAGGCAAAATTTACAATAAAAAAATGACTGATGGTAATAATCAAACAGGGTTAATTAGACGGAAATAGCGTATCCCCGCGGAAATCTCGGGTTGCGTATATTTTGCTACTTTTACATTGCCCTAGAAAATCTCGTGTTGTGCAACGAGAGGGCTAAAGGTCGCATTAAGTTACGGTTTAAAAATTCAAATTGCTGATTGGCACCACTTTTTTTTGTAAAAGATATATTCACCTTATTTAATGACAGGTAAAATAATAGCATAATAAAGCCGATTACAGTTATTATAAAACTGGTGGGAAACAATCAATCTGAGTAAAAGACACAGCCCGTGAATATCACGGGGGCCTGAATTAAGGGGTTCATGAACAATAGCATAAGACGTGATTATTCGCTTAACCCTTTCCGGCATGGTGGGTAAATTTCTATCCCGCTTAATTTTAATCCTGAATTCACACATCGGTACAATAATTTTTAAAAGATTTTGCATCTGCTAACATGTGTAAAGAAAAAGCTTTCAATTAATTTCACAAAATGGTCTTTGAAATCCTGGTGTGAATAGCATTCCATTTCAACATTTTAGTAACAGAAGTTCTTTGTGCCAGAACATGTTAAGCGAGATTACCATTATAAAAGCTTTGCAAGGATTTAAGCAGATAGGTTTCACAGTAGCATATGTCCCTATATGCCATTTTCTTATTTTCTTTATGATTGTACTAGTTATTACATGTCTGATTGCTATTTATTGCATATTCATGAAGATTTCTTTAACCCTTTATCTATTGACCGTCCTTGTAAGTACCATTAAAATAACTTATTATAAAATTCATTTAATACGTCGATTAATAGTAATACAGTTTAGAATGAGTTATAGATGCATTACTTTATCTTGTTCCAAAATCATTATTGATTACACAAAACAAAAGTATTTTTAAAAGGATAACTTATTTTGCCTTTGCATCTTTTCAGCTTTCTTGGCGTTTGTGTGTATGTGTGTGTGTGTGTCGGGGGGTAGGGGTCTTGCAATTCGGAAATACTTCTATATTTTTATTGTAAGAACATTATATTTGTACGTTTCCTAATTTTACAAAATACTAAGAAAAACCCTTAAATTAAAGATTTGAATGGGGTTATAAATATTGCACAAAACCCCTATGAATTCAAATTTAATTAATCCTTCTAAATCCTTCAATCCTTCTAAAATCCTCCTAAAATTTATAAAATGATTACCGTATACACTCGCGTATAAGTCGACCCAAAATTCGAGAGGAATAACAGACTGAACACCAGTATTTAAAAAAAGTTATCTTCGTCTTATCTAAATGTAGAATTTGCTGATATTAAATAAGCTGAAGATGACTACAAGAAAAT
This sequence comes from Maratus speciosus, assembly GCA_963932465.1. NCBI lineage: Eukaryota > Metazoa > Arthropoda > Arachnida > Araneae > Salticidae > Maratus > Maratus speciosus. Next base: position 240,958,046 of record OZ010794.1, read on the forward strand.
ACTGGTATGCAACATATTTGTTTCAGGAATTTAGGGGTCGACTTATACGCAAGTATATACGGTATGTAAATTTTCTAATGTAGTTTGAAAAATTCACGGAAAATGCTTTAGAAGATACAATTTGCATGAATTCATAATTCAGTACATAAAGGGTTAAATAATAAGGTTTGCACCCAATACTGTTAATATATGTAAAAATAAAAATATGTAGTCTGAAATCGTAGGCTCGAAATATGCTTCGGAGCTCGTTATATGCTTGAATATGCGATGTTTTTAAATTTTTGTACTCTTTTTTTTGCCGCAGAAATCGTCATATCGTTAAAATGGTAGAGTGAGATTATACGACATATTAAAAATGTATGGAATTGATAATTTGCACTTTTTTAATTCCAGAAACTATGTTTAAGCATTTAATTTTTGTTTCACAAACCAACTTATTTAAAGAATTATATAATACTTGCCTAAAAATTACCTCAACCTAATGCAACCAAAAGGTTGTAAAATAAAACTCACTCTTCTGAAAGAGAGAAGTTGTAATAAAGTTTCATTTCGTATACTGGAGAAACTATTTATGACTAGAAGATACTTCTCGTTGAGATCGTTTTCATCGATTTCTTTATTTTCTGTAATGTGCATACCCCCAGACATTTCATAAAATTTATATTCTAGAAGTTAAGAAATTTATATTCACATCTCTCTTTTTATTGACTTTATTGGTATTATGTAAAATTTTATTTTAGAAACTTAGAATGAAATATCTTTACTAAAATTAGTTCTTTCTTAACACTTTCACTATCGGGAACAAGAATTCCCGTTTTTACTCACAAACCATCATTGGCTTTTCTATCTTGCAGAAAATGCATTTATATCATGTTGTCCATATCAGTTTAGATTACAAGACATTCCATATTAATTCTGTACGTTTAAAGTTAATTATTGATTCATAAATGGGAGAAAACAACAAAAGAAAACAATTTACGAAAGACTTTCAGAAGAGACCGAGGCGCTCATTAAAAAAAAAAAAAAAAAAAAAAAAAAAAAAAAAAAAAAAAAAAACAAGAATCTCATATAAATATACGGTCGGTAATGTGTTAATCCTACATTTAGTATAGATTTTTACCCTGTAAATGTAAAGGGAAACAGTAATTTTGCATTACATATTCATTACAGGAGGACATGTGTTTCGAACTTCGCTTCATTCAAAATTTAAATAATACAGATTTTGCTATTAATCTGTTCTATTGGGGGAATCTTCATCGAAACAACTCTACAATCTGCAAAAAACTAGTTTTATCATGTATTATTGGCATTATAACATCTTCAATTTACAACGAAGACTAATGGACGAAGTTAGAGGTTATTCGAGATTTGCGAACATTTGATTTTCTGGATAATAGCCTAAGAGTAAGAAAACACGTGATTTCAGCAAGGCTCATTTTTCTATATGATCTTCCATTTTATGGTATAGTATGTATGCGGACAGTCTAGCTGCCGGGAGACGCTGCATTTACCTGTGGAAATAACGGTTATGCAGGTGAAAAAACTTCAAAATTACATCATTTTAGCATAACTTTTGTTTATAACATCTGTTTCTACTAAGTATTTATGATATTAATCTATAATTGTCAGACCTTGCTAATGTTGCTAAGACCCTGCCAGATTTCGATTTATAGGTAAAAAAAACATGTCATTTTCAGGTCATTTTAGCAAGCTTGAAAATTGTAACATATTACTCTTTGGCTATCAGACAACCTATAATTAATTTGACAGAGACAAATTCGGTCGCAAAATTAGTGCCAGATGGCTTTAACACTTTGCTTTGAGGGACAAGTAATTCCGTTTCTGTAATGTCGAATTCATAACGGAATCTACAAAATATTTTATGGTAAAATAAGAAAAAGCAATTTTAAGACTTTTTTCCCACCAAAGATAAAAAAGTAAAATTTAATAAGAGTTTTCTGGTGCAAATCTTCATTAATCATAGGTGGGATAAAATATATCAAACCGACCCTCAAGGGGTCAACGAATGTGCCTGTTTGAAGAGTGGTTTATAGGTTAACCCATTGCCTGTGACGCAAATTCGGGCAACGCAAACGCGCTAATTTTGGAATGTCCGACCTGAGTTCAGGCAAGAGAAAAATTGGTGGTTCAAATCCGTGAAGCCCGAACTCAGCTCGTTCAATGCATAATATGCTATTTACGATTTTTCTAATAGATGGCGATACTTTCCCGCGAAAAGTTAGTCAGTTTCGCACCATTTGTCGGATTTTTGTAATTTTCCAGTTCTTTCCAAATTTCATTCAAAACATTCAGAAAAAAAAATTCCTTTGTTCGCATGTTTTTCTCAAATATATTCCACAGGCATGGGGTAAAGATAAATATGCCTTCTTCGCGTCAATTTAGCCAGCTTAAAAACTGCGACATATTGCTCTTCGGCTATCAGACAACCTATAATTAATTTGCCAGACACAAATTCGTTTGATAAGTTAATGCCAGACGGCGTTGAATCTGACAACGAAAGTGCCTGTTTGAAGAGTTGTTTATAGGTTAAAAAAAATGTCCTCTTCACGTCATTTTAGCAAGCTTGAAAATTGCAAAATATTACTCTTTCACTGTCAAATTTAAAGCTATCTAGCATTAACTTTGCAACCAAATTTGTGTCTGGCAAATTAATTATAGGTTGCCTTATAGCCAAAGATTAATATGTTGCAATTTTCAAGCTTGCTAAAGAGACGACAAGGAAACATATTTTTTAAGTGTATAAACACTCTTCAAACAGGCACTTTTACTGCCATATTTAAAGCCGTCCGGCCTTAACTTTGCAACCGAATTTGTGTCAGGCAAATTAATTATAGGTTGCCTGGAAGCCAAAGACTAATTGACCGGGAGCCGGCAGTACAGACACATGTTTCGTATGGATACCGTTATTTCTACAGGAAAACTACCAGTATCCCTTTATAGAAAGATAAATAAAATTTCGATTTCTTTTAAGAAGATATTTTCTATAAGATAATACTGGTGACCAAAACTTTTCTGGTCTGCAAAATTCAAGGAGACGTACGAACCACGAGACAACCACCTCATCGAATTGGAGGCTGAAATTCCAGAATTAGCTTAAAATTGATTCCCATATTAAAACGCAATCGGTCTGCCAAGTCAATATTTTGGTGGAAAATTGCTAAAAACCCGATTTTAGCGGTTGACTCATAGGTTTACCATTGTGTTTTCCTGCTTCCAGTCCGCCATGTTTTCATACTTATGGGTGCAGGAAAACGCAATGGTAAACCTACGAATCCACCGCTAAAATCGGGTTTATGTGTTTTCCACCAAGATATGAGTTAGCAGACCGATTGCGCTTTAATATGGGAATCGAATTTAAGCTAATTCTAGAATTTCAACATCCAACTCGATGAGGTGGTTGTCTGTGCTGCCGGCGCCCTGTCTATAATATTTTGCAATTGTCAAGCTTGCTAAAATTACCTGAAGAGGTCATATATATATTTGTTAAGCCATAAAACACTTATCAAACAGGCAGTTTCGTTGCCAAATTTAAAGCCGTCTGGCATTAACTTAGCAACTGAATTTGTGTCTGGCAAATTAAATATAGGTTGTCTGATAGCCAAGAGTAATATGTTACAATTTTCAAGCTTGCTAAAATGACGTGAAGATGACGCTTTTTTAATCTATAAATTGGGATCTTTCAAAGTTTTAGCAACGTTGCCAACGTCTGGCAATAATGGATTAATATCACGGATAGTTAGTAGAAACAGCTGTTATAAACAAAAGACATGCGAAAATGACGTAATTTTGAAGTTTTTTCTCCAGGATACTCTTACAAGTAAGCACAACATCTCCCGCCAGCCATACCCACCGCCCCCTGAATACTAGGCCTGAGCGCTGACACAAAAATGGCGGCTGCCGAAGGCGGATTTTTTTTTTTGACGTAGGTACGTTCCCTGAAATGTTGATAGTAGGAGAGCTGTTGAACATTTTTGAGTAGGTATTTGAGGCACCCTGAAAATTTGTGCAACACTTCTTTTGTAATGCCTGAATACAAGATCGAATGTCTGGCTGAAGGATCGTGGCCCAAAACCTGTGCCAGACACGTGTCAAGTGCCATTTTTTGACACTACCCAAAAAAGGTATTTGAGGCACGCTGAGATTGAAACAGAATAATATTTATACTTAGAAAAAAATATTTTGAAAATGACAGACACTTTAGTCGCCCCAAAAGCTGTGCCAGACACGTGTCAAGTGCCATTTTGTGACTACCCAAAAAAGGTATTTGAGGCACGCTGAGATTGAGGCACAATAATATTTATGCTTAGGAAAAAATATTTTGAAAATGACAGACACTTTAGTCGGCACAAAAACTGTGCCAGACACGTGTCAAGTGCCATTTTTTGTCTGGCACAGGTTTTGGGCCACGATCCTTCAGCCAGACATTCGATTTTGTATTCAGGCATTACAAAAGAAGTGGTGCACAAATTTTCAGGGTGCCTCAAATACCTTCCCTAAAATGTTTAACAGCCCTTGGACTATGACACCAGTATCTTATAAAAGATTTCTCTGACTTGTTTAATCTCAGAAAAATGAAGCGTAAAAAATCATTAAAAAATTATTGGTACGAATATTTAAGGGACCGTACACACGCTGAATGAAACCCGTCTTCGGGAGCCGCCATTTTTTTGTCAGCGCTCAGGCCTAGAATTCAGGGGGCGGTGCCATACCGCCCGCAAACGTACTGCACCATAAAACGGAAGGGCATATAGGAAAATGGGTCTAACTAAAATCAAGTGACGAAAAATGTTTCTAGTTCTTACACTACAACGCAAGATTTGAAACTCGCGTCCTCATGTTTAAATTTCGTTTTTATAAAAGTAAGATTTGTTTTTAGTTTTATTATCTTTTCTATCTCCACAGCCATACCCATTCAATTTTTAAAGTATTAAAAAGAAAGTTACTACATTATTTTTAATCATAAAAAAATAAAGTCACTTTACAATTGTTTTCCTATTTTAAAGCATTAGATTTGTATTTCTCAAGGCTTCTCACGAAAGTACTCTTATAAATGACATCCCAAAAAACCTCAACCTAATAATACCAATGATCAGAAAAATAAAACTCACTATTCTTACCAAAGAAGTGGAAATAAAGTTGCATTTTGTTTACGGGAAAATCTATATTTCTTTCTGGAAGCTACTTCTTATAGAAATTGTATCAATTTAGTTATTTATTTTCTATGGCATGCATACGCCAGACATTATATAAAATTTTAAGTCCTGGAGGTTGAAACCCACATACCCTTTACTATGTGTGTGTTCTTTATTGATATAAAATGAATTTTCAAATTGAATTTCTTTATCAAAAACAGTTTTTTTCTAACGTATAGAAATAGTACAAGAATATTTTCAATTTTTATAAAATAGGAATGGTAATATTGCGTTTTACGTTCAGTTTATTTATTAATTTATTTTTACGAAAGCAAGATTTTTTTATTAGCTCTATTAACCCTTTCAAGGGCGGTGATTCATTTTTGGACCACTTATCCCTAAATTCGACAATGACACCAGAATATTGGAACAAAAATTTTCCTTTTATTATGTATATGAATAAAATATTTGGCTTATTTTTAAATAAATTTGTTTGTAAATTCTGCTGCTGTTCCCGCATTTCAGCATTTTGCTTATAGAAGTACTTAGTCCCTGAAAGGATTAATGGAGTTATGAATAAAGATGAAGACATAGTTCGATGCCTCCTTGAATTTTGCAGACGAGAAAATTTTTCAACACCAGTATTATCTTATAGAAAATCTCTTCTTAAAAGAAGGCGAGATTTTGCTCGTTTAAGCTAGATTTCTTTTTCTATAAAAAAATACTGGCAAAGCGATATAAGTAAGCGTCCTATCTTAAATGGAAGAAGTAACCGCAAGATTAAAAGCGAGGTCACATCAGTCAACGTCACGCGCCACGTAGCGGATGGAGTGTGAATTACAGGTAAATACCTAACTTTTTTTACTCACACCACTAAAATTATAAAGTTTCTTTCAGCTTGATTAATAAATGAAATCGATTTGACAAGGCGAAGAAAACGTCGTGGTGTCATGTGCATATGGATTCCCCTCTTGCTACGCCATTATTTTGCAATAGATGTGGCAAAACAAAATTCATTTCCATGAGTGGCTAAAGATTAAGAAAATATGCACCGCCCTAAAAGCCCGCGTATGTGGATTATCACTCCGTCCGCAAGATGGCGCAAGTGTGTTAATTTACGCCCGATTCCAGCATTAAGTTTGCACGCCTACTTATATCGCTTTGAGATACTGGTAGTTTATCTGGAGAAATAACGGTATCCGTACGAACCATGGAAGAGACACATAGTGTATTGTCTACCAGTTGTGATTTAAGTAATTGAGAAGGCTGTCAGAAGACTGCAGATGATTTTTTTTTTTTTTTTTTTTTTTTACAGATAAACAGTTTTTATTACCACCAGAGCAAGAAACCACCAGTAAAATTTTAATAGAAAATTTTGCTTTCTTTTAGTGGATTTTTTATGAAAAATTTCTCTCACAAATACGGCTAAACTTTCTATTTGTTCTCACTGGTGGCAGTTTTCGGAGATATTATAATCTTTTTCACTGACACTGAGGGGAGGTTGTCTCGGTTTTCACAATATGGTGGAAATGCAGGGCTTGACTACTGCTGAAGTAAACTTCCTCCCCCCCCCCCCCGATAAAGATGAATAATGTTTTTCCCTTTTTTATGACAAATATTTTGGCATTAATATAGCGTTTAAATAAACAGGAAAATTTCTATTTTAATTTACTGGTGAAAGTATGCCCAGGCGATAATGAATCCCAGCGAAAGCGGTTAGAGTTGCAACTTCACGATCCTGTCAGTTCCTCTCTATTAATATTTCTATGGTTTACCACTGATATAAATATTCAATTTATATATATCTATATCTATATATTCCGTATATTTCCCTGTATAAGCCGATAAAATTTGGACATTTTTTTCGCTCGAAACTAGGGAGCATCGGCCTACACAGAAGTGTAAGAAAATTGCCAAATTTGATACTCTAAAATAAAAATGGTGGTAAATATGAAAAGCATATAAAATACCTACAAATTTCAAAAATACTTGAATATTAAATTCTTTTATAATGAAAATGGTCCCAATCAATCTTTTACTGTCCATGTAATTTCAGAATTTTCAAGCAACTTCTAAAATTTGCTTTCTTTCATTGGTACATCTCAATGAATATAGCCAGTATCAAGTTCACCACCATTGCCATCTTCTTTTAAAATGGCATCATCTTTAGTTCCATCCTTCGCGTTACTGATGCAACATTTTTTGAAAGATCGGACGGTCTTTTCTTGTGGTAATTCAAGCACAGATTCTTTCACGACTGGAAGCAACGATGTCAACTTTTTTTTCCAAATTCACCATTTGTTACAGCTGTTCGAACAGAAGACATACATTCATATCATTTCGAACGGAGCATGTCTTTAACCCATTTGTGCCTAAATTTTCGTTTTCTCAAATGTTTTGGTAAAATCACTTTAAAATATTGCAAAATGAACTGGAAAAATACTAAAAAAAAAAAAAATAATAATAATTATTTTTGTATTTATTTAATAAAATGCAAAAAAAGTACATATGAGTATTACTAGTAGAATAATATGCATAATTATATGTTTCGTCTATATTTATGTTTAAAAAGTTTTTAAATTGTATATTATGTACTATAATTACTATTTTTATGAACTACTAAAAATATATATTTATTTCTTTACAGATACTAATAACGTTATAACTATTATTAATAATAAAATAAGAATAATCGTATTGCTGACTTAAAAACAATTTATTTCATGAATATCTTCAAAAGGAGATTACATAAATAACTGTCTCCTAAATGTCCAACAAAAATATGTGTCCATTTATGCCTAGAACCCTATATTTTGGACATTACAAAAATGCATAAAAAATAGGCTTGAACATTTAATTTCGCAATTTAAAAACATACGTATTTTAAAAAAGTCTACAAGCTAAGATTATGACTTGCGATTTTGGATGCTGCATAGAAAAGATTCAAATAAACTTACTTTTTACATTTCGCCATCTTGAAAAATTAAAAATTTATAAACACCGAACAAAGCGTTCATTTGTACAAATAAATATCCACCTTATGCTGTCATCTCTCGGTAATAGATAAAGACATTTATAAATAATTATTTCATACAATTTTCATGTTATAAAAGAGAAGACAAATATACTTATTCATGAAAATTTGAAACGACCCAAAAATGGGATGCTAGACACAAATGGGTTAAATGACTCATTTAGAAAAGCGTCCTAGTGTTGACGATTAGAATTAAGGACTTTGGGGATTACTGAAGATGTCTAGGAGATATCAATAATGTCGGAAAGCGCATTTTTTCTATTAGCTATACGAGAAAAAGTGCTAAGCTTTCGTTCCCTGAATTTTCTATCACGTTTGTTTAGCATCGGCTTATATACGGAATTTTGATTTTGACGATTTTTCACCGAAAAGTCGTATACTCGGCCTATACACGGATCGGCTTATACTCGGAGACATACTGCATAATATAAATTATACCGCTTTTACATTGCAAATTCCCAGCACACATTGAGAACATACTTGGAACACTTTGATTAAAAAAGAATGTTACAGTTATCTTAATCAGGGTTTCCACGCTTCAGGGAATTTCCTGACCATGAAATTCTTCGGTACCATTATTTTCTTATAGAAAATCTCTCCTTAACCCTTTCGCGACGCGAGCCTTTTACGAAATGTTTATTACTTTGCTACCGGTTTTAAAAAACAGAAGTTTGTGCCTATTCAAATCGGGAAAATGCTCGGATTAAATAAGGCAAATTTTACAGCAAAATGTTACTGGTGAGGATAAACGAGGATCCTTAGGCCTATTTCCGGCACCTATACGTGCCGCTCGTCCCCAAGGGGTTAAATAAGTCGAAATTCCGTGCGTTTTACCTAGATTTATTTTTCTATAAACAAAACCTGATATTTGACCTGGAAAAATCCCTGAAGCTTGGCAATCCTGCTTAATGTGTACTGAAATGTGTTCCGAATATGCTCCGCTATAAAGAAAGTGTTCCGAAAGTGTACTGAAAGTGTTCTACTCCGGATATTTGTTAATTCTAAACTTGGGAACATATTTTCGAACAGTTTGAGCACACATTTGAGCACACTTGTAAAATCCAGCGTTCTCAAAAGTGTTCAAAGTGTGCCCTAGAAAGCTCTAGAAAGTGTGCTGAAAAAAATGAGTGTTCTCGGAAGTATTCTAAAAACTGTTCCAAAAGATGCACTTCATAGTGTTCTAATGAAGGTGACAAAATAAATGTTTTAAAAGTGTTCTGAAAAAAGTAAAAGATTTGTAGTGTAATCTTGAAAAGTTAAAAATATATATATATATTTTTCTTTTCGTGCATTATATTTATTTTTTCAAACCACCTCACATAAAGACTCTCATAATTGATATCTAAAAATACCTCCACATAATATAGCTAATGATGGAAAATATAAAACATAGTATTACATATTTACAAGAGTGGTTCAAATAACGTTACATTTGCTTAATAGAAAATCTATATTCCGTATTGGATGCTACATCTCGTTGGACAAGTTTTCATTTATTCATTTATATTCTATAACGTAAACACTGCAGAAATTTTATGAAAGTTTTATTCCATATGATAAGAAATTTATGTTTCCCATATATATTTATATTTTTTATTCGCTTTGGGTGAACTTTCGCATTTTAGAAATTAAGAATGAGATATATGCATCAAAAATATTCATTTCCAAACCTGTAACGGTTGATGTTGAAGCCGGTTCTTTATTTAAATAATAGAAATGTTTCTTTTGGGTCATTTATTCAAAATAATTTTTATTTCATTTTTACTAAAATATTTTTTAACCCTTTCAGGAACAATGTACATGTATTCGTAAAATGTTCAAATAATTGAGTTACACCAGTACTTAGAAGAAAATTTATGCGTAAAACAATAAAACTAAATTTTCGCGTACTTAATAAAGATGAAATTTTCATTATAAAATTCTGGTGCCAATGTGGCATTTAGGGATTAAAATTATGTGATGCCGTGACCGCATCACCGCTTTTCAAGGGGTTAATAGTTTTTTTTTTTTTTTTTTTTTTTTTTTTTTTTTTTTGCTACGATAAATATTCAGTTCATAAAATTATTCAACATACAGTAATACCTCGACTCACGTCAGAAACTCGTTCTAAGACTTGCGACGTAAGTCGAGGTACGTTTCGATAAGCAAAAAATTATAAATAATAAAAATTCACCAAAATCTAATGAAGATATTCTATTATATTTAGGGATTACGTTACATATATTTAACATTTGCAAAAACAATGTGTTTGCAATCCAAGAATTTGGAATAAATTTCAATAAGATGTTAACTTGTTACCTGCCCCGTTCGAGAATTTGGGTATGTGAAAAAATCTTGCAATGAAGTTTGAACAGACATTTTTTTCTTTTTTTTTTTTCTCTTAGAAGCTCTTTTTAACAGCAGGGAGTTTTCTAAGCTTTGTTCCAATGACTTTTTGTATTTGTTTGTTAGTATTACTTGACTGTCGCGGGAAAGGTTTCCTTCACAGACTAAAAGTCTTCAATAAAGTTGAAAATGCATCTTTAATTAAAGAAATTTCTTTTTCTGGCCAGACGACGTAAATGATGAGTGACGTAAGATGAGCAGATGTAAGTTGGGGTTAAACTGTAAATACATTAATTGTATTTTTTAATCTAAAAAAAATAAAGTCAATTTTCAATATGTTTTCTCTTTTAAAACAGTATATAGTTCAACTCGGTTAGGAAGGGGAACCAGTTCAATTATAAAAGTTCTCGTATTAATAGTTTTTAGTAATTGCCTTGAAGAAAATAAAAATATAAAAACACACACGTAATTATACTAATTACCACAATTAATTGCTCTAATTAAGATAATAGAAATCTTAAATACACATGTAATTAAACTAATTACTGCTATTGACTGTTCTAATTAACTCAATGCTTAATTTAACTTAAGTCATTAAAGCAGGTTGGCAAGAAAACTTTCCACGTAAGCCGAACAAAACTTTTAAATTTAAATATCAATATTTTAGCTTGGAAATTTTCACATTATCTAATCTCTGATTTTGTGCGATGATATAATTCAAAATTACAATGTGGAAAAAACTGATGTCGAAGAATTAACACTAGAACGCCCGGAAGGAGTCGATCCGACTCCGACCATATGATTAAATGTCAACTGGAACCAGAAATTCTTTCATAAAATAAGTTAAATTTAAACCATGCAGATTTACCTTAAATAAATCAGTCAAATAATTTTAAATAAAAATTATGGTGTCAAATATTTTTATGAAACTTGAGTAAAATTTCCGGGCGTTCTAGTGATAAAATATATGTAAAAGAGGCTCGTCATTAATGGGTTAATAACATAAAGGGCATAGCCGGATAAGCATTGGAAACATGCCTTTCAATCAAATTGCATGATTTTTTTCCCAGATGTAGCCACATATCTGACAATATATTTCCCCTATTATCACCCAATAAATATTGATATTTAATGAGATAAAAATGTTTTTCCGATTTTTTAAAAAACGGATTTTCTCAAAAACTACTGCAGGGAATTTCATGCCATTAACTAAGGATATATAGATACCAAAGGTACATAACTGGTATTTTTTGTATAATTTTCTGTTCATAAAAACTGTGTGAAACAGCGAAATAAAAATTTAAAAGAATAAAAATCATATCTTATGGTTATCCGAAAATTCCCCATATGTGCCCGTATATTCTATATAAATGCCGAAAGTTTACGTTGGGTACTACATATAAATATTTACAAAAATATATATTGAAATTATTGAAATTCATTTTAAGGCGCTATTTGGGGCGGAGCTACTCAACTTCGACGCCCGAAGAATTTTTGTTATAAACAGTTACAGAATTGCTGTATTTTAAATTTTAATGAACACATGAGTAACATTCTCAACGCTGTCGATAGCAAAATGAACATGAAGTTGAAAAACAATGCTTATATGCTTAATGGAATCTAAAATTCATCAGTTGACATATTTTCTGCTGACTTTGTTCCAAAAATTCTTCGGATGTCGAAGTTACGTAGCTCCGCCCCAAAACACGCCTTAAAATGAATTTCAATAATTTTGCTATACATTTTTGTAAATATTTATATGTAGTACCAAACGCAAACTTTCAACATTCATACAGAATATACGGGCACACATCGGGAATTTTTTACAAGAAAATGGTAATTTTCGGATAACCATAAGGTAAGATTTTTATTATTTTTATTTTTTATTTCGCTATTTGACACAGTTTTTATTAACAGAAAATTATACAAAAATTACCAGTTATGCATCTTTGGTATTTATATATCCTGAGTTAATGGCATGAAATTCCGTTCAGCAGTTTTTGAGAAAATCTGTTTTTATTTAAATTGTAAAAACATTTTTATCGCATTAAATATAAATATTTATAATAGGGGGAATACATTGTCAGATATTTAGCCACATCTGGGAAAAAAATCAGGAAATTTGATTGAAAGGCATGTTTCCAATGCTTATCCGGCTATGCCCTTTAATATAAAATATGGCGTTTTAGCTCTGTAAATATCCTTTGTTTAGACGGATCTTATCTCTAGACAATATCCTTGTACTGAAGTTAAAGTACCTAAAGAACTATTAATCCTAAAGTTCATGGACGACAATGGAGTTATGAATAAAGAGAACGAGATATATACAGTGAAACCCCGCTAATTCGGATCTCCGGATAATCCGGATCGGTCTGGTCGATTTTTTTTTTCAAGTTTGAGACGCGATCGGCTAATTTCCGTAACGTTCATTTATTTCAACCACGTATCCTGAATAAAAAAGTATTTTCTGAAATCTTAAGAAGAATACCTTAAGCATTCTTACTTAAACTCTTTGATGTTATCCTTCAAAAGAACTACAATGTATCACTTTAAGATTGGCAATACTATGGTTCCGGGTGTTACAAAATATTTAAAATCTTGCAGCGTACCCAGCAAAGCTGTCCTCCTAATTGATAATGCTCCGACACACCCCGAAGTAAGTCAACTGACAAAAGGAAACATAACGGTAAAGTTTTAACACTTAATGTGACAGCGCTGGTACAGCCAATAGATCAAGGGGTTCTTCAGAACATTAAGAAAGTTTGTAAACGACAAATGCTGAATGAACTCTTAGAAGAAAATGGAGAACATGGAGTGGTAGATATTCTCAAATCAATCAATATCAAGAAAGTAATCTATATGATTGCTGAATATTGGGATCATCGTGCTGAGTGTATTCTCCTAAAGTCATGGAAGAATTTAGGACCTGCAAATTGTGATTTCTCGAATAATAAGCTTTAAACAGAAGGAGGAATAAGCGAGATTGAAACAGAAATTACACCTGAAGATTTTGTGAGCATGTTAAAAAAATGTATGGTTGCTCAGATGTTGATATCAGCGACATTAGCAATTGGTTAGAAGCAGAAAATATTGAAGTTCACGCCTCACTTATAGTTTTATCTTATTTAATTTTTTCTTATTCTCTGGATAATCCGGATTGGGTCTGGTCCCAATTAATCCGAATTATCGGGGTTTTACTGTAGTGTCAAATCTACCAGTTGCGAGGTAAGTAACTGAGGTGGTTATCTCAAGAGGTGGCTGCTTTTTTACATAGGATCAGTAGTGTCATGAACGCCGAATAAACTTCCAACATTAAATTCGGAATATAAATTTTCGTCCTATTTTAGCGGCTTATTCACGCGAAATATCTCTCACAATCTACGGGAAATATTTCTATTTATTTTTACTGGTGAAAATAGGCCAGAATTTTTTCATTTCTTTCACACACACTGGCAGGATGTTTCTTAAGTTGTCACAATATTGCGTGAACGCAGGATAACGGAGTTATGAATAGCGAGGAGAAAACATATAGTGTCGTGTAGTCTACCACTTGTGAGATAAGTAATAGGTTTTACCCATTAACGATGATATAAAATTATATTATAATATTGATTATTTTCTATCAATGAAAATGTAGTCTATCTAACTATATTTCATATAATAAATTAACATGAAATATATATACAAGTCAAAAGTGTAAATCAAATAAAATATTTTAATTGCACTCACATAAAAAAGATATATGCTGTGATTTTATTTATTTATTTTTTATATATTTATTAACGATTTGGAAAAATGGTTATTGTCCTCGTCAGGGTAGGAAATCAAAAGCATATCTGAAGCTTTTTATTGGTTTAATCCGCATTTTATTCGTTTTCTGATTGGTCTATACAGTAATCTGTATTTCCCTTTACTTTCAACAGAGATGGATACTTCTGTTGCCACTATGAAAAAAAGTAATAAAAACTACAAAAAAATTAATAAACCTTGAAACAAATTGAGATAGAGCTTTCAAACAAATTGCATTTAAAAGTACATTTTTCTCTCTATACGACGGTGTAAAAAGTAATATTGCGGGATGCTTAGAAGTTTAAGAATGAAATTTCATTTAAAATGGGTTGTCAGATTTCTTGGAAATCTGACGATGGAAAAGCTTTTTCCCGAACAGCCAATGAAATGCTTGGATAGTACGTAAGTTTCAGGTGGATAATACGCAAGTTTCAGGATATCTTGCAATTTTTACGTGTAATAACACTATTAATGTTTAATTCATGACGTACGTAATGTATGATCAATTCCGTGCGATTTTTTATGTCTTAAATTTTAGTTTTTGAAAAAATCATTTTCCAAATGGTTGTTGTAATTTGTTAAATTGCTTTATTTATTTATTTATTTATTGTACATCCCGCAACGCCTCCACCAAAGTGTCTAACAAATAGCTTCACAAAATACATGAGACTAATACATCCAATAGAAGTTAAATGATAAAAGTAATTTTTCTTGGCTCAAGTGGTAGGATAAAAGTTGTATTGATTTTCTTGAAAAATACAACACACCGTTGCTCTTAAATATTAATGATGATAAGATTATATTATGATCAGTAGTGTCATGAACGCCGAATAAACTTCCAACATTAAATTCGGAATATAAATTTTCGTCCCATTTTAGCGGCTTATTCACGCGAAATATCTCCACAATCTACGGGAAATATTTCTATTTATTTTTGCTGGTGAAAATAGGCCAGAATTTTTTAATTTCTTTCACTCACACTGGCAGGATGTTTCTTAAGTTGTCACAATATTGCGTGAACGCAGGATAACGGAGTTATGAATAGCGAGGAGAAAACATATAGTGTAGTGTAGTCTACCACTTGTGAGATAAGTAACTAAGGAGGTTTGAAACAGGATGGCTGCTGATTTTTTTTAACCCCTTAACGCTTGAATTAAATTGCGGTTTAAAAATTCAAATTGTATATTGGCACCACTCTTTTGAAAAAGAAATATTCACCTTATTTAATGACAGGTAAAACGATACTAAAATAAAGCCAATTACACTATTTTATAAAACTGGTGGGAATCGAACAATCTGAGTAAAAGACACAGCCCGTGAATATGACGGGAGCGAGAATTAAGGGGTTAAGGCGGATCAACAGTTTCTGATCACTGCTGGGACAAACTTCTCACCAGTAAATTTGAATAGAAAATTTTGTTCTTAAGCACCCTTTTCTCGGAAATATATTCTTATAAATTTTGTGAAAATTTCTATTTATTTTTACTGGTGTCAGTTTACTCAAGTATTATAATCTTTTTCAGTTACAGTGACAGGAGGTTTTCCAGGTTGTCACAATATGGCGGTAACGCAGGACTTGACTACCGCCAAAATAAACTTCGACCGGTTAAAATGAATATATTTCTGCCATTATTTATGACTGAAATTTTGAATTAATAAGAAAATTAAATATATCTTCAAAGTTTTTTTCTTTTCTTAAATCATGTAAAGTTCCGAAAACCCTCAGTCCACAGGCAGAGTTGCCGCGCTTCAGGGAATTCCCTAGTGTACTAACCTAGTGTCAAGTATTATCAGTATTTTTTTTTAGAGAAATATATCTAGATTAACGCATGAAAGCGAAATTTCGAATTATTTAAAGCGAGATTCTCTGTAAGAATTACTGATTCAGAAGAATTTTCCGGTCTGGAAATTTCCTGAAGTTTGACAACCCTGACAGAGGGCTATGCGGTTGAAATAGCTCACACATGAAATTGTTTATTGCCCTTAAAAGGTTTTAAGATTTAAATGTAATACCGATATTCCAATAGAAATACAATATTTATAAAGTGATAGGCGAGAAATAATTATGTCTACAGAATTTCCTACCTTTGTAAATAATAGTAATGATAATATAAGTTTATATTATAATATTTATTATTACTTGTCAATGGAGATGTTGTCTATCTAGAGATTTTCAATAAGTAATCGTAAATTGTATAAAAGTCAACAGTGTATGTAAAAAAACAAAATGCATTTTTTAACCACTCACATAAAAAAGATGTATTGTGTGCTGTTTAGCTTTCGATCTTTCTATTTTCCACAAGAACTCCCCCCTAAAACTAATAAATAGCTTCACGAAATCCTTCACCCTGATACATCGATAAAGGAACCAAATATAAGCCATGTTTCTTGGCTAAAGGTGTTTGATACTAGATGTATTATACAGTAGCGCTCAAAAGTATTTTGACAACCTTATATTCTCTCTTATTTTATATAATATAAAAATGTAAAAGAAAATATATTCCCTATAATTGAGAACAACACTATGACTGCAGTTATTCAAATGTATCAAGTTTCAACTTCTTTGTTTACTTTCGGCGCCACCGAAGAAATATGACTCCTCCTTAGCTCAAAAGTATTTTGACAATTAGTTTGCTTTTAATTGTTGAAGGTGTCAGTGGCGCCATAACTTCGATAGTGTTTATATCGACTTATTGTGATTATTTTTAAATGCCGAAATGTAAAAAAGATTGAAGTGATTCTAGAAAAACCGCTGTAAATGCACTTAAGAAAGGTAGACTGCAAGCAGAATTAGCTTGTTCTTTTAACGTGTCTCGGCAATTTGTTATTACAGGGAATAAAGTTTTTAATAAACAGAAATACATCGAAAATAAGCCTCAAAGTGGCCATCCGAAAAACACAATTTGCAATGTTCACTATTATAAAAATGTATTATAAAAATGATATCTACAAGTGATTGTCGTTAGTCCGCTGTAATAATAAAAATGAATTGAAAGAAAATTACGGCATAGACATACAGGTTTCATCAGTCACACGACGTCTAAACCTCTATGGTTTACATGGCAGAAGACCAGCAAAAGCACGTTTCTTATCTACTAAGAATAGGAAGGTTAGAGTCGCATTTGTAAAAGGGCATAACCCTTTCAGGGGCAAAGCAATTCCATTGCTAAAGTGTTGAAATTAGTGACTGACACCAGAATTTGAAAACAAATTTATTTGTAAATACGAAAAAGCTATATTACACACACATAATAAACTGAAAAATTTTTAACCAAAATTCTGGCCATTCCAGGCATAAAAACTGTACAGTAAGTTAGGCTTAACATAACTATGCGGTATTCTTTAGAAAAGGTCTATGTAGGGAGGCTTGACCCAGTCAATGTGAGGGAGGGTTGTCCAGATGCTCAAGGCTCCCTTAATTAAGTGGTTTTGGAAATCTTTTTATTATGCACTGTGCATAATGAAAAGTTAGTAGTCCAAGAGCTGTTAAGCATTTTAGGGAAGGTATTTGAGGCACCCTGAAAATTTGTGCAACACTTCTTTTCTAATGCCTGAATACAAAATCAAATGTCTGGCTGAAGGATCGTGGCCCAAAAACTGTGCCAGACACGTGTCAAGTGCCATTTTTTGACTACCCAAAAAAGGTATTTGAGGCACGCTGAGATTGAGACATAATAATATTTATACTTAGAAAAAAAATATTTTGAAAATGACAGAAACTTTTGTCGGCCCAAAACCTGTGCCAGACACGTGTCAAGTGCCATTTTTTGACTACCCCAAAAAAGTATTTGAGGCACGTTGAGATTGAGACAGAGTAATATTTATGCTTCGAAAAAAATATTTTGAAAATGACAGACGCTTCAGTCTGCCCAAAACCTGTGCCAGACACGTGTCAAGTGCCATTTTTTGACTACCCCAAAAAGGTATTTAAGGCACGCTGAGTTTGAGACAGAATAATATTTATGCTTAGAAAAAAATATTTTGAAAATGACAGACACTTTAGTCGGCCCAAAACCTGTGCCAGACACGTGTCAAGTGCCATTTTTTGACTACCCAAAAAAGGTATTTGAGGCACGCTGAGATTGAGAGAGAATAATATTTATGCTTCGAAAAAAATATTTTGAAAATGACAGATACTTTAGTCGGCCCAAAACCTGTGCCAGACACGTGTCAAGTGCCATTTTTTGTCTACCCGATAAAGGTGTTTGAGGCACGCTGAGATTGAGACAGAATAATATTTATGCTTAGAAAAAAAATATTTTGAAAATGACAGACACTTTAGTCGGCCCCAAAACTGTGCCAGACACGTGTCAAGTGCCATTTTGGGAATACCCAAAAAAGGTATTTGAGGCACGCTGAGATTGAGACAGAATACTATTTATGCTTAGAAAAAAATATTTTGAAAATGACAGACACTTTAGTCGGCCCAAAAACTGTGCCAGACACGTGTCAAGTGCCATTTTTTGACTACCCAAAAAAGGTATTTGAGGCACGCTGAGATTGAGAGAGAATAATATTTATGCTTCGAAAAAAATATTTTGAAAATGACAGATACTTTAGTCGGCCCAAAACCTGTGCCAGACACGTGTCAAGTGCCATTTTTTGTCTACCCGATAAAGGTGTTTGAGGCACGCTGAGATTGAGACAGAATAATATTTATGCTTAGAAAAAAAATATTTTGAAAATGACAGACACTTTAGTCGGCCCCAAAACTGTGCCAGACACGTGTCAAGTGCCATTTTGGGAATACCCAAAAAAGGTATTTGAGGCACGCTGAGATTGAGACAGAATACTATTTATGCTTAGAAAAAAATATTTTGAAAATGACAGACACTTTAGTCGGCCCAAAAACTGTGCCAG
Source organism: Maratus speciosus (assembly GCA_963932465.1). Classification (NCBI taxonomy): domain Eukaryota; kingdom Metazoa; phylum Arthropoda; class Arachnida; order Araneae; family Salticidae; genus Maratus; species Maratus speciosus. Next base: position 240,977,207 of record OZ010794.1, read on the forward strand.
ACACGTGTCAAGTGCCATTTTTTGACTACCCAAAAAAGGTATTTGAGGCACGCTGAGATTGAGAGAGAATAATATTTATGCTTCGAAAAAAATATTTTGAAAATGACAGATACTTTAGTCGGCCCAAAACCTGTGCCAGACACGTGTCAAGTGCCATTTTTTGTCTACCCGATAAAGGTGTTTGAGGCACGCTGAGATTGAGACAGAATAATATTTATGCTTAGAAAAAAAATATTTTGAAAATGACAGACACTTTAGTCGGCCCCAAAACTGTGCCAGACGCGTGTCAAGTGCCATTTTGGGAATACCCAAAAAAGGTATTTGAGGCACGCTGAGATTGAGACAGAATACTATTTATGCTTACAAAAAATATATTTTGAAAATGACAGACACTTTAGTCGGCCCAAAAACTGTGCCAGACACGTGTCAAGTGCCATTTTGTGACTACCCAAAAAAGGTATTTGAGGCACGCTGAGATTGAGACAGAATAATATTTATGCTTAGAAAAAATATTTTGAAAATGACAGACACTTTAGTTGGCCCAAAAACTGTGCCAGACACGTGTCAAGTGCCATTTTTTGATTACCCAAAAAGGGTATTTGAGCCACGCTGAGATTGAGACATAATCATATTTATGCTTAGAAAAAAATATTTTGAAAATGAGACTCTTTTGTTGGCACTTTCTACTTGCCAGATAACATAGAATGTTAAATGCGAGTCCCAGTAAAGTTGGACTTGCGGTGCCTCGCTGAAGATCCATTTACTGACTTACGATACAAACAAAGCGTAAACCGCGTTGCATCTGAAGATGAATTTCAACTGGATGCGTGCGCAATCACAACAAATCTAACTATGATAGGCTCTCGCAAGACCACGTGACTCATAGCAAGCATGCAGTTATAAAAATTTTGGAGTGGTAAACATGGAAAAAAAATGTGTTATTTGCGCAAAAAGCGACGAAAAAATCACTGTTTTTAGTGAAAAAACGCTACAAAAATGTTGTGAAGTATTGAAAATTCGGTAAAAACATAGGTTAAAATATAAAGATATTATTTTACCATCCAATGCTAATCTGAAAGAGGGTTATCATAGACATTGCTACAAACGTTTCAACGCTTTAATGAAGAAATACGGCGGCGAATACGCGTCAGGAATATCCAATGTGCCTTCTTCTATGAATTTCGTGGCAATCGGACTATATTTACTAGAGATAGATCACCGAGGGACAGACAGACATGCAAACCAAATTCACAAACACTTATTAACTTTGTTGAAAAGTGTTAAAAATGCTTATTAAACTTATATGCTTATTAAATGCTTATTATACATATGTATGTTTTAAAGTATCAGTAAAATTTAGCTGCGGAATTTCAGTAGAAAGCTTTTAAAAAAATAAAATATTTTCGATTTTTTGGCGCTAAAAGTCGAATGCGCACGCGATTTGGCGGGCAAAAAATTTCCTCGCCAAACGCGAATATTTCAATGAATATGAAAATTGATTGTTAAATGATTATTCGAATGAGCGGTACTTAATGAATTTAAACTTAAACAATGAAACATTTTGTTATTTTTTCTATAAGCTTATGTAATATATACAAGTTGCGTGTTGCTGAAGATATTTAATTTTCGGACGGTTTCACCGGCTGGATAAATTTAAGCTCACTTTAAAAGTAACTGTCCGATTAAGAACTATTTCATTATACAGTTCGACATTAAATAAGTCGTTGTTTCTATGACAACAATACTTTTTTTATGTTGTCCCCGACACTAACACTATCGAAATCATTGACAGTGCTCAGAATCGGCCCTTAACTTTCAGTTTGAAGCAATTTTAATCAGTTTAAATTTCGTACTAACCCTCATTAACCGATCGTTAAATTTCATTACATGTACATATAAATATATATGACAAAATCATAGTTATAAAAGTATATTTATTTAAGTTAATCTTTATTAAACTAGTTCCGTATAAAGAGTCGACAAAGTTTTTTATTAAAGAATATTTTTCATAAAAGTTTCCAAAGTTTTTTGGGTATGCACTTATGCAAATCTTCCTAGTTAAAAGTTTCTAAAATTATATGAGGTTAAAAAAATATTTGGTGTAAAATGCTTCTTTACATTCTTTGAGGCAACTATTGAAATTCATGCAGGTAATAAATTCGTAGAAGAGCTGATGCTACAGCTATTGTCTTGAGCTAAACAGGTAAAAGATATAAATAGTACACATAAATATATTCTATAGTTCGTACAATGAGTGTTTTCATCTATCCGATAGAAAAGATTTATTTTAGTCAAGGACTATGAATGTCTTACGCTATTTGTGAATATATTATTATAAGGAATAAAAATAAAATCATGCTATACCTAATGAAGGAAAAGGCACAATGGATATCCCTGAAGCGTTGTCGTAGCAGTATTTCTTCATTAAAGAGATGAAAGTTTTGTAGTAATGTCTATGATAACCCTCTTTCAGATTAGCATTGGATGGTAAAATAATATCTTTATATTTTAACCTATGTTTTTGCCAAATTTTCAATACTTCACAACATTTTTGTAGCGTTTTTTCACGAAAAACAGTGATTTTTTTCGTCGCTTTTTGCGCAAATAACACATTTTTTTCTTACTTTACATGATTAGTACTCCAGAAATTTCAGAGCTGCATGCTTGCTATGAGTCACGTGGTCTTACGAGAGCCTATCACAGTTAGATTTGTTGTGACTGCACCCGCATCCAGTTGAAATTCATCTTAAGATGCAACGCTGTTGATGCTTTGCTTGTATGGTAAGTCAGTAAATGGATCTTCAGTGAGGCACCGTAAGTTCAGCTTTGCTGGCACTCGCGTTTAACATTCTCTATTGTCTGGCAAGTAGAAAGTGTCAGCATGTGTGTCTGTCAACAAAAGTGTCTGTCATTTTCGAAATATTTTTTTCTAAGCATAAATATTATTCTGTCTCAATCTCAGCGTGCCTCAAATACTTTTTTGGGTAGTCAAAAAATGGCACTTGACACGTGTCTGGCACAGGTTTTGGGCCGACTAAAGTGTCTGTCATTTTCAAAATATTTTTTTTCTAAGCATAAATATTATTTTGTCTCAATCTCAGCGTGCCTCAAATACCTTTTTTGGGTAGTCAAAAAATGGCACTTGACACGTGTCTGGCACAGTTTTTTGGGCCACGATCCTTCAGCCAGACATTCCATTTTGTATTCAGTCATTACAAAAGAAGTGTTAAACAAATTTTCAGGGTGCCTCAAATACCTACTCAAAAATGTTCAACAGCTCTCCTACTATTATGGTATACAGTAATACCTCGATTTACGTCACGCCCAGGCATGGGAGCGTTCCGATCCATATGACCAATTGTTACCACTAAATTTTAATAGCATTCTTCGCTTTATTACATCTCAGAATTTCTGTCAGTAAATAATGCTTGAAATACTATTAAAATTTAGTGGTAGTAATCGGCCATTTGGGTTTTAGCGCTCTCATTCCTGGGATTGACGTAAGTCGGGGTATTACTGTATACATAAAAGAATGTAAATTTATTCTGTAAAGCTTCAGTAAAATGGTGCGATGGAAAAGAAAATGTTTAAAACCATAGCTGCCAACTCTTCCGCTTTTTTAGACCAGAAAAATGTAATAGAAATGCTTGCCTTATTTAATCGGTGGAATACGGCGATTTAAAAAGGTAAAATTTACTGTAATATTTTTGTGGTCTGAAAAAGCGTAAGATGTTGGCAGCTATGTTAAAACTGACTATAGAAAAATGTGAAAAATTGCTAGAAAATGGGAAAGTTGATAGTAACTTTTTTTTCAATTCAAATATTGCTTACAATAGGTAAATAGAAAAAGTGGGAAAGACTAGAAAGGACTAGAAAGGATGAAAGCAACAGTCTTAACCCTTTGAGGTGCAGTGGTATGTTACTGAAACCACTTAATTTTTATTCCGAAACATCACAATGACACCAGAATTTTGCTAAAATCTTTTCATTTAATATGTATGTGAATTGTAGCCTTTCTCTGATTTACAGATAAATTTGTTCATAAATTCCGGTGCTCGTCATTTATTTTTAAATTTTAGTACTGAAAGTGCTTTGCCCTTTAAAAGTTAAAATCATGTTAATGATAAGTTAGTTGCTCATGCGGTTGCAAAAGAACATAGCATCGATCGAAAAATTTTAGGAAGGTATGTAGAAAAATTTAACCAGGGCGAATACAGTGAGATGAAGCCAAACTATGTGACAACTAGAGTTGTCAGATCGAGTGTCACAAAAAATAGAACAAGGAGATAAAAAAGCGGGACAGTGGCTCCTAAATCCAGACATAATAACATGAAACTCTATGAAAACGGAACCTGTCTCAAACAGAATACTACCTTAAATGTTAAAATTCAATTTCCCTGCTGTACAATTATATCTACTCAGACAAAATCCTGATTAAAACAAAATTTTTCTCCTCTGATATGCTATTGCATCTTAACAGGTTTGTTTAAGCGTCGTATTTAAAAAAAAATATATTATTTTATAATAATTAAAGCATGTAGAATAAAGTTATTTTGCTTTTTTTAAACTGATTTTATTTCTCTTCACAAATACTGCAATATAAAACAAAGTGGGTCAAGCCTCCCATATAGTGGGTCAACCCTCCCATATGTGGGGAGCCTTGACCCATTTTTTGTTCATGATTAAAATCGATCATTTTTCACATTTCTTATATGTCACACTTATGTAGCAATTTTATTTTGATAACTGATTGTATAACGAATAAAATGATATATAAAACTTTATTCTACGTTCAATATGTAAAAAATAAAAAATCATTTTGTAAAAAGTGGGTCAACCTTCCCTAGTCTCCCCTATACATTTTAGTACATTTAAATAGTTCATTTATCATTAGTAAGAACAATTCGAAGTTTATAATAATAATAATAAAAAAAAAACATTAAAATACATATATTCCATTTTTTTTTCAATCGTTTAAAGTTCCAAAAACTCTCAGTCCACAGAGAGCTATGCGGTTGAAAAAGCTCAGGCTTGAAAATGTTAATTGCGTTTCAAAGTGTTTAAGATAATGTAATACCAATATTTCAATGAAAATGCAATATTTATAAATTGATAGGCAATAAATAATTATTATGTCTACAGAATTTCCTGACTTTTTAAATAATAGTAATGATAATAAAATATTATATTATAATATTTATTATTCTCTGTCAGTGGAAATTTTGTCTATCTTGAGATTTTCAATAAGTAATCGTAAATTGTATAAAAGTAAGCTGTGTATGTAAAAAACAAAATACAATTTTTTTTTTCAGTCACATGAAATAAGATGTATTGTGTGTTGTTTATCTTTCGATCTTTCTGCATTCCACAAGAACTCCCCCCATAAAACTAATAAATAGCTTCACGAAATTCTTCACCCTGATACATCCAATAAAGGAACCAAATATAAGCCATGTTTCTTGGCGAAAGGTGTTTGATACTAGATGTATTATTTTTAATGAAAACTACAAACACGCTACTGGTTTTACCCATTAACGATGATATAAAATTATATTATAATATTTATTATTTTCTATCAAAGAAAATGTAGCCTATCTAACTATATTTTTTATAATAAATTAACATGAAATATATGTACAAGTCAAAAGTGTAAATCAAATAAAATATTTTAATAGCACTCACATAAAAAAGATATATGCTGTCATTTTATTTATTTATTTTTTATTTATTTATTAACGATTTGGAAAAATAGTTATTGTCCTCGTCAGGGTAGGAAATCAAAAGCTTTTTATTGGTTTATAAAATTGTATAGCGTATAGCCTATAGCAGTATATTGGATAGCTGAAGCTATTTATTGGTTTAATCCGCATTTTATTCGTTTTCTGATCTGTCTATACAGTAATCTGTATTTCCCTTTACTTTCAACAGAGATGGATACTTCTGTTGCCACTATGAAAAAAAGTAATAAAAACTACAAACAAATTTAATAAACCTTGAAACAAATTGAGATAGAGCTTTCAAACAAATTGCATTTAAAAGTACATTTTTCTCTCTATACGACGGTGTAAAAAGTAATATTGCGGGATGTTTAGAAGTTTAAGAATGAAATTTCATTTAAAATGGGTCGTCAGATTTCTTGGAAATCTGACGATGGAAAAGCTTTTTTCCCGAACAGCCAATGAAATGCTTGGATAGTACGTAAGTTTCAGGTGGATAATACGTAAGTTTCGGGATATCTTGCAATTTTTACGTGTAACAACACTATTAATGTTTAATTCATGGCGTACGTAATGTATGATCAATTCCGTGCGATATTTTATGTCTTAAATTTTAGTCTTTGAAAAAATCATTTTCCAAATGGTCGTTGTAATTGTTAAATTGCTTTATTTATTTATTTATTTATTGTACATCCCGCAACGCCTCCACCAAAGTGTCTAACAAATAGCTTCACAAAATACATTAGACTAATACATCCAATAGAAGTTAAATGATAAAAGTAATTTTTCTTGGCTCAAGTGGTAGGATAAAAGTTGTATTGATTTTCTTGAAAAATACAACACACCATTGTTCTTAAATATTAATGATGATAAGATTATATTATGATATTTATAATTTTCCCTGAATACAAATATAGTTTATATATTTATTTTCTATAAATAAACTTGAAATCGGTAGAATTAAATTGTTTATAAATAAACTAAATACAATATTTTATTTTCACTCATAAAAAACGATATATTCTGTGTCTTTTAGCTTTCGATTTTCCTATCTACCACGACGTCTCCCAAAAGACTGTAATAAATAGCTTCCCAAAATATATCAGCATAATACAAGCATCAAAGGAAAGGAATGTATGTTTATTGAAACAAAAGGAAAAAAAAATGCATTATGTTTTATGAAAACTTCCAACACCCAGTTTGTTTACACATTAATGATTCTTTAAAATTTATTATATATTATTTTCTATTAACGTAAATGTAGCCTATCTACTGATTTTCTATAAATAAACATAGGACATATAAAAGTGTATCGGTTATATAAACGAAAATACAATATTGTATTTTCACTCACATAAAGAAAGATATATTCTGTGCGTTTTAGTTTCTATGTTTCTACGTTGCATAAAGCCTTCCCCAAACACTCTAATAAATAGCTTCAATACATACATCATCCTAATATATTCATAAAAGGACGAAAAAATAAAATCAATGTTTCCTTACGAATGATGTGGTATGAATATGCATTGTATTAATTGAAAATTTTCAGCACATTATTGGTTTTATACATTAATAATGATATAAGATTATAATATAACATGTATTCTTTTCTATCAATGAATATGCAGTATATCTAAATATTTTCGATAAATAAACATGGAATAGATATATATAAAGAAAATCTCATACATAGAACGAAATATCATATTTTATTTTCACTCATACACAGAAAGATATATTCTGTGTTTTTGACCTTTGATTTTTCTACATTCCACAACGCATCCGCTAAGGACGCTAACAAATAGCTTCACACGCTAATAAATAGATACCCAAAATACTTTGCTCTAAAATACTGCTGCCACTGCCGATTATTTTTTATTTCTATCTCACAACGCTTTACATACAAACTTCTTTTACATACACTATGCAAAATGTGCAAGAAAAATTCATTATAAAATACTTTTTTTTTTTTTTTTTTAAGTAATGGTGACATTTGGAGATTAAATATAAGTGGGGAGATATTTACCCATCAGAGCTCAAAGGGTTTAAAGAGAAAAATAAAACCCATGTTTCTGGGTGCATGAAGTAGGATAACGTTTGCATTGTGTTTCTTTCCAAAACCCCATTGGTCCACCCTCCATCCGCCGACGACTTTTTCAGTGGGATACTTTTTAAAATTAAGATAGTTTCATTCCCACCACTTTTTTGAAGTAGTAATATTCACTTTATTTAATTGCAGATTATATAATGCGAGGATAAGACGAATTACACTCTCTCAGAGCTGCCAAGTCTCCGGCTTTTTGGATACCGCTATTTTAATACAGAAAATGTTGTTTGATTTAATTCGGACATTTCGAAAATTTAACAGAACTAGATTTTCTCTAAAATAATAGTGGTGTTCAAAAAGCCGGAGACTTGGCAACTCTGCTCTTTTAAAAAAGCTGTGGGAAATAAGCAATCTGATTTTTTAAAAAGTTGCCCACCTGAACGCGAAAGCGTTTCAGGCGACTGTAGGATTAATTATTATTTCTGATATAAGATTATATTATAATATTTATATATAATTCTGTGCATGAAATTGCAGTCTATCTATTCATTTACTGTAAATCAATATGAAATGCATACACGTAAACTGCATAAAAAAGCCAAAAACAACATTTTATTTTCACTCACATAAAGAAAGATATATCATGCGTTTTTTAGCTTTCGAATTTTCTATATTCCACAACGCCTTCCTCAAATACTCTAATAAACAGCTTCACAAAATACCTCTTAGAAATAAATGCATCCAATAAAGGGAAAAAGTAAAAACCTTCTTGAAGCAAGAGGTAGGATAAAAGTTGCATTTTGTATCTTGTAAATTTCCAGCGGAATGCCTATCATTTTCAGGATAATTTGATTATTTTGTGTAATGTATATAACTCCCAAAAGAAACAGGATTTTTTTCTAGAAGGTCAGGAGAATTACTTACAGGGAAGGTCTCCATACGGGGACACTGCGAAAAAAATCTGAATTTTTTTTAGAATGTTCTTCTCATGATATGTTTATTGAAAGAAAATGGCGGGCACTCGATAGAGTGTGCGTAAAAAAAAAAAAAAATAATAATGAAAATTTTCTTATTTGGCGATTTATCACCGGTTGGAGGTGGAATAAAAAAAATACTTTTTTTATGCCATATACTCTTTAAGATATAAGATGTTTTATGTTGAACTTCTTTAAATAAATTTAATTTAAATAACTTTAGTTTTGACAATTTTAGTTTGTTTTAACTATAGTTTTGTCATAAATACATTTTTATGAAAGTTAACTATGAAATTTTATGAATTAAATCAAAATTTAAATTAATTAAAATTGTCCCAATCTCAAAATTAAGCCCAACTGAGCACTGTCGATTCAATTTTGTTGCTATGGAAACAAAAACTTCTTCGATACAGAAATTTGAAGTGCAAAACTGCAGCATTCTGTATCTGGCCTTATTTTGGAATATGCTTAACACCTCGAGGGGCAAGCAAAAATGTCTCTAAATATTGAATTCTCACCGGAATAATAGAAAAATTTTATTTTTCATTAAGGAAAAGTAATATTTCAACGATATTCCTCCAAAGTTAAAATTATAAAATTTTGTTAAAATTGTCTGGTTGCAATCTTGTTTAAAGTAGGTGGGATATATTTTATCCCACCGCCCCTCAAGGGGTTAAATATATGAAAAAAAAATACTTTTCCATATGAAAATATTTTTTTATACATAAAATTAATTAAACAGTGATAAAATTAAATAACTGCAACAACAAGCAATATAAATATGTAATACAAAAAAATATATACATTAAAATATCTCATTGTTTAAGTTTAAATCCATTAAATGCTATTTACACGCATTCTAAGGCTAATGTCGGACGAACGTCTATTTGCACGCTTTTTTCCTTCCTACAGCCTTCCTACACCTTCGCTACGATGTGTTTCTTTTTTCATGTCGAAACAAAAATCGTGCAAATATACGTTCGTAGTCGTTCGTACACGTTCGTCGAAGAACTTCGTAGACGTTCGACGTAGCCTAAAAATCAATTAACAAGCAATTTTCAGATGCATTAAAATCGTTTGCTTTTGGCGGGGGAAAGAGCTGCTCGCCAAATCAAGTGACGCTTTCGTCTTTTTGCGCCAAATACTCGGAATTATAGGATAATAGACATTCTGCTGTAATTCCGCTGCTAAATTTGACTGATCCCTTATTACATACATAGATAGTATACTTAGCATTTTTTTTCATAATATTCTGAGTATGCCCAGTAAGAAGATCTTCAGTTTTATAAAATCTTTACAGATATCAACTAAAATTTTAACTGATTTACTGTATTGTGTTTAAATTATAGCTGTAAACTAAATTAATTTCTTCTCTTCATTTATTTATTTATTTTCTAAATATTTTTATCCTTTTTCTGTCCATGCTGTAAAATGTCTCAAGCAAGAAAATGCTGAATTTTATTTCTTGGAAAATTTAACACATCATTGGGGAGCTTCCACAAATGATGTCACGCTTGGACGGTGGGAGGAGGTTCGTGAAATTGTGACGATTTGTGACAAGGGGTTGGGAGGGGGTCAGAAGAAATGTGACATCACACATTTTGTTTAAAATAAAAGCATTAAAAACCAGCAGATTAAATTTTGAAGTTATTTAAAAATTACAGTATTTTGTATTCATAAAGTAAGGATAAGATTTAAAGCGTAATATATTAAATCCTGTTTCAAATTCCAAAATACTACTGTTTACAATTGCTTTTTCATATTAATATTTTATTACTATTGCATATTAATTATGTTTTTTGTCGTAAACCTTAATCTTATACAGAATAAGTTCACGAATCATTTTTATAGTTATGCTCACAAATGTCATTAAAACACATAGTTAAAGTATAAAAATAAAAATTTAAATATGATCTATAACGCAGTGTTTTGTTTCTGAACTGCTAGCAAGTTTACGTAAAATAATGCGACATGTGACAAGAGGGGGAGGGAGGTAAGGTGAAGTGTGACACTTTGTGACAAAGGGGGGGGGAGGGGGGAGGGAGTCAAAAATATTGAAAAAAGTGTGACATCATTTATGGACCAATCCTTGGTCTTAATTATTATTGCTGATATAAGATTATAAGATTTATACATTTGTGTGAATGAAAATGGAGTCTATCTATTCATTTATTATAAATCAACATGAAACAAATGTAAAATGTGTGTAAAAAACAAAACATTTTATTTTCACTCACATAAAGAAAGATATATTCCGTGTTTCTTTAGCTTCCGAATTTTCTACATTCCCAACACCTCCCACAAAGACTCTAATAAATAGCTTCACAAAATACTTCCCCGAAATACATCCAATAAAAGGGAAAAGTAAAAGCCATGTTTCTTGCCGTAAAAGATAGGATAACAGTTGCAGAGCTGCCAAGTCTCCGGCTTTTTGGATACCGCTATTTTAATACAGAAAATTTTGTTTTATTCAATTCGGACATTTTAACGATTTAAGAGAACTAGATTTTCTCTAAAATAATAGTGGTGTTCAAAAAGCCGGAGACTTGGCAACTCTGCAGTTGCCTTTTCTATATTGTAAATTTCCAAAGGATCACCTACTATTTACAGGATAATTTCTTTATTTTGTGTAATATACAAAACTCACAAAAGAAACATGATTTTTTTTCTAGAAGGCCAAGAGTATTACTTAGATTGTAAATGCAGGGTTCGCACAGTTTTACCACAAAATTTTAACAGTATTTTCAAAGTATTTCACTGCAGAAAAATATTGCAAAATCGGTGAATAAAGGCGGTGATTGCGAATTCTGTGTTTTAAAAATTAAATGTAAATTTTCTTATCATTAATAGTGGTGGCAGAGTCCTTGGATATTCCAAGGAGTGTGCGAACCTTGTAAATGAGAGTTTTATAAAATCTTTACAGATGTCACAATTTTTTTTAACTAAATTACTGTATTGTGTTTAAATTATAACTGTAAACTCTGATATTTTTTTTCTCTTCATTGATTTATTTATTTTCTAAACATTTTTATCCTTTTTCTGTCCATGCTGTAAAATGACTCAAGCAAAAAAATGTTGAAACTATAACTGTTGAAATTACAACTGTTGAAATTATAACTGTAAATTCAGCTATTTTTTCTCTTCATTGATTTATTTATTTTCTGAACATTTCTATCCTTTTTCTGTCCATGCTGTAAAATGACTGAAGCAAGAAAATGTTGAATCTATAGCTGTTGAAAATACAACTGTTGAAATTATAACTGTAAATTCAGCTATTTTTTTCTCTTCATTGATTTATTTATTTTCTAAACATTTTTATCCTTTTTCTGTCCATGCTGTAAAATGACTCAAACAAGAAAATGTTGAAACTATAACTGTTGAAACTACAACTGTTGAAATTATAACTGTAAATTCAGCTATTTATTTTCTCTTCATTGATTTATTTGTTTTCTAAACATTTTTATCCTTTTTTCTGTCCATGCTGTAAAATGACTCAAGCAAGAAAATGTTGAAAATATAACTGTTGAAACTACAACTGTAAACTCAGCTATTTTTTTCTCTTCATTGATTTATTTATTTTCTAAACTTTTTCATCCTTTTTCTGTCCATGCTGTAAAATGACTCAAGCAGGAAAATGTTGAAACTACAACTGTTGATATTATAACTGTAAATTCAGCTATTTTTTTCTCTTCATTGATTTATTTATTTTCTAAACATTTTTATCCTTTTTCTGTCCACGCTGTAAAATGACTCAAGCAGGAAAATGTTGAAACTATAACTGTTGAAACTACAACTGTTGAAATTATAACTGTAAACTCAGCTATTTTTTTTTCACTTCATTGATTTATTTATTTTCTAAACCTTTTTATCCTTTTTCTGTCCATGCTGTAAAATGACTCAAGCAGGAAAATGTTGAAACTACAACTGTGGAAATTATAACTGTAAACTCAGCTATTTTTTTTTCTCTTCATTGATTTATTTATTTTCTAAACATTTTTATCCTTTTACTGTGCATGCTGTAAAATAATTCAAGAAAGAAAATGATGAATTGCATTTCTTGGAAAATCCAATACACCATTGGCCTTAATTATTATAGTTTGTGTAAGATTAAAAGATTTATACATTTGTGTGAATGAACATTTAGTCTATCTATTCATTTATTATAAATCAACATAAAGTGCACATACGTAAACTGTGTACAAAAAAAAAAAAAAAAAAAAAAAAAAAAAACATTTTATTTTCATTTACATAAGAAAAGATGTATTCCGCGTTTTATTAGCTTTCGAATTTTCTACATTCCCAACACCTCACTCTAATAAATAGCTTCACAAAATACTTCACCGTAATACATCCAATAAAGGGGGAAAGTAAAGCCATGTTTCTTGACGCAAAAGATAGCAATATAAAAGTTGCATTATGTATATCGTAAATTTTCAAAGGATCACATACTATTTTCAGGACAATTTCTTTATTTTGTGTAATATACATAACTCCCAAAAGAAACATGAACTTTTTTTTTAAAGGTCATGAGAATTACTTAGAGTGTAAATGAGAGTTTTATAAAATCTTTATAGGTGTCAAATAAAATTTTACTTTAAAGGAAATGTAAACTCCAATAGTTTTACCTTTATTGATTTATTTGTTTTCTAAACATTTTCATCGTATTTCTTTCCGTGTTGTAAAATGTCTCAAGCAGGAAACAGTTCAATTTATCTGTAGTTTCTCTAACAAACTACACATATATTCAAACATTTGTAGATGACAACCATTTTACTAAAATATACATTTAAAATAATAAATATTTGTAAAAAATCACCATAAAATAAAAACAATACATAGGACGCGTTTCGAGCTAAAAATATTAACAGCTCGTCATCAGCTACAGTAAACACGTGTCCGTAAGGGACAAGGTCAAAAATGAACTGAAAGTTCGAGAGTAGAGTTTGCAAAGAATGCGACAGATGGCGCTAGCTGAAAGGAGCAGATGCAGAAGACGAAAGTGTGTCAAAATGATAGAAGAGAAATTGATTGGGAAAAAAGGAAATAAAAGAAATAAACAAGATTAAAATAAAATAAAAGAAGTAAATTAAAAAATATAAATATAAATAATAATAATAATAAATAAATAAATAAATATAAAAGAATAAAAGAACAAGTATAGCTCGAATCGGGTCCTATGTATTGTTTTTATTTTATGGTGATTTTTTACAAAGATTTATTATTTTAATTGTTTCATATCGCCAGTTTTCGGTGCTGTTTCGTTAAAATATACATTCTTTATAAATTTATCTAAAACATATATTTCGAACAGCGGTTGCCAAACTTTATTATATTGTGATCTACCTAAGAAAATTGAACTATATAGAATCTTTTACATAATTCATACAATAGGAAAGGTCTAACTTTTGTGTAATCAATTGGGTGATTGCATAACTTCGTGTTCTATGTCATAGAAGGCAGAAACTTAACAATTTTGAGTATGCTAATCTTTCTTTTATAACCATGATTTTAACTGGCAGTTATTTACATGTGTCTTAAGTGAACATAACGTTAAAAAAGTTTTTCAAATTAATTTTTTGTGCAAGGTTAATATTCAAAATGGAAAATGAAAAGTTACATTTTCGTCATGTTATGTTATATAAGTTTTAAAAAGCAGTGAGTGTTGGACTGCTACAGAAGATATTCAAGACGTTTATTTGTATTGTGTTCGCGTTCTTATGATAGTTAAATCGATTTGTCGATTTCGAAAGGGTGATTTCAATCTAAACGATAAAATTCGCCTTTGGGCTTCTGGCACTGATAATTTTGGCATTAAAATTACCGTTTGCAGACTGCAAACGGCGCCCCTCAAAGGGTTAAAACAACTTGGGTACACTTCGAAACTCGATACATCGGAAGTAGGGCACGAACTTTTGCAATCACCCAATATGTAAAGTCGACTGCATTAACACTTTAATTCTTGCTCCCTTGATATTCACGGGCTGTGTATTTTATTCAGATAGTTTCATTACCACCAGTTTTATAAAATAGTGTAATTGGATTTATTATGATATTATTTTACCTGTCATTAAAGACGTTGAATATTTCTTTTTCAAAAAAGTGGTGCTAATAAGTAATTCGAATTTTCTAACCTTAATTTAATGCGAGCGTTAAGGGGTTAATATGTAATTCTTATGTGAAAAAAAAATAAATAAAAAAACCTTCTTTCATTATATAAGGGAAATTATGTTGTTAACGAATATAGCTTTCTAAATATGCAGTTAAAAAGCCGATAGAATTATGACATGATTTTTCACGAATAAGATATTACATATCGTCAGCACCATGTCAAACTATCCAATGTAAAATCAGTAGGCTACTTTGTTTTTAAATTCAGATTTCTTTATAGGTACCACTTTTTTGAAACAGTAAAGTTCACCTTATTTAACCTTATTTAATAACATATTAATTACGACGAAAACAAGGGAATTTTACCATTTCAGAAAAGTGGTGCCAATCATGTAATCTGAATTTTTAAAAAAGTAGTCCACTGTTTTCACATAACATAGTTTGATATGGTACCAACGATATCATTAAAGTTGTTATTTTTAACCCAAAGCAGCTCCTAACCCCTTCGGGACGGGAGCCTTTTACGAAATTTTTAATCTTTTGTCACCGTTTTTTAAAAACAGAAATTTGTGTTTTCTTGAATCGAGAAAATGCGTTGATTAAATAAGGCAAATTTTACTGTAACATTTTACTGGTGAGAAAAAAACAAGGATTCTGAACGGTTCATGCGGCACGTATACGTGTCGCTCGTCCCCAAGGGGTTAATGTAAAGTTTAATAAAACAGGAGAAAATTATAATTATATTACCACATTAATATCGAAAGGTGACATATTGCATATTAAACAAACCGCCTGGCTATGCAAAAAGTTCTGAACAATATTATATTTTCGAAAACTGTTATTGTTAAAAAAAAAAAAAAATAGTTAGGAATTGCAGATTGTTTAACTTTCAAAAAGCTAATTATTTTTATGACAATTAAAAAAAAACTTTCAAATTTCCAAAAAACTTAAAAAGAAACATTCTGTTTATTTATTTTTATTTTACAGGCATTTTCATTTGTAGTTGTTCGTAGTAACCTTCAAATGAAGGTGCAATTTTCCTAATGTGCTATCTCTAAACTGAATTGTAATCTTCCTAATACTTAAAATTTGAAATAGATAAATTTTAATACATTGGTTTTGCTTTACAGAATACATACGAACTTAAGATGATTTATATATTGCACTTTTTTGTTTAATACACTTATTAAAATAAATGGTTTTGTTTGGACATTGAGATTGCTTTAGGAGCCATGCTTAGCTGGGCGAAATTTTTCTATTTCAGGGGTCACAGGACTCGAAGCTTCAAAATGTCCGAAATTTTAGTTTTTTTCATGATTATTAATGCTTTAATGCTCTTATAATTTCTGGATTAGTTGATTTTTTTTCTTGAAATTCTCATTTAAATAGAAGTTATGGTTTTTAGAATTATGCCCGTTCAAATTTTCCTTCAATTTGAAGACATTTTTCTCAAAATGCCTTTTCGGGCATAACATGGAGGTATCTCAAAAACTTTTTAATATTTTTTTCCCGATATTATCAAAATATATGTTTCCTGTTAGTATGTATACACTGAACCTTAGATTTCCCTTTTATTGTAGAAATAATTTTTTTTAGCTGATTATACTGCTGAAATTTTCAAAATTTTGTATTACCTAAATACAACTCTGAATGAAAAATATAAAAAAGCTTCAAATACATATCCGTTTAGGTTTAAGGTAAGTATTGCAATCTAAAGCATGAGTGGTTAACTGTGGCACGCCAGATACCAGTAATTTTTTTGAAAAAATAGCTGACTTCTTGAATGACAGAAATTCGTTGAATACTTAAGTCAATTATTACTGTAAAATTTTAGTTTGGTCGAGCCTGCCATAGTTTGCCACCCCTGATCTAAAGTATAATTAGGCGCAAAAAAATTCATTCTAGTTGCAAAATATTTTTTGTAATCCTGCGCGTAAGCTGTCATACCAATTTCATGCTCGAGAGATGTCTGACAGTTTGAAGCTCCACCCCAAAATAACAATTCTGCATGTTGCAATTTTTCCAAATCTTTGGAATGAAGAAACATACTTATATCTTCCATCATTATAAAATTTTTATTTTAAATATTGAAAATGGCCTTTTTTTCATTTTTTTCAATTTTAAGAGGCTTGAGACCCTTTAATAAAAATCTAATTTATAAAAATTTCCTTTTTATTTTTCAAATAAATTTATTTAGCTGATTATACTGTTGAAATTTTAAAACAAGATTTATTTATAATAAATTAACCAAGATTTCAATTGTTTTTGAAAATGTAAAAAGCCTACCGAACTCGGCCTGGAAAGAATGTTGTTCTGCCCTGGCTGAGTCAGCAGCATAGCTGCCAACACTTTCGAATTTAAGAAACCACAGAAATTTTATGGTAAATTTTTCCTTTTTAATACTTTGACGACTTCTATATCTCAAAGTAATCTATCAATTTACTTATAGCAGGACTACTACATGCGACTATTTTTATATTCTGTTCGCTCAGTATTTTTCTAATATAAAACTTGAAGTATATTTCTCTTGCAAATATTGTCAAAGTCTGCTTAAAGATTTCTGTTTTGAAAAAGTGGTGAAAGTTAGAATTAAAGACTAGTCGCCTGTAGCAGTCCTGTTCTATGTGTCTTAAAACTTCTATCTGATGATAATCAATGAATATGTTTTAAATCATTCTCTGAAATTTAACTTGTTAATAAATAACATTTTAGAAACTGATAAAAGTTTCAGAATTCAATTGATTCCATTTTGAAACAATCAGTGATAATTAAAATAAGCTGAAAGATTGAAATGCTGTATATTAAATAAGATGATAATTTGGTTCTTTTGAAGGCTACATTTAATTATAACTGCCAAGTTAATTCAACATATCATCCCAATTATAGATGCAGTTTAGAAACTAAATAACTTTGTGTCCGTTAATTAATGTGAATCAATTATTATAGAGGAGGATTCAAAACTTATCTTTCAAATTTCGTGGAGGGTAGGGGATACGTCAGGAAACCGTTTTCACATATGAAAGTATGTCCTCAAATGTACGCATGCGTATGTAGAGGGCGCTGTGTGTAGCCAACCTTCCATTGTGTCCCAATCATTGTTTTGACTTTCCTAAAACTAGCATATTTCTTTTCCTATTTCCACTTCTTATTCGAACTTCCACGAGTCTTTTCAGGCTTTAATACCTCGAAAAATCCCGTCAATGACCCTACCAGGCGCTTTCATTATCTGACGCCTGGAAAGTTCTTGTTTCATTTTGTTTTTTCCGGCTCTTTTAACCTTTATTTTTTTTTATTGGTTTCATTGTTAATTTTTGTTTTAATGTTTATTTTATTCAATTTTTTGTTAGTTAATTTTATTCTTTGTTTTTACGTTTCTATGTTCATAATTTTTTTTAATTTTGGTTTCACACCAGAATTCTTAAACGTTATTAACGAGGTTTTTGGAGTTTTTAACGATGCTTAAGCAAAGCGATATAAGTAAGCGTCCTATCTTAAATGGGATTAGTAACCGCAAGATTAAAAGCGAGGTCACATCAATCAAGGTCATGCGCCACGTAGCGGATGGAATTTAAACTACAGGTAGATGCTTAACTTTTTTCTTATTTACACCACTAAAATTGTAAAGTTTTTTCACCTAATATAATAATAACTGCAGGGTTCGCACTGTTTTACCACAAAATTTTAACAGTATTTTCAAAGTATTTCACTGCAGAAAAATATTGCAAAATCGGTGAATAAAGGCGGTGATTGCGAATTCTGTGTTTTAAAAATTAAATGTAAATTTTCTTATCATTAATAGTGGTGGCAGAGTCCTTGGATATTCCAAGGAGTGTGCGAACCTTGTAACTGATTAACAACCAAAGTGTGTATGATAAAGCAAAGAAATTTTCGTGGTGTCAAGTGCATCTGGATGCCCCTCTCGCTACGCCATTATTTTGCAATAAATGTGGCAAACAAAATTCATTTCCATGAGTGACTAAAGATTTAGAAAATACGCGCCCGCACGCATGTTCACAATACCTACTCGGTTCAGATTCGACACTGGTATTTCTCAGTATATTTTTCTGGTATGAAATTTTGAAGCACTTAGTTTTGGTATTATCTCAGTGTAATAATGATACTATCTTAATTCTAATAACATTATATATGTGAAAGTGTGAAAATGTTTGACTCAATTCAGTGTCAAAACAGATAATTTAATGCCTTTGTATTCATTATGCATCATGTTAATTTTTTTTCCTGATGGTTCAAAATTTCACTCGAGTTAATAAAATTTACATATTTTATTTGTTTGCAATACATCAAATAAAAGAAACAAGCAAATAAAAAAATATTTTCTTTATAATAGAAATTTTAATAGTGGAATTGCAAAATATTTTTTTCAATAATGAACATGTATGTAAATTGGCAAAAAATGTTTTGTAATTTCACTATTAATATTACTAACATAAAGTAAATACTTTCGCAATAGTGACATTTTGTTAGAAATAGGTACAATTTAATGTTTTGATATTTCATTACAAATATTTCCAATGTAAATCCAATATTTTTCAATATTGGCATTGTAGTTCAAGTATCAGTGATACCGACCATTGCTTAAAATTAAACATATTTCTGTATTCAAAATACTAGTCTAGGGGAAATGTACCAAAAAAAGGAAGTAACCTTGCAAAATCTATCTAAAATATTTTCTATTTTTAAAACAGTAAAACATTAAAACATATGTTATCAAAAATTGGTAAATAAAATATGCCATTGTAGTGTAGAATATAATATGTTTTTTCTCAAATTTTCATAACTATTCCATTGATGCCTGTAAAAATATGTAAGCATTATAAAAATTATGAAATTATTAAAATTATTAAAAATATTAAAATTAAACAAGAATTCTTTCTTAATTGAAACTATCGTGCAAATAAGTTACAAAATATTGTAGTATTCTTTTAAACAATGCTTTGAAGTTAGCACTGTATACACTTAAAATTACTGTCTTAATTATCAGAATTGTCTCATTCATCTATACCCTGCCCTACTTTTAAAATTATACAAATTTATTGAATATAAAATGTCTGTTGAGATGAAAATAATGAAGTGAGTGTGCAAATAATAGATAATTTACTGCTACCAATTTTTATAAGTCAACATACACAATTAAATCTTTGGGGAACATCTAAATAATCGCGACAAAACTACGTTTTTCACGGTTTTAATGACAATTGAAAATAAATGTCCCATTTTTGAAATAGCGCACTGCGCTTGCTATTGAGTGTATAAAAAAGTTGTAAATATAAAAGTTGTAGAAAAATTTATCCCCTTTAACATTGTAATTGATAAATAATATGCTACGGCAACGAGTCTCGAGATATTTCCAAAAAATCAAAAAATGTCCCAAAATTTTGTTGTTTTTTGGCCACAGAAAATTTAGCCTTAAGAAATTTTGTTGGAAAACTTAGTTTTTCCATTGCCCTACTTTTAAAATTATATAAATTTATTGCATATAAAATGTCAGTTGAGATGACAATAAAGACGTGAGTGTGCAAATAATAGATAATTTACTGCTATAAATTTTTAGAAGTCGACATACGCGAATAAATCCGCGGGGAACAAATTGAATAATTGGGGTAAAACTATGCTTTTCACGGTTTTTAACAAAATTGAAAAAAATTGTCTTATTTTTGAAATGGCGGACTATGCTTGCTATTGAGTGTATAATAAAGTTGTAAATATGAAAGTTGTAGAGAATTTTATCCTCTTTAATACTGCATTTAACAAATAATATGCTACGGCAACGGATCTCGAGGTATATGAAAAAAATATATAAAAGTCCCAAAATTTTGTTGTTTTTTGGCCACAGAAAATTTAGCCTTAAGAAATGGTGTTAGAAAACTTGGTTTTTCCATGTTGGCATCATTATAAACAAGTCAGAAAAAAATCTTCTATCCGATCTTTTGCAAGGTAAAATGTACATTTCCCCTGGACTACGTATAGAAAAAGAAATTTTTAATACTAATTTCCGCTTTACTTAATTTTCGTCGAATGAATAAAGTGAAAAGTCTGAATTCGTCAATTAAATAAAGTGAAAAAAAAAACTCTTTAAAAAGACTGATAGAAATTTTTAATTCAGAATTCAACACTGTTGTCAACAGTGTTGTACAAATTGTCAACACTGTTAGCGACGAATGCAGATATTAGCACAATATAACCAACATAACATTGGTTTTCAAGGTAATTGTGTTTTCGGATTTTTTATATCGCTATTTCCAATAGTAATCGTCGCATCTTTTAATCTCGTAATTTATAAGGCGAATATTACTATTAGAAAGAAATAGTTGTTATAAAAAGTGCAGAAATACAACCACTCATGAATTTTCGCATCAGGTACATTTTTCTAAAGTTTAACATTAGTGTGCCTGTTATTTCTTTTATGCTAAATCAGTTTTCATAATATTTTTTTCTTTGAATTACTATAATATTACAAACTCAAAAGAAGATTCTTCAGCTACATTCAATTGAAAGTTGGTTTTATTGTTATAACATTTATTTTATGTATTACAAACAAATAAACTATGCAAGTTTTATTAACAAAATGGAAAATTTAAGTATCGGGAAAAAATTATAATATAAATGATAATGAATACAAAAACAATTAGTCATTCGTTTTGATTCTCATTTTAACCAAGCATATTCACACTTTCGGTTTTATTATATTATTAGGATTAGGATATTTTTATTACTGCATTAGGATAATAACATAACTAATTGTTTAAAATATTCAACATTTCATACCAGAAAAATATACAGAAAAAATACCAGTGTTGAATCTGAACCAAGTACGTATTGTAAACATGCGCGTCGCACTAAAATCCCGCGTAATTATCACTCCGTCCGTGTGAATTATCACTCCGTCCATAAGATGGCGCAACTGTGTTAATTTACGCCCGATTCCAGCATTAAGTTAGCACGCTTACTTATATCGCGTTGATGCTGAAGGCTTCGTGGAAGAGATAAGTAAAGATAGACGAAGAAATGACACTAGCATTAGGAAAGTCAAAACAATGACTGGGCGGCTGTGGAAAGTTTGGTACACATGATGCCCTCTATATACACATGCGTAGATTTGAAGGCATTCTTCCCTATGTAAAATCGGTTTCTTGACGTATTCCCTACCTCCCCACGAAATTTGAATGATAAGTTTTGAATCACCCTGTATATAATATTAATAAATTGTATAAATAGAAAAACTAGTTAAAGTTTTACTTTAAAAGAATTAGCAGTTTATGAAATGTAAGTACATTTTTATGTTGTAAAACGAAGACTGGTGATTGAAGTGAAACTTAGGAACGATGTATATTTATTAGTAATTATTTGAATGGATGTTACATATTTTCCTTTAACCTTTACATTCATGATTTTTTATTTTGTTTCGAAAAAATGATATATGATTCTCAGAAAGGTTTATTACACAGTAAAAATAATGAAAAAAAAAAAAAATCAGAGATACATTTTCTTACAATATACCAAACTTTTCTTGTGTTGCGCATCTGCTATACAAGTAAAAACTACTTTCATAACTAAAATATTGTAAATTAGTAAATATTTTCCTAAGTATGAACCTAAATACCTTATTTTACATTTTTTTTTTTTTTTTTTTGTAAAACTTAAACCTAAAATGAACAAATTCTTTTAAAATTGTATTTTTTATTTTTATATTAAAGATTTGACACCAAAAATATTTAGTAGTAGTTTTTTAGTAGCCTATCGGCAGTAGTTTTTTTAATAACGTAATTTTTTGGTATTTATTTATAGAATTAATACTGTCGGACCTCGTTATCCCGACACCTGGTTTTCACGTCACTCCGCTTATCACGTCAATTTTTCAAAGCCCAATTTCATGTATATGATTATAATTTAAATAAACTCCGGATTTTACGTCGTTGAATAATTTTCAACGCCAGATATACCGACAGTTTATAAAAATTGACCATGTTTCATAATCCATCTTATAAGTACGGAAATTAAGCGATAAGAAATGTCTTAGTCAAACTTTTCACAAAAGTGTCCAAAATACCCATTGAGTTGGTTGTATTTATGACGGCCAATTATCTGCACGAGGGATATAGGCCCAAATACCCATTGAGATAAATGAGAAATTTTACTTCAATCCTTTATCTGAATAAACGAACACACACACTATGAATGACCCATTTAAGCTTCAGATAGATATTTCACTCTACCCGCGGTCTTTTTGTTCTGGTCAGGCGGTGCTTTCTTGTGGTTACACGGCGTTTTTCATTAGACTAAAACCGAAGTATTGCATTGCATTGAAACCATCAGAAATTATCTAACATCCATTTCGGAAACAACTAATATTGATTACAATTCATTGTATAAAAGTGAAAAAAGAATTCTAGGAAGAACATCTAGTGACAAGCAAACCTTAATTCATCAATATTCCATGTAACAATAAAAAAATTTCATTATAAATATGATTTTATTATTTTCAATTTTGTTTTTGTGTTTATTTTGTTTAATAATAATGTTTTATTTCTTAAAACTACAAGAACAGTTATGAATTTAAAATTGACATTGATTAATTAAAAATACGGCTTATTATAAACATATTTTTCTCCAACTCCGGTTACCGCGACACTCCACTTATGACGACACTTTTTTCTGGTCATTAGAATGTCGGGATAACGAGGTTCGACTTATTTCTGTTTAAATATAGTTGTTGCAGGTATGCATTACTATGAATTTAAGGGTTACCCCTTTTCAGTAGTATGCCAATTCTGACTGGACATCATGTTTCATCGCTAAATTTGTTTTTGGCATCAGTACTAAAGGATAATAAAATTTGCCTTATTTAATTAGAGTATTTTTGAAATTGTGTACGCGAAGGAAACTTCTTTTAAAAAATGGTTTCAACGGAACAAAATTTGTGTAAGACACATTCGAGTTGAAATGGTTAAGGTTAAGCTTACAGGGGCGGTGTTATGTCTATGAAACCATGTAAATTTAATTCACAAAAACGACAATGCACCAGAATTTTATTATATATTTTTTCTGTGTAATGTACGAGAAAAATAGCTTTTACTTATTTGAAAATAAATTTGCATGAAAATTCCGGTACCAATCATTCATTTCAAAATTTTATTAATGAAAGTGCTTTGCCCTTGAAAGGGTTCACCCCTTGAGGTGCGGCGGTATATATTATGCATCACATACGATTAATAAAGTTTTACACCAGAAAAATTTCATTAAATTTTACTTTTCTAACTTTGGTGAAAAAAGCCGTAAAATTGCTTTTACTCATTTTGAAGTAGAATTTTTCAAAGATTTCGGTGGGAGTTCAACATTACAGGAAAACAATCACTTGCCCCTAAAGAGGTTAAATCAATATATCCCTTTCAGGAGTAAAGTACTTCTGATGCAAAAATGTGAAAATCATTGAATGACACCAATATTTACGAGAAAAAATATACGAAAACAAGTAAAAGCATATCTTCATGTACATTATATAAAGCAAAACTTCGTTTTAAAATTCCGGTGCGAATGGCGTTTTTTGGAATTAAAATTAAGTGGTTTATAAAATATACCACTGCCCTTCAAGGAGTTAAAGGTATTTTATTCTTAATAAAAACATGTATCTGTTTTTAATAAACACACTTTAACCATTAAATGCCGATTTTTTATTTTGTTTCGAAAAAATTATGTATGATTCTCTAAAAGCTTTATTAAACAAGAAAAACAATGAAAAAAAATCAGCGATTCATTTTTCATATAATACGTCAATCTTTTCTTCTGTTGCACATCTGCAATACAAGTAAAAACTACTGTCGTGTGGCTGTTTTATGCTAAAATATTGAAAATTAGTAAATATATTAATAAGTATGTCTCCAAATACCTTATTTTATATAATTATTTTTTTTTTTCTAAACCTTAACCTTTAACAGGGCTCGCACCGTTCCTAAAATTTTCGCACTTTGCTACCAGTATTTTAAATAAGAATTCTTCGTGGTATATTCCTTTAACATCTATAATAGATTCATACAACAAAGATTATCATTTTAATTTAGTGGTAGCAAAGAGTGAAAATTTTAGGAACGCTGCGAGCCCTGCCTTTAACCCTATAATTCCCATGATAAACAGGTTCTAGAAATTACGTAGTCCAAAGAATCTGACTTTACACGAGAAAATTTCAATGGCTGATTTCGTTTTAGTTAAATACGGAACGTCTGTTGTTAATTAAAGCAAATATTACTATTTTAATTTTTCGGTATGAATTAGGTACATACAAATAAAAAATAATTATTAAATTCGAAACACTGTTGTTTAAATATATGCAAAGCTGCGCACTACAGTTTTAGCCCTTTCAACGGCGGTGGTCACACGGCGGACCACCTAATTGTTATTCCAAAACTTACAAACCATGCCAAAAATATTTTAATAAAATTTTACTTTTATTACGAAAGTGGAGAAAAGAAAATATTTATTTTCTATGAAATTCGCTTGCAAATTCTGTTGTAATACAATTATTTTATCGGTAAACGAACATAATTTTCCTTCCCCTGAAAGATCTGAGTAATAATTCAAGCGAATACATTTAACCCTTAAATGTCTACAGTTACCTTTTGGCAACATACTGTCTTTCAGTACGTTTTTGGTTTGCACACCAGTAATTGTGAAGAGAAATATGCGCTTCTTTTAATGGCAGAAACTTCACGCTAAGATGATTTTCTATTTCTCTATTCAAAAATTTCATTCTAAAATTTCTATTTTTAAATAGTGGTTTGAAATTAAATATTACATTTTAAAGAGAAAATTAATTCCGGCATTTAAGGGTTAAGTAATGTTAATATGATTAGTTTTTATAATAACAAGAACTGAAAATATAACAATTATTTAGGAATATTAAAAAGATAATAACTAATTTATTTTATTAATATTTTATTTTTTCGGTAGAGCAAGCACATTCAATAACGGAATATACATTTAGATTAAAATTATAAATTTAATAAATAATTTACAGTTATATATTTAAGAATACTACCGAAATGCAAGTTCGAAATACAAGTTTATGCCGTCTGAAAAAATATATTAAATATTGATACACATTTGTAACAAATATGAATACTGATAAAGATAGTTAAAGATTGAGAAATTAGGCATTATCAAACTAAAGGAGTTATATCATTCAAAATGCATTTTGCAAATTTTCTTAATTCCCCTTTTCAGATAGCATTCAATCGAATTTAGTTACTCTTTAGCGATGTTAATTAATAGTAAAGTCGAATTCCTAAGCGGCATGTAATTCGAATGATCATCGTGAGATAGACAATAGTCTCTAGAGTTTGCACTTCAACGCTGTTTAATGATTGGATATTTTGCTCCAATACATATCCCGATGCGATAGTGCCGTGCAGCTTTCAAGCAATGATGTACTTTCTGTAGCAATGCATTTCAATTTGATCCTCTGGAGTGTAACATTTTAATGACATATGAGACAATTTCAGAGAAATTTGCAACATTAATTGGTTGTATTTAGTGATTATGAATGGTGATTTATATAAGGACATGAATAAATGCGATTGAAAGTATTGAAATTATAATTGCGTTACCAGACTGGCCAAATTAGCATTTAATACTAAAATAATAGAAAAGCGTGCTGACAGTTGTTCATTAAAATTTAGCAATTGAAAAATCAAAGAATTCTGGTGTTAATTATTACGTCATTTTGGGTATTTCCTTCAACCAGTGTTGCCAGATTGGGAACTTTTTAAATTCAGATTGTTTGATCGTCACTGGTTTTTTTTTTTTTTTTTTTTTTTTTGGAAATAGAAATGTTTGGTCTATTTAAAAATAAGATTAAAAATTCTGAAAGAGAAGGCTATTTTAAATAAATGGTGACACTCAAATAATCTGAATTAAAAAAGACCCCACTCTGGCAACACTGCCTTCAACAATGGTCCAGTGGAATAAAATTGCAAAGCGATTGTTAACCTATCTATATTATAAAGGACAAACATATCTGTGCGTAACGCATACGTCATTTTACGAATGGCAGCACTTTGAAATTTGAAATGAAATTTCGGTTTTGCAATTTACGCTACTGCAAATTTTTAAACTTCTAAACATCGTACATTTTCAATTTTTACACCTTCGTTCAGAGAAAAAAATGTGCTTTTAAATGCAATTTGTTTGAAATCTGTATCTCAATTTGTTTTTCAGATATTAATTTTTTTGTAGTTTTTAATACAAATTTTGTAATCGTGTCAACTGAAGGCTACTTCCATTTATATTGAAAGTAAAGGGAAAATATTCATGGTTTATTATTTTTATTCATTATATCCTTATTGATGCCATTTTCACATTACAAATAAAAGTAACTTTTTTATAATTTTTGAACAGAAAATGATGTCAGACATTAAAAAAATACGCATTCTTCTTCATAAATAAGTTACAATTTAATATTTTTACATTACGCTGATAAATGAGTTTCAGGCGCTCGGCAAAATGATTCAGTGAGTAAAAATGATATATTTAAAACAAAAAGACCTTTTTTTTTTTTTTTCTTTTTTGATAAAACTAAATATTTGACCAATACTATAAATGGCCAATACCATGACAACTAAAGGCAAATTTCTGAATTTTTTTTCGCGGGTACTAAGATTAGGACTTAAAGTTTGTGCGAATGTTCTCATGAAAAGTTGTATCGGACAAACGTGACTTTAAGTTTGGAAATACATTCATTAATAATCTATTGCGCGTTAAAATACTTTCAAATTGTGAATTTGAGTGGTGCGTATGTAAATTATGAGAATAAAAAAAAACGTACAGTTTAGATTTTATGGGAGAAAATTTTATGATGTCGCAAAGCGAAATACATTTTATTGATTTTTCATCCCGTAAAAACAAACATAAGAGCTCCATCGATAACTTCATGATAAATACTCATCTTGATTACGTAATTTAATACAGTTTAATTTTTCAATAATTTAAGCAGTTGAAGTTTGTAGAAATATTATTTTGGCAATTTTAGGTTAAAAATATTATTTGTTTTAAGAGTTAGACAACCAATGTAAGATGATTTTTTTTATTGTAATTATTTTGTAGGTTTATTATAAATTCGATCTGGCAGTTCCTTTCAAACATTTTAGTACGTCGAATTTCGACGGGTTCCAACTCGTACTAATAAAAGAACGATCTGTTTGTGTGTGTGTGTGTGTGTCTGTGATGGCTAGCGAAATCTACGGCACATACGAGGCTCAGACATTTTGTGAGAATAGCGCAACATCTCTCCTGATGTACCTGATATTAAGAGCCTTAAAATTCTAATTATTAGCTGTGTAATTAATTAAAATTCGGAACTCACTCTCATCAAAAGTACGCCTTTTAACCCTCCTCTTACTTTCGGTTGGTAAGTTTCAAAAGCATCGCTAATCCAAAATATGTTTCTTTCTTTCCTCTTGCATCCGGTTGGTTGGTTGTATAAAACTTTCACTTAAAATAATTAAGTAAACCGGAATAGAACTAACCGGCTATTTTACTCAAATTTTATAAAAATTATTTCACAACAAAATTTTTAGTTAAAATTATTTAACTTATTTGATTAGCTAGCCTATTATTTTGCTGTACATATTTCCCATATCTTATGAAGAAATTTCTGTTCCGCCAAGGACTATTATCAATTTGGCAGGGGTCAAAATAAACGCTTAGGCACTTCTAGTGTTAAATAAACCAATTTGATTATTTAAAGTTTCAAGAGTGACTGTATTTAGACTAAACATTAAATTTTAGCACTGAGGTGAAATACATGCTTTGTAAACATATTTATTGATAATGAAGCACATTTATTAATAACAATTTAAATAGGTTAGAAAAATCGGAGTTCGGCCTGGGCACCGCCGGGCGGGTCAGCTAATATAATAAATAAACCAAAAAACATTCATGAAATTTAACAGAAATTTAATTTATAACATCTGCAAATAATTTCAAAACAATTTTTCAGCATCCACGTGTAATTTAAAACAGACCTGTATAAAAGAATGGAGTTATAAATAATAATGAGGAGACATATTTTGTAGAGTCTAACAGTTGCGAGTGAAGTAACTGAGGGGGTTATCACAACATGGAAACTGATCATTTACATAGGATCAACAGCTTCTGATTGCCGTCGAAGTTCTACCAGTAAATTTATAATAGAAAATTTCACCATAATTTTGTGGCTTTTCTTGCAAATTTCCTTTCAAAAACGTAGTAAAAATTTCAAAATATTTTTACTAGTGCAATCTTGCAACTGCGCTAATAATGAAAAAATTCTGAGATACATTTTTTGCATAAAATGTCAACCTTTTCTTATATTGTACACCTGTAATACAAGTAAAGAAATAAAATATTCCAAATTAGTAAATATTTTAATAAGTATGAATCTGAACACCTTATTTTATATAATTTTTTATATTGTAAAACTTAACCCTTAAATTCACGAATTATTCTTTTAAAATTGTGCTTTTTTCTGATTTTAAAGATTTTACACCAGAAATGTAAGATATATTTTTAACTTTATTCATTCAGTAGCTTATATATATATTTATTAATACTTTTTACAGGACTAATATTTCTATATAAATATATTGGTTACTAAATGTTAAATAAAAGGTGATGTAGATATGCATCATTATGCATTTACGGGTTAAAAGTTTGTTTTTCGAACAACAAAAGAATTCTGAAAATAGAAATTTTCAGAATTCTTTTGTTGTTCGGAAAACATGCATTTTAGTGGTGATCCCATGCCAAATTCAAAAGGACACAAGAAAAGAAAGTTCATCCTAGATAGCATGAAAATTAGCAGCAAGATTGATTTTTTTCTGATATTATCTTGCCGTGACAAATTTGAATTGATAAATTCGCAGAAGATCTCCAACAAGGTATACCATCACCCACTTGCATCAGAAGTTTGTTGTGAAACTGATGGCAAGACTGTCTTTAATTCACGAAAGTGACGGAGGCAGGGCTCCCAAATGGTCCGCCAACTGAATAACAATATTTAAAAAAAAAATCTTTTTAGATTTTTCTTACAAACCGCCCCGAAATCACCTTTGAAAGCTAATTTTAGCGCAGACATACCATAAAATTTTCTGTTAAATTTTATTGGTATTCAGTTGGCGGACCATTTGGAAGCCCTGCGGAAGCAAAAAAATTCTCTGTTGAGAGAATAGACAATTAGCAGATACGCAGAAATTGTAGAAATTTTATTCGGTTGGCACCGCTTTTTATAAACTCTATATTTACCAAATACCAAAAAAGGATCGAATATGGCAGAAATTTTGCCGTAACTTGTTTATGGTGGTAAAAACGATGCATCAATAGACCTGACCAGGCCTATAGACCCCTTCGAGGGAGTTAAACTTATTGTGCAACAGTTGTAACGGATAATGTGGCAAGAAAAGATTATTATATTGCAGTAAGGTTGCAGTATTTTTGAATACTTGTTTGCAGTTAATTTGTAATAAATTTGATATAGCATGCATTTAACTTGCACGACAAGTTAGCAGCAAGTTCAAATTGTGGTAACTTCAGAGTTTGCATTATCTTGCCGAAGTTTTGTTATGAACTTTTAATCTTGCTGCAACTTTGCAGGTTTTCAATGCAAGTCTTCTGAAAATTTTCGGCAAACTAAAAATGCGATGTGGCATACTCATGACATTTTCCTTTTACTTAAAAAGCTCTAAATGTGACAAAAATTAGCTATCTGAGGCAACATTTGAATACATTGATGCATTTATGCATCATTCATAAAACTAACGTTAGAAAATTCTAAATTCTCCAAGGAATGTTTGAATAGTTATTTTTTATCAGCCTATGCTCATACATCGGAAGGCACGCTTAGCAACAAATTCTTTTCCGGCTCTGGTCTAATGAATAAAGCAATATTGGCAAATTATTTGTTGTTAAAATGTGTTGTTCGCAATTATTATTGTTTATGCTCTACGTTTACTGACAAACGTGTTTTTGCATTTTTAAATTGCTTTTATTTTGAAATTAGATAAACAGATATATTCTGTACAAAAATACTGGTGTCCAATTGGACACAACATATTTGGACAATAGTAATTTGCAATCGGCTTTCGTTGGACAACAATATCTAGAGCAGTGGTTCCCAGTCTTTTATTGCCCGCACCCCATCAAAGCATATATAAAAACACTACCCCCCCCCCTCCAATCTCACTTTTAAAATTATGTGTCTTTTTATTGAAATTTTATTTACTCTTGCACTATGAATGCGTAATAGGGCCTAATCAATAGCTATTCACTTCATATTTTTTAACTTGTCAATTTGATGAATCTTTTTTTTTTTACAAACATGTTTTTTATTTAACTGTATAAATGCATCATTTATAAAACTAACGTTAGCGAATTCTAAATTTTTCATGCTTAAATAGGTATTTTTGATCAGCCTACGTTTATAGATAGGAAATTATGCTAAGCAACAAATTTTTCTCCGACCCTAAGCTAATGAATAAAACAATATTGGCGCCAAATTTTTTTAGGCTATAGTACAGGGTATATTTTTGAGGCTCTATTACATATTCGCATTCCTTTTCCAACTTATCTTAGTGTTCGAAGAAAGTGTTATATGGCTTGCATTTTTATCTCCACAAAATATCTTAAGTCGTTAAATGTAACAGAGTCTTACATTCAGCGTGAAAATTGTAAACATTCACACATTTAAAAATTCATTTTTGTTATTTATTAACGTAAGAACGAACGGAAATTTTACTCAAGTTTCATAAAAATATTTGACACCAGAATTTTTATTTAAAATTATTTGACTGATTTATTTAAAGTAAACATGCATGTTTCAACACTAGAACGACCGGAAGGAGTCGACCAGATGATTAAATGTCAACTGGAACCAGAAATTCTTTAATAAAATAAGTTAAATTTAACCCTCCGTCTACCAGACGGGTCCATTGGACCCGACAGGTACATACAAAATATTCATTCAAACCAGAAATTTCTTTAAAATAAACTAAGTATATAAACCAGACAAAAATAAGGTAAATAAATAAGTTAAATAGTTTTAAATAAAAATTCTGGTGTAGAACGTTTTATTAAAACTTGAATAAAATTCCCGCTAGATCTAGGGTTAAACAAGGCAGAATTACGTTAAATATATCAGTCAAAGAATTTTAAATAAAAATTCTGGTGTCAAATATTTTTATGAAACTTGGGTAAAATTTCCGGGTGTTCTAGTGCTAAATTTAACTTATTTTATGAAATAATTTCTGGTACCTGTTGATATTTAAACATATGGTTGGAGTCGGACCGACTCCTTCCGGACGTTATAGTGTTAAGAGTTCGTAGAAAAATTTTGGATACTAGATTTTCTTTCTATGGGCAACGGAATAATCAAGAAGAAATTTCAAGATTTTCATTTTTATCAATGTTAAGTAGCCATTATTCGCTATCACAAGACATTTTCTCTATTTTCCCTTTAAAACATCATTAATTTCATTCCATGTATTGTTTGATTGTATATCTTCATATAAATTTATTTACTGCATAAGATGCCTGCAGTACCATAGATATTTACTATCGGTCCATTTCCTTTTCTAATGATATTTAAGATTTATAAATTTTGTAAAATTTGTAATACTACGTTCAAATATTTTATATGTATGTTTTAGGTTAAATATTTTAATGAAAGGCAGATTTATATATACTTTTAAGAAGTTTCATTTGTAAAAGATTCGATAACAGAGCAAATACAAGTAGAAAGCTCATTCAATAAATAATCGAAAGCGCAACGAAAAAATTGTAAAATACAATAATACCCCAAAAAATTATAGAGATTTTTAATACCACAAAAAATTGACGTTAAATAAATTAACAGATTCTTCCCATAATTTTCGCGTATTGCTTATTTAAACTTTTAAACGGAAACATTTTTAAATTCAATAACAAAAAAAAAAATGATTTTTAAAAGCTTGCTCGTATTCCATTTATTTTTAGACTTCAAAGTTGCTTTTCAAAAAAAAAAAAAAAAATTGGCCCCTAAAAAACAAATTGCCACCTGTGAGGCGTATGCTCGACCTTGGGAATTATTGCTCAAAAATCTCCACTTCAACACTGGGGAATGGAGCGTTTTACAGAAATTTTATACGGTGGCACCACTTTTTTTTTTTTTTTTTTAAGTTTAATTAAAGATTACGAAAGTACTGTAACTAAAGTTAACCAAATATTACTTTTTTTTTTTTTTTTTTTTTTTTTTTTTTTTTACTGGTGCCAAAAACAAATTCTGTATACCCCTTTTGACTTTGCATACATGAACCCATATACCCGAACGGGTTAACCCTTAAATCCATCATTTTTATTTATTTATTTTTTTTTTTTGTTTTGTTTTGTTTCGAAAAAATTATACATGATTCTCAGAAAGGTTTATTACACAGGAAATATAAAAAAAAAAAAAAAAAAAAAAAAAAAAAAAAAAAAAAAAAATCAGAGATGCATTTTTCGTATAATACGTCAACCTTTCCTTATGTTGCACATCTGAAATACAAGTAAAAAGTAAAATATTGCAAATTAGTAAATATTTTAATAAGTATGAGGCTAAATACCTTATTTTATACAATTTTTTATTTTGTAAAACTTAATCCTTAAATGCATGAATTATTTCTTTAGAATTGTATTTTTTTATGAATACTTATATTAAAGAAAAGACACCAGACATTTTAAAATAGATTTTTAAGTTTATTTATTGGCAAAATATATATGTATTTTTTTTTTTTTTTTTTTTACAGGATTAATATTTATATATATATAGTAGTCGCTAAGAGTTAAACAAAAAGTGATGCAGATATGCATCACTATTCATTTAAGGGTTAATGATTAGATAATTTGCCGCAATCAGTGTTGCCGCATCTGGTAAATTTTGTGTTTCAAAATTTTGAATCCATACCAGAAAAAAACTTAATTGTAATTTTATTTTATATATAGGCTAACTGTCAAACACTAACCCCTTGAGGGGCACTGGTATATATTATATACCACCTACGATTAATGAAATTATACACCAGAAAAATTTTATTAAATTTTAATTTTCTAATTTTGGTGGAAAAAAGCCGTAAAAATGATTTTACTTATTTTGAAATAGAATTTTTCAAAGATTCCGGTGTGAGTTCAACATTACAGAAACACAATCGCTTGCCCCTCAAGGGGTTAAAGCAAAAATAACTGTTAAAACTTACTGGTGAGAGTTCGAAATGCCAAAAAAAAAAAAAAAAAAAAAAACAAAAAAAAACTACAATATATTTTCTTATGCAATAGTGTCGTGCAGCTTTCAAGCAATGATGTGCTTTCTCTAGCGACCTATTTCATTTTGATCTTCTGGAGTGTAATACTTTAACCCATTCACAGCGAGCAATTTTGCTCTTCTTTTATATCCTCAACAGGTGTTGGTATTGATTTTTCATATTATGATTTTGACTTATTTAACTACTCAAA
The DNA here is from genome assembly GCA_963932465.1 of Maratus speciosus. Lineage (NCBI taxonomy): Eukaryota > Metazoa > Arthropoda > Arachnida > Araneae > Salticidae > Maratus > Maratus speciosus. Next base: position 241,011,559 of record OZ010794.1, read on the forward strand.
ATTTGTGATGATAGAAGGGGTGAATTTCCGTACTAAAATACTGATTTTCATTCGTGCGCCTTTTTTGCAAGTAAACTTGCCAAAAGTCGTTATTGAATTAACGATAATTAATTAGATAATTTCAAATAATTCACTTGTATATCCAAAACATACTTGTATTTGATTTTTTAAGTCGTTAAATGTTCACATATTTTACGATTCTATTCGATTTTACGATATATTTACCCGTTCTTTACAAAAAAAATAAGAAATTCCACAGATGAATTATTGTTGACAGGCGATTTTCTCTGAAAACATTAGAAACTCAGCCCTTTTCTTTTAAAAATCTGGATTATCCACGTTTACCAATTACTCAAATGTCACAAAAAATGAATTTAATATAAAATTTGCTAAATGTTTATTACAAAACGGTCAAATATATGATAAATATGCTTATGCATAGCTGCCAACCTTTATGCTTTTTTGCTACCACTAAAATTTAGAAGAGATTTTCCCGTTATTTAATCGTGAGATTTTGACTATTAAATAAGGAGATATTTACAAGAAAATTTTACTGGTAGGAAAAAAGCGTAACGGTTGGCAGCTATGCTTATGTTTTCTGTCAAATACTTATGAAAATTTTATAAAAGGACAATTCCACAGGCAGAAATAAGGATTCTGAGATGGGCTTTGCTTATAAAAGTATAAAGAATTAATGACGTAGAAATCAGTGTCTCTCACAGATATCGAAATATAGCGACTGTGTTCAGTCGCTACAGGTTCAGACTGGGTTCTTTCGGTTCAGAATCATGCATTAAAACCCGTTAATAGTCGCGCGTTGGTCTTTTCCCCGCCCGAAATTCGTTATCTTCCTGTAACTCATTTCCCATTAAAGTCACGATAGCCAAATTCCGTGTAGCTGACCTTGAGTGTTCACACTCTTGTGTAGTAAAATTGCAAGTCATTCCTGCTATTTCTTAGCATTTTATAGCATTCTTAAGTTTCAATCGGTCTAAATGACAGCGTTGCGACCACTTGCGTTAGTTGAATTTTTCCCCCTCGTGTTCACCTTTCCCATTTCCGCGAAATCTATGGGGGAAAGCTTCTTCGAAGTCCGGACTCTCTGCCTGTTGTTATTTCGTCTTTCTATCTGCTATTTTACCCGTTCATAGAATATTTTTTTTACTTTGAGAATGTGACTTAAAATTGTTTTATTATATTAGTTGTGAAGTCAGTTCGCACAAAAAACTGATGGATGGTCACTTACATTTTTTTTTTTCATTGTCAAATATTGCGGGAATAAATTCTCAAATTGACAATCGTTTAAATATGGAAAAGAGGGGAAATTCATCATCATTATTTCAAAGAACTTGCTTTGCATTTATTACCGGAACATATAAATGAAAGAAAACAGACAATAACACTGCCAAACCATTAAAAAAGAGAGAAGAGAATTTTGTGGTAATCAGTAAAAAAATTGCCGTATCTCCAAAATCTGAAAAGTATCGTTTTTGTACAATAAAACAAATTCGAAAGATAAAACAATTTTCTCAGAAATGTAGTATGTATATCTGTGAAGAACATACATATAATTTATTTGTACAATAAGAAAAATAATGAGAATTTTATAATGTAGGTTAGAAATTACGAAATAAAAATCTCTTTTGGATAATTCAGTGAATGTTTATACTATGATTTAAAAAAATATTTTACGTATTTTTCTAAAATTTATCAATTTTTAAATTTTCATACTGTAAGTAAAAACACATTTTTTTTAAACAATGCCTCAGAAAATGTTTTTATTACTATTATTATTATTGAAATCCAATAGAGGCTTGGGGGCGGTATCTAACAAATTTAAATTTGTTGTCCTTCATCAATTGTTCAAACTATTTTTCAGAATAATGTTTTCCAGAATATGAGAGAAAATTCATTTAAATTAAATTATTGCTGCATATTTATAACTTCGGAGAAAATTTTCTTATTGTTTTTATTATTTTAATGAATGTTATTATAAAACAATAAATTAAAATATTAATACCTTATTATGTATTGTACAACTGAATATTTATTTTAATTAAATAGTTGCTGTAAAATACATCCCTATTAAGATGAACATTTCAATGATTCTATTAATTAAAATAATTTACCCATCTTAGGATTTAAATCTACAGTTGCAAATGTATTTAAATTAAATATATAATTTCAATAACTTATTTATTATTTACTTTATATAAGCGAAGTTCCAGCGTTTTTATTCAAGGGCGCTGCTCCCACCCTGAAATAAGTAAAAAAAAACTACAAATCGTGCATTTTCATTTGAAAAATGGATTTAATCGCAAAATCTCGAGAGCCCCCCCCTCCTCCTCTCCCCCCTCATGCACACACAGACACCCCACAAAATAAATAAATAAAACGTAGTTACAACATTTACATTTATAATTTCGAAGTTTAGCATTTTTTTACATTTTTCTTTATTATATATATATATATATATATATATATATATATATATATATATATATATATATATATATATATATATATATATATATATATATATATATATATATATAGTATGCTGGTAAATTAGTGGTATTGTATTTGGTTTTTGTGTTGCATGTCATAGGTTCCATTTTTATTTTCAGTTTAATTGTTCAATTTAATGTCAGTGTAATATATTGATGCTAAATTTATTAATTTTATTTTATTAAATGGATATAGAGTTCCGGAGTATCATAAAAATCTACCTGACTCTGATTATGTCCTTCCAAAAAAAATAAATAAATAAATAAAATAAATAAATAAACCCTATCACGAATTTAGATTCATATTCGTAAATGTTTTCCTACTAATTATTGATTCATAGTAACATCAGAAATTCAATCAAATCATTTACTATTTACTTTTAAGTATTTATGCAAAACGAAGAAAGAGTTATTAAAAACACTTATCTAGATGCCAAATGAATATATACTTAAGCGAAATAAATAATTGCTGTGAAAGGTTGTGAAATAAATAATTGCTGTAAAATGTTGTAAAATGAATAATTGCTGTAATCTTTTAAAATTCGGTCAATATTTTCACCCTACGTTATCCGTTTTCGATCATCTGATAACACCGGCAAGTTTCCCCTTCGTTTTCGGCCTGCTGGTAACGGCGGCAAATGGACCGAACGCGACTACTAACGTTCTAACAAATGTCGCGACTACTCTCGGGTTAAGAAAAACTTTTCTATATGTTTTACTTTCTAGATGCAAGTTGGAATGACTTTTTAACCCATTACCTGCTAATGATGCGTTTTCACACAGTTAAAAATAAATTTAAATTAACTATCTAGATACTACATTTAAAAAAAAAAAAAATTGCCTTCATTAACTACAGAAAGTTTGAACGTTACATGAAGCGAAGATAATATTTCAATATTTGTGGTGGCAAACGTAAAAAAGTTGAGGACCTTTATCTAATAGTTTCGAGAGTTAACGGGTTAACCCCTTAACGCTCGAATTAAATTACGGTTGAAAAATTCAAATTGCTTATTGGCACCACTTTTATGAAAAAGAAATATTCACCTTATTTAATGACAGGAAAAACGATACTTTATTATAGCCAATTTCACTATTTTATAAAACTGGTGGGAATCAAACAATTTGAGTAAAAGACACAGCCCGAGAATATGACGGGAGCGAGAATTAAGGGGTTATTGATTGTTTTTGGAGATTACCTTATGTATTTCTAGACACAAGTAGTGTAATTGCATAAAATTTTCCATATGGGATGTTTTAACGTATGCAAAAAATGTTCCTTTATTTTGTAGTCATTCCTCTAAAAACTGAATATTTCGAAGATTTAGCATTACACACATAGATTTAGCACATTGAGGCATATGGCTAGTTCCATGGGTTGTTGCAGTGTAAGTTACATAGATGATAACTGCTACGCTTGTTTGCCACAGTTATTTTCGAAAAGTTTACCTGGCCTTATTCAATTAACGAGATATCGGCGATAAAATAAGTCACATTTTTCCGTTCTAAAATACAGGTAGAGAAAAATCATAGTATGTGACTTACAATATAAGTACTCATGGAAATAGCCATATGCCAATCATTGAAATATATATATAAAGAGGAAGTGACATATCTTTAAATGGTGATGTGACATATCTTCAGCTGTAACCGGTTTCGCACCATTACCAAAAATCCACCAATAAATTATAATATAAATTTCCTGCTTGCTTAAACGCCTTATTAACCCTTTCAGCGGTGCCATTTGAAGCCTGCAAACGCTTAATTTTCTTGACCTTTATCAATTAATGAGATAACTCCGATTAAAAAGGTCACATTTTTCTGTTCTAAAATACAGGTAGCCAAAAATCATAGTATGTGACTTACACTACAAGTACTCATGGAAGTAGACATATGCGAATTATGGAAATATATATAAAGAGGAAGCGACATATCTTTAAATGGTCATGTGACATATTTTCAGCTGTAACCGGTTTCGCACCATTACCAAAAATCCACCAATAAATTGTAATATAAATTTCCTGATTGTTTAAATGCGTTATTAACCCTTTCAGAGGCGCCGCTCGAAGTCTGCAAATGCTTACTTTAAATGCCCAAACTGTCAAATGTCACCAGTAATATTTTAGTACAATTTCGTTCTCATAATATGCGTACGAAAAGCTTTTGCATAGCTGCCAACTTTTACGCTTTCTTCCTACCGCTAAAATTTTTTTGTAAATATTATCTTACTTAATAGTCGAAATCTCAAGATTAAACAAGGGGACAGTCTCTATTAAATTTTAGTGGTAGCAAAAAGGCGTAAAAGTTGGCAGCTATGCTTTTGAGTATTTTCAAATACATTTGTTCGTAAATTACGGTATAAATTAATTATTTAAATTTTTTGGAGCAGAAATGCCTTGTCCCTGAAAAGGTGCCGAATTTTATTCATAATTACGCCCGAAAAATATTTATTTTTACTGGTGAAATTTACTTCGGCGGTAGTTAGACTCAGTGTTGCCAGTGAGCTACTTTTTTTTAAATTTAGATTTCTTCATTGGCACCATTTTTCAGAAATGCTAAAATTCCCCTTGTTTTTGCCTTAATTGATATGTCATTAAATAAAGCGAATTTTACTATCTCAAAAAAGTGGTGCCAATCAAAAAATCTAAATAAAAAAAAATGTATCCCACTGGCAACATATGTCAGACTCTGCGTTTCCGCCTTATTGTGATAACCTAACGACATCCTGTCGGTGTTGGTGATGGAGATTATAATACCCGGTCAACTTTAACCTGTTAAAAGAATAGAAATGTTTACCTTATTTGCAAGAAAACCTTTTGAAGAATAAGCCGCAAAGTTAAGGCTAAATTTTGTTTTAAAAATTAATTGGTGGAAGTTTTGTTCAGCGATAATTAGAAATCTTTCTTCTGGTAAAAAAAAAAAAAAAAAAAAAAAAAAAAATAGCCAACAATTTCACTCTGAACTGGTAGACTGTATATCGTCGGTACCATATCAAACTATCCTATATGAAAACAGTGTTGCCAATTGGCTACTTTTTTTTTATTAAGATTTCTTGGTTTGAAATAGTAAAATTATAGATTACTTTTTAGAAATAGTAAAATTCGCTTTATTTAACCCCTTAACGCTCGAATTAAATTACCGTTGAAAAATTCAAATTGCTTATTGGCACCACTTTTATGAAAAAGAAATATCCACCTTATTTAATGACTGTGAAATCCAAAGCGATATAAGTAAGCGTCCTATCTTAAATGGGAGAAGTAACCGCAAGATTAAAAGCGAGGTCACATCAATCAAGGTCATGTGCCACGTATCGGATGGAGTGTGAACTACAGGTAGATACCTAACTGTTTTCTTACTGACACCAATAAAATTGTAAAGCTTTTTTCATATTGATTAATAACTGAAGTTCCTCTGATAAGGCAAAGAAAACTTCGTGGTATTTAGTGTGTCTGGATGATCCTCACGCTACGCCATTATTTTGTAATAAATATGGCAAACAAAACTCATTTCCATGAGTGACTGAAGATTTAGAAAATGCGCGCCATACTAAAAGCCCGCGTATGTGAATTATCACTCCGTCCACAAGGTGGCGCAACTGTGTCAATTTACGTCTGATTCCAGCATTAAGTTTGTTCGCTTACTTATAACGCTTTGGTGAAATCGATACTAAAATATAGTCAATTTCACTATTTTATAAAACTGGTGGGAATCAAACAATTTGAGTAAAAGACGCAGCCCGAGTATATGACGGGAGCGAGAATTAAGGGGTTAATGGCATATTAAGTAATCCGAAAATAAGGGGAAATTTAGCATTTCAGAAAAGGGGTGCCAATCAAGAAATCCAATTTAAAAAAAAAGTAGCCGACTTCCAAAACTGTTTTCATATTAGATAGTTTGACATAATGCCGACGATATGTCTTCCCCTCTTTATTTATAACTCCATTATATGAATTGATTAAAATTTAAATTATAATAAATGCATTCAGTACCCGGCTATGAGTATTGTAAAATAAAAATATTCGCCTTACTTAAGCTCAGAGCGTTTGATATTAACATTTAACGGATGGTAGCTTTAAATACATGACTTTATTTTTATATTCTATTTGCACCACTGTGTCTAAAAAGTTTATTTTTTTAACCCCTTAATTATGGCTCTCGTCATATTCACGGGCTGTGACTTTTATTCATTTTATTCATTTATGTTTGATTCCCACCAGTTTTATAAAATAGTGTAATTGGCTTTATTATGGTATCATTTTACCTGTCATAAAATAAGATGAATATTTCTTTTTCAAAAAAGTGGTGCCAGTAAGCAATTTGAATTTTTAAACCGTAATTTAATGCGACCTTTAAGGTGTTAATCTCCCATGCACATGTTTTCAAAGTACAAGTCAAAGTGTTATTTCAAAGCGATATAAGTAAGCGTCCTATTTTAAATAAGAGAGCGCAACTGCAAGATTAAAGGCTAGGTCACATCAATCAAGGCCGCACTCTACGTAGCGGACGGGGTTAAACTACACGAAGATGCCTAACAGATTTCTTACTTCTCACCACTAAAATTTTAAAGTTTTTTCACCTTGATTAATAGTTGAAATGCTTCTGACAAGGCGAAGAAACCTTCGTGGTGTCAAGTACGTCTGGACGCCTCTTCTGCGAAGCCATTATTTTGCAGTAAATGTGGTAAACAAAATTGTGTCCCATGAGTGACTAGAGGTTAACCCCTTGGGGGCGAGCGGCACGTATATGTGCCGCATGCAGCGCTCAGAATCCTTGTTTTTCCTCACCAGTAAAATTTTACTGTGAAATTTGCCTTATTTAATCAGACCATTTTCTCAATTCAACAAGACACAAATTTCTCTTTTTAAAAAACGGTGACAAAAGATTAAAAATTTCGTAAAAGGCTCCCGTCCCGAGGGGGTTAAGAAAATAAACGCAGATGGTAGATATTCTGCCATATATGACGTCACACTAACATCCCGAATAAGTGGATTATCACCCCGTTCACAAGATGGCGCAACTATCTTAATTTACGCCCGATTCCAGTATTAAATTTGTACACTTACTTATATGGCTTTATGTTATTTTTTTAAATTGGTGCGAAGCAAATAAATTTGGCCAAAACTGCCCATAACTGCCATTGTCTTACGCTTTTTTGTACCATAAAATTTTCAGAGCCAATCTTACTCCATAATCTGCCGATTAAGTAAGACGAAAATCAGAATTAAACTTTAGCAGTACAAAAAAGCGGAAATGTCGACGGAAAGAATTAGTCCATAAAAAATGGGGTACTTATCCCCAAATGTCAGTGCGAAAATTAAACTTCAAAAGAAAACTTCATGCAGCATAGGTTTAAGAGTATAATGTCCTTTTAAATAGATTAAAATATTTGCATATATATATATATATATATATATATATATATATATATATATATACAGGGTGTCCGAAAAGTCTGGAAACGGTCAAATAACTCGAGAAATACAAAGCAGATTGAAAAACGAAAATATACATGTTAAATATTTTTTAAAAGCTACTCAGTGATACCAAATTTGACCCTCGCAACCGACCCCCCGGGGGTCAGAGGGGGTCCAACTTTGAAATCTTGAATGGTAACCCCCATTTTTTATTGCAGATTCGGATTCTACGGACAAAAATACGTAACTTTTGTATTTAACTTTTTTTTTTCTAATATTCGTTGATCACGGTGTAATCGAGCAAATAAAACAGATACATATTTTGGTTTTCCCAACCAGGTTTTGACATCTTGAAATCTGATTGGACAGAACTGTCATCGTCAAAGTAGCCGTCTTTAACGGGAATGGTGTTTCTCGAAAACCATCAGTGGTGGTTGATTCGATGACGCTTTATATGCTTTTTCCATAAAAATCAATAGAAATATATTAAATTAGTACTGTATTTGCATATTTTTTTATCCAGTCAATCATTTCAAAATAATAACCTGCGTATTTTGATTGTTTTTAACGTGTAAATATACACCTTCCCCTCGACCTTCCCTCCCGGACAGAAAAAGGATAATCTTTATTATTTGGGGGCGGAGTGCTCAGATTTTCTGCGTTATGATGGCTTCTGCTGTTTTTTTTTTTTTTTTTTTTTTTGTTTTTTTTTTTTTTTTTAAATATCATCTAATTCAGGAGTCTGATGCTGGTGTACAGTTTTTTAAAATTATTACTATAGAACAAAAAATAGGACAAAATATTAAAAAAAAAAAAAAAAAAAAAAAAAGATATAAAAACTTTTTATGCTGTCTGAGCAAAGGATGGGGAAGTAGCGTAAATTTCAGTGGGGGTGGAGTTATATATTTTGATGATTGATTAGTTACTGTAACTCCAAAATATCAAGTCGGGCAGACACTGCTTCAGTAATTCTTATAAACGTAATAATTTATTGCAATTTAAAATATTTTTTTATTTAACATTTTTTTCATAATTTTAAAATTAATAATTTTAAACAATTGAAAATTTTTGATTCTTTAAACTTTTTCATTTAAAATATAATTAAACTCTTTAAGCTCTCTTGATTATTTCTGGGGAAGACGACGCTTTAATTTTCATAGGGGAAAAATGATGTAGAAAATTGTTTAATTATTTATAAATTATTACAATAAAATATCAAATGTGACAAAATACAGGGTGCCCGAAAAGTTTGGAAACGGTCGAATAACTCAAGAAATTCATATTTAAGATATTAACCCCTTAATTCGCGCTTCCGTCATATTCACGGGCTGTGACTTTTATTCATTTTATTCTTTTTTGTTTGATTCGCACCAGTTTTATAAAATAGTGTAATTGGCTTTATTATGGTATCATTTTACCTGTCATAAAATAAGGTGAATATTTATTTTTCAAAAAAGTGGTGTCAATAAGCAATTTGAATTTTTAAATCGTAATTTAAAGCGACCGTTCAGGGGTTATTAAAGCTAGATAAGAAAGGTAGATATTATAATAATTTGGAATATTGGAACTTAGACAAATGGTCGAATTTTTTTATTATTACACACACACACACACACTCACACATATACATATATATATATATATATATGCAGAGCTGCCAAGTCTCCGGCTTTTTTGGATACCAGTATTTTAATAGAGAAAATGTTCCTTTATTTAATTGGAACAATCGGCCGATTTAAAAGAACAACATTTTCTCTAAGATAATAGTGGTGTGCAAAAAGCCGGAGACTTGGCAACTCTGTATATGCAGTAGCGCTCAAAAGTATTTTGACAACCTTATATTCTCTCTTATTTTATTTAATATAAAAATGTAAAATAAAATATATTCCCTATAATTGAGAACACTATGACTGCAGTTATTCAAATGCATAAAGTTTCAACTTGTTTGTTTACATTCGGCGCCACCGAAGAAATATGACTCCTCCTTATCTCAAAAGAACTTTGACAATGGGTTTGCATTTAATTGTTGAAGGTGTCAGTGGCGCTATAGCTTCAATTAGTGTTTATATCGACTTATTGTGATTATTTTTAAATGCCGAAATGTAAAAAATATTGAAGTTATTTTAGAAAAGCCGCTGTAAATGCACCTAAGAAAGGTAGATTGCAAGCAGAATTAGCTCTTTCTTTTAACGGGTCTCGGCAACTTGTTATTACATGGAATAAAGTTTTTAATAAACAAAAATACATCGAAAATTAGCCTCAAAGTGGCTATCCGAAAAAAAAAAAACTTGCAGCATTGACTGTATTCTAAAAATGATATCTACAAGTCATTGTCGCAAGTCCGCTGTAATAATAAAAAATAAATTGAAAGAAAATTACGGCATAGAAATACACAGTTCATCAGTCAAACGACGCCTAAACCTCCATGGTTTACATGGCAGAAGACCAGCAAAAACACGTTTGTTATCTACTAAGAATAAGAAGTATAGAGTCGCATTTGTAAAACGGCAAAACCCTTTCCGGGGCAAAGCAATTCTATTGCTAAAATGTTGAAATTAATGAATGACATCGGAATTTTGGTTAAAAAAAATCAGCTTATTATGTGTGTGAAAGATAGCTTTTTCTTATTTACAAATAAATATGTTTTCAAATTCCGTCATTAAATTCAACACTTTAGCAATGGAATTGCTTTGCTCCTGAAAGGATTATGCCGTTTTACAAATGCGACTCTAGACTTCCTATTCTTAGTAGATAACAAACGTCTTTTTGCTGGTCTTCTGCCATGTAAACCAGAATGGTTTAGGCGTCGTTTGACTGATGAAACGTGTATGTCTATGCCGTAATTTTCTTTCAATTCATTTTTTATTATTACAGCGGATTTACGACAATCACTTGTAGATATCACTTTTAGAATACAGTCAACATTGCAAGTTGCTTTTTTCGGATGGCTACTTTGAGGCTTATTTTCGATGTATTTCTGTTTATTAAAAACTTTATTCTATTTAATAACAAGTTGCCGAGACCCGTTAAAAGAACGAGCTAATTCTACTTGCAGTCTACCTTTCTTAAGTGCATCTACAGCGGCTTTTCTAGAATAACTTCAATATTTTTTTACTTTCGGCATTTAAAAATAATCACAATAAATCGATATAAACAATAATCGAAGCTATAGCGCCACTGACACCTTCAACAATTAAAAGCAAACTAATTGTCAAAATACTTCTGAGCTACGGAGGAGTCATATTTCTTCGGTGGCGCCGAAAGTAAACAAACAAGTTGAAACTTGATACATTTCAATTACATGCAGTCATAGTGATATATTTTATTTTACATTTTTATATTAAATAAAATAAGAGAGAATATAAGGTTGTCAAATTATTTTTGAGCGCCACTGTATATATATTACTGGCTGTTCCATCATCCATAAAACTAACGCTTTTTTTTTTTTTTTACTGTTATAAAGATTGGATACAGCTGAAAATATTTTCTTTATTTTCCAGCTATACATTCCTCTAATTCCACAATGCCGTTACTGACGATTCGTATATATAACTTCAGAAAGTACTTGAACCCAATACACGAAATGATGGAATAAAATAAGATAGGCTTGTTGGTCTGAGAAGCGAAATGATGTTTCATTTTGTTTACTGGAAAATCTATATTTACTAAGAATAGCTTCGCTTCTTGGAGATAGTTTTCATTTATTTCTTTGTATCGTGTAATAGAGAGAACCAAACAATTTTTTATTTTATTTTTTTAAAGAATATTGGTTGGCATGTATTGATTTTAGTTGCTGTTGATATCTTTATTATATGCGTAGTTTAGCAATAAAGAAAGTAGAGCAATGAATATATTTTTTGTCATTTTGCAAATAATAAATTTACGATTATGTATTTGTAAAAACTAATAGCATATTACTTACATTAAAAGATCACGCGACGAAAAAGACAGTAAAGTTTTTTAACTTAGACAACGTAATATTCATTATTCGATAATAAAATATAAAAGGTTTGATAGATTTTAATAAATATGGTAACAATATATTTGTTTTTAATCGCCGAATGTCATAGGGTATACTTAACCCCTTCGGGACGGGAGTCTTTTACGAAATTTTTAACTTTTGTCACCGTTTTTTTAAAAACAGAAATTTTTATCTTCTTGAAACGAGAAAATGCGCTGATTAAATAAGACAAATTTTACAGTAAAATTTTACTGGTGAAGAAAAACAAGTATTCTGAGCGCTTAGTGCTGCACGTATACGGTTTAATCCCAAGGAGTTAAAAGGAATAAACTTAAGCTGGTATATCAGTTTTTACATCGAAGAGCAAATATCCGATATAACACAATTTTGAAAAGTTTGATTGAAACCAAGATTTACAAAACAATTTTTTTGAGATAAGTAAAAACTTTTTATAACGTACATTATAGAAGAAAAAGTTTATTTCAAAACTTTGGTGAATGTAGAATTTTAGAATAAAAATTAAGTGCCATCCATATATTATATCGCACCACGCTTCAAAGGGTTTAATGCGTAAATGGAATAATCTATTAGATGTTACGGCTCCAGCCTAATTTTGTTAGCGCAGGGACAAACTTTCATGTGTAAAACTCAATAGGAATATTTATCTTTTTCATGATAACATTTTCGCATTTTAAAGTATGAGGAAAATTTCTATTAACCCCTTGAGGGGCAAGCCAAAATGTCTCTAAATATTGAATTTTCACCGGAATAGTTGAAAAAAATATTTTTAAATAAGGAAAGGCAATTTTTAAACGATTTCCCTCCAAAGTTAAAAATATAAAATTTAGTGAAAATTTTCTGGTGAGAATCTTGTTTCCCTCAAGGGGTTAACAGTTACCGTCTGTCTCTCCAATAATCAGTGATTTCTCCCTCCTCACTGCGTTCCCTTAGAAAGACCCCCACGGAGGGCACTCCCCCCGGGCCTATATCCCTCGTGTAGATAATTGGCCGTCAAAAATCAACTCAACTCAACTCAACCCTCCTCACTGCGTGATGGTGAGTTCGACCTTATTTTATTTACTTATAACGCCGGTATATATTATATACCACCTACGATTAATGAAGTTTCACACCAGAAAAATTTTATTAAATTTTACTTTTCTAACTTTGGTGGAAAAAAAGCCGTAAAATTGCTTTTACTTATTTTGAAATAGAATTTTTCAAAGATTCCGGTGTGAGTTCAACATTACAGGAATGCAATCACTTGCCCCTCAAGGGTTTAAACAAAGTTTGAGAAATGCGGTGGAAAGGTTATCAGTGACAACCAAGTTATTTTTTTTTATCCGGCGTGTTTTTTTTTTTTTTTTTTCTATAATATTAGGCTAAAAAAATAGCTAAATTGGTTGGCTAAAAGACATTTTTATATTACATCTCTATCAGACCTATAATTCTTTTCTGAGGATTAATACGTGTTGATTGTTTCACGCTCTCAGATTTTAATAATATAATAAAGCCTACTTCACATGTTTAACCCCTTAACGGTAGCATTAATTTGCGGTTTAAAAATGCAAATTGCTTATTGGCACCACTTTTATAAAAAAGAAATGTTCACCTTATTTACTGACAGGTAAAATTAAACCGTAATAAAACTAATTACACTATTTTATAAAACTGGTGGGAATAGAAAAAAACAAGAATAAAATGTATGAAAGACACATCCCGTGAATATCACGGGAGCAAGAATTAAGAGGTTAAACTCCTTGATTTGTACAAGAGTCCTGCAAGTGTCGGGTACAATCCGAGTCGAGCCCAAAAATTCCATTTGAAGATTACCCATAACCCGAGCAGATCGCGACATCTTCCAATCCGTAACCCGACATGAACACGAAATTTCCATTTGAAATTAAGTCACAGCCCGATCCGCGCCCGACATTTTTTTTTCTCCCGCAACCCGATAAGAAAATCACAGGAAAATAAACCATGTTTTGATGCAATTACAGGACTCCCAAATGGTCCGCCAACTGCATACCAATAAATTTTAACAGAAAATTTTATGGTAGGTTTGCGCTAGAATTAACTTTCAACGGTATTTTCGGGGCGGTTTATAAGAAAAATGTAAAAAGAAAAATTGTCTAATATATTATTGGTATTCTATTGACGGATCATTTGAGAGCCCCGCAATTACGAAATGTACAATTATATCTATATTACCAATTTTATCTCTTATATAGAAAACTGGAGATCAATATATTTTAATAGAAAAAGAGACATTAATATATTTTAATAAAAAAATGGGCAATATATATTCGTAAATATTCAGATATACTAGTAAAATCTCTGAACAACGGAAACCTCGGCATCGTCAAAGAGAGTCCTGCATCTAATAATCTATCCCTAATTTTAATTTTTCTGTTCGGGGTTATTCTTTTTTTTTTTTTTTTTTTGCGATCTGGGTTCACACTAGAATAATTGTTTCAAGACATATTTAGATTGTTTGCAATTAGGTTTGTTGGATTTTTTAGAAAAAGTTTGATCAGACATATATTTTTGACTAAAGTAAATACGTATTTAAATATGAATGAGTATATAATCACCGAGTATATAATTGTCTGAGAAATAAAATGTATTTAAGAAATGCGATCATACAGTTTTGTAACTTTACGGTACAGTTATGAAGTACATTTTCTTCTCATGGAATGTGAAACATATTACCAGCATTTCGTTTATGAGATATACAAAAACTCATCTATCGTATTTCTGATAGTTTACGCCCTCAAACACATGTTACGTATGCGTTGATTAGTGGGTGCCCTATTGAGAGGTATAAGCATTCAAATATATAAATTTGATTGAATATTCCAATAGGAATTGAACAAGTGTTCGCTAAATAGAGGTGTTCGATTTTCGAGATAGTTTATTATGGAAGTCTTTTTGTACATGATTTTAAACTGAAAAAACATTTTGAACAATCTTCTGCAAAATTGGGACAAAACGAACATGACCCACAAGTGTCGAAACCCAACGCGAAACCGACAGGAACCCGAAACAATGGAAGTCAACCCGACCAATCCGGAACCGCAACAAAAAATATAGCGCCAACACAACCGGACCCGAATCGCGGTTCGCGTCCGGTGCCAGTAAAAGCGGGTAACCCGACCCGACGCAGGACCCTGGTTTACACTACTTTGGGTCATTCTTGTTTCTGCTTAGATAGTGGGCCTGTAACTCTAATTCTAAAATGCTTATTAAAATTTGTTCGGATAAAAAGTAACTTTACTATGGTTATGAAAATTATTTAACTATTATTGATCAACTCAATCCTAGTACATTGCTGATAAATGTATAATAAACGTATGAAACAAAAAAATTAAAAAAAAAATATGAATGGAAAATGAAATCAGATAGCAATAAATAATGAAATATTTTGATTACATGAATAAAAATGGGATTTTTTGTTTTTCTTTTGTTTTGTTTTCGTGTAATTTTAATAATTGATCTAATATCATGTATCCTTTTCCGAAGTGATGTTTTCTTATTACTAATAACATGTTACTTGTTCTGTTTAATTATCAAACGGTATTTACAAACATGTAATTAAACATGCTGGAGTGTAAACATTCAGTAATTTCGATAACATTGAAAATTTATGTTTACAGAACAATAGCTTTGTCTGTAAATTTAATATGTGTATATTAGTTTAGGGGAAAAAAAATAAGTTGATTTCTGAATCTATGTCCTTTTTTTTTCATTACATATTTGTTTGTTGCCCTACAATAAATATTCCAGAGCGGCAAATCAATATTTTTTTGTTTTGTACAACTGAAGATATTTTTAATGAGAGTCGGGTAATTAAAATTGTTACAGGTATTCAGGAATTGTTAATCTGCTATTTTGTATATATTGTATTACATGTAGATCTTTTAAAAATAATAAATAAGTATTTAAAATTTTCAAAATAATGCTTTAATTAAAAAAAAATATATTATGTATTCTAATTTATTTTAAGCATGGTAAATCATTATTTTGATAAACGAAATTATAAAATAAATAATAATATATTAAAATAATGTTATATTAATAAATACATTTATTTAATAATATTTTATTTCAACCTGGTGTTTAACCCTTTCAGGAACGCTGGTATGTTTATGAAACCACTTAATTTTAATTCCCAATAGCACCAGGATTTTCGTAAAATATTTTCCATTTAACTTCAAAGAGAAATCTATCCGTTTTTCTTATTTTAATTAAATATGTTGTTAAATTCCGGTGCTGTTCTTTTATTTCAACGATTTAGCATGGGAATTCCTTGACTCTGAAAGGGTTAATCCATTGAATATCAGATATATCCTATTTATATCACTTAATTTTAATTCCAAATTACCAGGTGAACACAGAATTTTGAATAAAATTTTGCTTTTATAAAATGCGTGAAGATCACTTGTTCCTAAAAACAGTTTGTTTAAAAACCTGGTGTGATTCAATGATTTCAACATTTTTAGCAACATAGTCACGTTGTTAACCTTTTCAATGTCGGTGGCTAGGCGGTCTAGCCACCTAATTTTAATTCTAAAACTGACAAATGACACAAAGAATATTTAACCCCTTTATGCTCGAATTAAATTACGGTTGAAAAATTCAAATTGCTTATTGGTACCACTTTTATGAAAAAGAAATATTCAACTTATTTAATGACAGGAACAACGATACTAAAATATAGCCAATTTCACTATTTTATAAAACTGGTGGGAATCAAACAATTTGAGTAAAAGACACAGCCCGAGAATATAACGGGAGCGAGAATTAAGGGGTTAATAAAATTCTGCCTTTGCAATGAAAGTGCATAATAGCGAGTTTTTATTTTCTAAGAAATTCGTTTGCATATTCTGGTGTAAGTCAATTATTTCATCATTTTACGAACAGAATTCTTCTGCCCTTGAAAGGGTTAATGGAAGTGTTGCGTATTTAAATACCGCCCCCTAAATAGTATGTCTGAGCGCTGAGAGAAAATGGCGGCTGCCGCAGTCGGATTTTTTTTCAGCGTGTGTACGGGCCCTTGAATTTTGGTAGTAATAATTTAAAAAGTTTTTTCAGCTTTAATTTCCTGAGATTAAAAAAGAAAAATAAATCTTTTCTAAAATACTGGTGTCAAAATTTAGGCGACCGTACATACGTTTAAAAAAATCCGCCTTCGCCAGCCACCATTTTTGTTACAACGCTCAGGCCAAGGAATTCAGGGGGCGGTGATTTAAAGCGAAATTAATATATTGTGCTAGCTATAATAAAAATTAACTATGATTACCTAGCTTGCTGCCTACTTTCCATTTTTTCAAATAAAATAACTACACTTGTAATCAGTAATTTTTCTACAGAAAGGAAATGTAATACAAATCCCGAAATGCTTAACTCCACCCCCCCCCCAAATCAAATTATCAAAAACATTATTAACCCCTTGGGGACGAGCGATCCGTATACGTATATGAGCGCGTAAGGTGCTCAGAATCCGTGATTATTCTCACCAGTAAATTTTTATTGTAAATTTTGATTTATTTAATACGAGCATATTTCCGATTCAAATGGGCAATTTTTTTTGTTTTGAGAAACCGGTGATAACGATTCAAAATTCTGTAAAAGACGCTCGTCCCAAAAGGGTTAACTAATTTTCACCATGCAATTTTGATTTTTACATTTGAGGAGGAAAGAAACGGAAGCTTTGGATATATGGAAATGCTTGTGAGTAAATTTTTTTTCCAAGTTAATGAATTAAGTTTTAAAAATAAGACTGTTTAGCTTAACAGCACGTTGAATTAGCACAACAATGTCATTTTCTTCCTGTTTAGTCGTTAGATAAAAGAT
Organism: Maratus speciosus; assembly: GCA_963932465.1. Taxonomy (NCBI): domain Eukaryota; kingdom Metazoa; phylum Arthropoda; class Arachnida; order Araneae; family Salticidae; genus Maratus; species Maratus speciosus. The sequence continues at coordinate 241,029,294 of OZ010794.1, forward strand.
TAATTTAAAGAAATGGAAGTTATAATCATTAATTACAAAATACATATTTTTTTTCTTATTTTTTAAAACCATACTCCATGTATATTTGATTACAGCGTCAATTGTGTCTTGAACTAAAGCGAAATTCCTATGTTAACTATAAATGCTTAGCTAGCTTAGACTGCCAACTTTCAGGCAATCCGTTTTTTTTTTTTTTTTTTTTTTTATATATATATATATATATATATATATATATATATCTGTATTTCCTGATAAATATTGTCTACATCAGTATCTAGAACATTTGGATCAGATACAATCTACGGTGTAGAGTTCTAAAAATATTTACAAGAAAAATCTAAAAATAGAATGATATGATGAATATAAAAATAAAACACTAGTTTACATTTTAATTTTATAGAAGTTCTTTCTTTAGTTAAATTTAAAATAGTTTTTGTTCCTAATTTAACTAAACTTATCAAATTAAAATCTTTAGAATGAATATATATATATATTTTTTTTTTTTTTTACCGTTATAAAGATTAAATGCAGATCACAATGTAATCTGTATTCTCTATATTTAAATTCCATCACATTCCACAGCGCTTTTATAAACGAGTCATATAAAGAACTGCTCAAAGTTCTTGAACGCTTGAATACAGAACATTACATCATGGAATAAAATAAAATATGCTTGAAAGGTCAAATAAAAGTTACATTTTTTTTAGGTAGCTTTCTTTACAAAAAGCTACCTATTGCAGCCGTTCGGAGGAAAGCGATTTCAAAAAATTTTGGTATATTTTCATCGATCATGACCCCCAGACCCCGAAACCACCCTCCGTTCAAAATTGATATATATATATATATATATATATATATATATACAGGGTGATTCTGAATTCATCATCAATATTTGGTGGGCAGGTAGGGAATAGGAAAAGAACACTATTTCACATAGGAAAGCATAGGCACAAAAAAACGCATGACGGTGTAGAGGGCGCTTTGTGTCCGCATCTCCCATGAACGCGCATAGCTGTCTGCCGTGTGCAGCCAGTCGTCATTCGACAAGGTGACTTCGCAGAAGTAACATGAACCGGTATACGTTTCAAGAACTTGCTGATATGCATCTAACTTACGGTGCCGCAGGAGAAAGCTGTCTTAGAGCTAGGCAAATGTATGCAGGGCGCTACCCCAACCGGCGCGTGCCACAGCATCAAATGTTTTCACGTGTTCATCGACAACTGTGCGAAACTGGATCATTTGCTGGTATTAATGTTGATCGAGGCAGCCGCCGATCAACACGGACAGTTTCAGTCGAGGAAGATGTCCTACAGTCTATCGAAGAACAGCCAAGTTCTAGCACACGAGGTATTGCTCGCCAGTTTGGAGTTTCACAATCAACAGTGTGGCGGATACTAAACGAGGAACGTTTACATCCTTTTCATTTGCAATTACTGGAAGCAGAGGACTATCCCAAGCGTGTTACTTTTTGTCAGTGGTTCATGCAGAGATCAGCCGTTGATCCCAGTTTCCCAACTTATGTTCTTTTCACAGATGAAGCGTCCTTCACTCGTGAAGGTGTCTTCAACACACACAATTCGCATGTGTGGGCTAATCAGAATCCACATGGTACGAGAGTTAGAGCTGCGCAACAACGCTTTGCCGTCAATGTGTGGACTGGGATCGTCGGCGACTGTTTGCTGGGACCGTATTTACTACCATCCCGTTTAGATTGCGCAAACTACCTCATATTTCTTCAGACTGTGTTACCGGGTCTTATGAACGAGTTTCCTGCTGTTATTCTCCGGCGAATGTGGTTCCAGCATGACGGCGCTCCAGCACATTTCGCAAATGATGTGCGTTGTTACCTGACCAGAAAATTTGGAGCTCAATGGATTGGTCGCGGTGGACCGGTTTGTGGGCCACCACGGTCACCGGATTTATCTCCAATAGACTTCTTTGTATGGGGTGCCATGAAAAACATGGTGTACGAGATCCCTGTTGCCAGTGCTATGGACCTTGTAGCACGCATATCGGTTGCCGCCGCAAACATCCAGGAAACGCCAGGCATATTCCAGAAAGTTCGGTTGTCCATGCAACGTCGTTGTGAGGCATGTACTCTAGCAAATGGTCAGAATTTCGAGCACCTCTTGTAAGTCTGTACAAAAGATGCATAAATAAATGTTTTTTTTCTCTTACCACTTTCTTGTTATGTTTTCTTTCCATCATTTAACCGGATTCATATTGCCCCACTACATGACGTCTGCGTCCATACTTTCCTATGTGAAATAGTGTTCTTTTCCTATTCCCTACCTGCCCACCAAATATTGATGATGAATTCAGAATCATCCGGTATATATATATATATATATATATATATATATATATATATATATCTGACATATGTCACACTGTAACTCTCGTATTTATGAACCGATTTGGATGTAATTCGGTGTGTACATAGTACATACCAATGTCTCGACCGAGTTCGTTGGCCAGCTTCATCCGCCATTTTGTTTCAAAATGGCGGCCATTTAAAAAATTTTAAAAAATTTAAAATTTGAAATGTGGTACCAAAAAATTGAAAATGGAAAAATATTTTTTTCTTATGTATTTGACATTTATACAAAGACTCTGTAGCAGTTTTTGTTTCGTCTATATCTTAAAAAAATGGCTGAGTTATAGCATTTTGAATTTCCAGCAAAGCTAACATTTTGAAACGTCCTGAATTTTGTCACGCGATAAAAGGCGTATTTATGAACCGATTTGGATGTAACTTCGTTTATACATAGTACAGACCAATGTCTCGAATGAGTTCGTTGGCCAGCTTCACCCGCCATCTTGTTTAAAAATGGCGGCCATTTAAAATTTTAAGAAAAATTTAAATTTGAAATGTGGTAGCAAAAAATTGAAAATTGAAAAAATATTTTTTTCTTATGTGTTTGACCTTGATAAAAAGATTCGGGAGCAGCTTTTGTTTTGTCTATATCTTAAAAAATGGCTGAGTTTTAGCATTTTGAATTTCTAGCGTGGCTGACATTTTGAAACGTCCTGATTTTTGCCACGTGATAACAGACGTATTTATGAACCGATTTGGATGTACCTTGGTGTGTACATAGTACATATAAATAACTCAACCGAGTTCGTTGATCAGCTTCATTCGCCATCTTGTTTCAAAATGGTGGCCATTTAAAAAAATTAAAAAAAATTAAATTTAAAATGATATACCAAAAAATTGGAAAATGAAAAAGATTTTTTTTGTATGTGTTTGACCTTAATACAAAGATTCCGGAACAGGTTTTGTTTCGTCTACATCTAAAAAAATGGCTGAGTTATAACATTTTGAATTTCTATTGTGGCTGACATTTTAAAACGACCTGATTTTTGTCACGCGATAACAGGCGTATTTATGAACCGATTTGAATGTAACTTGGTCTGTACATAGTACATGCCAATGTCTCGACCGAGTTCGTTGGCCAGCTTCATTCGCCATCTTGTTTCAAAAGGTTTGTCATTTTTAAAAAAAAATTAATTTAAAATATATAATGAGGTATTAAAAAATTGGAAAATGAAAAAGATTTTTTTTATGTGTTTGGCCTTGATACAAAGATTCTGGAGCAGTTTTTGTTTCTGAAAATTTGTTCTTTTGTTTATAACTTAAAAAGTGGTTGAATTATAGCACTTTGAATTTCTATCATGGCTAACACTTTGAAACGATCTTGTATTTGTCACGCGATACCGCACGTATTCGCCTATTTCGATGGAAGAAGGCATGTGGATAGTATACATCAACATCTCGACCAAGTTCGCTGGCCAGCTTCATCAGCCATCTTGTTACAAAATGGCGGCCCTTAAATTAAAAAAAATTATATTTAAAGTGAGGTGCAAAAAAATTAGAAATTTAAAAAGGTTTCTTTCTTAAGTATTTGACCTTGATATAAGGATTCAGGAGCATTTTTTGTTTGTCTTTATCTTAAAAAATGGCTCAGATATAGCAGTTTCAATTTCTAAAGTGGGTGACATTTTGAAAAATCTGATTTTTTGCCTGCAACAGCACTCGTATATATCAATGGATTCCAATGTGAGTGAGCATGTGCACAGCAGTTACTAAGGTCTCGACCAAGTTCACTGGTTAGCCTCATCTACCATGTTGTCTTAAAATGGCAGGCACTTTAAGAAATCGCCAAATTTGGCAGCCAAATAGAAGTGACTTTAAATAAAAGCAGCTTGGATAAAGCTGACTAATTTCACGAAATTCTCATTCATAATGATTTAGTATTGATAAAAATTAGTATTGAATCTCCTACATTCGGTTTCCACTTAATTGAGCTTCATGTGTTTGAATAATATAAGTTGGCTTTTTAAAAATAAGGAATATGAAAGCTACCTCTTCCTCCCGGCACTGGCCGGAAGGACTTTTTTTAATTTTACATGCATACAATTAAACAGCATTTTTTATTGTAATATGTTTTTACTTAAAAAAAGAGTGAACAATGGCCAAAATGTATTCTTCATTTTATAACTTTAGATTCCCTTGCATTGCGCAATGCTATACTAAAGAGTCGTATAAATAACAGTACTGAAATGATTTAACCCAGAATGCCAAACGATAAAATAATATAAGCTACGCTTCATGGCTTGAGAGGTCGAAGAAAAGTTGCATTTTACAAAGGTTTAAATTTAAATGCACACAACTAAACAGATTTTTTTAAAGGAATACTTTTATTGTTACTGATATAAAGACTAAAGGCTAGTTCCACGGGTTTTTGTAGTGTAAGTCACATAGCTTATAAAAGATATGTTTGTTGGCCACCTTTATTTTCGAAAAGTTGGCTTTGTCTTATTCAATTAATGAGATATCTGAGATAAATTAGGTCACATTTTCCTTTCTAAAATAATGGTAACCAAAAATCTTAAGCTGCAAACGGACCGTCCTTCTAACTGTAATCAGTCTTGGCGTCGTTTCTTGCGGCAACGCGGAGTTTTTGATTTTTAATGACTTTAAAAGGAAAGGGACTGATGTCCTGCAAAAGAGGAACCTTTCCTTCAAGTAGGGTTGAGCTCCTTATCTCCTGACCCATTGTTGATTCCCGCATTCTTTTGTGAATAAGCCGCAGAAGAGTTCAGAATAAAAGATTTCCATGAAAACTGGAGAAGGGTGACAAAACATGCGTCTGTATGCTTCCATACACTGCAAGTACTCATGGAACTAGGTTAAATACATAACATAATATATTCTTTATTTTCTATGTTTAGATTCCCTCACATTCGTTTTTACTGTAATGCAGCATGCATTGTATTCTTCATTTAGCTTTAGATTTCCTTACACTGCACACCGCTTACTAGCGAGTCGTATAAATAACTTCTCAAAGTATTGAAACGCTTTTACGCAAAAAGCAAAATTACAGAATAAAATAAACTATGCTTCATGGCTTGAGAGGTTTAATTAAAGTTACATTTCACGGTAGTTTGCATTTAATTGCATAAAATTAACCCTTTCAGTCCCGCATTTTTATTTACAAGAGGAAAATATATGAATTTCTGGAATGAATGGCATTTTTTGCTAATATAAACATTAATATAATAAAAAAAATATTTAACATTTTTTAACAGATTATTTTTTTCTTTTTTAACGATGCCATTATTGGGGTCAAATAGGTATTGTACACGTTTACATTACAATTCTTAAAATTAAAGAGCATTTTTCAATGGTTTTCTTGCTTTTACTCTAATAAAGAGTAAAAAAAAATTCAAAATGTATTCTTCATTTAATATACTTAGATTCCCTTTCAATTTCACACCGCTTTACGAGTCTATAAATATCTGCTCAAATTTCTGAAACGCTTTAACCCCGAACACCAAATGACAGAATAAAATAAGTTCATGCCTTGAGAGGTCGAATAAAAGTTACATTTTACATCCATTTAACCCCTTGAAGGGCGGTGATGCAGCTATGGCATCAAGTAATTTTAATCCCTATTACCACATTCTCACCCGAATTTTTGAATGAAAATCTCACTTTTATTAAGTAAGCGAAAATATACATTAACATGTTTACAAATAAGTTTTCTTGTGAATATTGGTGTCATTCAATTATATCAACATTTTACGAATACAAGTACCTTGCACTTGAAAGGGTTAAATGCATAAAATTAAACAGCTTTTTTTAAAGGAATACTTTTATTTTTCTGTAATAAAGACTAAATAATTTTCACAATGTATTCTTTATTTTCTAACTTTAGATTTCCCCACATTCCACGTTGCTTTTGATAAGGAGTGACATAAATAAGTTCTCAAAATACATGAACACTTGAATCCAGAATACCAAGTGATCGAATAAATTAAGTTATGATTCTTGACCTTAGAAGACGAATAAAAGTTACATTTTACAAAGGTTTCTCTTTAACCCATTGAAGGGTCGTGGGTTATATTATATCCCACCTAATTTTAATCGAGATTTGCACCAGAAATTTTAACTAAAATTTACCTTTATACTTCGGTGGGAAAAGGTAGAAAAATTATTGTTCCTTATTTTGAAACATAATTTTTCGAATATTCCGGTGTGGATTAAACATTTCAGAAACGCAAGTACTTGCTCCTGAAAGGGTTAAATGCATTAAATTAAACAGCCTTTTTTTAAAGAAACACTTTAATTTTTACTGCAATAAAAACTAAATAGATATCATAAAGTATTCTTTATTTTCTAACTTAAGATTTCCTCACATTCTACATTTTGATAACGAATCATATAAATAACTCCTCAAAGTACTAGAACATTTGAATCCAGAACACCAAGTGATGGAATAAAATAAGGTATGCTTCTTGACCTCAGAGGTCGTTTTGTTTTCTGTAAAATCTATCTTTATCACGAAGAACTTTCTTTTTTAGCGAAAGTTTTCATTTATTTATTTCTATCATGCATTGGACAGAAATAAAAAAATACTTATTTCTTTTTGGAAACATTAGATGAAATATATTCTTCTGAGGCATTTCCAAGTTCTTAATCTCTTTCATTGAAATATTATTTTATTAAATAACTGTTATTGGATACCTTTGTGAATGAGCATATTTTCGAATAGGATTTATTTTTTATTGTTTACAGTTTACATGTTATGCAGTTATATTACGTTTATTTTTTTAATTAAATATAAATACCATTAAATATTATATCTTTCAAAAAACTTCAGTATTGACTGTGTTTAAATAACTTAATAATAAGCTGAAGATAAACATAATAATATTCAGTGCATAATGCTATTATTATAATATATATAAAAAAAGTTTGGTTTATGTTTCCTACAAATGAATTATGTTTTTAGCTATTTAACCTCTTGAGGGCCAAGTAATTGTGTTTCTATGATGTTGAATTCACACTGGAATTCGCAAAAACATTTATAGCAAAATAAGAAAAAGAAATTTTTCGACTTTTATTCCACCAATATAAAAAAAAATAAAAATTAATTTTTTTTTTCTGGTGCAAATCTTCATTAATCGTAGGTGGGATAAAATATATTCCATCGCCTCTAAATGGGTTAATTAACCCTTTGCACTCGAGGGCTCCGCTGCGTAGACATAATCCTTCGTTACAAAATTTGTTTTTGGCAACAGTAATAAAGGAAAATAAAATGTACCTTGTTTAATCAGAGTATCTTTGAAATTGTCTACTTGAACGAAACTTCTTTTAAAAAAGTGGTGCCGATCGAATAAAATTTGTGTAAGAGACGCAGAGCACAAAGGGTTAAGTATGTGTGTATATTTTAGTGCTTTTTGGCGTTGAAACATATCTTTTTAATTAATTTATTTATATAGAATTTCAAATCTGTTAATAAAGTGCCATAATTGTTTCATTTGTAACATAAAATTCAGATTTTCGCTTTTCCTTTGCACTGAGATTTGAATATTTTTAAAAAGTAAGATAGCCAGTCATGAACTAAAGAATTTAAAGAGCTAAATAATTAGATTTTAAAGATATATAATTGTTTACACTGTGCGCAGACAGACCGTTATATACAGGAGGATAAACAGGTAATTTATAATTGTTAGAAAAATTATTAAAAAAAATCATTGAACATGATTTCAAGATATGAATATATTAACAAAAAACGAAAAACAAAATGATGAAATAATTCGTTATTTCTATTCCCTATATTCTGGTAACAGACCGCAAATACAGTTTCGAAAGCAACTACCTTATCTCATCATTAAGTCAGATTACCAGATAGTAATTATTCGGAGAAGGAAAACAACAGTTCAGTGACAAAATTGTTTTTATCGCTTCCAAGATTTCTACATCCTAGTTTCATTTGATGATGAGAGAAGATACATAATTGCTTTAGAAATGATAGTCGTGATCTGTTAGTACAATATAGAGAAAAGAAATAACAATTTATTTCATTAATTGTTTCATCAACGGCTAACTTATAATTGTTTAATTAACTTAGAATTTACAGAAGACAAGAAAATTAACTTAGAATTTACAGAAGATAAGAAAATTAAAATATCGGGATAACATTTATAAATACCTATCGCGATGTTATTAAAACTTCCTAAATATATTCTAACTTGCTAATAAATATATCATTTTTGCTATAATATAATTTATTTATTAAGTGCGTGTAACTTCTTAAATCCGATATCCTCAAAATTAACTTTTCAGCATGTCGTTACTTGAAAAACATGGCATGATCGACGAACGTGCTTTCTACAGAATCAGTAGTCACGAGCCTCTGCTCAATTTTCTGTCATATTTTGGACGTTCTCCAACAACTTAATAATATAGCCTTCATTAATGAATACGAATGAATTTCTGATAAGCTGCGGTTAAATTTTCAATGCATATGTGATTCTTGACTACAACGAAAAAATAGTATGAACCTTATTAAAAAAAATAATTCTATTTAAACGTTAATTATTCCATATGTAATACGGTCCAAAATGTTGAAAAAAATAATTAATAATTTTAAATGTATTACAATATACACGTATGAAGCTTTCACATCTGTAATATTATACACATATACATGTATTGGCGTATATTTTATTTCATAAAATCAGTAGACCTTATTTAGGAGAAGGTCGGTTGAATCCGGATGTCTGAAATTCGATCAGATTTGAAGAAAGTACTGAAAACTTATTTTTAGGCCAGAAATAGAAGCAGCTGTTACGATAATGAAGTTATGAATAAAGAGGATGAGATATATAATGTATAGATGGAACCAGTGATCTACAAGTTGTGAGTGATCGTAACTGAGGAGATTGTCACAAGATTGCGGCCGTTATTTTCATCGGATCAACAGTTTCTGCCGAAGCAAACTTCCACCAGTAAATATTCAATAGAAAAATTGACTTTTATAACGGCTAATTCATGGAAAATTTCTCTTACAAACATGATAAAAATTTCTGTTCGGTTTCATTGGTGGAAGTTGGGTCGGTATTGTAATATATTTCACTAACACTGATAGGAGGTTGGTTAGGTTATCGCAATAAGGTGGCAACACAGGAACTGGCTACCACTGAAATAAACTTCCAACAGTAAAAATAAATACATATTTTTGGACATAAATATGAGTGAAATTCTGCATCAATATTCTGCCTTTTTACTTTGTAAAACTTAAATCATTGGTCCATGAATTACTCATTCAGAATTCTATTTTCTGAACTTATATTAAGGCTTATAAATCAGAAATTGTAATAGAGATTTTAAACTTTATTTAGCAGCATGATTTTATAATTTTTTTCACGATTACTATTTCTATATAAATATAGTGGCCGCAAACGGTTAAATAAAAAGTGACACATATATGCATCACTATGCATTTAACCCTTAAATGCATAGCGATGTAAATTCCCATCACCTTTTTATTTAATTTTTAATAGATAAATTAAGTTATTACAACCACTATATTTATATACAAATATTACTCCTCAAAAAGTTACAAAATTATGCTAATAAATAAAGTAAAAAATCTGTCTTAAGATTTCTGGTGTCAAATCCTTAATATAAAAATAAAAAACACAATTCTAAAAGAATAATTCATGCAATTAACCCCTTAATTCTCGCTCCCGTCATATTCTCGGGGTGTGTCTTTTACTCAAATTGTTTGATTCCCACCAGTTTTATAAAATAGTGAAATTGGCTATATTTTAATGTCGTTTTTCCTTCTATTAAATAAGGTGAATATTTCTTTTTCATAAAAGTGGTGCCAGTAAGCAATTTGAATTTTTAAACCGTAATTTAATTCGAGCGTTAAGGGGTTAAGGTTTAAGGGTTAAAATGTTGTATATTTAAAATAACTTTAGAAGGGTATATGTGCTATGAACTGAAATGAATTATGCTATCTACGTACAGATGAAAAAAATTATTTTTTTTTCTCAAACAAGTTCTTCTTACATTTGTGTTCTAGAAAAGTAAATTGTTCAAAACAAAATAAAACTTTAATAAATTTAAAGAGTTTTATTTATTTTTCTTTTGTCAAAGATATTAAATGCCCGAATAGCCTTCAATATTTACACACATATATACAGGGTGTTCGAAAAGTCTGGAAACGTTCGAATAACTCGAGAAATACAAAGGAGATTGAAAAACGAAAATATACGTTTTAAATATTTTTTAAAAAGCTACTCAGTGATACCAAATTTGACCCTCGCAACCGACCCCCCGGGAGTCAGAAGGGGTTCAACTTTGAAATCTTGAATGATAACCCCCAATTTTTATTGCAGATTCGGATTCTACGTACAAAAATTCGTAACTTTTGCATTTAACATTTTCTTCTAATATTCGTTGATCACGGTGTAATCGAGCGAATAAAACAGGTACATATTTTGGTTTTCTCAACCAGGTTTTGATATCTCGAAATCTGATTCGACAAAACTTTCACGTCAAAGTAGCCGTCTTTTGCGGGAATTGTGTTTCTCGAAAACCATCAGTGGTGGTTGTTTCGACGAAGCTTTATATGCTTTTTCCATAAAAACTAATAGAAATATATTAAATTAGTACTGTATTTGCATGTTTTTTTATCCAGTCAATCATTTCAAAATATTAACTTGCGTATTTTGATTTTTTTAACGTGTAAATATACACCTTCCCTCCATGACAGAAAAAGGATAATCTTCATTATTTGGGAGCGGAGTGTGCAGATATTCTGCGTTTTGATGGCTTTTGCTGTTATTTTTTTTAAATATCATCTAATTCAGGAGGCTGATGCAATTATACAGTTTTTTTTAATTATTACTATAGCACAAAATATAGGACAAAATATTAAAAAAAGGTATAAATACTTTTTATGCTGTCTGAACAAAGGATGGGGAAGAAGCGCAAATTTCAGTGGGATTGGAATTATATATTACTGTAACTCCAAAATATCCAAAGTCGGGCAGACGCTTCTTCAATAATTCTTATAAACGTAATAATTTATTGCAATTAAAAAAAAATTCAATTTAACATTTTTTTTTTCATAATTTTAAAATTAACAATCTTAAACTATTGAAAATTTTTGATCTTATAAACTTTTTCATTTAAAAAATAATTAAACTCTTTAAGCTCTCTTGATTATTCCTGGGGAAGACGACGCTTTAATTTTCATAGGGGAAGGATGATGTAGAAACTTGTTTAATTATTTATAAATTATTACAATCAAATATCAAATGTGACAAAATACAGGGTATCCGAAAAGTTTGGAAACGGTCGAATAACTCAAGAAACTCATATAAGATTGAAAAACAAAAAAATACGTGTTAAATATTTTTTAAAAAGCTATTCCGTGATACCAAAGTTGACACCCCATCCCGACCACCTGAGGGTCAGAGGCATTCCAACTTTGAAATTGTAAATGATAATCTCCATTTTTTATTTCAGATTCGGATTCTACGGGGGAAAATGCGCAACGTTTGCTTTAAACATTTTTTTCTCGAATATTTGTTGATGACGGTGTAATCCAGCAAAATGTGTCAGATACATATTTTGTTTTCTCAACTATGTTTTGCAATCACGAAATGTGATGGGCCAAAGCTTTCGTTGCCAAAGTGGGTCGCCTTAGCTGGAATTGTGTTTGTCGAAAACTATCAATGGTGGTTGTTTCGATGATAAAAGTGCTTTATATGCTTTTGCCATGCAAATTCACAGAAATATATTTAATTAGATTTCTGTTTGTGTTTTTATTTTATCCATTCAGTCCATTCTAATCAATTAACCTGCGTTTTTTAAATATTTTGATGTGTAAACATGCCCCTCCTCTTCCGAACAGAAAAAAAGAAAATCTTCGTTATTTGGTCGAGGTAAGTGTGGACATTCGGCATTTCGATTTCATTCGGCTTCTGTGTTTTTTTTTTTTTTTTTTTTTTTTTTTTTTTTACTATATTTTCTAAATCGTGATCAGAAGGTGGGTGTATGGGATTTTTTTACTATTACTACAGATTAACATATAGTGCAAAATAAAAAGAAGTACATATATTTTTTCGTGTGTGCGGGCGGAGCAAAGAATGGAGAAGTAGTGTAAAATCCAGGTGGTGGTCGGATTGAAGATTTAGATCATTGATTAGTTACTGCAACCAGGAAATAACAAGTAGGGCAAAAATATTTTTTTATAATTCTAATAAATGTAATACTTTTTTGTAAATTAATATATTCTTTCAATTTAACATTTTTTTTAAAATAAATTTAAACAATAGAAAAATTTTCATATTTGAAAATTTTTAATTTAAAAAATAATTTAACTCTTTAACTCTGTCGGGATTTGTGAGGCACATATATTCATCGTCAAAAGGTGCATGTGAAATTTGTTTTGGGCACTATTAATAAATGAATAACAATATTTAATTTTTTAATTAAAGGATTTTTTGGTATTTCACAAGAAAAGGGGACAGTTGATAAACACGGTGTATTCCAAATAAATTTTGTGTACGCGATGCGGTCTCGAAAGGGTTAAGTGTAATGATTATTTGCTGTGATAGACGACGTGTTAGTATTCATAACAGAAGGATAATGTAGAAAATTGTTTGTTTATTATTACAATAAAATAACTTATGTAACAAAAACTATAATCTAAAACATAATTGGCAGAAAAAATTAAAAACAGATCAGTTTATTTTCTTCATTTTTTAAGCCCTAGAAGGGGCATTTATTAATATATTTCATTCAGTTAGGTCTACGTTCTTAAATTTTTATAACAAATAAGTTAAACCAATTGAACAATTTAAAAAAAATCAAACAATATGATACATAAAACCCATTAAAAAATTATCTTTCGTTAAAAAGAAATTTAAATAAATTTTAAACTTTTTTCCTTTTTAATTTGCAAATATTTGTATTGCAGATTTTCTATTATGCTTATAATGAGTGAGTACAAAATTATAACGCACATGTAAAATACAGAAAAAAAAAAAAAGCATTTTTAAAGTCTAAGATTCAGGGATGAGATTTCCGCGTTTTTGCACACCAGTATATATTTAGAGAGAATGTTGCTCTGTTAAATCTCAAAAATGTTCCGATTAAATGAAATATTATTTTCTCTAATAAAATACTGGTGTGCAAAAACGCGGATATCTCATCCCTGCAGATTTATTTCGATTTAACCCTAGAACTACCGGAAATTTTACTCAAGTTTTATAAAAACATTCTACACCAGAATTTTTACTTAAAACTATTTAATTTGTTTATTTAACTTATTATTGTCTGATTTATACATTTAGTTTGTTTTGAAGAAATTTTCTGGTTTGAATAGATATTTTGAATATACATGTCGGGTCCATTGGACCCTTCTGGTAGACAGAGGGTTAATTTGAAGGGAAATTTTAGGGATTTTTAAGGTATTTAAATTATCATATTGTTTAAATTTTGTTTTTATTTTTTAATGTTCATTTGATTTAACCTTTACCGGCGCGGAGTAATTCTGTTTATAAACTGATGAAATGATAGACTGACATCAGAATTTATAAACGAGTTCATTGGAAGATTAAAAATTTCTTATTTTCAAGTACGTTGTAAATGGAAAATTTTAATTAAATATTATGGGTGCCAGTAAAATAAAAATTATGAGTGCTTTTTTTAAGGACACTGTCTGCAAAAGCTCTAACTGGTTTGTTACAAAACTTTAGCATTAAACATTGAAGTAACCGAATGAAATATATGAATAAATATGTCTTCTCGGGCTTAAAAAATGTAGGAAAAAACTGGTTTGTTTTTAATTTGTTCTGCAAATAACGTTTTTGTTTATATATTTTTTCACATTTGTTAAGTTATTGTAATAATTAATAAATAATTAAACACTTTTCTACATTATCCTTCCCCCATGAAAATTAAAACGTCTTCTCCCCCAGGAAATAATGAACAGTGCTTAAAGAGTTAAATTATATTTTTAATTCAAAAGTTTAAAAGATCAAAATTTTTCAATTGTTTAAAATTATTGGGTCGTTCGGAAAGTCGTGTCCGTTTGCAAAAATCAATTCGTACTGGTATATTCTATCATTTAATAATTAGACATTGATTTTATATATCTAATGTCTAATAATTACCGGGTAGGATTTTCCGGTGCGAATTGATTTTCCTAAACGCACACGACTTCCCGAACATCCCAATAATAAGTTTCAAATTAGGAAAAAAATTGTTAAAATGGAAAAATATATTAATTTACAAAAAAGTATTACATTTATTAGAATTTTTGAATGTTTTCTACCCTACTTGCTAGTCAGAAGATGCAGTAACTAATCAATCATCAAAACCTATAACCCCACCCTCCTCCACCTGAAATTTACGCTACTTCCCATCCTTTGATCAGGCATCACAAAAAGATTTTATATGTTTCTTAGTTTTTTTGCTCCTTTATGTTATTCTATTGTAATAAATAAAAAAAACTTACACGCTCCCATCCGGCACCAAATTAAGTGATTTTTTTTTTTTACAGCAGAAGACATCGAAAGACAGAATATCAATATACTTCGCCCCCACATAATGAATTCTATCATTTTTCTGTTCGGGAGGGGAGGTGCTTATTTACTCGTTAAAATATCAAAATACGCAGTTTATTATTTAAAAATGATCGACTTGATAAAAAGACATGCAAATAGAAAACTAATTTAAAATATTTCTATTAATTTTTAGGGAAAAAGCATATAAAGCGCTATGAAAACAATCTCCACTGATGGTTTTTGAGAAACACTATTTCCGCAAAAGACGGCAACTTTTACGTTAAATGTTCTGGCCAATCAGATTTCGAGATGTCAAAACCTGGTTGGGAAAACCAAAATATGTACAGTAAACCCTCGATTTAACAGACCTTGGTTCAACGGACTTCGGATTCAACGGACTAATTAAAAACAAAATTAAAATTAAAAATTAAACAAAAATTAAAGTAAAACAAGTGGGTAAGTGTGATTGCAGATCGCACAGAGGGTTTCGTTTAATATCCCTTTTAAAACACTTTATCCTTAAATTAACAAATCAAAATCGTTAATTTAAAAATATTTCCCTCTCCCTAACCCGAAATTCAACGCCCCTATTTCAAATTTTTATATTTGACAAATGTCAAATACTTATTTATCACTATTATTTACTGGAAGCCTCCGTGATAAAACAGCTCCTAAAACGATGAAACACGCTTCGAAAAAAAAAAGTATTACTGTCCCCTCCCCTGCCCTAGTTGAGAATCAACACACAACCCTCTTTTAAGATTTTATATGTAAAAAATCAAACAATGTATAACGACAAAGCATTTCTTTTTACTATTTTTAAAAAGCGATTTCTCGGTAAAATAAAAAAAAAAAATATTATATCTGTGGCGACACAATGTCTCGTGATCAAATGAACGAAACCTTAAAAAAAAGGAAAGAACACGAAACGCCGAAAGCGCGCGCTTTGATTCTCACTGCAGCGTGGTTTTCGTTCTAAGCATGCGCAATGATGCTGGCGACCTATGCGGCCATGTGATATGCTTTTCGTTCTATGCATGCGCTAGCGTATCCACGATCCATTTCTACTTCAATTCAAAAGTGTATTTTGCTACTAGTGCTTTTTTGAAATGGCTTGTAATATTAAACGGAAACGCGTTAATTTATCTATAAAACAGAAACTTGAGTTGATAGAGAAGTTGGAGAGTGGTGTGTCGGTCGCACGTGTTTGCGAACTATATGGAGTTAAAAAACAAACCGTTTGAGACATTCGCAAAAATAAGGAAAAACTAGTCCATTTTTCCCTTAACCCCTTCGGGACGGGAGGCTTTTACAAAATTTTTAATCTTTTGTCACCGTTTTTTAAAAACAGAAAATTGTGTCTTCTTGAATCGTGAAAATGCGCTGATTAAATAGGGCAAATTTTACAGTAAAATTTTAGTGGTGAGGAAAAACAAGGATTTTGAGCGCTTCATGCGGCACGTATACGTGTCACTCGTCCCCAAGGGGTTAAATACAGCGTGAGTGATTCAAAAAGCGGTTTCTCAGTGGCGGACAGGAAACATGTAAAAGTGGCTCAAAATAAAAACCTGCAGGAGGCAGTATAAAAATGGTTTGTACAACAGCGGTCAAGTGGCGTCGTCGTCCGTAGTGTTGAGTTGCGGGTAGCCGCAGAAAAATTGGCTAAACATATGGGGTTATTGACATTTCGTGCAAGTGATGGTTGGCTTTGGCGCTTTCGTAAACGCCATGGTTTCACTAACTGGAAAACATGCGGTGAATCTTTAAGCGCCGACATCGAACAGATGGAACCTTTTCGAAAAAAGATAAAGAGACTGAAAAGATAAAGAAGCCTACTTTTGTGTCACTTATACAATGCTGACGAGACAGGACTCTATCTTCGTTCTGTGTCGGAAAATACCTTGGCGTACACACATGATACCCAGACGCCTGGCCCCAAGCTAAACAAGGAGCGTATTTCAGCACTCCTTTGTGCTAATGCAGATGGTAGTCATCGTCTTAAAGCAATGGCAATTGGAAAGGCCAGGAAACCGCATGCTCTGAAAAATATTAGTATGCAACAACTGCCAGTCATCCATTCTAGTTCAAAGAATGCTTTGTTCACAGGCGATATTTTTTCTGATTGGTTTTTTAACCAGTTTGTTCCTGCCATTCGTCACTATCAAGAAGAAGTTATGAAAATACCTTCCCACGAAGTAAAAGCTCTATTACTCCTTGATAATGCTCCCTTCCACCCTAACGCGGAAAAGTTAGTTAGTAGGGATGGACGAATAAAATGTGATTTCCTTCCTCCAAACACAACTTCATTAATTCAACCGATGGACCAAGGAGTCATTGTTGCCTGCAAGAGGATTTATAAGAAGAAATTCCTTGAAGAAGTAATGGTAGTGTTGGAAAATGAAAATGATGCAGTAGAAGATTTGAGAGGAGCGAGAACGCTGCAAAATTTGCGCACCTACAATTTAAAATCATCTATCTTTAACTTTGCTGCTGCGTGGAGGGAGATGAAGGTATCCACACTGGCTAACGGCTGGTCAAAACTACTCAACGACGCTGATCCTGAATACGATTTTACAGGGTTTGAGATTTCGGATTTTAGGAGTACAATAATGGAGGCTGGTGATGATATCCCTGAGAAAGATATAGAACAGTGGCTCGAGAATGACGAAGCAGATCCTGGCTACCAGATTCTAAATGAGGAGGAGATTGCAGAAAGTATTATGCATGATGATAATGAAGATGAGGTCGAGGACGACAAGAAAGAAGAATTAAGCGAATTTCGGCCGAAATTATCTACAGTACGAGAGCATATGGATGACGTCATTACTTACATAGGAGCATCTTCAGATTCCGAAGTGTTTGCGTATTATGAACACTTTAGACAATTTCGAGCTCTTATAATAAAAAAAAACTGCATTCAAGTGGGAAACAACTAAAACTAGACGCCTTTTTTCAATCCAGCAGTATGAAGCAACCTTAATGTGATGTAAATAACATAAAATGATGCCTGTTGTTTTGGGGGCATTGTAATTTTTTCCCATTTGTTTATTGCTTGTTTATTAATTATTATTTCTGTGTAAAAAGTATTTCATTCCCATAAAAGTTGCATATGTGTTAATTCGTTTGTATTTCATTACCAATATTGTATTATTAAAAGTAATGTATTGTGTTTATATATATATATATATATATACAGTAGTATATATGTATATAGAATATATATTTATGTATATACATAAAATGTATAATACATATATATACACTGTATACATTGTATATATATATTATATATATATATGTAATTTGCACTGTAATAATATATGTAATTACAAGTACGTAATAATATATATATGTACTATAACTATAACAAAATAATATTATAAATAGTACTTTGCGATTTAACGGACACATCTCAGTCCCAATTAGTCCGTTAAATCGAGGGTTTACTGTATATGTTTTATTTGCTCAATTACACCGTGATCAACGAGGATTAGAAAAAAAAAATGTTAAAACAAAAGCTACGTATTTTTGTCCGTAAAATCCGAATCTGCAATGGGTTCATTCAAGATTTCAAAGCTGGACCCCCTCTGACCCTCGGGGGGTCGGTTGCGGGGATCAAATTTGGTATCATTGAGTAGCTTTTTAAAAAATATTTAACACGTATGTTTTCGTTATATATATATATATATATATAGTGAAACCTCCTTCAATGGTCACCTCTAAACAACAATAACCTCTGATTGCCGGCCACATGTTAATGGAACCAAACACGTTCTATAGCTTTAACATTAGTACGAACCTCTAAATAAGAAATTCTGAAAAACGGCCGCTCAAAAGTCACGAGAAAATAAAAATTGCAGCTCCTAGTACAACTTTTATATTTATTTGCAAACCGAAATATGAAGTAGATCAAACAAAATTCACTATAAAATGTCAACAAACAGAAAATGAAAACATTTATAATGAGGGGCAAATATAGATAATATTCTTAAAAAAGGCAGATATAACTAACATCAAGGCCAGCGAGTTTATATGCCAGATAAAGATTCTGCAGTTACTGCTACATTTGATTCCATACAGCAATTGGTAGAATACAGGAGGGATTTAGAAAAAAAGTGATGAGGAAGAAGAAATCGAAGAGATTATAGAGTCATCCAAAATTTCCCGTTCTGGATTTTCCCGTAAGGCATATACCGAAGATATGGAGAACCTTCGTGAAATACAACATTCTGCATTAAATAATTTCGATGATGACAAAACAACTCATATTGTTATTTCTTTGGAGAAATATATTTGCAGTGCTGCCAAGTCTCCGGCTTTTTGGACACCAGTATTTTAAAACAGAAAATGTTGTTTTATTTGATTGGAACATTTCGGCGATTTAATAGAACCAGATTTTCTCTAAGATAATAGTGGTGCACAAAAAGCCGGAGACTTGGCAACTCTGTATTTGCAGCAAAAAGACAAAGCAATTGCAAATCACTGATTCTTTTAATGTATTAAAAAATGAGGATTATTTAAAATGACTGTGTATTTATATTTAAATTTATGTAATTTGATATTTGTTTACATGAAACCTCTCAATAACAACCACCTCTGAAGAGTGGTCACTTTATATCGGTACCACTTGTAACCGTTATTCAGATATTACACTGTATATATGTATATATTATATTTTTATCATAATAAAGACATGTACTATGATGCATAGCACATGTCTTTATGAATATCCTAAGGCTTATAATATGTATACATACAGGGTGCGTCATATATTTCTGCAAACTTACAAAAATTAAAAATAAAAAAATTAAAGCTCGGTATCTTCAAAAAGGACTTCAAAATAATTTACTAAATAATCGGAAATACTTATATGACATGCGTATAAACCTGAGAGGTGGAATGAATGTTGCATTTTGGTTGCTTAAAAATCCATCTTTCCTTCAAATATCATTTCATCTGATAAATACTTTTCTTTCATTTGTTCTTCTTATATAATGAAAAGGATCAACAATTTTCATGAAATGTGTTTTCTGAAGATTATGTGACAAATAATTGTGTGACTTTTATTTTCTTTTATGTCATCGATAATGTGTCATTTATTAATTTTTTGATAAGATGTTATATGGAGAAAACTATGTCATTTGAAATATATTTATGAAAAATTCTTTTTTTTTTAAACCATCCTGTTATGATTGGTATTTTTCTAGATATAGACATCTATAATAATTTCTATCTTTAACTTCTTCTGCAACATGTTCTTAATGTATATATTTCAGAGAAGACATTATAAAATGTGTATTTAACTCTTTGAGGGGCAAGTGATTGTGTTTATGTAATGGCGAATTCTCACCCGAATCTGCAAAAAGATTTATTGCAAAAGAAGGAAAAGCAATATTGGGACATTTTCCCACCAAAATTAGAAAAGTAAAATTTAATAAACATTTTCTGGTGGAAATCTTCATTAATCGTAGGTGGGAGAAAATATATCCCACCGCCCCTCAAGGGGTTAACATATAGGGATGTAAATTTGTGTTCTTATTGTTTTAATAGCTTTATCATATGGCTCTAAAGTAATGTGTTTCTGACTGACGGTGTGTCAATCGGTCTTTTTCGGTGAATATACTTCGGAACTAGATGTATATACATGGGCAGTGCAGCATTCGAATAATATTTAGGTTCTGTAGGCATTTTAACTATTCAATATGAAATCTTGTACTGTCGTGAAAAAAGCAGTAAACACCCCTTACTAACTCTTCAAAAAATTATCTTAGAAGAAAGTTACCGGTACCACACGATTAGTAATATAGTCTACTTTTAAATGATGCATATAAAATTTGCTTGGTATTATCGCAAATTGATTGGTTAAATGAAAAACAAATTCTTCTGAAGAATATTATTTATTTCCAAAATAATAAAAGTACATTTTCCCCTAATTCTTTACTACTTTTACTATTGTAAAAATGAGGAAAACTACCCTATAAAAAAGTACTTTTTAGCATTTTATTCCTGTGCGAAGTGTTGCCAGCGGGCTACTTTTTTTAACCCTCCGCCTACCAGACGGGTCCAATGGACCCGATGGGTACATTCGAACTATTTATTCTAACCAGAAATTTCTTTAAAATAAACTAAATATGTAAACCAGACAATAATGAGTTAAGTAAATAAGTTCAATAGTTTTAAATAAGAATTCTGATGTGTAATATTTTTATAAAACTTGAGTAAAATTTTCGGTAGTTCTAGGGTTAAATTCCGATTTTTTGACTGGCATCACTTTTTTTAAAATAGTATCATTCTCCTTGTTTTGGCCTTAATTAATACGAATTATAAATAATACGAATTTTAACAATTCAAAAAATTGGTGCCGAGCAAAATAGCTGAATTAAAAAAAAAAAAAAAGCCCACTGGCAACAATGCCTTTGCTATCCACAATTCCCCTTCCAGGGTTCGTATAAATATATTTTTAAAGTTCGGATATGTAATAATGTAAATGATCGGAAAATACATGTTTCTAAGCCTGAGAGTTGAAATGAAAGTCTAATTTGTTTACTTGAAAACAATCTTTTCAGGAAATAGGTTTTTTCTTAGAAATAGACTTCCTTTATTTGTTTATTTTGCGTAATCAAGAGGATCTAAAAAAATAATGAAATTGTTTTCCTCATGACTATGTGGCATGTTTATCTTCTGTGTTTTATTTTTTAACGTCATTTGTAAATGTTCATTTCATGTTTAGATTTTTATCAAATATCTACGTACAGTAAAATATGACTTTTTTTTTTTTTTCAAGAAAATCGTTTTATAATCGAACTTTTATCGGTAGAAGCTCAGAAAAAGCAGTCTTCATTTACTTGTTATACTGTATATTTTGATTTTTATAATTGTTTTCGTTTGAAATTTATACAGGGTTCGTACGCGTCAAGGGATTCGGGGATTTTAGGTGTTTTAGTACCAGAAATTTTATAAAGTACTGGTCGCTATATCTGAATATAGTTTTTTATCCATTAAATAATTAACTATTACTATACGAAAATTGTGGTACAGCGTCCTTGAAAGACATTGAAGCGTACGAACCCTGCTATAAATACAGAATGATATATGTTTCCTTAACACTAGAACGGCGGGAAATTTTACTCAAGTTTTACAAACATATTTCACATCAGAATTTTTACTAAAAACTATTTAACTTATTTATTTAAGTTATTTTTGTGCAGCATATATTAATTTTATATTATAAAACAATTTCTGGTTCGAATCAACATGTATTCATTCGGCAAGGGTCAAAATGACACCTCGCCGCCGTTCTAGTGTTAATCATATTATAAACTTTTAATTTCATAGTATCATCTTAAATTTGTTAACAATATACAGTCCCCGCTGACACACTTATGCGTACGATTGTTAAGATATTCTAAACTCTCCCGAGAAATTTTTAATAGTTACTTTTGGTTATTATAATGATTGATATTTTGTGAATTAATTACAGTAAAATTACTATAAAATATTTTGTGGTATGAACCCAAAATTTCTGAAAAAATATATGCCAACTCTGTTTGTTTCCGGCCTGTATAGTGTTAAGTATTTCTGCAGCGGCAGGTTAAGGAAAAATTCGCTTTTTTTCGGTTGATAAAAATCGTTTTTTCTGTTTTTTTTTTCCCCTTTTTTCTAACACTATAGTCTGTAGATTTTCCGTGTACAACGATTTGGCCGAATTGGAAATCCTTTCGTAGTTTTTTAATGTTTTAACGCAGAGTTGGGCAAATTTGTAATCCCAATGCTCTTCAATGTAATTACAGTTTAGTTGTATGTAATTAATTATAGTTAAAATTACATTCCGTAAAAAAATCTTTCACCACTGTAACCGGAACCGCCGCCATTCCATTATTTGACAAAATTTCTGTGTTTGAATGTGTGTAAGTATAAACACTTACATGAAATTAACCTGCAATTACACTGCGGATAACTGAGAAGTCAAATTTGCCCAACTCTGTTTTAGCGCAACGTGTCCCTAGACTTACATTGTTTTGAAGCACTATAAATGCATTTTACGCAAAATGTAAAAATATAAATAAATCTAAAAATCTAAAAATTTAAAATATAAATAAATCTTTATAGAAATACGCCAAAATGCGGAAAACTGGGTTAGAAATTACCTTTTTTGTCAAATTGCTGACTCTTTTTTTTTTTCAACTTTTTGATCTCAAAATGGTTGAATCTCCAGACATTATTATCTATCTTCATGATTCTTAACTTAAATCGATTGCAAAGGAATCTTGCAATATATTAGATTCCGCACGATTGGTACTGCACAGAGCGCAAGCTAGGACATCCACCCACGCAACTCGAGGTTTTTTTTTTCCTTGAAATTGTAATAAATCACCTGCAAAGAGCTTAGAGCTAGATGCTAATTCCTATTCCAAAAGAAAAAAAAATGCTAAGCCCCCCCCCCCCCGCCCCATCAATTTTTCCGCCCTCCTGCATGCAACCCCGCCTCTCCTCCTCAATATATGCATTCGAGAGGTCGATTTTGCAATATTTGTATTTAAAATGTAACAACAAGAACTTTTGTAACAAAAAAATAGCGATATTTGTCTGCGTACTTATTTCCCGGTCGCACCGTGCCCGCTCATTTATTTCCAGTCTGATAAATATAATTGGTTAGAGGGACGTTTAAAAAATGTTTAGGTTCAGAACACCATGTTCATAATTTAACACATTCAATGACGGTCGAATATATATTATCCCAGTTAATTCCAATACAGATTTGTACCAGAAATTTTTAATAAAATTTTAATTTTATATAGAAAGTGATTGGTGAAAAAAAGCACATTAAAATTGCTTTGGAATTGAAATTAAATAGTTTTAAATAAAAATATGTTAATAAAATTCCTGGCATGTTTAGTGTTAATCCTCTCGATGTGCAACCCGATATTTTATCGGGGATGCATAGTTTCCTCCTAATTAACCCTTTTGATTATTCCCAGCAATTATTTTTTATTGTAAATTTTGCCTTATTTAATCGGAGCATTTAACCCGATTAAATTACATAAAAAATTTTGTTTTAAAAAACCGGTGACAAAAGAATAAAAATTCTATAAATACGTAATTTAATGAGCTATTTTGATAAAACAATTACGCAGCGAGAGCGTTAACCCTTTCGAGCGCGGTGTCCTTAAAAAAGAAAACCTAATTTTAATTCCAAAACTGACAATCGGCAACAAGAGTATTTAATTAAAATTTTCTTTCAATGTACGTGAAAATAAGGAAGTTCGTATTTTCTAATATATTCCTTTTTAAATTCTGGTGTCAGTACATTACTAAAAAGCATTTCATCAAATTATCAACATAATTACACCGCTCCGGAAAGGGTTAAAAGCGCAAAAAAATGTTATTGTATATATATAAACATAGTGATTCTAAATTCATGGTTCAAACTTTAAGGGTTGGTACAGAATACTGTAACAATTATTTATCGTATAGGAATGTATAGGCGCAAGTGACGCATTTAGCTACAAACACCAGGGGACCAATTTGACACGTTTTTATTTCAAAGTTCATGCCAGAAAATCCCTGTACTATTGTTTTCTTTATTTAAATCAGACATTTCAATATTTGAAAGGGTACTCGCGATTATGCGTATAATACGTTCGGAATTTTGGATAGGTATAATATGGTAAAAATGGTTCTCTATCGATACGTTTTATACGTATAATCGCGATCACTACTTTGAAACGTTTGACATTTCATGATGAAGAAAAAATTCCACTATGAAATAAGGTATGAAATCTAAATTTTTGAATTAAAAAAAACACTAGGAATTTTGTGGTATGAATGAGAAATTTTGAAATAAAAAAGGCCCATATTGGCCCTCTCGTGCTTATACCTCAACGCGTCACTTGCGCCCATATATTCCTATGTAATAAATGATTGTAACAGTGTCCTGTACCAAACCTTAAAGTCTAAACCATGAACATGGTATATCACCATGTATATCATTATTATAAAGTATAATGGTTGTTTACTGTATCTATATTATTTTCAAGCATTTCACAGCCCCTCTAATAATGACTCGTATAAATAACTTCTCAAAATACTTAAACCTAATACAGTAAACTATCGAGGAAAAAAAAATTGAGACACGATTCTTAGCCTTAAAGGTGGAATGAAAGTTACATTTTGTTTACTTCAAAACCTATCTTTCCTACAAATAGCTTTTCTTCTAAGAAATGGTTTTCTTTTATATATTTATTTTGTGTAATGAAGAGGATGTAAGAAAATTCATGAAATTTATTTTCCCCCGTTTGTGTGGAATATTTTTCTTTCTGTGTATTACTTTTTTTACCGCGATCTGTAATGTTTCATTTCATATTTTATTCCTTAACAAATGTCCATGGAAGGTAGAAAATGTCTTTCCTCTCTGCAAATCTTTTAATAATCGATTATATGTTAGCAAAAGAAAATGTAAGTGACTACTATTTTTTTTATCTTTTTTTCTTGACCGTTATAGATATATGTTACTTTTTCTAAATTTATTTGTTAGCAAACTTAGAGATGTCTATAATTTTTTTCCTGAGCGAATTCTATTTTTTGATTAGTTATTTTCTAGGGACATGAATCTTATAAAACCGCATTGTTTATTTATTAAATTGCTAGGTAATAGGTATATTTTCTAACGTTCCAATTTTTGAGTCTTACTATTTTATGTAGAAAATATTGCTTTTTATTTAACCCTTTATCTACTGCATTATGATCTACTGCAATTTTTTTTATGTTTTTTTTTTTTTTCATTTACTACAATGAAAATTAAATGATAAACATACAAAAAAAATTCACGCTTGAGAAATTTAGCTCTTTGGAGGTAATTAATTAAAAAGGTACTTTAAAGAATTATGGTAAAACATTTTCGGTTTCATAAGTATGTGAAATAAAGACTTTTTCATATTTATAAATATTTTTTTTGGCAAATTCCGGTGTTAATAATTTATTTCAACACTTTAGCATTGAAAATGCTTAGCCCCTGATAGGGATAAAAAACATTTTTTTTTTTTTTTTTTTTTTTTTTGGGGGGGGGGGGGGTCGATCTTTTTAACAGCCTTATAGCTATGTGACGTCTATATTCCAAGGACAACATGTTCTCTCGCATCTCCACATATCTAATATATGAATTTAAATAGCCATTTGTGGTATAGCAAAAAACAACCGGTTTAATAACGTTTTCGATTTCCTATAAAAATAATAACGAAATAGAAAAGGAATACCAGGAAAATTATTACTACGCTACATTTTAGTAATTACATTTTAAAGCTGATGAAAACGATGGATAACTACACAGACGAAAAGTAAGCAAGAAAATTTTATCCAATACCCCGTGTTCTGACGTTACTTATGGTTACCACCGAGTAATTCAACTTTTGAATCAAATACATACACGATTCACTTAAAATAGTTACTCAAATTGTATTCTAAGATCGTAATGAACACATAAAAACCCCAACACTTACATCCCTTACTGTGTTTGCAGCAATAAAATGACGAGCGTTACAATCTGTACAAAATGTCTGCAAAAAACACATTGACTGTTTCAAAGATATTCTCCTTCCTCGCTAAAATAACAAACCTAGTACTACTGCTGCCATGTATCCGGATAAAGTGGAGTTAAAAGAACGATTTTGTAATATGTCATTAGAATATTAGTAATATTCACTATGGGATGAAAGTTTAAAGTGAATGGAACATATAAGTAGGGTCAGTAGACAAAGGGTGAACCCTTTCAGCGGAATTACACGTCTATTGGTAAAATGTTAAAATGAATAAATGATCAAATTTCTTTGGATATAGAAAAAAATAAATTCCACATACATAGTAAATGGAATGTCGCCAGAATTTTTATTCAGACGTTCTGGTGCAATTGGTGCATTTAGATATTACAATTAAATGCAGGGTTGATTTGTTTGGCTCACATTCTTATTTCGAAATTTCAAATTCACACCGGAAATTTTGAATGATGAAACCTTACTTTAAGTAATTATAAAAGTCTGCCTTTTAATAAAGCAAAAAATACTGTTTTTAATTTCTGATACGAGCTCTGATTTTCTGAATAAAAATGGAGGCCAAACTGGCCACCCGTTTAACCTTTAAATGCCCGACTTTTCAAAAATCATTGTAATAATGTTTTTCGGCTTTCATTTTTTAAATAAATCATGGGAAAAATACTTTAAAAAATCATATTTTGTTTTAAGTACGGTTTACGGCTAAAAAACAGTTTGTTACTAATCGGCAATACTGGTCTTTAATTGAAAAAAATATTTTTCCTTGATAAAATTTTATAATATTAAACAAACAAGAATTTTAGGAACTATAATAAGAAATTAATTTTACTTGCTCGCTGAAGAAAAAAGTAGGGTATTTTGCAAGCTTCCAAACAAAACAAAAAGAACAAGTAGCAACAATTGAAAAAATAAATCTATTTTTATTCTTAAACAGCACAAGTGCTGTCATCTACATATTGAAAATCGATTTAATAATATTTTCAGAATGTATTTTATTGGCAACATTAGGCATTATAGTTTCAATATTATTCTAATGGTAATTTAGAGCCTAAATTGGGTATGTTGCCGAAAAGCAACAAACGGCATTTAAGGGTTAAGTGGTTTCATAACGGTACCACCACTCTTGAAGGGCTTAACCCTTTCCGGCACAGTGTGCCCGTGTGGGAATACACAATTTTAATTCCAAACTTACGATCGGCACCAAGAGTAGTTTAGTAAAATATTGTTTTTACAATGAATAGTTAAAAAAACAAGTTTTTAATTTCTAAAAAAGTCGTTTTAAAATTCCGGTGTCAGTTAATCATTTCATCACTTTACAACAAAAATTACCCATGCCGGGAAGGGTTAAAGAACAGTATGGCTGCATTAATGACTTCCTGGTTAAGGGGTCTCAGGACTCTTTAAGCTCTAAAATTTTCGAAATTTTAATTTTTTTAGATGTTAAAATTCTATGTTTTCTGAACATTTTGATACAATTGTTATCTTGAAATTCCCATTAGAACAGAAGTTATGGCATTTAGAATTATACTCGCTCAATAGCTGAAGCAGTGTTTCCAAAACTTTGAGGTCATTTCTCTCCAAATGACGTTTTTGGACATAACGCGCATGATATCTCAAAAATTTCTGAATATATTTTCATGAAATTTTCAAAACACATTTTTCATGTTAGTCTGTATAAACTGAAACTAAAGTCTCATTTTTATTGTAAAAAGAAAATATTTTTTAGGGGTTTATATTGTTGAAATTTTCTAAATTTTGCTTTAGCTAAATACAACTTTGTATTAAAAATATAAAAAAGGATTTAAATACAAATTTATTTAGGCTCAGTGTAATTATTATAATCTGAGGTATAAGTAGGCACCAAAATTTTCATTCTAGTTGCAAAATTTATTTTGTAATCGTGCACATAAGCTGTTATGCCGATTTTCTGCTCGTCAAATGTCTGACAGTTTTGAGAAATGCTAATAATGTAAAATGCTAAAAATGTAAATGCTAATTGTGCATCTTGCAATTTTTCAAATATTTGAAATGAAAGAACATACTTGTATCTTTCATTACCATTTAAAATTGTGTCTAAATATCAAACACATTTTAAGATATTAAATGTTGAAAATGATCCCTTTTTTCCAATTTCAAGAGTCCTGAGACCCCTTAAATCCAACTTCACACCCGATCTATTGATTGTCTTGCAATAAAGTGGGCTATTGGGTAGTGGTAGTATAGATTTGGTTTTAAGATTACATATAGAGGTTTGAAAAACATTTAAGGATATTAAAACAATTAACATAGAAGGTACTGAAGATTATTTTAAATACCGTATATTTCCGTGTATAAACCGGTCCGTGTATATGACATTTCAGTCAAAAATCATCCAAAATCGGAAACTTGTATGTAAGCCGATGTTTAAAAAAAGCGATAAAAAATTCAGTGAACGAAATATAGCACTTTTTGTGCATAGATAATAGAAACAAATGAGCTCTCCGAAATTATTGATCTCTCCTATTCGTTTTGGCGCGCTGCCAAATCTGTTTAATTGGGTCCCGCTCATTCTGTTATGGCTTGCTCGTTCACAAAAAATCAAACCTCCTATCTTTGGCTGGAATTTCAAGAAAAGATCGTAAGATCTTTCAGAAAATATTGCAGCAGTAATGCGATGGATCGAGATGGATGAAAATGAATCTGATGCCATTTTAAAAGTAGATGGCGATTATGATGATAATGGTGAATTAGACACTGTCGATATACATACTGATGTACAAATGAAAGAGAATGATATTATGGAGCTGCTTGAATCTTCTAATAACTAGTTATGTAATGAATGATGATTATTTTTTTCATTGTAAATGAATGGAGTGATAAAGTACTTTTAGAAATTCGAAAGATTTTTTCATGTTTTTATATTAGGGATGAGATTTCCGCTTTTTTGCACACCAGTATTTTGTTAGAGAAAATGATATTTCATTTAATAAGAACATTTTTGCGATTTAACAGAACAACATTTTCTTTGAGAATATACTGGTGTGCAAAAACGCGGAAATCTCATCTCTGTTATATTTACCATCATTTTAACTTTAGAATATCATTTTTGGAAATTTTCTTAGACTCGTGTATAAGCAGATCTCCTCACTTCGGAACCAAACAACAAAAAAAAATGAGGAAAAATTATCGGCTTATACACGGAAATATACGGTAGATAAAAAATACGTATAAGGTGAAATCAAAATTCTGCTTCTCTAAGTCAATAATAAAATTGATACGTTCTTGCGTTAAAGTTAAGAAAGTATAGCTGTTTTATCAAAGAAATGAATTAACGGCGATTATATAAACCTAATATATTTATATAAAAATATTGGTATTAAAATTAGTGACGTTAGAAACTATGACTAATATTTAAATGCGAGTATGGATGATGTAGGTTTCAGGAGGATATAGACAGAAATTCATACTTCTGTCTTTGTTGGTGTTTTAACTGGTTTAATAATATCCACCATCATTATAAAATAGTTATGACTCCAGTTCATTCATATGTGTATGCCTATTTGTTCGAGATCCGATAAATATGCTTGGATTTCAGGATTTTTGAATAAATTTAAGTTCCATATTGCATATCTTCTTTCAAAATGTTGCCTATACAATCTATCATTTTTCATAACTGCACAGCGAAACACGATACATTAAAGACGGGAATGTACATTAGTGATGTCGTCGTATTTGAAAAAAATAATAATAAGAAGAAGAATAAGAATAATTGTTATTAAAAATTATAACCTTACTATAGAGGAGATTTATTATTAGAGAGTCCAGGTTCGTGGATGAATGAAAAAAAACTCCAACACGAGGATTTCGAGGACTTACTTCTTTATTATGAAACTTTTTAAAAGAAGGGCCATGATGGTACAATGGGACGGGAGAAGTCAAACGGAAGGCTGCCCGACGGGGGCGATCCCGAAGGGCAGCGAGCTGAGGTCTGTCACACTCAAGTTCAGAGGCAGTAGTGGTAAAATATTCATTACAATCACTAACTCATTGGCGAGATGAATAGCAACATCTGTACTGTATTGGCAATGAATATTGGTGGCGTGGACAAAGGAATCAGAGGCATCTCGAAGTATTACATAGAATTCAAACTTACGCCATGGCGAGCTATTTATGGTTACACGTGTCCTAACATTCTTGCGGTAAGGGAAAGTGGTTAGAGAAATAGGAACACGTGGTTTTTATATGCACGTTACAGATCTAACTACAGCTGCAAATTAGTCAGTAATGGGCATATGGTTTGTATCCGACAAAGTGCAAGGGTGAGAATTGAATACTAATGCAAGCCCAGAGGCTGGGAAAATATGCATTAGATAACGTCGGCTGCAAAGCGAAAAGAGATTCATTTGTATTTTATTCTTCTACTTTATTTCAATGGAAAATAATTGCGGTTAAGATCTTTTTCTGTCGTGTGAATTTGAAAGACAGAAAAAGGAACCGAGATAAATGATGTCTGCATTTGAAAAGAACCTTAAAAAGTAAAAGTGAAACTAACAGTAGTGAGAGGGGGGGGGGGGAAGAGAATGAATAAAGACATATGAAATTAACTCTAAAATGTCAAATTTAAACTAAATATTTTATTTGAAGGTAGGGGGGGGGAGAATAATGACAATTTATAATAAACCAGTAAAGTTAAAAGTTGATTTTTTGAGGGGAAAGGAGGAATAATGAATATATAACGGTAACGCCGTTATAACATCTTTTCGCGTCGCTGGTACAGGATGATACGGAAGGAACGATACTTCTCCTCGTATTTTTTTTTTTTTTTTTTTTTATTACTGTTGGAGAAAAAAATCTGGGCAACGGCGCCAATTTGTATAGAGGAGATTTATTATTAGAGAGTCCAGGTTCGTGGATGAATGAAAAAAAACTCCAACACGAGGATTTCGAGGACTTACTTCTTTATTATGAAACTTTTTAAAAGAAGGGCCATGATGGTACAATGGGACGGGAGAAGTCAAACGGAAGGCTGCCCGACGGGGGCGATCCCGAAGGGCAGCGAGCTGAGGTCTGTCACACTCAAGTTCAGAGGCAGTAGTGGTAAAATATTCATTACAATCACTAACTCATTGGCGAGATGAATAGCAACATCTGTACTGTATTGGCGATGAATATTGGTGGCGTGGACAAAGGAATCAGAGGCATCTCGAAGTATTACATAGAATTCAAACTTACGCCATGGCGAGCTATTTATGGTTACACGTGTCCTAACATTCTTGCGGTAAGGGAAAGTGGTTAGAGAAATAGGAACACGTGATTTTTATATGCACGTTACAGATCTAACTACAGCTGCAAATTAGTCAGTAATGGGCATATGGTTTGTATCCGACAAAGTGCAAGGGTGAGAATTGAATACTAATGCAAGCCCAGAGGCTGGGAAAATATGCATTAGATAACGTCGGCTGCAAAGCGAAAAGAGATTCATTTGTATTTTATTCTTCTACTTTATTTCAATGGAAAATAATTGCGGTTAAGATCTTTTTCTGTCGTGTGAATTTGAAAGACAGAAAAAGGAACCGAGATAAATGATGTCTGCATTTGAAAAGAACCTTAAAAAGTAAAAGTGAAACTAACAGTAGTGAGAGGGGGGGGGGAGAGAATGAATAAAGACATATGAAATTAACTCTAAAATGTCAAATTTAAACTAAATATTTTATTTGAAGGGGTGGGGGGAAGAATAATGACAATTTATAATAAACCAGTAAAGTTAAAAGTTGATTTTTTGAGGGGAAAGGAGGAATAATGAATATATAACGGTAACGCCGTTATATATATATTGTAAAAAAATCTTAAAAATTCAGTATATAAAGACTGTATTTTACTGTAAATCTACCATTTTGATTCTTTACGTTTTAGGTACTGTATTTTTACTTTAAATTAAACTTGAAAATACAGCATATATACCTCCTTAATTCTAATCATCATTTATATTGTAAAATAAATGTTTGCCAGCAAATATATGGCACATCTACCATTTATTACTGTACATATTACTAATTTAAAACTCCTCCCAAAACATTTTTAACTGAAATGAATATGTAAACATAAATTTCTTCTATATTTGATTCGTGATTTATTCATATGACTTTATTGCATGCGAAGTCTATTGTAGCATTGCCAGTTGGGCTTTCAATTTTTAATTCAGAAATTACGATTTCGCGCCAAAAATTTCTAAAAGTGATTTCTTCTTTATTTAAACCTCTCGCTGCGTAATTGTTTTATCAACATAGCGTCAAAAATTGTGTATATAACCCCTTAACGCTCGAATTAAATTATGGTTGAAAATTTCAAATTGCTGATTTGAACTTTTATGAAAAAGAAATATTCACCTTATTTAATGACAGGAAAAACGATACTAAATTATAGCTAATTTCACTATTTTATAAAACTGGTGGGAATCAAACAATTTGAGTAAAACACACAGCCCGTGAATATGACGGGAGCGAGAATTAAGGGGATAAGAATTTTTATTCTTTTGTCACGGGTTTTTCAAAACAAAATTTTTTGTCTAATCAGGTTTCCCAAATGGTCCGCCAATTGAATACCAATAAATTTTAACAGACAATTTTATGGTAAGCTTGCGCTAGAATTAACTTTCAAAGGTTTTCCGGGGCGGCTTGTAAGAAAAATCTAAAAATAAAATGTTTCTAAAATAATATTGGTATACAGTGGGCGGACCATTTGGGAGCCTTGTCTAATTGAATCGGGGAACTGCACGGATTAACACTAGAACCGCCGGAAATTTTACTAAAGTATTATAAAAATATTTTACACCGGAAATTTAAATTGAAACTACTTAGCATTTTTATTTAGCTTATGTCTCCGTGGTACATTTTAAACTTATTTTAGAAAGAAATTTCTTGTGATGATCGAAATATTTTTATTTGGTAGCGGTCAAAATGACCGCTACGGCGGTTCTAGTGTTAAATAAGGCAAAATTTACAATAAAAAAATAACTAGTGGGAATAATCAAGGAGAATTAATTAGACGGAAAAATACATCGCCAAGGAAATCTCGGCTTCCGGAAGGAGATGATTGATGACAGACACAGGCCTGCCACTGGCGACTATTTTTTAATTCTATCTCGCACCACTTTTTCAAAACAAAAATCTTCTACATAAACTTTACAAACATGTGAAAGAGAAATATACTACAAAACTTATACATTAAAAATATTGGTTCGAATAGAATATAAAAAATTGTCATTGGAGATAGCCCTGCAGACATTACTTGATACATAAATTAAATTCCATCTATCAGAATTTCTGGTATTCTTTAAAGTTCTAAAACTGTAGATGTAGTCATGTAGAAGTCAACTACTGGAAAAAAATGAATTGAATTTTATTTTCCTTTTTAATGTGTTTAAGTATCGTTTAGATAATTAATTTTTCTATTGTCAACAATATACATTTATAAAAAGGATATAATAATAATAATAAGGATATAATTTTAATATTTTTTATTATAATGTATAAATGGAAATAGAGAACTCAAACTTGTAATTATTAATTTTAACTAACTTTATCTTTTAATTATTAATTAACAAACTCTTTTCTAAATTTTTTAGTGTTACCCATAGAAGCATTTGTAACTCGTAGATAAATTAACATTCCATATAAAGCACGTTTAACAAATATTTGTGTTTTTTTTATTGTTTTTTTTTTATTTTTATAGTACTACTTGACTTTATTACTCTAATTAATAACTTTTAAACAGATTTTAATAAATCTCAATTGTTGTGTTATTTTTAATAGATTTTTTTTGTTTTTTAAATTACTATTGGTGTATTTAAACGTATTATTTGACTTGTTTACACATTATTAAACTTATTATTAATATCCTTATAATAATATAAGTAAATGTTTAAACAAAAACATAGCTTCTTGGATGGTTTTAATTTTTATAAGAAATATTGAAAGCGTATATAAAATTTACATTTTTAAAAGGAAACAGAATCTTTTGTTAAGGGGTCTCAGGACTCTTAAACTTGGAAAAAATGAAAAAAAGGACCATTTTCAACATTTAATATCATAAAATGTATTTAATATTAAGGCACAATTTTAAATGGGAATGAAAGATACAAGTATGTTCTTTCATTTCAAATATTTAAAAAGTTGCAAGATGCAGAATTAGCATTTACAAGGGGCTCAAAACTGTCAGACATTTGACGAGCAGAAAATCGGCATAACAGCGTATGCGCACGATTACAAAATAAATTTTGCAACTAGAATGAAAATTTTGGTGCCTACGTATACCTCAGATTATGATAATTACTCTGAACCTAAATAACTTTGTATTTAAAGCATTTTTATATTTTTAATACAAAGTTGTATTTAGCTCATGCAAAATTTAGAAAATTTCAACAATATAAACACCTAGAAAAATATTTTCTTTTTACAATAAAAAGGAAATTTTAGGTTCAGTTTATACAGACTAACATGAAATATATGTTTTGAAAATTTCATGAAAAAATATTCAGAAGTTTTTGAGATATCGTGCGCGTTATGCCCAAAAACGTCATATGGAGAAAAATGACTTCAAAGTTTTGGAAACACCGCTTCAGCTATTGAGCGAGTATAATTCTAAATGCCATAACTTCTGTTCTAATGGGAATTTCAAGATAACAATTATATCAAAATGTTCAGAAAACATAGAAGTGTAACATCTAAAAAAATCAAAATATCGAAAATTTTAGAGCTTTAAGAGTCCTGAGACCCCTTAAGTTATAAACAGAAAAGTTGTCTTGTAATAGTACTCCTTTCTCATTTATTTATATCTTCTTACATTCCTCAACGCCCTTACTAGGAACTTGTATAAATAACTTCAGAAAGTTCGAGAATAGAATACACTAAATGATCGAAAAAAATATGAGATGTCTAACGCCTGAGAGGTGTCACGAACATTGCATTTTGTTTACACGAAAACCTATTTTTCCTATAAGAAGTTTTTTCTGGGTGAAATAATTTTTGTTTATTTATTTTATGTTATACACGGGATCTAGCAAATTTAGGACATAGCTTTTCAGTATGTTAAGAAAAAAATTACTTATGTCTTTTTTTTTTCTTTACTGCATTTTTAACCCTAGAACTACCGGAAATTTTACTCAAGTTTTATAAAAACATTCTACACCAGAATTTTTACTTAAAACTATTTAATTTGTTTATTTAACTTATTATTGTCTGATTTATACATTTATTGTGTTTTGAAGAAATTTCTGGTTTGAATAAATATTTTGAATGTACATGTCGGGTCCAATGGACCCGTCTGGTAGACGGAAGGTTAATATTTCATTTCCGAAATTATTTCTTATTAAATATCTATGCGTCTTTGCTTGAAAAAAAAATCTATTATGATCGGCAATTTTCTAGCGGCATTATATAATAACATTAATAATATTATAATAACATTTTCAAAATTTTATCAATATAACAATACTGCAAAGTTTTAATATATTGAGAGACAATGAAAAAGTATGTAGATAGAATTCAAATATAAAAATTCTAATAGTATTTTTTTGCAACTAGGGAATCCATCACGATTACATTGTTCTATTCTTCAATAATCATAATAAAAAATAACTAATCAAACTTTCGGGGGAGAATTTAGAATTTCTTAACCATAGTTGTTATATAAGTGACGAATAAATACTTCAGCGGCCTGTATAATGTGAATGCAAAAGAAGCGTATGGGATATAGCAATATAATTGCAAGCTAAAATTCATGAGACATAAAATACCCATGAACTTTAATAAACATAACAAGGAATGCGGATGAACAGATAATTGCAATTTGAAACTGGCGTAAAAAAGATTCGAACTTCCAAACTCGAGCATGAAAGAATTTGCGATTTTCGACATACACTCCTATGCAAAAAACATAAAATGCCAATTTTGTGCCTTTGTGAAAAGGCACTAAATGTTTTTATTTTCTGTCACTTGGGAACTCGTCCGAAACCAGCTATCATGATGGCATTACAATAGGGTCTATTAAGGACAGTCACATGAGAGACATAGGATTACTTCGTTGTAAAATCGCCTGGTGATTCGTCAAAAAACAGCAGTATGTATGACTTCTCAGTGGAGTAACCAAAAGAGGGTAACAATAACAAGAAGGGGCTAGTCTAATCCTTCCTCGCTTCCTCGTCCTAGCTTCGGAATTTCCGTCGGTAATTTTAAGTCTATGGGCGTTTGATGCATCATTATATTTAAAATATCTCCTCGGAAAATTAATATTTTTAACTTCTTCTTTCTGTATTCTCTTAGGCTGTCTCTTTTTTTCCCTAGTTCTCAAAATATTTTTAAAGTTGCTGAATTTTATATTTTGTGTGTTAAAAGCTGACGAACTGTGAGTAAGATTTTAACGCTTCATTTAAAATTCAGTATAGATTTTAGAAATATTGTGAGAATTGAGAAAAATAGAGACATCCTTAAAGAAGAGTACACATAAAAAAGGGGTTAAAAATATTAATTTCCCGAGAAGATATTTTATATATACTAATGCATAAAACACCCATAGGCTTAACGTTAGTGACAGAAATTCGGAAGCTCGGGCGAGGAAGGAGGAATGATTTTTGACATTTGTGACTCTTGTGTCGGAAAGCACTTGTACACGATTGCCTGTGTTATTAATGTAGTACCTATTTTGTAAACTTGCTGCAACTCTTTCGAGGGCGGTGTCCTTAAAAAAAGGACACCTAATTTTTATTATACTGGCGCCTAGAATACTTATTTAAAATTTACCGTTTGTAACGTACATTAAAATAAGCATGTTCATATTTTCTAATATATTCGTTTTTAAATTCTGGTGTCAGTTAATCATTTCATCAGTTTTAACCCCTTAATTCTCACTCCCCTAATATTCACGGGCTGTGTTATTTATTCAGATTATTTGATTCCCACCAGTTTTCTAAAATAATGTAATTGGCTTAATTATGATATCATTATACCTGTAATTATAAGGTGAATATTTCTTTTACAAAAAAGTGGTGCCAATAAGCAGTTTGAATTTTTAAATGGTAATTTAATGCGACCGTTAAGGGGTTAAACAGATTTACTCCATGCCGGTAGCAAATTCACAATCACTCAACGTCCCAGCGCGATTCACGCCAACATCTCTAGCCAAGGGCTTTGGCGAGAAAATGAACTTCGATGCGTATTGAAGTCTGAAGCTTCTCCCAAATTTAAACTATTTATTTATGGAGTTTTATACTATGTGTTGCCATCTAGTGTCAGCACACTAAATACAACACACATGTCGAATAATGTACATGCTGAAAATGCATTTATAGATATTGTGAACAAGTGAAATATTTCATCTTTTAGACCCACTCTATAACTTTGGCCTTTCTTTAAATGATCACCATAAATAAATGAAAATTCACTATAATTATCTTAGTTACTAGTTGTAAGTATGCTAAGATAAGTACTTTGTTGCTGATTGATAACAAGTTAAAAATATCGAATAATGGACATACCCTTGCCCTCCCCTCCTCAAAGTTTTTAGTTCATAAAAAATAGGAAATAAAAATGTTGCTTTATTATTATTTTTTCCTAACTTCTCCTTGTACGCTATACTGTTTTTGTTATTGATAATCTTGATTAAACCAGTCAGGAAGCAGAAAAATGACATTTTTTTTTCATAGTAATATAAAACTTTAAATTTTATATGCTGCCATTTAAAAATTGCGTTTATTAAAAAAAAAAAAAAAAAAAAAAAAAAAAATAAGGCCAGTATCCATTAACGGAATGTTCAGTTATTTTTCTTTTATGAACTTACTGTGGAATTTATTTTAAAAAATTAAAAATTATTCTTCATTATGATGAATTTTTAAAAGTAAAAACTTAAGAATGCTCATCTTTTAATTTATGGTATTCTTGCAGCTCTGTGTTATTCCCATCAAATGTACTTAATACTATCAGTGCTTAACAAACAGTATAAATCTATTATTTTTGGAAAAATAATTCAAAAATAAACAAGAACGAAAAATCATGCGTCCAGCATAGATTATGAAACATTTTCCAACACATTAAGAATTCTGTAACAAAATTTCACAGTTTATTAAGCTTAAAGATGATATCTAAATAAACAATTTCAAAACCAAATTTCTGCAATTACCACCAACAGTCTAAAAAACATGCTTTTTTTGTGCAGCCCTATATATGATCTATAGATTTTTATATATACTACATAGTATGCTAAAAGTTAATTCAGTTAATCGCTTAACACAGTTGAAAAAAATCGCCTTTAAAATTTTCCATCAATAAACGAAAATATACTTGAGATCTTTTGTACAGCCCTGTATTTAATCTATAGAATTTATACGCACCAAGTAATATGTAAAAATACATATATATTCATTTAAATTTAAAAATGCGTAGCACAATTGAAAACGTACTCCCAGCAATTATTGTTCAAAGAGTCTCTAGTCAAATTAACGATAAATTCTATGCACACCCTATTCTACAGTTAGCGCCTTGCAGTATAGCTCATATATATTAGTTTCAATATGTTTAAAGTAATGTAATATCAATAAAATAAAATACAAGTACACCGCAAATTATTTTTCAACTTCAGACCGTATGAATCGAAATTCTTTTGAATGTGACTGTAAACGAACTGTAAACGATGCACATTTATTTGCAGTAACGAACATTCCATTCATAGTAAACCCCCAAAACATACATGACAAACCTAGTTCCCAAACACTTTTCAACTCTTGATCTATCTTGATGAACATGTCAGCTATTTTTGCTACTAGTATATCTTCTTAACGCTAGAAACATGCAGTTTAAATTTTTCAACCTTACTTTTTAACGGTAATCTTATTGTAACATCATCAATAATAGAGTTAGTATAATCAGTAATACAACTTATGTAGACTGAACTAATCTGCAAGGGGGGGGGGGGACCCTGTCTTTCAACTGTGTAAACGTATCCAAAATATTAATATAAAGCGGATATAAATATTTGTACATGTAAGCTTCGAACTAACGGTACTAGAAACAGAATGCAGCGGGCACGTAGAACAGTGGTTCCCAACGTGGGGCGTACGACCCACTGGAAGGACATTTGACCTTCTAGCGGGGACAATTCCAAATTTCTTACTTACTCATTCACTATAAGTTTCTTTTGTCTTTTTTGGGATAAGTAGTGTTGTAAGCTAAAAATAAATAGAATACAAGCAAAATTTAATAAATCAGTTTTTTATTGAATTTTTAAAATGTTCTGTATCGAAATTTTAAAATAGATTTTACACTAGAATAATTATCTGAATAATTTTTAAAAATATTTTGATATCTTTTAAATTATTAAAACTCACTATAATTTTTCTGGTGCAGTACTTAAATTTTTCGTAAAGTTTTCCATTATTTATTAAATGTGTTTTCTACTTCTATTCGCTAATACAATTATCGATATTGGAAAAGGGAAAACAGAGAGAATATGGTATGCGAAATAATGTCTACTTAATTTGATAAAGATGCGAATATTAAAATACTTCTTGTGAATTGTGTTATTCATACCAAGAAAAGTCAGTGTCCAAAGCTTTTTCGCCATCTCTTAATAAGATACAAGAATGCATTATAAAATGTACGAATTAATCAGTTTTAACGTTAAATGTAAGTGTTTATTTAAGTTACTTGGGAAGATAAAAATGCAGACTGTATAACACTTTTCTTTAACATTCAGTTGAATTGGAAAAGTACAACATAACTCGTTTTGGCATGTAGGCAAAGATGTATAATCTCATTGCATTTATAAAATTATGTCACTTCCCCCTTGTGAATAGAGTTCATTTTTAAAAAATGAGAGGCATAATTTACAGATTATGGGGGGGGGGGGACATAGTGACTTTACGGATGCTTTGGTGGGGCGTGGCCAATAGAATGTTGGGAACCACTGACATATAAGTTCATTTTTTCACCAAGGTGCTTGGCTACATGGGTTAGCGTTAAGAGCGCTGGGACGTTGAGTGTTTGTGAATTTGCGTGCCGGTAAGGGTTAAAGAATTTCCCTTTAAGTACTCACTTCTTCATAAATTAGTATTAGGTAATTGTTGCTTAAGTTTTGCACACTGTTCTATTTATTTTTAATTTTGTATAAATAGGGATATTACGATTCAGTGTAACTTCGGGGATAGTTTGCATAAAACTGTATAGAAATCATTTTTTTTACTGTATTTTATTTATGAAAAAATATATATAAAAAGAAAAACAACAGTAACATTATATAAAGGTACAGTCATTTGCATGCTAGTAACTGAAGAAAAACAGTTGCGTTCAATTGGAGGAATAATTTATTTTCAAAATACTCTGTAAAGATTTAAAGTATATTTATAAACTGAGAAAAATATTTTATTTACACAGTATCAGTTTATTATTTATAAATGATTACGTTGTTTTACTGTCCTTATATTTTTCAAAAATGTTAACGCATTGTAACTAATATTTTCGTTAATAAAAATTGAACAATTGTATAATATTGTATTATAAATATGTATAATATTGTATATAAATAACTGGAATAACCCTTTGAGGGGCAAGCAATTATGTTTCAGTAATGTTGAATTCCCACCGGAAATTAAAAAATATATATAAATTGCCAAATAAGGAAATGCAATTTTTCACTTCTATAACTTTTAAATGGTGACACCTATTAGAAATTCCTTTCAGCACGATTGTGAGATGCCAGGAGCTTTTCAACTACGGTTCCCGGTTTTAGTTCTAAATAATAACTATAGATGCCGCTGATAGAAATAGGCGCTCAATGGCGGCCAAAAAATCAATCCCTAAGCATTATGCGATAGGAGGTTAAATGTATGGGGTAGGTCAATAAAAACAAAATTATGTTGGCAAATCGAAGCACCATTTGCAAGTTATTGAATTCTACAAACAGTCAGTGCATTTTTGAACACCCGGTATATACGTCTGCCAACTTTTACGGATTTTTGATACCACTAAAATTTAACAGAAATTTCTGCCTTATTCAATTATCAAAATTCACTGCAATTCGGCGATTGAATTAGGCAGAATTTTCCATTAAATTTTAGTGGTAGCAAAAATCCGTACAAGTTGGCAGCTATGATATATGAATATCAGCATCAACACCGAATATAAATAGACACATCAAAAATGTAAGACAACAACAATTTGTTAACACTAGAACACCCGGAAAAATTACAAAAGTTTCATAAAAAACATTTCACACCAAGATTTTGATTTAAAATAATTTAACTGATTTATTTAACGTAAGTCTGCGTCGCTTAACCCCTTAACCTACAATGACGGTCATAACCCGCGTACGATGATCGAGCTAAATGTAAATTCTTGTTACCACTAAAATTTCACAGTAAATATAGTTTAATTTAATCGTCAAAATTCCATGATTAAACAAGGCGAAAATCTCTATTAAATTTTAGTGGTAGCTATGGATTTGCCAAACCGTGTAGCTGTTAAAAGTAAATCGTAGGTTAGGGAGTTAAACTTAACTTATTTCATGAAAAAATTTCTGGCTCAAATTGACATTTAATAATATGGTCGCGAGTCGAATCCACTCCTTCCGGGCGTTCTATGGTTTAAAAACTTGATACGGGGGTACAATATGAGAAAATGCATAAATGGGTAATTTCAATAACATAGCTACCAAATCTTACGCTTTTTTGTCCGAGAAAAAATTAACAATAAATTGTATCTTTGTGAAATGCCGTAATCCACCATTTAAATAAGGCAACATTTTCTGGTACATTTTTGTGGTACAACAAAACGTAAGAGTTTACAGCTATGCAATAA
Organism: Maratus speciosus; assembly: GCA_963932465.1. Lineage (NCBI taxonomy): Eukaryota > Metazoa > Arthropoda > Arachnida > Araneae > Salticidae > Maratus > Maratus speciosus. Next base: position 241,071,538 of record OZ010794.1, read on the forward strand.
TGTAAGCTAAACTATGAAATTTATCGATTATCTATTTATTCGATAATATTCGTTAATAATTCATTCGATAGGTAGAATCGTCACTCCGCGAGACATAAATACAGAGCTGATAAAAAAAATTGCTACAATTAACAAAATAAATACATTTATATTTAGACATAAAAAATACAATAATATTTTCATGAACTTATGAACCAGCAAGATTAAATGTTTATGGGGTCTCAGGACTCTTAACCCTCTCGCTGCTCAAGCCGAGAGTTTCTCGGGCAATATAAAAGTAGCAAAATTTGCTCAACCCGAGATTTCAACGGGGATGTACTTTCTCCGTCTAATTAACCCGCCTTAATCATTCCCACCAGTTACTTTTTATTGTAAATTTTGCATTATCTATTCGGAGCAATTTTCTGATTAAATCAGAAGAAATTTTTGGTTTGGAAAAACCGGTGGCAAAGAATAAAAATTCTTAAAAGACGCTCGTCGCGAAGGAATTAAGTACGCAATTTTTGAAGCTGTTTTGATAAAACAATTTCGCAGCGAGAGATTTAACCCTCTCGCTGCGCAAGTAATTCTTCGCGATGTCTTTTACAGAATTTTTAATCTTTTATCACGGGTTCTTTAAAGCAGAAATTTTTGGCTATCGTAATCGGGGAAAATGTCCTGATTAAATCAGACAAAATTTTCGTTAAAAAATAAATGGTGGGAATAACCAAATAGTATTAATTAGACGGAAAAATGCATGCCCGAGAATACCTCGTGTTGCGCAGCGAGAGGGTTAAAGCCTAAAACTTTTCGAAATGTTAATTTTTTTATATGTTAAACTTCTATCTTTTCTAAACATTTTGATATAAATGTTTCCATGAAATTCCCATTAGAACAGAAGTTATGGCTTTTCGAATGATACCCTCTCAAAAGCTGAAGCGGCGTTTCCGAAACTTTGAAGTAATTTTCCTTCAAAAAACGTTTTTGGGCATAACGTGCACGGTATCTCAAACACTACTAAATATTTTTTCATGAAATTTTCAAAACATATGTATAAAGATAGTCTGTATAAATTGAGCTTACACTTTACTTTTTATTGTTAAGAAAAATATTTTTTTTTCAGGTGATTGTATTGTTCAATTTTTTTTTTTTAATTTTACGTTAGCTAAATACAACTTTCTATTAACCACATAAAAATACTTTAAATACAAATTTATATAGGTTTAGATAATTATTGCAATGAAGTATAAGAAGGCACCAAATTTTTCATTCTAGTTCCAAAATTTATTTTGTAATCCTGCGCGTAATCTGTAATTCTTATTTTCTGCTCGTCAAATGTCTGACAGTGTGGAGCCCCCTATAAAAGCTAATTCTGGATCTTGCAATTTTTTAAACATTTGAAATGAAAGAACATACTTATATCTTTCATTCCCAATTGAAATTGTGTCTTACCTAATACATTTTATGATATTAAATGTTGAAAATGGTCTTTTTTTTTTTTCATTTTTGGCTAATTCCATGGATTTTTGTAGTGTAAGTCACACGGCTGATAATTTCTATGCTTGTTGGCCACCGTTATTTTCAAAAAGTTTGCTTGGTCTTATTCAATTAATGAGATTTCTCCAATAAATTAAGTCCCATTTTCCATTCTAAAATACTGGCAGCCAAAAATCGTGTGACTTCAACTACAAGTACTCATGGAAATAGCCTTTAACCCTTTCAGGGGCAAGGCATTTCTGCTCAAAAAATGTACAAATAATTAATTCACACCGCAATTAGCGAACAAATTTATTTGAAAGTAATCCAAAGCTTTTTTTCACATATATTGTAATATCGAAATTGTATTAAAATATTACTGGTGCCAATTGGTAATTTAAGCATTAAAACTAACCGTTTGCAGACTGCAAACGGCACCCCTCAAAGGGTTAACACTTTCATCGCTCTGGACGAGATAACTCGTCTTCCAGGAATATTAGCTATCAATCAAAGAAAATAAATTCGTCCCGGAAAATTCTGACATTTAATTATTAGACATTGATTCCGCTATCTAATAATCTAATAATTACCGGGCAGAATTTTCGGGTGCGAATTGATTTTCCCACACGGAGACGACATTTTATTACTATTTTTATGTTTGTAAGGGCAAACAAATCATTAGAATGAGAAATGTTATCGATTATTATTTTTCAAAGTAAAATAAACAAGTTTTAAATGAATTTGTGTTTTGTTTCAATTTTAGCGATCCGAGTAGCGGCTCAGGCTCTTAGCGCAGAGGGTGGGCCGAAAGCGCGCCATTTCCGCGATGAAAGTGTTAAGAGCCTACACTAGTCACACAAAAAAACCGGATGATAATGTTAATCCTATTGGGAAGTTATTTTCAAGTAATTTTGATATGATCTTGAATTTTGCTTTTTCGAATGATTTTTTTTTTCTATAGGATAGCTGAGGACGATCTACAACCGGACTAGTTTTCACTTTTTCGATTTTGTTTTCATATTAAAACCGGTTTAAACCGTTTTTAAAATTGAAACTATCCTAATATAAAAGAACTATAACGAAAACCGAAAAGTTAAAAACCAGTCCTGTTGTAGATCGTCCTTAGCTATCCTATGAAAAAAAATCATTCGAAAATATCAAAATTCAAGCGAGATATTTGAAAATAACTTCCCCATAGGAATAACATTATAATCCGGGTCTTTTTGAGTGACTAGTGTAGGCTCTTAAGAGTCCTGAGACCCCCTTAAAATACTGTTATACATAATAAGCTCCGAATGAGAAAGTTTAGAATAAAACAAATGGCACTGTTACAGAATGGAATATATCTTTCATTAGACAAATTTAAATTTAACCACTGATTAATAGAATATTGAGATAATTTAGGGGATGGCGGAGGTTCAAATTAGAAATTTTCTATTTTAATTTAACCCTTTGCGGTCGAAGTACTCCTGATAGGTACAGGTACTGCTTGCAGAATTTATTAGCTTATTACCTTTATAAGAGAACATTTTAACTTTTACTTTCACAGCATTTGCGAAAGAAATCTACTTAAAAATGTACTTGTAAAATATAGTGGTGCGAATAGAATATAAAGTAGAATCATGTATATAATAGAACGGCAGCCTGCAGCACAAACACATGGTTCGTACACATACCGTTATTACTCCTGGAAAACTATCAATATCTTTTTATAGAAAAGGAAATCTAGGCTAAACGGGCAAAATCTTGCCTTCATTTAACCCCTTGAGGGGCAAGCAAAAATGTCTCTAAATATTCACATTCTCACCGGCATAATCGAAAAATTTTATTTTTAAATAAGGAAAATAAAATTCTCAATAATTTTCCTACAAAGTTAAAAAGATAAAATTTTGTAAAAATTTTGTGGTGAGAATCTTGTTTAAATTAGGTGGGATATATTTTATCCCACCGCCCCTCAAGGGGTTAAGAAGAGATTTTCTATAAGGTAATACAGGTGCCGCAAAATTTTCTGGTCTGCAAAATTCAAGGAGGTGTACGAACCATGAGACAACCACCTCATCGAGTTGAAGGCTGAAATTCCAGGATTAGCTAAACCTCGATTCCCATATTAAAACGAAATCGGTCTGCCAAGTCATATCTTGGTGGAAAATACCTAAGAACCCGATTTTACCGGTTGGCTAGTACGTGTACGATTGTGTTTTCCTTTTCCCAGTCCGCCATGTTTTCATAACTTAGGGTGCAGGAAAACGCAATGGTGAACCTATGAGTCTACAAATCGAGTTTTTAGGTGTTTTCCACCATGATATGACTTGTCAGGTCGATTGCGCTATAATATGGGACTCGAGTTTTAGCTAATTCTGTAATTTCAACCCCCTACGCGATGAGGCAGTTGCCTGTGCTGCTTCCTACCGGTCTATAAAGCATGGTCATCTATTAGCCTACTATCGACTGAAAACATTTAAGAGTTAAATAAATTTTCACAGAGAAGGGGACAAATGTTTTCTTCGTACGTATAGCATATTCCGAAATAACATGCATAGCCTTTTTCAAGATTCGAATACCTCTTTATAATTTCCAACGGTATCTAGCACCACTATTGTAGATAAGAAAATTCCTATTTAATATATTAGTTACAGAATTGGTAACAAAGTCATATAATTGTAGAGTTTGTAACTTTATTCAATAAATAAGAAAGGAGAAAAATTGAGTTGCAATTTGGGAGCAAGAGTGTATGTACCTTGTTTTTCTACATAAAAAAGATATATTTAAAGAATTTTCTATTAAAAAGACAACATTCTTTACTTAAATAATGGAAAATCAGTAACTTCTTTATTATAGTTTTAGCTTCAATCAAACATTTTTTTCCTTGCCTTTTCTTTAATTTTTCTCATGTAACTTTAAAAGTCCGTCATCTACTTAAGTCTAAAAATAATAGAGACATTTATGTATGCGAAAAGATCAGGAATATAAATATAATCTTTGCTTAAAAAAAATATATATATGAAATATGAAATATCAGGATTTCTTATTTAAATTTCTTGTGATAAAATAACGCAAAATAATGCATAGATTTGTCGGATTCAGAGTATATAAATAACCAACTACATGTAACTTATACTTTATTTCTAAAAGATTTATACATTTAGTTACTCATTATCCGTAAAATGCATGATAAATTCATATTCCGAAATAGCAACTACTTCAAAGGATCAGCATTCACTGGACATTTGCATCAGAAAATTACTATTCAGTGCATTTCGACGAGTTTTGCCGCATTTTATATAGTAACAACATTTGTACAATGCACCTTTGAAGTGATAGAGCCCTGTCAATACCAGGTTATCAAATGATGTGTAACGATATTTCAAATATATGTTAATCATTACAGATTGAATTGATTGTGCTTTACGATTATCAATGTTAATTTGCTTCAATTAACATGTGAATTCATATTTTCATGAATAGTGGATAAATTTAACATGATTTTGCAGATTTCTATGATATCAGTCTCTTTCAATAAAAAATACAGTAAGTTTAGGTAATGAGCATACCATTTTAATCATATTTGGACTCTATATAATACAATACTACAATATTAATATTTGGAATATTTTGTCTACTCTATTGGTATATATCTGTGATATCAATTTTCCTAATTTTAAATCTATAAATTTTCTGTAATATGCATATAAATTAAGGAAAATACCTTTCAAAATGTATTCGTACATTTTATCATTTTTACAATATTTTATAATATTTTATACTTTCTAAAATATTTCATATAAAAAATCAATAATAAAACATTGAACTAACATCAGTACAGTTCCGCCAAAGCGAAAGAAATATTTTTGTGTTTAATACAAGCTTTTATCAATAAAACTATTCCATAAATTAATATTTAATAAATTTTCAAATATGTCAGATATTTAATTATAGTGAATTTAAAACAAATATAGGGGAGATTAGGAAGGGTTGACCCATTTTTTACAAAATGATTTTTTTTTATTTTTTAAATATTGAAAGTAGAATAACGTTTTATATATCATTTTATTCGTTATACAATCAGTTATCAAAATAAAATTGATACATAAGTGTAACATATAAGAAATTTGAAAAATGATTGATTTTAATCACGAAAAAAGAATTGGTTAATGCTCCCCACCTATGGGAAGGTTGACCCACTATACGGGAGGCTTGACTCACTTTGCGTTACATTGCAATATTTGCGAAGAGAAATAAAATCAGTTTAAAAAAAGCAAAATAAGTTTATGCTACATGCTTAATTATTATAAATAAATAAATAAATAAATAAATAAATATATATATATATATATATATATATATTAAATATGATGCTTAACAAACCTGTTGCAACGCAAACGCAAGTCAGAGGAGAAAAAAAATTGTTTTAAACAGGATTTTGCCTGAACAGATAAAATTGTACAGCAGAAAAATTGAAATTTTAACATTCAAGGCAGTACTCTGTTAGAGACAGGTTCCGTTTTCATAAAGTTTCATGTTATTGTGGCCGTATTTAGGAGTCACTGTACCGCTTTTTTGTCTCCTTGTCATATTTTTTGTGACATTTTTAATTTTTTTGTAAGGAAAAAAAATGTCACTGTTAAGGGGCTAACCCCTTGAAGGGCACCGGTGTATATTATACACCAACTACGATTAATGAAGTTTTACACCAGAAAAATGTTATTGAATTTTACTTTTCTAACTTTGGTAAAAAAATGTCGCAAAATTGCTTTTACTTATTTTGAAATAGAGTTTATCTAAATTTCCGGTGGGAATTCAGCATTATACAAACGCAACTGCTTGCCCCTCAAGGGGTTAAACTTACTTACTTAATTTCAATGAAATAATTTATCTAAAAAAAGCTTAAAAAATAGTTCAAAAAAAGCAACTTTTAGGTTGAAAACGCCTCACAATTGATTTTTGCCACACCTATTTCGATTATCTCTATGAAATGAGGACTGCTCTTTGAGCATTCCAGTAGCGTTGGTTGACACCTATTGATAAAACTCTGAAATTCTTTTAAATATGAAAATTGACGGGTGGGTTAAGCCTCCCGTATGGTCAACCGTCCCTAGTCTCCCCTAATCTAAAATATGATATTTTGATGATTGAATATGCACTGAACCTGTCAAAATGGGGTTGTGGAGGGACAATAGCGAACTGTTTGATGCTGTGCTAGCAACAGATTTAGTAATGCTAAAAAAGAAAATAGTTTATCTAATTCAAAAAATTCTTTGTTAGAGTAATGGGTTTTTATTATAAGAACTCGAATATAACGGACAAAGTCTAAGCCTAACTTAAAAAAAAAAATATTTTAAAGCGCCTATTTAAACTAAATGGACTATTAAAAAAAAGACCTATTACATTTTGTTCGGTTTATTTAATTATAATAAAAGGTTTGAGGTAAAAGTTAAAATAAATTAGAGATGAATCTATCTCAGCTAATAAAATGATCACAGCGTTTAAAATAACATCTACATTTTCTACCACTCTTATGAAATAGTAAACTTTCTGTTATATTTCTTTTGGAAATGTTAAAATATTTTCCGATAAAGGCATGTGTTTTAAGATAATGGCAGAAAATGCAGAAAAATTTAGGAATGTTGCGAATTCTGCTAATAGTCAAGGAAATGCTATTTTTTTCAGCATTTTTAAACTAATAAATATATAGGGTAACACCAGGAGAGTCACCGCATACGGGATAGATGCCGCACCACTTGTATTTCTTGTAATTATCGATAGATGGTCGTCAAACGCACAGTATAGTTGCGCAATGAGATTATTTTAACCAGTGTATAGCGTGAATCCATTTCGATCTTTGCTTGTAGAAGTACAATCGTTAATTTGACGTAAGTGTATGATTTCACTGTCCAAACTTTTAAACACGTTATGTTTAAATGCTTTTCATACACTAATTACTAAATGCATGCATGATTTCAAATTCAAAACTAAGTGTAGCGTTTGTATAGAGTACTGTGTGTATGGTTACGACATTCCCCTTAGCGATATCAGGTAACTGTGATGGCCGATGTCTACACCATGCAAAATGGGATACATGCTGCTCTGCTATTCCGGTGTACATGCCGCAGTTTCTTTTGTACGGGATGATTAAGTGTTATTAACTTTTCCTTTTCTTTTTTGCACAGGCTATCCATGTTAGGCATGTTATCAAGTTTACTAAGGAGAAAATGGGGAAAATAAAAAGTGAAAAGGGCAAGAAAGATGCAAGTCAAGATGATAATAATAAAAAATTGGATTACGCGTAACGCAAATGTTCTTTGCAAACTACTCCAAAAAAGAGGAAGTGTAATTGGCTTCGTTGTATCATGTGTTTAAATGTAGTTACATAAAGACTGTGCTTTTTCGACACGTTTTCTTTAGATTGTAGTCGAAAAAACAGGTCTCTTAACCCATTCGGGACCATAGGTGCATGTAAACACCTTCATAAAGAGCAGTGGTGGAAAATTTTGCGCAGAGGAGGAGCCTATTGACACCGCTAATTTTTTATTGTATTATTCACCTTAATAAAAACTCGGAAATTATGTCATTTGATAAGGCGCAAAATACTATTAAAATTTAGTGGTGTCGATAGACTCCGCCTCTGTGCCAATTTTCCACTACTGAAAGAGCTTTCAAAATTTGTTTCTGGCACCAGTAAAAAAGAAAAGTAATATTTGCTTTGTTTAATTAGAGTATTTTCGTGATTATTTAAGCAAAGGTAACTTTTTTTTTTTTTTTTTAAAGTGGTACCAACCGAACAAAATGTGTGTAAAAGCCACCGGTCCTGAAAGGGTTAACAAATAAATTATGTAAACACAATTTTACTTTTTTCCTTTCCCTTTTTAATACATTGATGTTACGTTGTTGCTGAAATAGTAATTAAAATTTAATGTAAAAAAATAAGCCGATAATTTTAATAGTGAAAGCACAGCAATTTTTAATTTCAATCTACTAATACGTTTCATTGTACTCATTTAGTTTCATTTTGTTATTACATCGTTAATTATAGTCCAGATATGAATATATTTTTTAATATATTTATTTATAATTTCATTCTGTTCTTATTACAAGCGCGGCATAACTACCGCACGAGTGCGGCGTCTCAGCCTGAATGTACGGGTGATGCACCGCAGTGTAATGTTTTAGAAAAAAAAATTGTTAAAATATATTAATAATAGTAACAGCTATCGCAGGAGTTGTTTACCGCTGATGGAAACTTCCGCCAGTAGATTTGTATAGAATTTTTAACTTATTTAAACGCCTTATTATTACAAAATTTCAGTCATAAATAATGGTAGAAACCGATTTTCATTTTTACTGATAAGAGTTTACTTTAAAATAGTTAGGCCCTGCGTTTCCGCCATATTGTGGCAAACAGGGAAACAAACTGACAGTTTTACAAGACATAGTGACACCAGTAAAAACAAGTAGAAATTTTTATGACATTTTAGAGAAATTATTTCCATGAATAAGAAACTTATTTAAGACGAAATTTTCTATTCAATTTTACTGGTGGGATGTTTGCCCTGGCTGTAATGAGAAACTGAAGATCCGATTTAATACTTTCAGGGGCAAGGTACTTGCCTTTATAAAATGTTGAAATAATTTATTGACACCAATATTTACAAGAGAATTTACTTGTAAACAAGTAAAAGCATATTTTCGCATATTTATGAAAGGTGGAATTTTTATTATAAAATTCCGGTGCCAATGTGGCAATTAGAGGTTAAAATTATGTGATTCCGTGACGGCATCATTGCCCTTCAAGGGGTTAAAAGAAGAAGCTTCCATCTTGTGAGAACCTCCTCAGTTATTTCAGCAGTGTTGCCATTGGGCTACTTTTTTTAAATTCAGATTTCTTGATTGCCACCACTTTTTTATAACGGTAAAATTACCTTTGTTTTCACCTTAATTAATAAGTCATTAAATAAGCCGCCTTTTACCATTTCAAAAAGTCGTGCCAATCAAGAAACTGAATTTTAAAAAAGTAGCCCATCTGGCAACACTGTACGTCAGTGTTGCCAGTGGGCTACTTATTTATAATTCAGATTTCTTTATTAGCAACACTTCTTTTAAACAGTAAAATTCGCCTTATTTAATGACATACCAATTAAAGCGAAAACAAGGGGAATTATACCATTTAGAAAAGTGGTGCCAATTAAGAAATCTGAATTTTTAAAAAAGTAGCCCACTGGCAACACTAAGTTACTTCACTCGCCACTGGTAGACAGTACACTATATGTCTCCTTTTCTTTATTCATAACTCCATTATTTAAGCGTGTCTACCCTCTCCTGAAATTAGAGTCTAGCATTTTAGAAAAGTTTCCTTGACATATATAATCTCATAAAAATAAAGCTGAAATTAAAAAAATATATATTTATTGGTGTTTAAATACTATGGAGTGTACAAAACCACAGACACACACACAAAAAAACCGCTTATGACAGCTTATATTTTTGTGTCAACGCTTGGGCTTAGTATTCTGGAGGCAGTGACTAGGCTATAAAAAATAAAAGAAGATTCAAAAGTACATTCAGTGTTGCCTAATTAGAGACTTTTTAACCCTTTCAGGGGCAAGACCTTTATAAAATGTTGAAATAATTTATTGACACCATTATTTACAAGGGAATTTATTTGTAAAGAAGTAAAAGCATATTTTTGCATATTTAAGAAAGGTGGAATTTTCATTATAAAATTCCGGTGCCAATGTGGCAATTAGAGATTAAAACTATGTGATGGCATCACCGCCCTTCAAGGGGTTAAATTCAGATTAACCCTCCGTCTACCAGACGGGTCCATTGGACCCGACAGGTACATACAAAATATTCATTCAAACCAGAAATTTCTTTAAAATAAACTAAGTATATAAGCCAGACAAAAATAAGGTAAATAAATAAGTTAAATAGTTTTAAATAAAAATTCTGGTGTAGAACGTGTTATTAAAACTTGAATAAAATTCCCGGTAGATCTAGGGTTAATTGATAGTCACCAATTATTAAAATTAGTATAATTCACCTTCTTTTTACAATTTATATAAAAATAATAATAATAACATAAATTACAAAATAGATTAATATTTTAAAACAGGCCGAATATTCCTATTTAAAAAAAGCAGTGACAATCAACAATCTGGGGACAAAATTCTCCAATCTGGCAACACTGCATAGATATTATCTTTAAATATATTTCAAATGATCTATTCCAATAGCCGTAGAAGTATATTTAGTTACCTGCTATCCATAAAATGGAACAGAATTGTATGTTACTAAGCCACAAATATTTCAAAGTATCCTCACGCACTGGATAATGTTATTTGCAATTTCCTATCCAATGCGACTTAATGACAAGAAGGATTTGCAGCAGTGTATGTGTCAGAGTGGCTTTGAAATGATAATATCCTTTCGATATCAGAACATTTCAGTTTGATCAGCTGTCGTGTAAACTTTCAGGAACTTTCAGACAATTTGGAAAATAAATTGAATCTTATTTATTATAATATCGAAATACGAATGAAGACTTGTTTGAGTGAGCATATGAATTCTATTCATCCAGTTTATATATTTATGTCCTTAATGTTCTAATGCTGTCTTTCTTGTTATTTCTAAAAAATATTATAATAACTATTAAATAATTAATATAAAATCTAGTATTATTTTAGACAAAAAAGGACAAAATACAGGTTAAATTCTGGAGTCCTCAGATTTCGCAAGGCAGAGCTTGTTTGCATACTCTATACGTGTGACAAGAAATGAAATATCAATATCAGAATTTAAAATAAATGTTATACGGAAAATGTAAATACGATAAACGAATTTAAAAAAAATTGAATCATCATTATTATTTTTAAAATCTCATATGCGCTGAACTTTAAAAGAAATCTGACTGAAATTTTGGTAAGCGATATAAAATCTTTACAGAGTACGTTAACATCATGAATAATTTAATCCTACGAATTACTCCTTTGATTGATATAATCTTAGGACTAAGCTATAATATTTAGCGGAGTAGATTAGACCGAGAGGCGGTTGAACAAAACATCTACTCATGGAGTTGGTGACTGACATTCCAGTATTAGTTAACAATCAGCTCATCGAATTAGACAATCAGCCAATCGAATTGAAGGCGGAAATTTCAGGATTCAACAGAACGCGATTTGCAAATTAAAATGCAATTGGTCTGCCAAGTCATATCTTGGTAGAAAACACCTGCAAACCGAAATTTAGTGGTTGACTGTTAGGTTTACCATTGTGTTTTCCTACTCCTATTCATCCATGTTTTCATACATTTGGATACAGGATAAACCTATCAAACAACCACTAAAATTGGGTCTGCATGTGGTTTACACCAAGATGTGACTAGGCAGGCCAGTTGCAATTTAATATTCTAATCGCGTTCTGTAGAATCCTGAAATTTCCGCCGTCAATTCAATGAGGTGATAGTATATGCGGTCGCCTCCCGGTCTTCATTCAGAAAATATTATTTGTATTGTATTCGTGCAAGAAAAAAAATATTATTTAGGAGAGATATAAGCTGTTGCACTTCTCACAAATATAACCCTAGACCCAACATGAGATATATCCTTAGAAAGGCCAGTGGCCACTTATTCATTATATGAACCTCCGGTGTCTCTACCACAGATTTGTCCTTCCGGTGGGGAGCGCACTTTTCTAACTTTTGCCGAGACCATGCATGTGGTATATCGTTGGAAAAGGCTGTGACCACTTATTTATGATATGCACCACTGGTGTCCCTCCCACCACTTTGCCCCTCACAAGTGGGCACTTTTCAAATTTTTGCTGACACACATTATATCCCTGGACGGCGGAATTTAAGACTTTTGCAGTGCGTCCGCAGCACGCCTGCTAAACGGTGCCGTAAGCAACGGGGACCCGATTCTAAGTTCGTTCGATTAGAAATTTAATAGGAATTCAAGGACCCCGATTAAAAAATTCCACTTTACACGATTTTGTAGTGCGTGCGCATCACGCCTACTACACGGTGCCATAGGCAGCGTGGACCCGGTTTGAAGGTCGTTCGGTTCGGTATTTACGTATAAATTAGGGATTCTTCTAAAGGAAGGCCCTGCTAGCGGGGGAAGACAGATAGTTACTATTATGATAGTGTTTGGGTTTTTCAAAATGATTTCTTTTACTTCAAATATTTTATATCTCTTTCTAGTTATATTTATTTCCGAATAAAAATGCTTTTATGATTCACAGATTGTCTGAAAGATGTTTTTAATAACATCTAAATAATAATTTAATTACTTTCGAGTAGTCTATTTTATTAGCTGAATACATAAGGACACCTTTTCTCATAAGGACATATTATCTCATAAAATTAATTCAATTACTGCTTAATTCTGCCATTTTACGATTCTTTCATAAGCCTTTCTCGACCTAAAACTACATTAATGTTTTCATTTGAAGTAAAAAATAGGCATTTTTCTAATTTAATGAATTGGTACAAATATTAAAAAAATATTTCTCCTTATTATATACATTTCTTTGAAGATAAAAATCGAGAGTAAAATTGTATTTACTTCTCCATATTTCTCTTTATTCACAATGTAATAACTTCGTTTAAAAAAGGAATAAAACTAAACGGGGTTCAGTATCATATATATTTCGAATCATTATCAAAAACATTTTGAAAAAGAAAACGGTCTATTATTATTTTTTTCCGTTTCAAATATCTTTGAAGAATTGTATTTTCGTAATTCTAATCAGATGAAATATGTGCAAGTGAAAGAAAGGTATTTTGCATTATGTAGATAGATGAATGACTCATAATAATCATAATAATAAAAATATATTATCATTAAAAAGTTCTGTTAAATGCGGCGGAAGTAAGAATTTGTATATTGTGTTCTTTTCTATTAAAGATATATCTCGCAATTAAAATAATATTTTTACTAAGATGAAATATAATGAACAATATTTATTTTTTAAATTAGGATTACACAAAATTTTTATTATTATTAATAAAAAACAAACAAACTCAAACAAAATTATTCGAATGTGTCAATCCCAAAACTTTCTTCTATCTCATCCATGTTAATACTTCAAAATTCGATAGCACAGTGACAAAATTCAATGGCAATCTATGGACGTCATGAGGATTCTAAAGATATGAATTTCTGTACAGTTTTTATTGAGACGAGGGGTAACCCGTCGAATTTCGACGAAAGAAAATGTTTACAAAGAAAATGTTTCATCAAATTTATAATACATAGACAACAATAATTACAATAAAAAATCCATCTTACACTTGTTAATTTAACTCTCCAAAGACATATTTTAACCTGAGATTAACAATATACTTTTTTCATAAACTTCAACTGTTAAAATTATTGAAAAATTAAACTTTATTCATATACGTAATCAGTAACATATAATCAAGATAAGTAATTTTGATTAAGTTATCAATTGATGCTTGGTATTACGGAATGAAACATTCAGCAAAAATGATTTCACCTTGACATAATCATAGAATCCCCCCCCCCTTAACATCAATATTAACCATTTAAAAACATTTTAACGCGCAATAGGTTATTAATAAATATATTTTCATATATTTATGTACGGGACTGCAACGGCATGTAGCAAACATATTATTATATTTCTATCTATTTTGCAGCATATAAATAGTTTTGAATTCCAGATAAATAAACCATGTGACCTTTCTGATCCACCAAGGTGGCTTCTTCTATTAACCCTTTCCGGCACAGTGTGCCCGGGTCGGGATCCCTAATTTCAATTCCAAACTTACGAACGGCACCAAGAATATTTTAGTAAAATTTTGCTTTTCTACAAACATTTAAAGTAACGTGTTTTTAATATCTAAAAAAGTCGTTTTAAAATTCCGGTGACAGTCAATCATTTCATCACTTTACAACAGAAATTGCCCGTGCCGGAAAGGGTTAAATGCACCTGTTCACGCAATTTTATCTAGTCACCTAGTGCTCATATGAGCAGTTTTATACAAGGGAACTGTTGTGACATAAAAACTAAGGTACAAAGTTTCTCTGACCCAGAATAATTTTTAAATAATTGATTTTCAATAAATATTCTTGATTATATATTTCAGAACATGAATTTCTATTTTTCTATTGCACTTTAAAATGTTCCAATAGATCAGTGCATGAGATGAGGGTCAAGCAGGCATAAGATTTCCGCTTTATTGCACACCAGTACATTGTTAGAGAAAGTTTTGATCTTTTAAATCGCAAAAATGTTTCGATTAAATGAAATAACATTTTCTCTAACAAAATACTGGTGCGCAAAAAAGCGGAAATCTCATCCCTGGAGAAAAGGGACAGAATTGACAATTTGAATGCTATTGGTGTAAAATGTATAGTTACATTTTTCACAGTACTTTTTGATATTGTAGCTAGACATATGCAAATACATTTAATGGTAAAAAATGCATAAATGCCAAAATACAGCATATAATCCCAAGGGGCACATATTACCCACTTATTGGAGAATCGCCCATATACAGATGTTTGACGAAAATATGAAAGCACCTAAAAAAAAAATATATATATATATTATCATGCCGTGAAAACCCCTTCTCACGGAGCTCCCTTCTTATTGTTTTGGCGCTGACAGGCTTTATGAGTTCGACATTTACTTCAGCAGTGACTTTTTCAGCAGTCGTCTTCTTATTTTTCGTCACAACCAACTATAATGACCGTCTATCACAATTATCCAACACACACTTTTTTCCGGATTGTGACTTAACGGTTGATGTTTTTCGCTTTTTCTGTATGCGGTATAAATCTTCGATACGGTGCCTCTTGAAACAGGAAAAATTTCGGCTACCTTGGTAACGGAAGCACCAACCATACGGGCACCAACAATTTGTCCAAGTTCGAATTCACTTAGCTCAGACGTAAAGTGCTCACAGCTACACATAACGCTGTACTTACAACGACTGACACTTGCAACGTATTGAGGGTATTTTACAGGTGGCGTTAGTGGGAAAATACCACAGGGCCACCTACAGGATTGAGTAGAAGCAACATTTACGTTCAAGCACGCACTTCAAGAGGTGTTTCTATAATATTGTGCAACCCCTGTGTATATAAACTGCATTCGAAAAGAAAAATATTCATTTTATTTTACTGGTATAAAGAATGAAGAAGGTTTACAATTTATACTTCATTTTCTGGTATTAGATTACTTTACATTCCACAACGTCTTCACTAAGGACTGCTATAAATAACTTCTCAAAGTATTTCAACCTGTGGTAATAGACCAAATGATCAGAAAATATACAATCCATGTTTCTTAGCTTAAGAGGTGGAAAGAACGTTGCATTTTATTTGGACGAAATCTATCTTCCTTGCAAAATAACTTTTCTTATTGGAAATACTTTTTTATCTATTTGTTTATTTCGTGTAATGAAGAGCATCGAGAATATTCATGAATTTCCTTTTCTCGGAAGTATGAGAGATATTTTTACTTTGTTTATTTTATTTACTTTACATTCATCTGGAATGTTTTATTTTATTCACGATTTTTATTATGAAATATCTTTGCGGAGCATAATATTTCTTTTCCCGAGCGAATCCTTTTACTTAAAGCAGCAGAAAGCTTTGGCGAATACTTTCTCATTTCTTTATTTGCTCTTTCGTATGTTTTTAAAATATAGTTCTCGGATATAGGTTTCCAAAATGTTTTATAAATGATTTAGAGATAATTTTATCGTTGTTAAACTTGTAATTCTATATATCTTTATTAACCCCTTCGGGACGAGCGTCTTTTGCAGAAATTTTAATCTTTAATCACCGGTTTTTTTAAACAGAAAATTTTGCCTATTTGAATCGGGAAAATGCTCCGATTAAATAAGGCAAAATTTTCAATAAAATTTTACTGGTGAAAATGATGCCCTATTCTGAGCACCTTACGCAGCACGAATACCGGTCGCTCGTCCCCGAGTTGTTAATACTTTTAACATCAGAAATATAAAGTTTATCACATCATTACAGTGTCCCCAGATTGCTGATTGTCACCGCTTTTTTGAAATAGAAATATTCGGGGTATTTAAAAATAAATAAAAATTTCTGAAAAATAAGCCGAATTATACTATTTAAAAAAAGTGGTGGCAGTCAAATAATGTAAATTAAAAAAGTTCCCAATCTGGCAACACTGCATCATTTAGCCTGTCTTGCACGTTCGTAAATATAAGTGGATTGCTATGCCATTTTTATATTTCTAATTCTTACAAGAATATATTTTCCATTTGAAATTTGATATCAATAATTAAATATTATAATGACTGAAAATAGCATACTCAGGGTTCGCACGCTATTAAGACACGCCCCATTTTGTAAGGAATCTACCACCAGTATTATTATAAAGATCATTTTCTTCACGATTTCTTAGCTAGAAGATAGTTTTATGGAATCACTGGTGGTAAAGTCCTTACAAAATGGGACGTGGCTTAATATCGTGCGAACCTTGATACTGTATTGTAAAAACGATATGTGTTTAATCTGTGGTTTTTTTAGAGATTTACAAATAACAGATACAGATTCACGTAAAAAATAAATTTAGCACTTTGTTGAATACATTAAACCTGACATATCTCCGGCATTTTTGCTATTTCATATTTCAAGTTAATACAATGGAATTAAAAATAAAGAGGAGGAGACATATAATGTAGAGTCTAACCGTTGCGAGTAAAGTAACTAAAGAGGTGGTCACAAGATGGTGGCTGGTATTTTATATCGGATCAACAGTTTCTGATTTCCGATGAAACGAACTTCAACCAGTGATTTTTGAATTGAAAAATCGCCTTATTTTAAAAGCTCATGCAAAATGTCTCTCACAAATTTGGAAAAATTTTCGATTCGTTTTTACTGGTGGATGTTCACCCGGGAATTATAATCTCCTTCACTGACACTGACAGGAGTTTGTTTGTTTGTCACATAATGGTGGAAATGCAGGGCCTCAGTACCGCTGATTTAAACTTCCACCAGTAAAAATATATTTATCTGTCTTTCGCCATAATTAGACTGAAATTCAGCATTAAGTAGCAGATTAAAAAAAGGTGAAAACTTCTATTCTAATTTACTGGTGGCAGTTCGCATAGGTGCAAAGAGTCATTTCGAATCCGGTTACAGTTGAAGCTTTACCATTTTGAGGATATGTCAGTTCGTCTTTATTCGTAGTTCCATGGATCATATGCGACTAGAGACGCTATCTCGATTTTTATACTAAAAGCGTATGCGTAGGCCACACAGTTGCATAATCTTTGAATAAGAACTGTAAATAAAATATTTTGTATATAAAGACAACGTGATGCATAGAGATTCAAGAAAATTGTGTCAAAATCGTTTTAGTGATAAAAAAGTTTTCAGCAAGGTTTAGAAAAATGGATAACATAGACGCAAAAATACTTACGCCATTTTTTTACCAGAAAACTTTAATACAAATTTTTGTATATTTAACACTAGAAGCGCCATTAGGGATCACTTTGACCCACTGCCAAATTGTAATAGTTTATATGAACCGGAAATTTCTTCTTAAGCTATGTTAAATGTATGCAGCGCAATAATAGGCTAATTAAAAAAGTTAAATAGTTCTAAATAAAAATTCTTGTGTGAAACAATTTTTATAAAACTTGAGTAAAATAGTCGGCGGTTCTAATGTTAATCAGGACTTCGCCGATATACATTAACCCATTGAGGGGCAACGGTATATATTATATACCACCTACGATTAATGACGTTTTACACCAGAAAAATTTTATTAAATTTTACTTTTCTAACTTTGGTGGAAAAAAGCCGTAAAATTGCTTTTCCTTATTTTGAAATAATTTTTTTTCTAATTTTCCGGTGGGAATTCAGCAATTCACAAATGTAATTGCTTGCCCCTCAAAGGGTTAAATGACCAAATATCTCAAGCACATTCGATTTTGAACATTTTGTTTGAATATCTAGAGAAATATTAGACGAGTTCTTACAGGCTAATTCCATAGGTTTTTGTAATGTAAGTCACATAGCTGATGAATGCTATGCTTCTTGGCCACCGTTATTTTCGAAAAGATTGTTTGGCCTTATTCAATTGACGAGATATCGCCGATAAATTAAGTCACATTTTCCCGTTCTGAAATACTGGTAGTCAAAAATCGTAGCATGTGATTTACACTACAAGTAGTCATGGAACTAGATACGGAACTTCGGAAAGGAAAAATACACATTTAAAACATCGTAAATGTCACCGAAAGTATAGTCTTGAAAACAATTAGAGTGATCACAACAGTCGAATAATAATATTTCAAATTATCTAGTAAAATAAAATGTTATCCAGCTGTAGTAGATGTCAAAGCGGTTCCCATGAGATATTTGTGTCAATTTCTGTAAAAATAGAACGCATATTCAAGGAGATTTTTTTTTAAGAATTCAAAATAGTCTTTTGTTTTTAGCATACAAGGTTTTCAAAAAAATTAAGACCATTTTTAGAAAATTGGACAGTTTACAGTAAAAATAATATACTGAAATGAAAATATACGAAACATAATATTTAATGAAATAGGGTTATTTGAAAGAAATCTCGGAAACAATAACAAAGTGTTATTTCATAACAGTGTTGCCAGATGGGCTACTTTTTTTAAAATCAGATTCTTGATTGGCACCACATTTTTGAAATTGTAAAATGTGCCTTATTTAATGACATATTAATTAAGGCAAAAACAAAGTTAATTTTACCGTTTCAAAAAAGTGGTGCGAATCAAGAAATCTAAATTTAAAAAAAGTAGCCCGCTGTCAATACTGTTTCATAATTTGGAAGTCAGATATATAGGTTTACTCATATGACACTGGAAATTGATTGTTTTGAAAATTCAGAATATTGTGATGCAGAGTGTTAAATTTTAATTAAATTCTTAAAATAACTGAATGATAAGGGATTTTTCAAAAATTGTCAATTTTTATTACTTGATCTTATTTTTTTCTCCAAAAAGGAGCATCCATTTTACATATGTAAACACAGTTTATGAATGGATACTAAGGCTTTGTTCAGTGGCGTAGCGTCAGGGGGAAGCTGGGTCATTTTATTACCAGTATTATGGTATGTAAATTTTGTTTTTAATAAATCGCATAAATTTCAATAATTAAATAAATCCAAAATTTCTATATAATATTGATGGCAGTAAAATGATTCCCTCCCCGGCCCCCCTCCGATGTTGCGCCACTGATTTTTATATTAGTTTTCCTTGGAAAGGACTCCGTCAGGTGGTTATTACAAGGAGAACTAAAGCAACAATAAGAAAATTATTGGTACCATAATTTCCTGCATATAATCCGCGTATCAAAATGTCTTTCAATAGAACATTTTGAACCAGAAAACAAGTTTCTTATACTTCGAACAAAGCAATTCAAACTTGGGGGAAAAAAACTATTTTTTTCGGCCTATGAAATATTTACAAAGCAATTTAAAGCGGCGATTACATTTAAATTTAAAATACCAAAGTAGGAGTTTAAAATAGGAATCTTAATATATTTTTTCAATATTTGAGAATTAATTATAAAGAAAAAAGATCTTTGTTAAAACCGTTGTAAAGGTAATTCAACACTGACAGCGCTTGCGCATATAGAATATATTACTAATTTACTATTCTATACTTCATCCAGCATCTCTAAAATCGTATAAATATATTTAGTTGTATTTATTTAAAAGAAATTGAAGAAAAATTATTTCACTTTACGACAAGTAATATATTGTCCGCCATTTACTAATCATTATGATAAAGTGTCTTAGATTTAATGTAATTTATTGGCTTGGAGGCTTTGTTGCACTTTATACATCACTACATTTGTGTCAAGCAGATTTGAAGTCATAATGTGCTTTCAATACCAGCGCTTCGAAATCCGATCAACTAGAGTGTATCATTTTAATGACATCAATTTCAAATGTTATTAAATATGATTTTTATGTAATTAAATTTTACTAACTAGATTTACAATGTAAATTGATTATACCTCAGTATTATCAACGATAATTTGAATCAATTAACAATTTAACTCGTTTATCCGAATTGTTATGCGTATGACATCCAATAATTTTAATGAGACTTAGGAACTCATTTACTATCAAGGGTTGCCAATTTGGCCTTTTGTTAACTCCGAAAATTCGTTTTCATACCAGAAAATAATTTTAAGTTTTCTTCCTTTATTTAACGACAAACGTATTCAGACTACTCACTCTCATTTCATTTGCGTTGGAGCTCTGTTATGAGGTAATCGTGTGTGATGTTAGCTCCTTCGTGTGATATATTTTCGCAGTTTTAAATGGCAGATGGTGCGGTTCGTGTGAATAGTTTCATCTCTGTTTGAGCTATAGCATGGCGTCGATGGAGGATACGAGTTATATGGCGGATGTTATTGAAAATATCGCAAATGGAACGTTAGTCAGCAATTTTAAGGAATAATTTGATAATATTTCGACCAATTTCGAGGACTATTCTAAAAAAAAAAAAATACTGGCTGATTTTTACACCTTTGAGGACAGATACATTTTGGACTTGAAAGCTAAAGAAGGTTACACTACTTCACCTACCGATCAAGAGGAGGTAAGAAGAACCTGCTTTGATGGTTTTTCTTTGCTAAGGGAGCCTACTATTGATAATTTGTTAAACTCTGCTATTTTTAGTTTTTCTGTTCTATTCAGTATAAAAAAGCACCTAACTTAATCATTAATGACAGTAACCTTTAAAATGAATTATTCAATGCTGTCAAAAAGGGTATTAAGCGTCCCTTGTCAGATGAGAGTTCTACTATCCCTCTTGCTAATAAATTCAAAAATATTGCAAATGAAGTTAATTTAAGCGAAAATGTTGATATGGAGCAATCCAATTCTAATGTTAGTTCCGTCCAGGAATACTGGTAACTCTAAAAAACCTACTAATCCTTTCTATATCGAAATCGACCAAAATTGGGCGACGCTAGCTCAACAAATTACCGAGTTAATTCTGAAAAACCCAAAATAGCTCTAAAAGGAGAACGCTTAGTCGTTCAATGTGCTTCTGATAATGACTATAAACAAACGCAGAGGTGGCTAAATCAAAAAACAATAAAATATACTACTCTTGACCCCAGAGAGTTAAGACCGAAGAAAATATGCATTAGGGCCTCCCATGTTATACAGATGTTAAACTAATAGAAGAAAGCCTTCTCGAGCATGGGTTTGCAGTCACCAGGGCTGTCATGCTTAAAAATAGAGAGACAGGGCATCCCATGCCAATCTATATGGTAAATGTCATACCACGAAAAAACTTTGAGGAAATCTACAAAATCAACGTGATCCACTATATTTCTGTTAAAATCGAAGCCTTTACTTCAAAAAATAAAGTCAAACAATGCTATCGGTGTCGAGGGTATGGGCATGCCTCAGAGGTGTGCGGCTTTGACGCCAAATGTGTCAAATGAGCACAAAGGCAGAATTAAATTTACATGCGCTAATTGTGGCCTTGGACATGCCGCGAATTTCCGCGGGTATCCTAAAAATCCGTACAGACTTGAAAATAAACAGAACAGAATAACAACACGTAATAGCGTCAGCAATCTCTCCTCAGAAACCCAAATTCTTGCCGATATCTTTAAAGATTATAACTACATCAAAAAACCTTCGACTAATGAACCCTCAACCAGTACTAGCTTCTTAAATTCCGAAATTAATGTTAGTGAAACCTCAGATACCCTTTCTTCTCCTACTACTGAAAAAACTAATAATACTCAAAATTTGAAAATTCCCTTAAATTACTCTAATGATATTAAAGATATACTTAACACCTTCAATGAAATAAAAGAAATTTTTCAAATTACAAAATTTTTAAGCTGCATCAAAAACATTTCAACTCAAACTAAAAAAATGATAACCCCATGCAAAAATTAACGGTTATCCTTAACGAATTCGACAAACTCGCTAACCTTCTCAACTTAAATGAAGAATAACTTCATTCCATGCTATACTTTTTCTCTTTCCTTGTCTTTCTATCCATTTTGTGTTAAAAAAAAAAAAAAAAAAAAAAAAAAAAAAAAAAAAAAAAACTTTTAAACTGCTTTTTCCTATGCGTTTCATGTTTTTTATTATGGTCTCCTTTTATCACCTATTTTCATCGAGTTACCAGACTGGGCGGGCTCCGTTCTCATTTCCCCTTGTTCCCCTGTGCTTTTTGAGCTTTTTTCAGTCCTGTTAGTCTGAACTCTCCTCAGTGTTGTTTTATTATTATTATTGTTTTCTACTCTCTATGGTGCATTAACTTTTAAGCTTTAATCACTTTTTTCTGTAAATATGTAAATATTTCTTTTTTCTACTTTCGAACTTTGCTTTGCATTTATTGTGTTATATTAATGTATGGTCTCTGTTAAGAGTCTTTTTTTTAATGCTGGGGCTTCCTTTGGTAGCTTTTTCGACTGTCATGGACATTTTATTTGGATCATATGGAACTTTTTTTTTTCTCTTATTGCTATACTAACAATTTTTCATTGTTTTTCTTCTCTACTTTTATTTTTTACTTGTGGCCACCAGCCGCGTTTAAACTTTATTTTTTTCTAAGGCTCCCAATGCATTGAAACACGCAACCTTTTTAGACTGGAAGTAAAGTTGCCAAGCAACTAGGGAATCCAAAAACCTGCTTACATTGTTCCATTGAGACTGCTCATCATATAATGTCAGTTGAACAATGTAGATGGCGTTCTGGATGCGAAAAAAATTAACAGTAGAACCGCCATGAGGGGTCATTTTGACCTATACCAAATTAATAATAGTCGATATTCGCACCAGAAATTTTTCTTCGGATACACAAAATTAAACAGAGCAAAAATAGGTTAATTAAGTAAGTTAAATAGTTTTAAATAACAATTCTGGTGTGAAATACTTTTTATGAAATTTGAGCAAAATTTCTGCCGGGTCTATTGTTAACGTGCAATATGAATGTGATTCGTCTAGGTGAGGCAGCCATGGGGGATTTTTTTTTTTAAGTTTGTCTAATCCACATTAAAAAAAAAAAAAAATAAATACTTTAATGATTAAAGTAGAAGTGAGTGTAAATGAAATCATTGAAAGATTAAGAATATATAAAAAGAGAAAATCGAAAAAGAAAGATAAAAGATTTCCATTAGACCCATAAAAGGCTGGCAAAAGAGCTACCGAGGGATCGCCCCTCCTCGTTAAAAAGGGAGAAAAAGCAAAAAAAAAAATAATAATAATAACATTTAATTTAAAAAAATGTTAAAAGACAGCAGATTAACAGAATGTTGCATAATTTTATCTCACAATAAACAAGTTAAATATTTCTACTTTAAAAATTTGGTGGTAATCAAACAATCTGAATTAAAAAAATGTAGCCTACACTTACAGAGAGCGACGCTTAACCCTTTCAGAGCAAAGTACTAAAATGTTAAAATGATGGAATGACACCGGTATTTATAATGAAATTTATACGAAACTAACTATGTAAAAGCCTTTTTTTCCGCGTACATTGCATTAAGCAAAATTTAATTCTTAAATTCCAATGTGTGTCAGTGTGCCATTTTAGAATTAAAATTAAGTGGTATATAATATGCCGATGCCTTTAAAGGGGTTGGGTTGTTAATTGCTGAAAATTCTGATATTGGAGAAGGCGAAGAATTATTTTGTAAAATAATTGTAACCAGAAGCTCTGGACCGTCTCTGGCTACGCCACTGATGTTAACGCATCATAATGTCCAATTATCATTAAAAAATCCATCACTTATAATATTTTGTATATACCATGTTTTTAAATGTGAGCGAAATTTAACTTTCTATAGAATTCAAAATATATTATTGGTACTCGAACGTTTTAACATTTAACTCAAAATTAATGCAAACATTTGTGAAAATATAACTAATTCGTGTTATGCATAATTTTATATTTTCCCCTTCAAACACGTGCAAATAAGAATTCGCTGTCCTTCCAATTATCAGTTTCGAAATCCCTAAAAATACAATGCGTTACTTCAAATTCGTACAATTAAAGTGGAGCGCTTATTCCTAAGCTTCACATATTTCAAAAGATCTCTACGCACTGAACAAGGTTATTCTTAATTTGCTGTTCCATGTGATTTAATGAGTAGTAGAATGATATCCTGAAATGTATGTATTCGAAAATTTGTTCCGTTCAGCTTTGAAATGATTATGCGATTTCAATATCAAAACATCTGTTCAGCTAGCGTGCAACAATTTCATGAAAAAAAGTTTAATGAAATTTCTGAGAAATAAGGTGAGATATGCGATAGTAGATTATTATAAGTTTTAATTACAATTGGTAGTTTCTATCAGTTCTAATATGTACTATTAGTCATATTTTTACATTTTGCTGCCATTAGTCTGTTATGATAAAACTGAAATTTATTATTCTATCAATTTAACAATCCAATCTAAATCAAAATACAGTTTTGACCTTAGAGGGTTTGAATTAAACAAGCTGATATTTATGACTTACAGAAATAATAACACGATTTAACCAGTGCGGCCTTATCTGGCGGGCTTTTTATTCAGTCGTCACCACGAAGTTTAAATAGCTATTTTTGTGTGCAAAAATAGAGAATCCTCTAATAATATAGTCTAAAATTACTGACCAAAATTAACTGGTGTGAATTTGGATTACCAGAGGGAAAAGAAGAAAAAAAAAACCCATCACATAAACTGACTCTGGAAATAACACTAATACGCCGATTATTTTACAAAAGTATTTTAGAAATAATTTATACCAGATTTTTTATTTAAAACTATTTAACTTGTTTCTCCATGGTGCATACTATTTAACATATTTTATATAAAAAAAATGATTAGAATCGAAATATTTTTATTTGGTAACTGTCAAAATGACCACTATGACGCTTCTAGTGTTAATGTTAGTGATCTCAAATGTTTAACCCTTTGAGGGGCGGTGGGATATTATATCCCAACTGCGTTTAGTTAAGTTTTTCACCATATAATTTTAATTCAGTTTTACTTTTATAGCTTTGGGGGAAAGTGTTGAAAAATTAATTTTCCTTATTTCGAAATATTTTTTTTTTAATTTCCGGTGGCAATTTAGCATCACATAAACGCCATTGCTTGCCACTCAAAGGGTTAAAAATGAGAAATCGGTATCTTTCTCATTACAGAACTGCCACAGGCGACTATGTTTTAATTCTTACTGACACCACTTTCTCAAATCCGAAATCCTTAACACAAACTTCGACAACATTTGCAAGAGTTTTTTTTTTTTTTTTTTTGTAATATAATTAAAAATTTATATTAGAAAAATGCTGGTGCAACCAGAATATAAAAATAGTCTTCTGTGGCATCCATGTCATTAGCCATTTAAAAATAGCAGAAATACTTTAAATATTTCCTAATTAAAAAATACACATTTCTAATTAGTATATGAAATAACAATCATGCACTGGATAATGTTATTTCGAGCTTGTTATTCCACGGCATTAAATAACTAGAATGCATCCCTGAAATGTGTCTAGCGTGACTTTGCGCCATTTAGTTTTGAAATGGTAATGTGATTTCAATATAATTACATTTCAGTCTGGTCAGAGAGCGTACAATGTTTCCATTACATTTCTGATATGTAGGGTGAGATACACAATCTCAATTGATTATAATTTATGACTGTCACTGATATTTTTAATTATGAAAACATTAATTTGCATGTTTGTAAATTATTGCCGCAAAATGTTTCTCTTTAAATACAATTAAAATGTTATTGGTTCAATCGTATTATATCAATTTAATATTTAAATATCTAAATAAAAGTTAAGGGGAGACGAGTGAAATATTAAAAAAAATGATTTTTTTAATTGGCCTA
This sequence comes from Maratus speciosus, assembly GCA_963932465.1. Taxonomy (NCBI): domain Eukaryota; kingdom Metazoa; phylum Arthropoda; class Arachnida; order Araneae; family Salticidae; genus Maratus; species Maratus speciosus. The sequence goes on from OZ010794.1 coordinate 241,097,852, forward strand.
AAAAATACTTTGAACCTTCCTAAATCCATTGGTATGGCCATTTCTTTTTCTGGACATTAGAAATAATTACAAAAAATCAAAGGAAAGTCAAGACTGGGACGCCACGCCCCTCACATTAATTTTACTTTAGCATTAAATTATTTATATTTATTATATGTAACTAAATTTTATCTAAGTCTTTAGATATACTTTAATTTGTGTGTTTGATAAAACTGTGCAACAACTTCACAGAAGTCTGAAGTGTCTAAGTTTTTTAGCTCTCCGAAAATTTGCACTTTTCCGGTAAAAATCCCCGTAACTCCTTAAGTACTCGAGCGATATCGATAAAGAAAATTTGGTGGTAGAGTATAAATTTATGATAACGTGTGACAGACATAAAAAAAAAAAAAAAAAAAAAAAAAAAAAAAAAAAAAAACCTGATAAATTTCAGAAAAAAACTTTTCTAAAAATAGAAAATTTCAGAAAATCGGAGACTAGTTTCAATGATTTTTCACAAATTTAAAATTTCTGAATATGGTTTTCTAGAACAAAATACGAACTAAAAAGAAATCATAGATACAAGGTTCGCACACTCCTTGGAATTTCCAAGGACTCTGGCACCACTATTAATGATAAGAAAATGTACATTTAATTTTTAAAACACTGAAATCACACCGCCTTTATTCTCAGATTTTACAATATTTTTCTGCAGTGAAGTACTGTGAAATTACTGTTAAAATTTTGTGGTAAGACAGTTCGAACCCTGTAGATAGTACCTTTTTCTAACTTCTTTGTCTTTGTTTAAAAAAAAAAAAAAAAAAAAAAAAAAAAACATATTAATCCGAGAGAACGCGTGCAAACCAAGGGTATGAATGGTTTTTACTTTGTCACAAATAAATACAAAGAGTAATCGTCAACATATTTAGTTGGAGACTATTGTTAAAAGTTTTGCAATAAAATAACTTTAAAATTATGCTGACAAGTCTAAAAACAATACGCACTCTTGGCCTATCAGGCCGGCGGCGTCCTCCCTGGTTAATATCTATATTTAACACGCTCACGCCGGCGCGGTGGGTAGCACTTGACTGTCTCAGAGTTGTCAAGTCTCCGGATTTTTGCACACCACTTTTATTTTAGAGAAAATGTTGTTCCTTTAATTCGTCCAATAGAACACTGGTATCCAAAAAGCCAGAGACTTCACAGCTCCGAAACAGTCGAGTGTGACCCTCCGCGCCGGCGTGAACGTGTTAAAGAAATTCCTTTCTGGAAATCACTTTTGGAATGACTTTTACGAGTTCTTGAGACTTTCTTTGTCTATATTTCTGCTCTAAAATATTATCGGGCAGCTTTTTCTTTTGCGCTATTGCGCTATGTAACCTAGATCTTTAACCCTTTAAAGGAAGCAAAAATGTCTTCAAATATTGAATTCTCACCGGAATAATCGAAAAGTTTTATTTTTTAAAAAAAGGAGAAGCAATTTTTCATCGACTTCCCTTCAAAGTTAAAAATATAAAATTTAGTTTAAATTTTCTGGTGAGAATCTTCTTTAAATTAGGTGGGATATATTTTATCCCACCGCCCCTCAAGTGGTTAAGAAGAACAGTGTTCGTACGGGTCCTGGAATTTCCAGACCAGGAAATCCTTTGGTACAGAATTTTCTTATAGAAAATCTCTCCCTAAATAACGCGAAATTTATCGTGTTGCAATTAGATTTATTCATTGTAATATATATATATATATATATATATATATATACACTATGACGCAAAAGTTTAGACAATGAAGAAATTCTTACATACTTTGAAAAATATTTATTCAATTTTCAAATCACTGCTTGAAATTAATGTGCTGTACATATAAACAATATTTATAACAAAGAAAAGTGGAATTGTGCATATTGCAATAAATTAAATGGTAACAAAAATAAACTGCTGTCTCAAAAGTTTAGACACAAATTAAATAAAATCGAAATAAACAATTTTTAAAACCTGGTTGCGCATCCATGCTTATGTATTACGTCATATACACGAGATTGCATGGAAGAAACTAAATCTTGCATAGTTTGTGGATCGATATCGTACCATGCATTCTCAATAGATGTCTTAAGTTCCTTTTCAGAAGAGTATTGTCTAGCGTTGCTATAAACTTTGCGACACATGATGCTCCAAAGGTTTTCTATAGGGTTAAGATCTGGGCTACATGCTGGCCAGTCGAGAACTCTTATATTATGGGAATTAAACCAAGATTTTGAATGTTTTGCAGTGTGAATTGAAGCATTGTCTTGCTGAAATTCCCACTGAGGACCCCCTAGAAGCTCAGCAAATGGCAGTAGGTTTTCTTCTAATGTCTGTGTATAATGCTGTGAAGTTTGACGACCACTGGTGAAGGTCAGAGATACTTGTCCATTATAGCAAAAGGCTGCCCAAACCATCACCGAGCCCCCTCCTTGTCTGCGACTAAAAAAACGTCGAGGTTCCTTCCGCAAGTCATGCCAATACGATAAACAACCATCTGGACCATCCAGATTCCACTTTTTTTCATCGCTAAATATGACTGACTGCCATTTCTCTCCATATGACATATGCTTTAGAGCCCACATAAGTCTTTGTAACTTATGATGTGGTTTCAGAGCTGGTTTGTTCTGCATTTTGCTATAAACGATTGTTCCTTTTTCCAAAATTCGTCTACGAATCGTATCCTTTGATACAGAGAGTCCCGATGAGCTTTGAACTCCACGTACGCTCATTTGTTGAGTACTCGCTAGTCTTTGTATCAGGCGTTCCTCTCGTACATTTGTCACACGTGGCCTCCCAGACCGACATTTTGCTTTATATTCGGAACCACTCGATAAAACTCGATAAATAGATTTTTTTGACCTATTAATAATAGCAGAAATTTCAGAAACGCTCTTCCCTTCACCTTTCAACTGCCAAATCCTTGAAACCTCATTCACTTGAATTTCTTTAGCTCTCGGCATGTCGACTATGAAACGCAATCGTTTGCAGAACTTAAGTACTCCAAATTTGTGACATCATCGATTCTAAATTTGCATATGCCAGCGAATATTCAAAGAAATTTAGAATAGTGTCTAAACTTTTGCGACAAGCACATTTGAATTTTTATGAAAAAAATTAGTATTATAGCAAATAAATCGACTGTCTTTTGTACATAGCATTTTAAATCAGTTTTTGAATATATTTACAGGTTTTTGTAATTCTGACGTCATAATTCTACATTTTAAAGCTGAATGACGTCATTGTCTAAACTTTTGCGTCATAGTGTATATATATATATATATATATATATATATATATATATATATGGATGTTTCACCTGAAAAATAACGGTACCATTATGAAACCTGAAGGAGAGCAATTATTTATGTTTCCTTTGGGAACGATTGATCAGAACGGAAAGTTTATTATATACCCAAATGTCAGAAATTACATCGGTGACGATGGTTCCATATTCGCAGAATTAAACCGGTTTTAAGGTTTTTGCTCAATATAGAAAGCTTTGTCTTCATATATATATTATATTTTCAGGGGTCGCACATATCCTGAAATTTTACGATCAAAAATTTCTTCTGTACGAGTATTTTCTTTTTGAAAATCTCTTTTTAGATAAGGCAAAATATCGCGCGTATAACCTAGATTTATCTTTCTATAAACAAATACTGATATTTATCTGAAAAAAATTGCTCTCAAGCGTACGACCCCCTGAATTTTGCTATTATTTCTTTCTTTTCTTTTCTTGTTTTTTTTTAAATTCCGAGCACGGACAACGACGGCGAGTCAGATATTTATTCAATAATATTAAGTCTTTGCACTCGAGTGTTCCGGATCGGAGCCATTTAAAATTTGTCTTCAAACTCGAGGGCTCCGCTACGGAGACGATGCAAATAATTTTGTGATACCTGTCTAGAAAAGCCAAGATGACATATTGGCAATTGCTTCGAGAGGTATTAGACTTTGGACGATTACAAAATGTAATAATTATATATATAGGGTAGATGTGCCAGTAATGGACACCCTTAAGGAATTTCTTTAAAAATCATTTTTTTATTAATAGTTATAATTATTATATTCCAGTTTTTTCAATATTATATTAATCTATCAACAATATTTAACCATTCTTATAGCCTCATTTCCCCATATGAATAGAAATTTAATTTTAATTAACAGAAATATATCAAAACACCCAAAAGCCCAGTAATGGACACCCTCTGGCCCAGTAGTGGACACTCTCTGTTCCAGTAATGGACACCCCATAAAAAGTAATAAATATAATTGTTTTTATGACTGTATTTAGAACCAGAATTTAATGAATACATACTAATGAAACAAAATAGTTATTTTAAATAAATTTAACAATTAGGATACCAGTAATTAATAAAATATTTGTGATAATCATTAACTGTTGGCATCAATTATTGTAATTATCAGAAGATCGATGTTTTAATTATTTTAGATGGATAATTTAAAATACTAAATATCAGACAATTACAGCTATCAAATTATTGAAACAGTGGTGGATTTAAAAGGTAATAATAATAATAAAAAAAAGTTTTGGAATATTAATGTTTAGTTTTGTGCCACTATTTTTAATAATCTTCCAGAGATTACTTGATATATCATTTATAATAATTAATATTACAAATATGAAAGAAATGATATTGTGAGTTGAATATTTTAAATACTAAATAAAATAATTCCAAAATAAAACTGTAGAACTGATGTTTGAGGCCACTGATCTGCAGATTTACTAGTTTCATGAATATTACCTATAACTTTCATTAATAGTATTGCATTTTTTTTTTTTTTAAACAAGGAAGCATTTAAGACAGAAAATGGATATTTAATAGCTTCTGTAACTTAATTGTTTTTATTTAAACGGAGAGGGATTAAGCCCTATGAGCTCCTCTCTGACTGTGCTCTTAAACTGTATTTTTCTGCTTCCTGGCTGGTTTGATTGCCAGATTGTAAAATATGTGAGGTATATATATATGTACTACATAAAAAAAAAAAAAAAAAAAAAAAAAAAAAAAAAAAAAATGAAATTTTATTAATCACATAAAATAACTTAAAAGCAGCTATTTATAAAAGTTTTGGTGTTATTGCATTTTGGTAAGTATAATTTAAAAATTAAATTTGATTATTTAGGTTTGTAGTTAAGTCAAAATATTTTATGCACTATAAACATTACTGAAATTGCATTTTTAGCAATGTCTACATGGGGTGTCCATTACTGGAAAATGACTAATTAACCATCCCAGTAATGGACACCCCCTCTTAAAACCTTAAAAATAAATGAAATTTAGTAAATGGCCGTTAGTATATAATATTCTAAGTTTCCTATTGCTACTCAAACAAAAACATTCAAATTTTGCAAGAAAATAAATAATATATAAATTAATTAAACGAAGCCAACTCTTAGCCTCTTCATTAAGATTTTCACAGAAAAACAGTGAAACTTTGAAATATTATTTTCTGCTTCTTGATTGATTTGATTAAAAGTGTAAACAATAACCCAGTTTTATAAAACATGCAAGGGGGTATTATAAAAAAAAAAATAATTAAAGCTAAATATTTATTTGTTATTTTTTTATGAACCAAAAACATCAAGGGGTGTCCATTACTTGCACATCTACCCTATATATATTTATATATATCATAACATTTGTATTCATAACTAATTTAAAAAAAAAAAAAAAGATATAACTAAAATCGCTTCGAGTTGCTGGTAATACGAATGAAAAAAAAAATGTTCGAGTTCAAAGGGTTAAATATATTTTACTCTTTAAGTATTTTTGCTTTACGATGCATGTAAAAGAATGAAACAAAGGGCCTACCATCTGTGCAGTGTATCATAGCTTTGCACGACTTCTTGCCGGGCCCCTTCAAAAAAGCGTATAGACAAGATATCACTGTGTTTTTAATTATTTATTTAATTATATATTTTTTTAATTATTAATATCATGTACTAGCGGTTTGTATGCATATATGCATGAGTTTCTTGAATTTCGGAATGTATTATTAAAATCGTTTTAGCGTTTAAACGTAATTCAAAATATTTCTTTTTAGTTTTTTTATTTATTTTATTATTTTAATATCCATTAGACATCTTAATTATTCAAACTTGTTATGTATGCATAAATCAGTTTGTGTCATTTACTCTGCAATTCGCAATGTGCTTTCTTCACTATGTTTATGCACTTTTTAACACTCTAATGCATGATTTTTTTTTTGATTTTTTCTTAATAAAAAATATATTACCTTCCTTGACGACCATAAATTACATGAAAAATATTGAAAAAATTTTCATTCTTATATTTTTTAGTATTTTGAAGTTTTTTAAATTGTTGCCAAATGGCAACACCATGCATTAACACACACACACACACAGAAAAAAAAAAAAAAAAAAAAAAAAATTGAACTTTGCCAACTAGCAATACTGTGCTATTTTATGGCATTTTTTTTTTTTTTTTTTTTTTTTTTTTTTTTTTTTTTGTAAATTATAAGATTTTAAATGCATATAATACTTTACATACACTTAGAAAAATAAAATTATATATATATATACACTCGTATATGTGTGTATGCATATACGTGTGTATATATATATATATATAACCATTAATTAAACATTACCGACCATCATCAAAAACTGCAATATTGTGATATATATACATATATACATATACTATATATATATAATAATTTTAAATCAAAATTTAACTTACAAAACTTATAACAATATTAAACAAAATTCTATATAAAGACGGCATGTAATAATATTATACATGAATTGTTATCTATCAATAAAATAATAATGGTACAAATTATAGTTCTAAGATATTTAATGAACATATGAAGTTAGATGCTACAATAGAATCATTTTAATTTATAAATGAATAAGAAGATATGCTGTACTGATACAGAACACAATAGAAGTATTGTAAAATATTATAATATAATATAATATAATATAATAATATAAATAGTATAATTAAATAAATACATAATAAAATGCGGAAAAGCAGCCATATTTATCCTGTATTTTAAACCAATTGAAATAATTTAAAATTAAAAAACCACAATGGGTTTAAAAGTGTAATATCACATGCAAAATACAATGAAACAATCATAGGCTAATAAAATATACTCCATAAATATACGTGCAATGCAGCAGAGCACTGTAGAATTTTATAGCTTATTTATCAAAGTTATGAATGGTAACCAATGGAACATTTATTGTTTTTGTTTAAACATAGAGGTACCAAACCCTTAATGCATTTTACTCTAGTGTAACCTTAACAGCCCAGAACTTTACACCGTTGTTTTTTATCTAAGTGTTGTGGCCAGAGATGGATTTTATCATTCCTGACATCTTTAGATGTTTCATAAAGCTGAAAACAATGGACTACTAAGTTGTTACTATAAAATTTTAATCATTGCTTTTTTGATGATGTAACTGGTACCTTCAGGGGGTCATAGACACGGAAGCACAAGAGAGGGAGAATAGAGCCCCTTTAAAACTGAAAAAGAAGTATGTTGGTCATTTTTTTATCTTTTGGCTCCCGTTTAACAAAAAAATTATCTGCCATCAGGTGGGGACACTCAAATCGGGAGTCCCGGGGCAGCTGCCCGCATGCCCCTGCATTAGTCAGGCCCTGGTTTTGCAGTAAACTGAGAAGATTTTGTATTTAATAAGAGTCGTTTATCGAGTTAGGGTGACATATGGTGATAAAAGTGAAAAAAAAAACTAAATATTATGCGAACCAGATAACAATTTATAACAAACAATGCTCAAAATGTTTACAAAAGCGAAACTCAATTCATGGTGTTGCCAAATGGCAACAAATGTATATTCATGTGCATGCAATTTTTGTTCCAATAAACATTACTGAAAATTATTTAAAATAACTTTTAAAAGTATGTTCCTTTCAGAAATATTTTTTTCAAATGAAATTTTGCATGTTAAATATTTTTATATGAGTTAGAAATGCAACTATAGCTAACAAAATTGAAGGTATCAAAAGTTGCTTTTTATTTGTAATTTATAAACAGCTATTGCCAACTATGATACTTTTTATGAACTGAACCTAAATATAGGACCAACATGAATACGTAAAGCATGAAGTTGTCAAGAGACAACGGCAAATAAACAATAATGAAGAAAAATTTGATATGTTGCCAATTGGCAACAGTATGCGCTAGAGGGTTAATCTGTTAACACCTTGAGAGGCAAGCAAAAATGCCTCTATATTTTAAATTCTCACCAGAATAATCGAAAAATTTTACTTTTAAATAAGGAAAAGCAATTTTTCAACAATTCCCCTCCAAAGTTAAAAATATAAAATTTAGTTAAAGTTTTCTGGTGAGAATCTTGTTTAAATTAGGTGGGACATATTTTATCCCATCGCCACTCAAGGGGTTAATCTGTTTTAATAAATTTGTAAATTTATATCGTATCATTTTAATATTATATTTAAATAAAAATAATGTTTTGAGGTGTCAAGTTTTAAGTAAAGAACCTGCAATTTATGCGATACACATCTTCTTCAAGATATACTCTTAATCTCTGCAGTAAATAAAAAAAATATGAATAAGAAAGCACTGTCTTGCTAATTTTTCATTTCAGAAGTTGTAGAAATATATTTGGTTATTTCTTATCCGTACAAATAAAGAGAAATATACATTTATATGCCGACAATATTTCAAATGATAATCAAGTGCATGATAACGTCATTTGCAGTTTGTATTTCAATATGAACTCATGACTAGAATTATCTCCATCAGTTTATGTCATTCTGATGTGGAATAGCAATTTATTTTCAATATCAGTACACTTAATCCCATTTCGTTTGAGTGCAACACTTTTTTGAAAATTTATATAATAAAGAAGAGATTTACAATTTTTAACGATTTTTTTTATTACCTTTGATTTTTTCATCAGTTATAATGTAGCATAGTGAGTATGTTTATGCTTTATTCGCTTTTATAAGTGGAATTTTGTTTGGTGGTATTGAGGCTCTGCGAATCCGACATATTGTGATTACATAAGCAGCAACCCACCGTTCCCTGAATGAGCACTGGCACAAAAATGGCGGCTGTCGTAGGCCGACTTTTTACAGTGAATGTATATTCCCCTGAATTTAAGTACCAATATATTCCAAAAGTTTTCTCTGACGTATTTAATCTCAGAAAAATAAAGCGAGAAAAAATATTAAAAATTATTGGTATCCAAATTCAAGGGACCGTGCATATACAAAAAAATCCCAGTCAACAACAGCCGCCACTTTTGTGTCAGAGCTGAGATTTACAGGGCAGCATGAGGCGACTATTTTTCTATTCTATTCGCCCCACTATTTAAAAAAAATTCTAATATATTTCTCTTGCAAATCTTGTCAAATTGTATATCAAAGATTTCTGTTTAGAGAAACCGGAGCGCGATAGAATTAAAGCTGCTTGTGGCAGCCCTGGGTTTAGTACTCAGGGTCAGGTGATCAACCTATCAATGTCAGTGAAATGGATTATATAATGCTGTCAAGGAAAAAACAGTCTATATCTTGTGGCTAAATCCTACGCATGGAACTATTAATAAAGAGGAACTGACGTATCCGTAAAATAGTGAAGCCTCACCTGTAACCACTATCGTAGGAGTTGTTTACCTCCGGTGGAAACTTCCACCAGTAAATTTATATAGAAATTTTCTGCTTATTTAAACGCCTTATTATTGCACAATTTCAGTCATAAATAATAGTAGAAACATGGTTTTTTTTATGGGTAGAAGTTTACTTTAGCAGGTAGTCACGCCCTGCGTTTCCGCCATATTGTTACAACCAGGGAAACAAACTGACAGTTTTACAAGGAAAACTGACACCGGTAAGAACTAATAGAAATTTTGGCCGCATTAGTGAAAAATTCTTCCATGAATAAGACGAAATTTTCTATTCAAGTTTTGGTGGGAAGCGCACCCCGGCGGCAATCAGAAACTGAAGATACGACTTTAAAAAAAGCAGCCGCCATCTTGAGACAACCTCCTCAGCTACTTCACTTGCAACTGGTAGACAGAGCACTATATGCATACTTACCAACATTTAACTAAACCTCCGTAAAATGTTAGTTAAATTAACCCTTGTTATAAGCGTTACTAACAAGAAAATTTATAGTAGGAGAGCTGTTGAACAGTTTTGAGTAGGTATTTGAGGCACCCTGAAAATTTGTGCAACACTTCTTTTGTAATGCCTGAATACAAAATCGAATGTCTGGCTGAAGGATCGTGGCCCAAAAACTGTGCCAGACACGTGTCTGGCACAGTTTTTGTGCCAACTAAAGTGTCTGTCATTTTCAAAATATTTTTTTCTAAGCATAAATATTATTCTGCCTCAATCTCAGCGTGCCTCAAATACCTTTTTTGGGTAGTCAAAAAATGGCACTTGACACGTGTCTGGCACAGGTTTTGGGACACTATCCTTCAGCCAGACATTCGATTTTGTATTCAGCCATTACAAAAGAAGTGTTGCACAAATTTTCAGGGTGCCTCAAATACCTTCCCTAAAATGTTTAACAGCTCTTGGGGTATTATTTGATGTATCATTATAGATTTAAAATCATGTTTCTCTATGAAATCTATTTGAATCAATTTCTTTAGTAAATTTCTGGTTCGAAACGTGTTTAACGTGGGTCAATTTAACTGACATTTTACGGAAGTTCACGGGAAAGTTAGCGAGTATGCTATATGTCTCCACCTCTTTATTCATAACTCCGTTATCCTACGTCACTTCACTCGAAATTGGTAGACGCTACATCATAATTTGTCTCCATTTTTTTATTCATAGCTCCATTATGTAGACATGTTTCAGATAACTTTCTATGAATTCCTTTTTCTAATCATGCAATATTTTGTAAATAAAAAAATAAAAATAAATAAATAAAGAGTAATAAAATTTACAATAAACATTCAGGCAAATTTTATCAAGTTTTGTAAAAAAATATTTCAAGCCAGAATTTTTATTTAAAACTATTTTACGACTAAAATTAACATTTTTGTCTGTGTACTCTTGTTGGAGTAAAAAAAAAAAAAAAAAAAAAAATCATTTGGTATCGGTCAAATCGTCGGTATCATGGCAAACGTCTTCAATATGAAACCAGTGTTGGCAGCGGGCTACATTTTTTTTTAAAATTCAGATTTCTTAATTGGCACCACTTTTTTGAAATAGTAAAATTTGCCTTATTTAACCACTTGTAGGGCGGTGATATCGTTATGGCAACACATAATTTTAATCCCTATTTGCCACATTGGTTATCGAAATTTTATAATGAAAATGTCACCTTTATTAAGTACTCGAAAATATACTTTTACTTGTTTACGAATAAATTCTCCTGTAAATACTGTTACAATTAAACTATTTGAAAATTTTACGAACACAAGTACCTTTCCCCTTAAAGGGTTAATGACATATTAATTAAGGCGAAAACGAGTAGAATTTTACCATTTCAGAAAAGTGGTGCCAGTCAATAAATCTGAATTTAAAAAAAGTACCCCACTTGCAGCACTGTCTTCCTATTGGAATGTTTGTCATGGTACTGACGATATTTACTGTTAAAAATTTGTGCGCATTCAAAATTCGCAGGTATCTTCACCCTTTGTATCACTACATTGCATCTGAACAACATATCCAAAACGCAATGTTAATTATACAGTAGGACTTTTTTATTTTTTACTAGTATCTCTCAAAACACTAGTCGATAAAAAAATTTCCTGAAATTCTTAACAGACGATAATACTGAGTTAATTGTTCATATAAAAGTTTTATTTATCATTTGTGCATCGTTTTTTCGAACAGGAACTTCGTAAATTTTCTAAAAATAAAAAGGCTGGAGACATATAATATATATATATATATATATTTACAAAGATAAGTTTGAAAACTTTACAATTTTGTATTTTAAAACTGACAATATTTATGAGAAATATGTACTTTTCTATTTATTACAGATGTGACAGAAGTACGTTAGATTAAATATATTTTTATTTTTATGTTATAATTTTTTTAATTATTTTTGACCTGCTTAATAAGAAGTATTCTATTATATGAGTAAATAATTTTCAAATCGCAGTTGTTGAGTCGCAAAGTGTTAACTCCTTGACGGGCGATGGGATATATTATGTCCCACCGGAAATTTTTAATTAAATTTTACTTTTACAAATTTGATGGATAAAAGCTGTAAAACTGTTTTTCCTGATTTTGAAATATATATTTTCAAATTTTCCGGTGTAAATTCATCACAAAGCGATATAAGTAAGCGTCCTATCTTAAATGGGAGAAGTAACCGCAAGATTAAAAGCGAGGGCACATCAATCAAAGCCATGCGCCACGTAGCGGATGGAGTGTGAACTACAGGTAGATACCTATTTTCTTACTGACATCACTAAAATTGTAAAGTTTTTTTCACCTTGATTAATAACTGAAGTTACTCTGATAAGGCGATGAAAATCAAAGCGGTATAAGTAAGCGTCCTACCTTAAATTGGAGAAGTAACCGCAAGATTAAAAGCGAGGTCGCATCAATCAAGGTCATGCGCCACGTAGAGGATGGAGTGTAAACTACAGGTAGATACGTAACTGTTTTCTTACTCACACCACTAAAATTGTAAAGTTTTTTTTCACCTTGATTAATAACTGAAGTTCTTCTGATGAGAAGAAGAAAACTTCGTGGCGCTAAGTGCACCTTGATGCCCCTCTCGCTAACGCCGTTATTTTGCAATAAATGTGGCAAACAAAATGCATCTCTGTGAGTGACTAAAGCTTTAGAAAATACGCGCCACACTAAAAACCCGCGTATGTGAATTATCACTCCGTCCACAAGGTGGCGCAGCTGTGCTAATTTACGCCTGATTCCAGCATTAAGTTTGTTCGCTTACTTATAACGCTTTGATGAAAATCTTCGTGGTGTCAAGTGCGTCTGGATGCCCCGCTCGCTACGCCATTATTTTGCAATAAATGTGGCAAACAAAATTCATTTCCATGAGTGACTGAAGGTTTAGAAAATACGCGGCATACTAAAACCCCGCTTATGTGAATTATCACTCCGTCCACAAGGCGGCGCAACTGTGTTAATTTACGCCTGATTCCAGCATTAAGTTTGTTCGCTTACTTATAACGCTTTGATTCATCATTTCAGGAACGCAATTGCTCGTCCCTCAAAGGGTTAAATAATCATCGTGCACTGAATAATGTAATTTGAAGAATTGTTATTCAATACTATTGAATGATTATAATGCTTTTCTCAAACATATGTATCAGTGCGTCTGAAACTTCCAGTCTTTAAAAATTAATGCGATTTCATTATCTATGAATTTCAATTTGGTTAGCTAGCGTGAAACAATTTCATGAAATTTTAATTAATTACAGATATGTTTAAAATATCATTTCATTGCAATTTATTATCAACATCTATGTTTCTAATCATTAATAATATGTTCTATTGACCATATTTGCATGTTTATGCTCAGTTTAAAACCCCTAGTGCATAAATCCATTTTAAATAACTGAAAATATATTTCGTACTTTAAAAAAATATTATAAATCGATTATTAAGATAAAAACTGTTAGATATTAAAAATTATACATTTGATACAGAAACTCATTGCTATTCAAATGTATGTGTTATTAATGATTCTGATCTATTTTATGCCCATCGCCTCAATCATGCATAAAGCAGGGCTGCCGCTGAAACAACTTTTCTATTCTATTGGAACCACTAATTTTAAAAAAGAAATATATTGAATATTTCTCCTGCACATGTTGCCAAACCGTATGTGACTTTTTTTGTTTTAAGAAAATTATGCCAGGTAAAATTAAAAAAAAAAAATTCTCCAGTGACAGCCCTAAAAAAAATCAAACGTATTTCCAATTTTCCATATCGAAAATTGCACGCAATATTTGGATTTCTTCAAAGCTTAACCCTTTCAGGCACTGTGTGCCCGGGTCTGGATACCTAATTTTAATTCCAAACTTACGAGAGGCACCAAGAATATTTTAGTAAAATTTTGCTTTTACAATGAGCAGTTAAAGTGACACGTTTTTAATTTCTAAAAAAGTCTTTTTAAAATTCCGGTGTCAGTCAATCATTTCATCATTTTACATCAAAATTTGTCCGTGCCGGAAAGGGTTAATCCTTACCCGCGCGGAACAATTCTGTTTATCAACTTATGAAATAATGGACTGACACTGCAATTTATAAACGAATTTATGAGAAAATAAGAACTTGCTTATTTTTATGTACATTATAATAGGAAGATTTTAGTTAAATATTCTTGGTGTTGTTTGCCAGTTTTGGAATTAAAATTAGGTGTCCTTTTTTAAAGACACCGCGCCGGTAAGGGTTAAAATCAAAGTAAGGTACAGATGACTAAGCCTCAAGTGTTGCAAATGATCATTAAGCTCTATATAATGTTAATACGAATTTCCTAATCATTACATTTAAATCATTTGAATGCATTCATGTAATTTATGAATCCGTGATTTTGAGCCATTCAGTTTGAAATGGTAATGTACTTTCGATATCAGTACATTTCAATCTTGTCATCTAGCTTGAAATACATTAATGAAATTTCAGATAATTAGGAAGAGATTTACATTGTTAAATTATTATAAATTGTTATTGTTGAGGACTTCAATTATTTATATCAGGGGTGGCCAACTATGACACGCTGGACAACACTAAAATTTTATTGTAATCATTGCCGTATCTAATGATCGAATCTCTGCGATTCAAGACGTCGGTTATTTCTTTAAAAAAAAAAAAAAAAAATATTATCTAGCATACCACAGTTGGTCACCACTGATTTATATATGTTACGGCCAATACCCGAAATTGGCCAACAACGCTTTAAACTGACTGTGTAATTTCTGAACTTGCCAGATGCTATCGGCCAGTTCGCGAAGTGTCCATACGCGATCGGCCAGTTCGCGAACTGGGTATATAGAAACCATTTTTACTTTTTATCCCTTTCTAACATAGTTGCAAGTGTTTATGAATTCCATTTGTCTGGCCGTCTGCCTGTCTGTACTCTAACTCGAAAAAAGACTCGGATTAACTTGTAATTGGGTAATTCCACGAGCAATTGACGTGTAAGTCACATACTATGCTTGTTGGTCATCGTTATTTTATAAAAGTTTGCTTCGCCTTTTCTCAATTAATGAGATATCTCCCATAAAATAAGTCACATTTTTCCATTCTAAAATACTGGTAATCAGAATAATAGTATGTGACTTACACGACAAGTGCTCGTGGAAATGCCCAATTGTTATATTAATTTGGTTTATATATTAATTTCGTTATTGACAGTGAAGTGTGTACTGTCTTTGGTTAATTTACAGCGACACACAAAAGTATTTCGTTACAATATCATCAATGAGAAAAGTTTTTCCGATGCATTTTAATGTTGTTACATTATTTCAATTATAATAAAATTGGTATGCATTATTAAGGTGGACAACAAACTGTTATCTAAAGTGCATGAAATAAGTAACAATTTTAGTTTGTTTACAGAGACACTCAAAAGTATTTCGGTGCATTGCAGTGAATGGTGAAAGATCATTTTTAGTGCACTTAAATGGGGTCACTCTATTTGAAACATAATAAAATTCACATTCTTAACACATGTGGGTAGCAATATGTTTTTTTGTAGAGTATTTACTAAGTAGTCATTATAGTTCGTTTATAAGGATTCCCCAAAAAATTCGATAAAGAATTATGATATATGTGAAAAAATCATTTATAGGGTATTTTAATGAAGTTACACAACTTCAAACATAATGAAACTATTATACATTACTAATATGTTTTACAACATGTTTTTTATAGGTTATTGACCAGGTAGAATTTGTCGTTTATTTACAGAGTCACTCAAATACATTGGTTATTGGATTGGCTACGAGCGATTATTGCTTGATGTGCGTTTTCAGCTGTGATAGGCTTTTAAAATTTAATTTATTTGTACAGTACAGGACCCATTATCCGGAATTCGAAAATCCGGAAGGACCCGAAATCCGGACTTTTTTTTTTTTTTTTTTTTTTTTTTTGAAAATTTTCTAAATTTGTAAATTTTTACTAAAATTTTGCAATTTTTGAAATTTTTCAAAAATTTTACAGATTTCTAATTTTTTTTTGGTCTATTTTGTTGCAATGTGTAACCACTAAAATATGTTAAATCAGTGATGGGGGTCCCCCCCCCCCGAAATTAGAAAAACATCGTTTTTTGCCAAATTTTAATTTAAAATTTATATTACGATTCATTTTTTTTAAATCGTCAGATTTTCACATCCTCTCTCCCTCACTTTGATAAAATATTATGGCTACACAATTGTGTTACTTGAATCAGGGGTAATTCTGAGTTAAAAAAAAAAAAAAAAAAAAAAAAAAAAAAAAAAAAAAAAATCTGAAATTCATAGCAAATTTTTTTTAAGTTTACAGAAGAGGGGGTGGGGGCTCCTCGGTACTAATTATGAGTTTTTTCCGCGATCACGAAATCCTCGTTTGTATACGATCCTTTGAAGAATTTTTTTTCACTATCTTTTGACGAAATTTGCGTTTTTTCCTAGTGATCCATTGACTAAATTTGCATGTTTTTTGCGATTTTTTGAAGAATTTTTTTTTTGCTATCTTTTGGCAAAATTTGCGTTTTTTTCACGAAATGTTGACGAAATTTCATTTTTTGCGATCTTTTAACGAAATTTCTGGTTTTACTCGCGATCTTTAGACAAATTTGCAGTTTTTTTCACGATCTAATGACAAAGTTTGCGGATTTTTTTGCGATCTTTTGACGAAATTGCGAGAGCTTTTTCGACTCTTTGATGAAATTTGCGTTTTTCCCGTGATTTTTTGATGGAATTCAGGAGCACCCGAAATCCGGAAAATTCCAAAATCCAGAAAGCCTTTGGTCCCGAGGATTCCGTATAATAGGTCCTGTACTGTAGTGTATTACCTGGTATGTAGATCATATGCACGGCTGCATGAAAGCTAAAAGTAACACATAACCGGATGTGGATACCCATTGCTGAACACTTCGTATATTGGTCAAGGTTTCCCGGACAGTTCGCGAATTGGCCGGCCAAAACCCGGAATACGCTGTTCATTTCATGTATTTCAGGTTTTTGCCAGGAATCTCCGCCAGTTCTCGAATTGGCTGTCCAATTTGCATGCTGGCTAAGCTTCGCGTTTTGGCCGTAATATATATACAGTGCGACTTCAAAAATCCGGCGTTCAGAAATCCGGTAACTTCAAAAATCCGGTATCAAAGCCATCTTATCCTTTCCTTTTTCTTTTACACTTTCATGTTATGGGAGAAGAAAAATAGCAATTGTTTATGAAATAAAAACTTCAAGTTCGAATGTAATAGATGACAAATAAGTATATTTGACTTGTTTTTTTCATTTGTCAGAGGTGATATAGAGTCTTTAGAGAAACAAGACTGTATTTACGAAGTAGACGTTCTTCATTTGTATAAAATACAAGAAATACTTGTTAACGAACGACCAAAAAATTTGAAGCAAACAAAATTAACATTGATGCTTCCGAAATTACACGAGAAGAAATAATTTCACTCATTATTAGATTATTTTTCTGTAGCATAAGAAAATATCAATTAAAGTAACATTTTTCTTTCAATTTTCTCTTTTTCCAGTTATGATTTAATAATGAATTGAAATATGGCTAAAGGCACCATTAGCAAAAGATATTCCTTTTGATATTCCTAGTTACTACTTTTTATTTTCCTTCAAAAATCCGGCATAGTCACGGTCTCGATGATGGCGGATTTTTGAAGTTACACTGCCATTCTATTAATCATTTCAGCACAAAAAACTATATTCGTAAAATGATGAACTGTTTGACTGTCACAAGAATTTACAAACGAGCTTCTTAGAAAGTAAAATGCAAATTTTCTAAACTCTCACCTTAAAAAGATAATTTTACTAAAATATTATTGGTGCAGATTGTAAGTTTGGAATTAAAATTAGGTTGTCCCGCCGTGGGATCACAGCGCTTGAAAAGGTTAACCATATCATGGGCAAAGTGCGTCTATTCGTAAAATATTGAAATTATTGAATGACACTAGAATTTGAAGAAAAACGCATTTAAATATAAGTAAACTGGTTCCTTCATTCATTCATTCTGGTTCCATCATTAATAAAAAGAAAATTTTCATTCCAAAATTTCGTTTCCAATGTGATAATTAGGGCTTTAACCCCTTCGCGACGGGAGCCTTTTACGAATTTTTTTATCTTTTACGGGTCGCTCGTCCCCAAGGGGTTAAATTACATTGTCCAAATATGATCCACAACCCTAGAAGGGTTTAACTGTTTATATACATTTATAAAGAGGTTGGTCAGTTTTTAGAGAACTGAAATATTGTCATTATATTAACCCAGGGCTCGCAGCGTTCCTAAAATTTTCGTACTTTGCTACCACAAAATTAAAACGATAATGTTAGTTGTATAATTCTATTATGGATGTCAAAAGGATATACCACGAATAATTCTTAATTAAAATACTGGTAGCAAAGTGCGAAAATTTTAGGAACGGTGCGAGCCCTGATTACAAAGCGATATAAGTAAGCGTGCAAACTTAATGCTGAAATCGGGCGTAAATTAATACAGTTGCGCCATCTTGTGGACGGAGTGATAATTCACATACGCGGGATTTTAGTGTGCCGCGTATTTTCTAAATCTTTAGTCGCTCATGGAAATGAATTTTGTTTGCCACATTTATTGCAAAATACGGCCTAGCGAGACGGGCATCCAGACGCACTTCACACCACAAAATTTTCTTCGCCTTATCAAAGACATTTCAGTTATTAATCAAGGTGATAGAAACTTTACAATTTGAGTGGTGTGAGTAAGAAAACAGTTAAGTATCTACTTTGTAGTTCACACTCCATCCGCTACGTGGCGCATGACCTTGATTGATGTGACCTCGCTTTTAATCTTGCGGTTACTTCTCCCATTTAAGATAGGACGCTTACTTATATCGCTTTGCCTGATTAACCCCTTAACGGTCGCTTAGTATTTGGAAAACCCATCAGAAAAGTACCTATTTTTATTACAGAAATTGAATAATTATAGGGTTTCTATATAAAATATGCAATTAGCTTTTTTTAAGGCGCAAAAAAATATTCCCATTTGTGGAAAAACCATCATGCGAGAATTCTGTGTTTTAATGTTTGTTTTACATCATACAAATTAATGCAAATGAGACATTAATTTTTCACATCTTAGATCTTTATTTATCATCATCAAACAAATTTTTACAAACAATAATTGAAATAATATAATATACTTTAAATTTTGATTATTAATAACTTTTTTGAGTGCGATATATTTTGAAACATGCAATACCGAGTCCAACATCACAATCAGCGCCAAAAACAAAATCTAAACGATAATATTTCAGACTTAACACCGAAATGCCAGTTAAATTTTTCTGTCTTCAGAAGTTTTTTCCAGCAACAAATCTCCAGACCGGAAATATGACGGGCTCGAGAAATAACGAACGACACCCCAGCCCAGAGTTGCCAGTGGGCTACTTTTTTTTAAAATTGAGATTTCTTGATTGGCACCACTTTTTTGAAACGGTAAAATTCAGTTTGTTTTTGCTTTAATTACTATGTTATTAAATAAGATACATTTTACCATTTCAAAAAGTGGTGTCAATCAAGAATCTGATTTTTTAAAATGTAGCCCATCTGGCAACGCTGCACCAGCCCGCGATATTGACGTGAGCGAGAATTAAGGTGTTAATTTAATGTTTTCATCAAACTAAAAATATAATTTAGGGATTTTTCAATTTATTTTAGTAAAAATCATTTATTAGACAGGTTTAAGATACCTTTACATTCTTCATAATTAAAAAATTCTAATATATTGGGGGAAACAAATTATACAAAATAAAATATAATTGATGTGCACATTGTTCAGCAGCATGTATTTCAGATCAGGGTTACAAATTTGTCATCCATTTTAATACATATATTTTCCATTCATACCAGAAATAAAGAACTATTTTATGCTTTATTGAATAAGAGAAATTTTGCGATCTCATAGTCCATATAGACACAGAAAAAAAAAACTAACCGCAACTGTAATAAAAATAGCGATAGCCAGGATACCAAAAGCGCGCAACTATTTGCTGATATCTTAAAATACTTCAACTATACTAAAAAGAAAAATTATAACGAACCTTCTGTTAAGACACAAATGTTAAACTCCGAAGGTTCTGTAAAAGAAGTCGCGAATATCCCTTCCTCCTCTGCTTCTGAAAATTCCAATAATATTCAAAATTCTCCGAATTCCGCCAAATTACACCAACGGCATCCAAGAAATTTTCAATACATCTAATGACACTAACCCCTTCGGGACGAGCGTCTTTTACAGAATCTTTAAAGTTTAATCACAGGTTTTTTAACCCCTTGAGGGGCAAGCAATTACGTTTGTGAAATGCTGAATTCCCACCGGAATCTTTGAAAAATTATTTTCTGGTGTAAAACTTCATTAACCGTAGGTGGTATATAATATATACCGGTGCCGCTCAAGGTGTTAAAACAGAAAATTTTGATTATTGACTCTGGAAAATGCTGCGATTGAATAAGAAAAACATTTACAATAAGAATTTACTGGTGAGAATAATCCCCGATTCTGAGCCCCTTGTGCGGCATGAATACCAGTCACTCGTCCCCAAGGGGTTAAAGAAATCGTGCAAATAAGAAAAAATTCTAAGTTGTGTTAAAAACATTTCAACCCAAACCAAAAAACTAAACAACCCATTACAAAAAATTCTTGTCATTATTAACCCTTTCAGAGGCAAGGTAATTGTATTCGTAAAATGTTGAAATAATTTAATGACACCAGTATTTACAAGAAAATTTATTTGTAAGCAAGTAAATGTATATTTTCGCTTACTTAGTAGAGGCGAAATTTTCATTAGAAAATTCCGGTGCTAATGTGGCGTTTAGGGATTAAAATTATGTGATGCCGTGACGGCATCACCGCCCTTCAAGGGGTTAAAGAATTTGTTGATCTTCCAAATCAATTCAACATCAACGAAGTTTAATTTTTTTTTTTACTTCTTTCCTTGTTTTTTGTCCTGTTAAAAACAAACACGCTTTAAACTTAGATTATATTACTCCTTTACTCTTTTATACTATTTTCATACTATCCTTATTCTTATTTAACTGTTTGAAAAATTTATCTCAGATTTACCAGATTATGCCGATGCCGTCCTCTTTTTCTGTTAAAATACAATTCGTATAATGTTTTTAACTGTACAGTTAATTTTAACTCTCATCATTAAAATTTTTATTACCTCTTTTTTTTTTTTCATTTATTAATATGAAATTTTCAATTTGTAAATATTTAAAATTTATTTTTTTTTTCTTCTGTTCTATTTTTGAGCATTTTTTTTTTATTTGTTAAACTATAATATATGGTCTCTGTAATGAGTCTTTTTTTTATGCTGAGGCATCCCTTCGGTAGCTTTTTCGCATGCTTATGGACTGATTCAGGTCTTGTAGTATCTAATGGACATTTTTTACTTTTTTTGGTTATATTGTTAAATTAACATAACATATTTTCGATTGTTTTTTAATTTTTTCTCTTTTCTTAACTAATTTTTAAACTTTCCATTTTTGTGGCGACCAGCCATCTCTAAGCATTATTCTAAGTCTTCCACTGCACTGTATAACGTTTTACCGGTATACCGGATGTAAAGTTGCATCGCAACTAGGGAATACAGAGCACATCTGCAATGTTCCATTGTACTACATTGCGGTCTCATAAAGCAAAAACTTTTCTTTCCAAATTTACAGTAAGAATTTGAAATTTCGGATTAAAATTGGAGGCTAAAATCGCAACCTTCTTTCAAATATGTATTATTCACTGAATTTTTGTATTTCGAATTTGCTACTCAATGCGATTTAAAAAAAAATGATACATATCTGAATTGTACGTATTACTTAACATGTGGCATTCAGCTTTGGAATGATAATATTATGATTTCAATAACTGTGTATTTCAATCTATTCAGCAAATGTACATCAGTTTCATGGACATATTGATAAAAAGTAAAATATTTACAAGCATAATTGATAATAATTTATAAATAATATTGAGGATTTCCATTAGTTATAATGTTTCTAATATATTGCATCAAATAATATTATTTAACTGAACAATATACTCAAAATACGTTTTGTTTTACTATATGTATAAACGTTTTAAACACAGAACCAGGGTTGTCGGTTTAGCTTCCATCTTTATACAGAAATTTCCACAGGATGGAATTTTTGAAAACGAATATTTATTTTAGGTAATGAAAACTTGGACTTTCAATACGATTTGACAGAGGTTTCTGTGGATGGCTCCACACATCCCCGGTGACTGGACAAATGAAAACAACTGGATAATTACAACACGAAAACGTGAGTGAAAAAAAGCCGCACCGCCTCTGAATACTAGGCCTGAGAGCTGACACACAAATGGCGACTGCCGAAGGCGGATTTTTTCCAGCGTGCGTACGGCCCCATGAATTTTGGTACCAATAATTTATTTAAAATCTTTCCACTTTGTTTTTCTGATATTAAAAAGGTAAAGAAATCTTTGATAAAATTCTGGTGCCAACATTTATGGGACCGTACATACGTTAAGAAAAAAAAAATCCGCATTCGGCAGCCGCTATTTTTGTGTCAGCGTTCTGACCTAGTATTCAGGGGGCGGTGACGACGTCAGCATGACACGAAAAATGGTTGGTTGGACAAGCCCCTTCCAATAGCGAAGCATGTCAAGAAGGTCAGAAAAGCTACTTTAACCCTTTCAGGGGCAAAGTACTTCTATTCGTAAAATTCTAAAATGAATGACTGACACCAGAATTAATAAACAAATTTATTCCACGGTAGTTAAGAGCTTTTATTCATATACTTAATGAAATAAAATTTTTCATTCCGAAATTCCGGTGCCAATTTGGCATTTCGCAATTAGAACATGGTGTTGGCAAATGCCAACACTGCCCCTGAAAGGGTTATCCAAAAAAGATTCCTTTCCGGGACCAAACATCCAAAGCGATATAAGTAAGCGTCCTATCTTAAATGGGAGAAGTATCCGCAAGATTAAAAGCGAGGTCACATCAATCAAGGTCATGCGCCACGTAGCGGATGGAGTGTGAACTACAGGTAGATACCTAACTGTTTTCGTACTAACACCACTAAAATTATAAAGTTTTTTTTCAACTTGATTAATAACTGAAGATTTTGTGATAAGGCAAAGAAAACTTCGTCGTGTCAAGTGCGTCTAGATGCCCCACTCGCTACGCCATTATTTTGCAATACAAGTGGCAAACAAAATTCATTTACATGAACGACTGAAGATTTAGAAAATACGCGCCACACTAAAAGCCCGCTTATGTGAATTATCACTCCGTCCACAAGGTGGCGCAACTGTGTTAATTTACGCCTGATTCTAGCATTAAGTTTGTTCGCTTACTTATAACGCTTTGCCAAACATCTTTTAGATATAAATTAATTACAAATTTTGCCTAACAATAAGTAAACAACAAACATATGATATTAAATAAATCTGAAAGTTACTTTTGCATTTTCTGGTGTGAATCCGAGTTTTTAATAAAAGTTGAGGTCAAACTGGCAACACTGCACAGAACTTGCCAGTCATATACTAATCAAAGTTCTATATTTTCTGTACTTAAATTCAATCACTAATAAATGATAAATTGCTTTATTTGGAATTATACATTCCACAAGTCGTATAAACGCATTGTGGTTATTTCCAACATGTGTAATAAAAGAAAAGTACTGATTACTAAACTGCAAGTTTTTGAAATGAACATTATCATTGGATAAATATATTTCAAATTTGCTGTGAAACGCGCATAAATGACATGAATGCATTTCTGAAATGCATCTATCCGTGAGTTTGCGCCATTTAACTTTGAATGGATAATGAAATTACAAAATCAGTATGTTATTATTTGGTCAGATAGCGTGCATCGTTTTCATGAAATTTCAGATGATATCTGTGATATTTACGATGTTAATTGATTATAATTTCTTTATATCATTCTCTATGTTGATGAATCATTATATGTTCTATAAATAAAATTTATAATGGTACACGGCTACTGGTCAGAATTCACAAAATAAAATATATACAGAGCTGCCACAGGCGACTATATTTGTATTCCATTCGTACAACTATTTAAAAAATACAAATTTCGTAGTATGTTTCTCTTGCACATCTTGGCATAGTGATTGTGAAACATTTTTGTGTCGAAAAAGTGGTATGAGATAACATTAAAAAGTAGTCACCCGTGGCAGCCTTGTATATATGTGAAATTTCGCAAACCCCTTTCTCTCTCGAGCAGTCAGCCAGACTGCTTAGGCGCCAGATCACGTGGTCTGACTAGAGAATTAATAATTAAAAAAACATTTTTTCTTTCTTGTTCCTTTTTTAGTTTAGTTATTATTGTGAATGTGAATCTTGAACGCAGCAGGTAATAAGCTGCGTATAGGTTTTTTGTCATGGTCTTTATAGGAGAAATGATGTTTTGATTTTAAAAAGGGAAATTTATTTTCGAATATAAAATCATGCTATTTTCTTGGCTTCTTTATAGAAGAAAATAATTGTTGAAATTTTTAATATGAATATCTTGGATTCCCAGCGAGGAATAACAAATATTATCCAAATGTTTTCATTGTAAATATTGTAAATATTTAAAAAGTGTAAATAGAATTTTCAAGTTTTTTATCATCATGTGCTCTTTTATTGAACAACACCTGCGCCACTTTCAACGGGAAATATGCTTGATTATTTTAATGTGATTTTACATGAATCGTAAAGTTTTCATCTAAGCTCTCCCAACTTTGATTTAAATTAAGAATAACATGAAACTCTTGAATATCATGAAGATTATTCTTTATTTTTTTGGTGCCTCAAGACCCGGAAAAGGTAAGAAATACATTTATTATACTGCATCACTACTGACTCTTGATTTATTGAAAAAACGCTTTTCCATGATAATTTATTTTGAAAATTGAAATAAATTTTAAACATGATAAGCCTGATAAGCTTAAAAGTAAAAGAGCTACTGTTCGCGCAGCAGTTACAAAATTAATCACTAAATGTGATACATTATTATCTGTTGATATTGATAAAACTGATTGCGATTCTTTAATGGAATCGTTAGAGCTCGTAAATGAAAAGGAAGCTCTTCTAAAGGAATTAGATTCCGAAATAGATGAGCTAATTCAGGAAAAAACTGAATATGAAAAAGAACTAAAATCGGTAGAAGAATATTCTGAAAAAATATCAAGTTTAAAATTTAAAAATAAGAAGGGGCTTAAAAAATGTAAAATCGAAACTGAACCAAAAGTTTTACTAGAATAAAGTAACGGTTCAAAAATCGGTAGTAAACCAGTTTCGGCAATGAAGCTGCCTAAACTAAACATAGAAAAATTTTCTGGTGATGCAAGCCAGTTCTTAGATTTTTTTAATTTATTTACTAGTGCGATAGATTCAAACGAATCGTTGTCAAAAATTGAAAAATTCCAATATCTTAAATCCTTGTTTTCTGGACCTGCATGTAATATTGTAGCTGGTTTTGAACTGACAGATCAAAATTATTCAACGTGTTTAAAGTTGTTAGAAGAGAGGTATGGTAAGCGGGAAAATATCATAAACTGTTACATGAACAAAATTCTGAATCTTGAGCCAGTAAAATCCTCTAACAATGTTATTTCTTTGAGAAAGTTGTATGACAATATCGAAACTTGTATGGTAAATCTTGATACGTTAGGAGTGACATCGGGCTCTTACGGCCATTTATTACTACCCATATTATTAAAGTTATTACCAGAAAATTTGATACTAGATTTCCATCGAAAACGTGACCCCGATAAAGACTGTGAAGTCACAGATTTAATAAATTTTATTAAAACGGAACTAAGATGCCGGGAAGATACTAATTTAGTAAATAATTCCCAAAGCAAGGCTTATGAAAATTCTAAAACCAAATATGAAAATTCTTCAAGTAAATATCAAAATTTTCCTCAAAAGAAGGATATACATTCAGCTGCTGCTTTAAATACATCTACAAAACAGTTTTGCATATTTTGCAAGTCTTCTGATCATGTCGGACTAAATTGTTCGAAATTCACTGATGAACAAAAGCGATATAAATTAAAGAAAGAAGGTCGCTGTTACAAATGCTTTTACAAGTCGCATTTATCTGTAAATTGTAGAACAAAAATTAATCCTTGTTCCAAATGTGGTGACAACACCCATAGTCATTTGTTTTGTTTTAAAGAAACAACAAAAGGAAATCCTGAAAAGAAAAAAAAGGTGCAATTGCATCTATGATGCCGGAACAAAAATATAAACAAAATAAAGCAACATTATTACAGACTTGTACAGTTTCTGTGTCTGCTGGTAAACAATGCTTGTTGGCTAGTGTTTTATGTGATAGTGGTTCAGAAAAATGCTTCGTGAAGAGATCTCTAGTACAAAAATTAAAATTGAAGCCATTGCGAAGAGAATTTTTTTTAGTTTATCCTTTTGGGCGGAGACGCCCTTATGAATCTTGTTATGAAGTTGTTGCTCTTGAATTATCCAGTATTATGCAACCTATTAACTCGATAAAGATCGAAGCACTAGTGGTTGATAATATAACTGGAGCTTCTGTGAAAACTCTAGAACCAGAACTTCTAGACATAATGAGAACAAGAGGCTTTAAGCCTACTGATACAGGTCTTGAACAGGAAATAAATATTTTGCTAGGGTCTGACTTTTTGTGGAAAATATTAAAGGGAATCGAGGGAAAATTGACAAAAGAATTATGCGTTGCAGAAACTATTTTCTGTCATACGGTGCAAGGATAGATAGAGTCGAATAAAAAAGAAGTAGCTTATTTGCGTGTTTCAGTTGAAAATATAAATACTCAACTGCAAGCATTTTGGGAGCTGGAAGCTATTGGCATTGCTGAAAGCAATGAAAAGAACATTACCAATCATGAGGTAATAAAAGAATTTAAAGAAAATTTAAAATTCGTAAATGGACGTAATGAAACAAAATTATTGTGGAAAATTTCACGTGAATTGCTTAGAAATAATCTTGAAGTAGCAAAGAAGCGGTTTTATAGTTTAGAAAATAAATTCTTGAAAAACGATTCTTTAATTAAGGAATATAGCTCCATTTTGCTAGAGCAGTTTAATGAGGGTGTAATAGAATTGTGCACCGAGAAAGATTCTAATAATTCCTATTACATGCCACACAGACCTGTTATCCGTGACGAGAAAACTGCAACAAAAATGCGCATAGTCTATGATGCTTCTTCCAAATATGATGATTATCTATCATTAAACGAATGTTTGTATCATGTCCCTAACTTGAATTCTAATGTTTTAGACGATGAAAACATTCATGTTTCGAATTTCGAACCCCCAAATACTTCCTTGAAAATTTTAGGATTGATCTGGAACAATACAGAAGATAAATTAGGACTAGAATTACGACCCTTGTTAGAAAAATTAAATAATGATTCTTCTACTAAAAGCAATGTTTTGAAAATTGCAGCTATGTTCCTTGATTCAGCCGGATTTATTGCCCATTTTGTTTCTGGTGAACTAGAAAAAGATTGGCAAAATTGGCTCCCAGAAATCCCGGCTCTCGCTCACTTGAAAATTTCCTGAGAATTTAGCAACCTGATCATGAAAAAGGAGCATCTCCAGTTGCATATTTTTCCTGATGCTAACCCTAATGTGTATGTTCCTGAATTTCTTTCTTTGCCCGAAGATCAATGGCCTAGGGTTAAAATTGCTGCATCACGATTGCCTGATGTTTCTGAAGAGAAATCTCGTAAAGCAGCAACCATTTCTTGCATTGTTCAAACAAATAAATGTGATGAAATTCCCATTTTTAGGTGCGTTCGTAATTATATAAATACGTAGCACCTATAGTCGTCGTTCAGTCCGTCCGTCTGTCCGTCTGTCCGCATGTAACAGAGCAAAAACTACCCAACCGAATGGTCTGAAATTTCAAATATATGATTGTTGCAAAATTTTGTCGAGCCATTTCAAATTTTATGAAAATCGGATGTATAGTTTAATTACAGGGACAGTCAAAAGTTTTTCTTTACATTACGGCCAATGGGAAAAATTATTGCAAGTGCATTTTAATGATATTACAGCCTTCCGAATGATATGAAATTTTAAAGATATAACTGTTGCAAAATTTTGTCGAGCCCTTTCAAATTTTAGGAAAATCGGATGTATAGTTTAATTACAGGGACAGTCAAAAGTTTTTCCTTACATTACGGCCAATGTGAAAAATTATTGCAAGTGCATTTTAATGATATTAGAGCCTTCCGAATGATCTGAAATTTTAAAGATATAACTGCTGCAAAATTTTGTCGAGCCCTTTCAAATTTTAGGAAAATCGGATGTATAGTTTAATTACAGGGACAGTCAAAAGTTTTTCTTTACATTACGGCCAATAGGAAAAATTATTGCAAGTGCATTTTAATGATATGAGAGCCTTCCGAATGATCTGAAATTTTAAAGATATAACTGTTGCAAAATTTTGTCGAGCCCTTTCAAATTTTAGAAAAATCGGATGTATAGTTTAATTACAGGGACAGTCAAAAGTTTTTCTTTACATTACGGCCAATGGGAAAAATTATTGCAAGTGGATTTTAATGATATTAGAGCCTTCCGAATGATCTGAAATTTTAAAGATATAACTGTTGCAAAATTTTGTCGAGTCCTTTCAAATTTTAGGAAAATCGGATGCATAGTTTAATTACAGGGACAGTCAAAAGTTTTTCTTTACATTACGGCCAATGGGAAAAATTATTGCAAGTGCATTTTAATGATATTACAGCCTTCCGAATGGTCTGAAATTTTAAAGATATAATTGTTGCAAAATTTTGTTGAGCTATTTCAAATTTTAGGAAAATCGGATGTATAGTTTAATTACAGGGACAGTCAAAAGTGTTCCGTTACATTACGGGGAATGGGAAAAAAATATTGGAAGTGCATTTTAATGATGTATCAGACTATGCGCTTTATGAAGTGCAAAAAATTATACATTCAGTACAATATGGGGTGCAAAAAATAATTATAAAACTAGTTATAGTACGAACGCACCTCATTTGCCACGTTTGACGAGCAGTTTCCAACTTGTTAATCTTGAAAAGTATAGTTCCCTAAAGAAATTATATCGTGTAATTGCATGGGTATGTAGATTTATTTCTAATATAAAATTGAAGGTAGAAAAAAGAGATTTTTCAGAATTATCAGCTGAGGAAATGTTACATGCTGGAATTTTTTTGTCAAAGCTAGTGCAGGAAGAAAGTTTTCCCGAAGTTACAAAATATTTGAGATGTAACAAAAG
The DNA here is from genome assembly GCA_963932465.1 of Maratus speciosus. NCBI lineage: Eukaryota > Metazoa > Arthropoda > Arachnida > Araneae > Salticidae > Maratus > Maratus speciosus. The sequence goes on from OZ010794.1 coordinate 241,127,291, forward strand.
TATCCCTATAGAATCGAATCTTCTACAGTTAAATCCTATGTTCCCAGATGAAGGTTTGCTGTTGGTACGAGGACGGTTACAAAAGTCTGAATTCTCATTTTATGAAAATCATCATGCTGTGATTCCTGCAAAACATAAGATTACTGATCTAATTGTAAAAGATTCACATGAAAAAGTTTTTCATTCCAGAGTGCCCAGTACATTAGTACAAGATCATGAAAAGTTTTGGATTTTAAAATCTAGACAGTGCATAAAATCAATCCTAAACAAACGTGCAATCTCCAAGAAATTTAGCATTCGCCCTGGTCAGCTAGTTATAGCAACTCTAGAGCATATCTTGTGTTTACCTGCAAACAAGGAATCCTTAGTGAAACGCTTCCGTTTGCGCGAGACTCTTCTGAATCATTTTTGGAAGCTCTTGAAAAATGAGTGCCTTCTCAACTTACAATCTGCTCACTACATCAGGCCAGAATAAGACTTCTGACGTTAACCCTCCGTCTACCAGACGGGTCCATTGGACCCGACAGGTACATACAAAATATTCATTCAAACCAGAAATTTCTTTAAAATAAACTAAGTATATAAACCAGACAAAAATAAGGTAAATAAATAAGTTAAATAGTTTTAAATAAAAATTCTGGTGTAGAACGTTTTATTAAAACTTGAATAAAATTCCCGGTAGATCTAGGGTTAAAGTAGGTGATGTGGTTCTTATGCATATGAATATCTATCATTAAAAGACCTGTTCATTTTAGTGCATAATTTAGAACTCACAAACTAAAAAAAAAAAAAAAAAAAAAAAAAAAATTAAGAGACTCAAAAAAAAAAAAAAAAAAAAAAAAAAAAAAAAAAAAAAAAAAAAAAACACTCTCATTGACATTTGACTTAAAAAAAAAAAAAATCTTGAACTCTTTCTGTTATTGACTTTAAAAAACTTTTTATTTTTTTCACTGAAAAAAAAAAAAATGTTTCTTGTTTGATAATATTTCTAATTTTTAGTTTAATTTTTTGTGTTGAATATTCTAGAAAAAGTTGTATAGATTTAAACTGTTCTTTCTATTTTTTGTAGCAGAAACCTGTTCGCATTTATTTTAAATTGTTTTAGTTAGTTTTTATTTGAAGTCCAGTATGTAAGTATATATTTTGATTTGTATTGTATTTATGTATAGTGTCACTGATAATTTTTTAGAATCATTTTATTTCTACTTTAATTATTTTGAATCTCATTTTTGATGAACCCTTGTTCATCGGGGGGGGGGGGGGGGTGTTTGTGAAATTTCGCAAGCCCCTTCCTCTCTCGAGCAGTCAGTCAGACTGCTTAGGCGCCAGATCACGTTGTCTGACTAGAGAATTAATATAAAAAAACATTTTTTCTTTCTTGTTCCTTTTTAGGTGCGTTCGTAATTATATAAATACGTAGCACCTATAGTCGTCGTTCAGTCCGTCCGTCTGTCCGTCTGTCCGCATGTAACAGAGCAAAAACTACCCAAACGAATAGTCTGAAATTTCAAATATGTGATTGTTGCAAAATTTTGTCGAGCCATTTCAAATTTTATGAAAATCGGATGTATAGTTTAATTACAGGGACAGTCAAAAGTTTTTCTTTACATTACGGCCAATGGGAAAAATTATTGCAAGTGGATTTTAATGATATTAGAGCCTTCCGAATGATCTGAAATTTTAAAGATATAATTGTTGCAAAATTTTGTCGAGCCATTTCACATTTTAGGAAAATCGGACGTATAGTTTAATTACAGGAACAGTCAAAAATTTTTCTTTACATTACGGCCAATGGGGAAAATTATTGCAAGTGGATTTTAATGGAATTAGAGCCTTCCGAATGATCTGAAATTTTAAAGATATAATTGTTGCAAAATTTTGTCGAGCCATTTCAAATTTTAGGAAAATCGGATGTATAGTTTAATTACAGGGACAGCCAAAAGTTTTTCTTTACATTACGGCCAATGGGAAAAATTATTGCAAGTGCATTTTAATGATATTACAACCTTCCGAATGGTCTGAAATTTTAAAGATATAATTGTTGCAAAATTTTGTTGAGCTATTTCAAATTTTCGGAAAATCGGATGTATAGTTTAATTACAGGGACAGTCAAAAGTTTTCCGAAAAAATTATTGGAAGTGCATTTTAATGATGTATCAGACTATGCACGCTATGAAGTTCAAAAAATTATACATTCAGTACAATATGGGGTGCAAAAAATAATTTTAAAACTAGTTATAGTACGAAAGCACCTCATTTGCCACGTTTGACGAGCAATTTCCAACTTGTTTAGTTTGGTTATTATTGTGAATGTGAATCTTGAACGCAGCAGGTAAAAAGCTGCGTATATGTTTTTTGTCATGGTCTTTATAGTAGAAATGATGTTTTGATTTTAAAAAGGGAAATTTATTTTCGAATATAAAATCATGCTATTTTATTGGCTTCTTTATAGAAGAAAATAATTGTTGAAATTTTTAATATGAATATCTTGGATTCCCAGCGAGAAATAACAAATATTATCCAAATGTTTTCATTGTAAATATTGTAAATATTTAAAAAGTGTAAATAGAATTTTCAAGTTTTTTATCATCATATGCTCTTTTATTGAACAACACATGCGCCACTTTCAACGGGAAATATGCATGATTATTTTAATGTGATTTTAGATGAATCGTGAAGTTTTCATCTAAGCTCTCCCAACTTTGATTTAAATTAAGAATAACATGAAACTCTTGAATATCATGAAGATTATTCTTTAATATATAAATTATTTTATTACTTTAAATATACATTAAAGTCGCATTTTGTGACTTTTTAATTGACTTTGCAAATATGTTTTCATCAGCTTGGTACGATATTGGGCACATTATTATGTAAACATTTTTCATACATATTTGCATAAGTTTCTCCTTTGAAAACTCAAGATAACTTTCAAGTGAACCTCCAAGTGAATACCACCTTTCAAAAAGCACAACAACAAAAACATGATTACAATTTATGTGTTATTAATATTTCCGATTTTATGTCTGCATACAGAGAAGTCATTGTTTTTTCTAATTTTCCATACCGACAGTTCTGATATACAGTGGAAATCCGTTTAACCCTTAGCGGCGCGGAGTAATTCTGTTCATAAAGTGATGAAATAATGGATTGACACCGGAATTTATAAATGAATTTATTAGAAAATATGAACTTGCTTATTTCACGTACATTATAATAGGGAAATTTTAATTAAAAATTCTCGGTGCCGTTTGTCAGTTTTGGAATTAAAATTAGGTGTCACTTTTTAAGGACACCGCCCTCGAAAGGGTTAACCCCTTGAGGGGCGATGGGATGAATTTTACACCAGAAAAAAATTATGAAATTTTACTTTTCTAACTTTGGTGAAAAAAAAGTCCGTAAAATTGCTTTTCATTATTTTGAAATAAAATTTTTCTGATTTTCCGGTGAGAATGCAGCATAACCCAAACGTAATTGCTTGCCCCTCAAGGTGTTCAGACGCCTTTCAAGGGAGGAGACAAAATTCGCGTATTAACCCTCTGTCTACCAGAAGGGTCCAATGGACCCGACATGTACATTCAAAATATTTATTCAAACCAGAAATTTCTTCAAAACAAACTAAATTTATAAATCAGACAATAATAAGTTAAATAAACAAATTAAATAGTTTTAAGTAAAAATTCTGGTGTAGAATGTTTTTATAAAACTTGAGTAAAATTTTCGGTAGTTCTACGGTTAAGCGTGATCGCGTATTAAAATTGATGTGTAGAATGCTGCAGCAACTGTGCTTATTTAAACATCTAATTGTCTGAATGAACCTTAGAGTATTCACTTACATGTGTACGGCCAGAAATTTTGACTTTTACGCATATTTAGATTCAAATTACACTGTATTTAACTTTTACTCATTGCTTCTTTTTATGGGGCCCAAATAACAACATTTAAAAATAAATATGGTTTCAAATGTAGTTTATTGTCAATTAATTTTGCAACCAAAAATAAAACATCAAAAATAATTTTCCTAGGTTTCCTAGGTTTTCTTTTTCACTAGGTTGGCCTTTGCGCCTTTTAAGCAATTAATTTGAAATTTGATTTTCATTTGAAATATTGTATGGAAGGCAAATGTTTCTCTCTGGAAAAATTCCCAAGTATTAATATAATTTTCCTGCTGGACTATTCTTTTTTTAGTACGAAGAAAAAATATCAATCCTTTAAAGCCAGTTACAAAATTATCTTCAGTACTGTCGAATATGAGTATCATTTTAATTTGCCCTTCATTTTTAATTAGAGAAAAAATATTCTTTTTAATATTTGAGCAAGAAATATTGTTAGCTTAGTAAACATTAAGCGAAACCTAGAAAATATAAAATAATTATGCAACTGTAATCGCATTTGCTTAATATCCCACGTTTCCTATAACATACATTGTAAAACATCGTAGTGATATAACATACATTTAAAAACCTCGCTAACGACGGAAACTCACTAAAATTTATAATTTTTTTTATGACGTATCACAGCAAGATGTATAAAGCATTTTTCTCATCAAATGCTTTATCAGGCATTAATTTATTACTTGGATGAAGAGTCCGCAATTAAACAATTTTGCACATTTTGCAGGGTTTGTTTTTTTCGCTTAGATGTCAAACACTAATTCATATTAGAAATATTGGCCTTAAATAATCTGTCATTGAATAAAACATGCATTACTATTCGGAAACAGTGGTTTTTATCTGAATAAAATAATCCGCTAATTTGGCAACACGACAGAGTAATTCGCATCTTGATCTATGAATTCTCGTCTTAAGCATGACTTTTTGCATTAAAAGACCGAAAATATATCGCTTATTAAGCAGGATCGTGTAATAACTGTTCGCGTATTAAACGTAATAATTTTACTTCAAATGAAAATCAAATTTCAAATTAATTGTTTAAAAGGCGCAAAGGACAACATAGTGAAAAATATTCCATGCCGAGACGCGAACCCGGGCCATCAGTATAGCGCACTAACATTCTACTGACTAAACCTCATGGAACGATACCCAGCCTGAAAATTTTCTCACTATTACATGTTGGCAAGGCTACAAACGTATGCTGCGTTTGTAACCGTGAAAATACAAGGCTATATTACATGTAAGACAGTGAGACAGTTTAGTCGGTAGAATATCAGTGCGCTATTCCCTGCGTGGAATTTTTTACACCATTTTTGCCATTGCGCCGCCTTTTAAGCAATTAATTTGAAATTTGATTTTCATTTGAAATATTGTATGCAAGTCGAATGTTTCTCTCTGGAAAATTTTCCTAGTATTAATATAATAATTTTACATTAGCCTTATAGGCGATTCAAGAGACCAGAAAAAATCCGCTTATTAAGCGGAATCGCGTATTAACCGCAAGCGTCTTAACCCGGTCCGTCTGTATTTGTTTTCTTCCAATGCTTAAAATTAAAGATTTATACAGATGTCAAAGCCGCAAGTATTCCTAGTGATCGTCACGTTCCAGATAATGTTATTACGAATTTCATATTCCCGACGATTAAATAATTTCAATGCATTCATGAAATCTATGTATCTGTTACTTTGAGCGCTCAGTTTTGAAATGGTAATGCACTTTCGATATCTGTGCATTTCAATTTCGTCAGCTACCTTGCAACACATTCAGGAAGTTTCAGATAATTGGGGCGAGATTTACATTGTCAATTCACTTTAATTTACTTGTGCTGAAGTCTTTATACTATATTCTAAACTATGTGTATATATTTATACAGAAGTTAGTCATTTTTTATACAACTCAATTGCTCTTATTATATTATTTTAAGGGTTCATCTAAGTAAAAAAAGAATCTGTGATTTTTGGATTTATTTGAATAGTATATTATTTTCTAGACATGTTTAACGAATATTTTCATTACTTCTCGTTTCAATTGCTAAATTTTTAAATAGATATACAGTTTAAGTCTAATCAAACTGTAGCTTTAACCCTCCGTCTACCAGACGGGTCCATTGGACCCGACAGGTACATACAAAATATTCATTCAAACCTGAAATTTCTTTAAAATAAACTAAGTATATAAACCAGACGAAAATAAGGTAAATAAATAAGTTAAATAGTTTTAAATAAAAATTCTGGTGTAGAACGTTTTATTAAAACTTGAATAAAATTCCCGGTAGATCTAGGGTTAAATACATGATTCTCTTTTTATTCCATTCGCACCACTATATATTTAAATGAATTTCTCTTACAAATGTTGCATAAATAAAAGTGATTGTTAAAATAAAACTGGTACCAAAACAGTAAATTTAGTTAACCCTTTCCGGCGCAGAAGAATTCTGTTCAGAAAGTGATGAAATGATTGACTGATATCGGAATTTAAAAAAGAACTTCTTAGATTGTCAGAAGGTATTCTTCTAAACTTTTACTGTAAAAGCAAAATTGTTTAAAATATTCTTGGTGCCCTTTGGAATTAAAACTAGGTGGTCCCGCCGTAGGATTACTGCGCTTGAAAAGTTTGAGGATGAAACAGCATTGGTCGGTTAACCCTTAAATTCGCGATTTTTTATTTTGTTTCGAAAAAATTATGTATGATTCTATGAAAGGTTTATTACACATAAAAAATAATGAAAAAAATCAGAGATACATTTTTCATATAATACGCCAAACTTTTCTTCTGTTGTACATCTGCAATACAAGTAAAAACTACTGTCGTGTGCCTGTTTTACGCTAAAATATTGCAAATTAGTAAATATTTTAATAAATATGTCCACAAATACCTTATTTTATATAATTATTTATTTTATAAAACTTAACCTTTAATCCTTTAATTCCCATGATAGAATACGTCCTAGAAATTACGTAGTCCAGCGAATCTGACTTTACACCAGAATATTTCGATGGTTAATTTCGCTTTATGTATATACGGAAAGTATGTTATTATATAACACAAATATTGCTATTTTAATTTTTTGGTGTGAATTAGGTATATACCAATAAAAAATCTATTAAATTCAAAACACTGTTGTATGCATATATGCAAAGCTGTGCACTAAAGGGTTAACCCTTTCCGGGACAGACAAATTTTGTTGTAAAATGATGAAATCATCGACGGACACCGGAATTTATACATGACTTTTTAAAAAAATTAAAAACCTGTTATTTTATACTTTAATTGTTAATGAAAAAAATTATTAAAATATTCTTGGTGCCGTTTGTAAGTTTGGAATTAAAATTAGGTATCCCAACATGGGCACAATGCGTCGGAAAGGGTTTGTGGTTAATAGATGTGCACGTTATTGAACTGCAATAATTTCAAATGTTTTAATGCACTGGATATTAGTATTCCGAATTTGCTATTCAATACTGTTTAACCCTTAAATGCCTGGTGTTGCTTTTCGGCAACATACCCAATTTAGGCTCTAAAATACTATTAGAATAATATTGAAGCTATAATGCCTATGTTACCGATAAAATGCCGTCTGGAAATATTATTAAATCGATTTTCAACATTTAGATGGCAACACTTGTGCTGTTTAAGAATAAAGATAAATTTATTTTTTCAAATGTTTCTACTTGTTCTTTTTGTTTTGTTTGGAAGCTTGCGCAATACCCTATTTTGACCTGCAGTGAGTAAGTAAAATTTATTTCTTATTAAAGTTCCTAATTTTCTTGTATGTTTAATATTATAGAATTTTATAAAGAAAAATTATTTTTTCAATTAAACACCAGTATTGCCGATTATTAACAAACTGTTTTTTAGCTGTAAACTATACTTAAAAAAAATATGATTTTTTAAAGTATTTTTCCCATGCTTTATTTAAAAAATGAAAAACGAAAAACATTATTATAATGTTATTTGAAAAATCCGGCATTTAAGGGTTAAATACAAATATACGTTTTTGAATTTTACGTATCTGGTAACGTGTGCCATGCAGATTTGATATGATTATATGATTTCAGTATCTGTGTGTTTCTATCTAGTCAGCTAGAGTACAATAGTTTCATGAAATTATAGACAAAAATCAAATATTTACAACATAATTGATAATATTCTATGACCAGAATTGTCGATTTCCATTAGTTATAATATTCCTAATATTATTTATCTATTACTATCATTATTTAACTATTATTTCCCAATATGTTTTAACTTATAATTATACTCTAAATATACTCGTATATATTATTAATAATATGTATAAAGGATTGATTCAAATGCCTGTAAATGCCAACTTTCTTTATTTTGGAATTATCCAATCCGAAGGCCATATAAATATTTATATTTCCAACTCGTATAATAAACGATATGTGCAGATTACTTAGCCACAAGTATTTAAAAAATATACGCATTTGATAAATGTATTTACAAATTTACTATACAATACGATTAGATGACTTGAATGGATTTCTGAATTATATCTATCCACGAGTTTGTACCATTCAGCTTTCAAAGGATAATGCGAATTCTGTATCAGCACGTTGTTATCAGGTTAGAACGTGCATTTGTATCGTGAAATTTCCGATAGTATTTGTGAGATTCACAATCTTAATTGATTATAACTTATGAGTATCATTGGTGATTTCCACAATCGTTGACGGTAACTGCTCTACAACTTCTACAACTCTTAATCCTACATGTACAGTGAATGTGGTCATAATTTTAAAACAAAAAAAGTATTATTCTATCATTTTAAAAATTTAAATCGAAGTTATATTTTGTGACTTTTTAATTAGTTTTGTCAATATTGCTCGGCCATCTTGATGTGATATAGAATACATTATACGCAGACTTACATCCGACATAATTACATGATTAAATCATTTCATAAACAAGGTATTCAATAACGTCAAATAGATAACACCGAGAAAAAAATAACAACTTTATAGTAAAAACTTTTATTTATTCTATACTACTACATTTTTTCTATTCTGTGGTTTTGCTTAAATATTTTTTCTCATCCAATCACGGAATTATCAGGACTACACAGGCGAATACTTTTTTATTCTATCTCGTACCATTTTTTAAAAACAAAAATTATTCACCTGCACTTTGACATTATCTGCAAGAGGAATTTGCTATATGGTAGATTTGTCTGCGATTAAAGATGGTAAAATAAAATGTAAGAAAATAGTGGTGTACAGAGCATTTAGAGCACTGATTTATTCGGGAAACCTGGTAATACTGCATCATTGCCATTTTAACATAGTTTAGTGGGATATGAAAAATGGCGGATGAAACCGAAACGAACTGCACTGCTCAAAACAGATAAAGGATATTGTAATAATTACATAAAATAACCGTATAAACGAAATTTTCTTTGCAGAAAATGGAAGAAGAGAGTCACAAATTTAAATTTTTCTCATTTTCAAACTTCGTAGTATGTAAATTTCAAGTTTGATGTCAAAAACGACGCTTTAGCGGTAGCGAATGAAGTTTGGCTTTCAACTTACTGAAAGACAAACCGGAAAACAAAGATCAACAACCAGTAAGTGCTTTGTATCGATGAGGGCGATGTCTCAACGCAGTCATTAATACTAAAACTACCGAGAATTTTACTCAAGTTTAAAAAAATATTTTACACATAACAGTGAACAGTGAAGCAGCGGTTAAGGGGTTGCCTAGTTGAAGTCAACTTTACACCCAGTCTTATAATTGTGATGTCTTACGTAAATAGAAGAGCCATTGGGAAGAAAATAAATGTGTAGTTGTTTTCAACTACTTAAAAATAGGAAAAACTAAAGATTTTACTAGCATAGAAGCTTTGAACAATTAAGAGAAATAAATTAAAGAAAGTTTAAAACTTGAAAGAAATAATGAATTATATAAAAATATAGGTATAGCTGCAGTACTAGACTGCTATAAAGAGTAGAAAATAAGTAAAAAATAAAAGTTAGCACTAGTTCAAATGTTACTCTCACCAAGCTTGGGCAAGGACAGGCGGTTAAGGAAGGCAGCAAGGCTGCTTACAAAAACAAAAAGGCACTGCAGGGCAATATATATATTTATTTATTTATTTATTTATTTATTTCTATAATTTTACACAAGAATTTTTATTTAAAACTGTTTAACTTTTTTATTTAACTTTTTCTTCTTTGTATTTTTTAAACTTATTGTATAAAGAAAATCCTGGTGCGAACCGAAATATTTTCAATAGGTAGGGGGCCCCTCTCAATAACCCCTCGCGGTACATTTAGTGTTAAATTGAATCAGAAGCTTGGTGAGTTTGTTGGTCGATTAGAGAGCAACTGAAACACAAGCCGAAGTAGCAATATCCACTGGAGTTTCATAAATGTTATTTCCAGGATCTGGAACCGTTTTTTGAAGACTGGAAAATTAGGCCGAAGAACAGGGCAAGGTAGTAGACATGCAATAAAGCCCAATAAAGATCGATATTTAACGCTAACGGCTCGGAGACACCGAAATCGGAATGCCACTTTTCCTCAACAACACCTTCACACGGCTTCTGGTACCACAGTTTCGACTCAAACTACACAAAACCGGCTACACGCTATAGAACTGTATGCTCGCAGATCAATGGTATGTGTTATGTTAACAGCAAGGCACCGTGGAACCCGCGGAGCATGTGAATTGGTTTAGAAATGAATGCCGTAATATTCTTCTCTCTGACGAGTCCCGTGACAAGTCCCGTTTTTCTGTTCTTCCTGATAATACGAGTATTCTCATCTGGAGAAAACGTGGTACTAAAAACAAATGCTTTCGTGCAAGAAAGCGTCAGATTTGGCGTGGTGGGGGAGTGATGGTCTATGCTGGCATTGCCATTGATGGGTGCACCAAAATCTACATTATTAAAAATGGAGCTCTGACCAGTCAGCGATATAAGAATGAGTATGTCAGGCATTTTGTAGTCCCTTACGCTGGAGCAATTGGAGATGATTTCATGTAAATGACGACAATTGCAGGCCACTTCGTGCTTACTTGGTGAATAATTTCCTTTTCGAGGAAGGAATGACACGACTGGAATAGTCAGCGTATTCTGCGGACGTAAACCCAATAGAGCACATTTTGGATATTTTGGCTGACGAGTTGCTGACCACTTACCACCCCAAAAATTCTCCTAGAACAGGAAAGAGCTCTTCTGGAGGAGTGGGGCAGAATACCCCAGCTCCTCATTAATAGCCTCATTGACTCCATGCCTCAGAGGTGCTCAGGATTGCTGGACGTCCGGGAAAACCATACCCCCTACTAAAAACGATTTCCTTTGAATCAAACACTTTTTTTATTCGTTTTTTTACATATGCACAAATTTTGTTTTTAGTTTTTGTATTCAAATGCTCAATAAAAAGCATTTTTTTCTGTCAAACATGTGTAATTTTTATCTCATATAGCCTGTCACGTCTGTCCATTATGTTCCATTCATCTAAATAATTCCCCGGCAGCAAGATCCATCCACAAACACAATATACTTTAATTGTTTTGAGCAGTGTAGTTTCAATAACAATCTTCCGTTTTCTTAAATAGATAAACACGGTAACCCTAACACGCATGCAATGAATCCTTTCTGCGTGGTCATTGGGCTACTTTTTTCGTTCAGTTTACTTGATTGACACCACTTTTTTCAAATGTGAAAATTCCGTGTTTGCGCCTTAATTATTATGTTATTAAATAATTTGAATTTTACCATTGCAAAAAAATTGGTGCTAAACAATAAATCTGAATTAAAAAAAAACAGCCCAATGGCAACACAGATCCACTTAGCGACGAGCATCGTTTACAGAATTTTTAATATTTTGTTACCTATTTTTCAAAACAGAAATTTTTGGCAATTTGAATCGAAAAAAGGCCCTGAATTTACAATAAATTTATCTGTTGCAAAAAATGAAGGATTCTGAGTACTTTATGTGTGACGTATTCGTGACGCTCGACCAGAAGGTGTTAATAGCTTCCTTACATAAAGTGTACGGAATGTAATAAAATACTGTTTGGCACAATGTTTCCAATTTCGATTCCATTTTTATTCTGAAACTTTGGTATAGTGTCATAAATTAGAAATTTTATTTTTCTCTTTATTTACTGACAGAAAGAGTGTGATTACATAAAGTAAAGATTCTTCTTCAAAAATTTTCAATATGGATTTGAAATTTCTAAATAAAAATGAGACCAAACTGGCATACCTGGTTTAGCAATGTCAGACAATATTTTCCATATCTAGAGCATTATACATACAGCTAGTGTTGCCAGGTGTCCCGCTTAAATAAGGAATCTAAATAATCATGACAGCAGTAATTTCTCACAGTTTATTTCTCCATAAGAAAACAATTTTAACCCCTTCGGGACGGGAGCCTTTTACGAAATTTTTAATATTTTGTCACCGTTTTTTAAAAAGAGAAATTTAAGTCTTCTTGAATCGAGAAAATGCGCTGATTAAATAAGGCACATTTTACAGTAAAATTTTACTGGCGAGGAAAAACAAGGATTCTGAGTGCTTCATGCGGCACGTATACGTGTCGCTCGTCCCCAAGGGGTTAACACTAGAAATACCGGAATTTAGAGTCAAGATTTTTAAAAATATTTCACACCACAATTTTGATTTAAAACAGTTTAACCTTATTATTTAACGATTTTCTTCTTTGTCTTTTTTAAACTTATTTCATAATCAAATTTTTGGTTTGAACCAAAACATATTCATATGGAAACGGTCAAAATGACGGCTCAGGGAACTTCTAGCGTTAATCTCTTAACGTATGCTTAATATTTAAAAAAAAAACGTACAAATTGTACCTATTTTTGTATTACAGAGATTGAATAACTATAAGTTTTCTATATAAAATATGCAATTAGTTTTTTTAAGGCGAAAAAAAGATGTTGTAGAACAAATTTACATTTTTGGAAAAGCCATCCTGCGATAATTCTGTGTTTTAATGTTTGTTTTGCACCTGCAGATAAGACCTTTATTTTTCGCATCTTAGATCTTTATTTATTATCATCAAACAAATTTTTACAAATAATATTTGAAATAATATAATATACATTAAATTTTGATAATTAATAATTTTTGAGTGCGATATATTTTGAAACATGCAACACAAAGTCCAACATCACAATCAGCGCCAAAAACCAAACCCGATCTACACTATTCAAAGATTTCAAACCGAAATGCCAGTTAATTTTTTCTGGTTTCAATGTTTTTTCCAACAATAAATCTCCAGCCCGGAAATATGACGGGCACGAGAAATAACGAACGACACCTCAGCCCGTGATATTGACGGGACCGAGAATTAAGGGGTTAAAATACTATTGTACGGAGCATTTGGAGCACCGATTTATCCGGGAGACCTGTCAACACGACTTACAACTGTTGACAGTGTTGTTGTAGGGGAAATATCTACATTGAGTGCATTTGAGAGTATTTCAATTAATGTGTTCGTGTGAGGAAAACCGCAAAAAGTCAGGTAGAAAATATACAGCGTGTCCCAGCTAAGATGTTACAATCTTCGAAATGAGATAGGGTATACCTAGACGACTCGGAATGACACAGGAATGTCGAGTCAGAAACGATTTCATGTCCCAATAAGGGCATTGCCAGTGTTGCCAATGAGCTCCTTTTTCTAAATCTAGATTTCTTGATTTTCTCCAATTCTCTGAAATGGTAAATTCCCCTTATTTTCGCCTTATTTAGCATGTCATTGAGTAAGGCGAATTATACAGTTTCAAAAAACTGGTGCCAATCAAGAAATCTGAATTTAAAAAAATAGCTCACTGGCAACACTAGGCATTGAAAAGGCTGGATCACATAAAGCTGATCTTTGACCCTGGCAGAGTTGCCAGCGGGCTACCCTTTTTTAATTACTATTTCTTGATTGTCACCACTATTTTGAAATGATAAAATTCTCCTTGTTTAATGACATATTAATTAAGTTGAAAACAAAGGGAATTTTTGCATTTCAAAAAAGTGGTACCAATCGAGAAATCAGAATTTAAAAAAAAGAAAATAGCCCACTTGCAACACTGATTCAGTGCCCTCTACCGCGTCAGGAAGGCGTATCGGACGCTGAATTCCTATGTGATTCCGATTCGTCTAGGTGTAGGGGAATTAGGGATGAATGGGACAAGGGATGGCTGGGACATTCTCCATATTTCAGGCAATAAACATTTATTTTAAATTGCTTCCTATCCGCATATAGGGCTCTACCACACTGTGCTTCAGAATTAAAAGTGGGACGAAATTACTGTTTTCATTTTCCTTCAAAGCTGCATTTTCTGAAATCTCTGCTTAAAAGTAAGTTTTTTTTTTACATTTGAAGATATGAAATGTCTTATACAATGTAAAAATATAAGCTATGTTGTAGTTATTTATTTTAAGGTTCAATATCCATAATTAAAATGAATGAATAGTAACCATTGTGACAAAATAATTTTTGAGGCAAAATGGCTGAGAAGGGAATATATGCATCATGTAGATGATTGGGACATTTCAAATGGGGAAGAATGGGACATTCTCATTCATCCCTAGAGATGTTGAAAATTTTATTTATAAATTAAATAGTATTATATAGGTTGATAAATTAATAATTTACATTAATTAATAGTTTTAAATAGTATTATATGAGTTGTTATTGTTTAAAATTTCTGAGTGTTATTTATTGTATTGTAATAATTATTAACGGATTATCAAAAAATTGGTACTAAAACTTAATCAAAATAGATAAAATATTTAAAAATAGTATATGTTTCATCAAATGGGGTAAATTATACTGAATTTTGAAATGTTGCACAAATAAATCCCCACCCCTAACATACTGGGTCGATCGGGCATTAGATATCGGAATCAATGTCTAATAATTAAATGATAGAATTTTCCGGTACGAATTGATTTTCCCAACACGACACGACTTTCCGATTGACCCAATAATTTGCGTTCTGCATGTTTCTAAGATACATTTAATTAATATTAAATAATAAGTTATGATTGAAAATTAATAGCTATGTCATATTTAATAGACATTTTGCACTTTCATTTTAAATCTAAAATGCCTCATAAGTGGGAAAAAAGAACAGATTGATAGCCGAAGTCTGCATTAAAAGTTAAAACTGCAATGAAAGAAGTTATTGAAAAAAACCCATATCGATTCGTGCTGTAAAATCATATATTACAAATATAATTACATATAAGGTTATAATTATAAATTTTAATTTGGTAAGATTGAATACAGGAAGGAAAATCTTTGTGTCCCATCCATCCCTATTAGTGTCCCATTCATCCCTGCTTTGGGGATGATTGGGACAAAAATGAACGTCTTTTTCGATTTCATGATATTTTTCTGAATAAATCATAATCTGGAACAAATATTGTTCATGTATGTTGCCAAATACATAATGTATGAAATGTGATATGTAAGATTGATAATAACTTCAATAATAATAATAATAAAAAAATATTTTTGTGAAAATGTCAAATTCATCCCTTATCTCCCCTCGAAGCTTTTAACATCTTAGCTTAGACACCTTGTATATAGCTGATTAGACTTGTTTGTAACAAAATATCCACTTGAAGTGTAGTTATTGATTTTTCGACCCCTTAACCATTACCGGCGCGGATTAATTATGTTTCTAAACTGATGAAATAATGTACTGACACCGCAATTTATAACCGAATTTATTAGAAAGTAAGAACTTGCTTATTTTCATGTATATTATAATAGGAAAATTTTAGTTAAAAATTCTTGGTGCGGTTTGTCAGTTTTGGAATTAAAATTAGGTGTCCCTTTTTAAGGACACCGAGCCGGAAAGGGTTAATTTTTATCTCTAAATGCCACGTTAGCATTAGAATTTTTGATGGAAATTTTTCAACAATACTTAAAACTGTTGCCAATGTTGTAGGGAAAATAACTACAAAGGGTGCCAGGGTTGGCAGTTTGGCCTCCACTTTTGTTCGGGAATTTCATGTTTATATCATAAATAAAGTATAGTATTTTATACTTTATTTTATAAGAGCGATCACATAAAGGGAAAATTCTTCTTTCGAAATTCCCGGTAACAATTTAAAATTTCGAATTAAAATTGGTGGCCAAACTGGCAACCCTGGTGGGTGCGTTTATAAATACTTAACCCCAGTGTACATTTGATGACTTAGATTCGTCATTCATTTGGACATTGACTTCTTTTTATATTCGAGTCATATTACTATATTAAGAATGAGATTTTAGTACCTTTCTCTTGCGCATGTTCTCGAAGTATATATGAAAGATTTTTGTTTTCAGAAAGTGGTGCGAGATAGAATCAAGGGGACCGGGAAAACCCTATCTCTGCCATGTTAAATTCACTAACTTTATGTAGCTTTTCATAGAAATGGTGAAAGATAGAGGTCTAGATTTTTTAGAGTTGTTCAATTGATTAGAGTTAGAGTTGTTCAATTGAAGAGTTGATTTACGTATTTTAACACACCGTTTTCTTTCTAAGTGAAACTGAAAATTAATTATTAATTATTTATTGAAAGTCATTTTTAAATTAGCATTTTTGGTAAGATCTCACTGCCTAAAATAAATAATTTTAAACAAATCATTAAATCCCTGTGTTAAAGTATACAATATATCATAATATAAGTATTAAATAAAAATCTGAGTTCTTAAGTTTAATAGATATTGAAAAAAAAAGGAACATAAACATGAAAAATCCAAGCTTTCAGAAAAAGCCAATTAAATATTTAAATGGGCTTTAAGCTGTGAAGTACTCTTAGAAAGAATGATTAATTAACTTATTTATATATATATATATATATATATAAACATGTGTGACACATCGTTGAAAAGATAAAAGTTTAAACTATTTAATGATATAAAAAAGTAAAAAAATCGATTTTTTACGCGAATTTTGCTTCCCCATTCCCCTTAAAAAAAAAAAAAAAAAAAAAAAAAAAAAAAAAAAAAGTAAAAAAAAAAAAAAAAAAAAAAAAAACAGAAAAAAAACAGTGGTAGCCCAGAAACAAATGTGTACCAGAGGGTATAAATTAATGTGTTCATGTGAGGAACATTTAGTAAATAGCAAAAAGACAGATCAATATATATATTGCTCATCATACGTGTCACCTCTTAACCACTTGAAAGGCAGTTTTTCATTTTTGGACCACTTAATCTTAACCCCTTGAGGGGCGGTGGGATATATTTTATCCCACCTACGATTAACCCTTTGAGGACGAGCGACACGTATACGTGCCGGAAATAGGCCTAAGGATCCCCGTTTATCCTCACCAATAAAATTTTACTGTAAAATCTGCCTTATTTAATTCGGGAATTTTCCCGATTTGAATAGGCACAAACTTCTGTTTTTTAAAACCGGTAGCAAAGTAATAAACATTTCGTAAAAGGTTCCCATCGCGAAGGGGTTAATGAAGTTTTGCATCAGAAAAATTTTATGAAATTTTACATTTCAAACTTTGGTGGGAAAAAGGTCGAAAATTTTCTCTTTTTTTATTTTAAAATAACATTTTCTTAAATTTCCGGTGAGAATTCAGAATTACACAAACGCAATTGCTTGCCTCCAAAGAGGTTAAGCACTAAATGCCACATTGACTCCAGAATTTTGGAAGGAAATTTTTCATTTTATTAAGTAATTCAAGAAATCGGTTTTCAATTATAGTGTAACTCAATCATTTCAACATTTTATGAATAGAAGTACTTTAAAGGATTAACCTAGCGGGCGGTGTCCCTAAAAAAGGATAATTTTAAGAGTACTGGCAAGAGCATAATTTACTTAAAATCTTCATTTTATAAAGTACGGGAAAGTAACGAAGTTTTTATTATGTAATAGGTCCTTCATTTCATCATTTTACAAACTAAGTTACTCCGCACCGCGAAGGGTTAAACATGCGACTAAGTTAACTAATTTGCAGTTTCGTTTTTTGACAAAAAAATATAAAATGGAGACATAACATCATTTTTTCCGTACTTAAATTGTTGTTTTATATACAGTAAAACCTCTTTAAAGCGACCACTTTCCGTTCCAATAAAAATTGGTCGCTCCGAGAGGTGGTCTCTTAATGGAGGTCATGTTTAAATCTATATATTAATTGTTGAAAAAAGGTAACAATTAATGTAGCTAAAATTTATTTTTCACATTAGGAAAAAATATGAAAATTTAAGTATCAAAACAAAAGTTAATTACATAAGTTAATCACTGCAGAGTTTAAAAAATGAATACACTGACGTTTGCTTTGCTTTTACGGTTTTATCTTTTAAAACATTTATTTCCCAGTCCTTTCGAAGTTCAGTAAATAAATGCAATTTTTTTGGACCGGAACAAATAATGACGATTTCATTAATTTATCTATTTCTTTGAGAGTTTTTCGACAGAATAGGGTAGGGGCGTTTATTGACCGTCATTATTAATTTGTCATCAGAGTTAAATTCATTGCCTGTAAAAGGCACAAAGGGGTTTAAACACTAAAAGTTACCGGGATTTAAAAAAAAAAATCTAAACTTAGTTTAGATGTTTGATAACACTGGGCAACAATTTTTAACAAATTTCATGTATCAAAATTGAAAACGCCCAATTCTTAATGAAATCAACGTGCTGAACACGAATACCACCATGAAAACTGTTTTTTTTTTTTTTTTTGGCTCTTGTTTCTGAGATTAAGGGGTGCAAAGATATAACTTTTGCTAAAACATTTTAAAGAATAAACTGATTTAATGTGCGATATAATAAGTAATATTTCATTTTTTGATGTTCACATGCATATATGAATTAATAAAAAGTGTAATAAAATAAACCTTTCGAAAAAAAAAATTAAAATAATAATATAAACAAATATTATAGGTAAAATGCAAAATATTGTACTCTATATCTCCCTCTAATTCTGCAGTACATAAAATTACACCGAATGATCTAAATGATCGTGTTCGTGATTTAGATCTGTCGAAAGACAAAGCAGAAGTACTCGCATCAAGACTACGACAGTAGAATATTTTGGAAGAACATGTCACAGTGTCTTCATTTCGTAACCGACATATAAAATTTCTACATTATTTTCAGAAAGCTGATAATATTGTGTTCTGCTCGGATATTAAAGGCTTGATGAATGAATTTGGATTAACACTTGATGGAAACGAGTGGCGTCTATTTATAGATGCGTCCAAAATAAGATTAAATATGATTTTGCTTCATAATGGTAATGAACTACCATCCATTCCTATTGCATATTCTGCGCACATGAAAGAGACTTATGAATACCTGCAACAGCTCTTACACCTAATTAAATAGACTGAAAATGGATTGTGTGTCTGTGCTGACTTGAAAATAGTTGCGCTTTAGATGGGTCTCGAACTGGGATTTACACAATTTTGTTGCTTCCTGTGCGAATGGAGCAGTCGTGCTACAGATTTACACTATATCCAGAAAGGCTAGCCTCCGAGGCTCTATTTGACACCTGGAAAAATTAATATCAAGAAACATTGCTTCTTTTTCCAGAGAAAATTATCTTACCTGCTCTATACATAAAATGGGGTTTGTGAAGCAGTTGGTTAAAGCTATGGATACAAATAAACCAGCTTTTGCTTACTTACGTACAAAATTTCCCAGACTGAGTGAGGCAAAATTTAAAGAGGGAATTTCTGTGGGTTCACAGATTTGAGATATTTTCAAGGATCCGTAATTTGAAAACCTGTTAAATCATGATGAAAAACAAGTATGGGATTCAGCCTGTCACGTTTGCACTAATTTTCTTGGAAACGTCCGATCCGAATATTACGAGGATCTTGTTAACGAAATGCTTGCTTTATATCAGAAATTTGGATGTCGAATGTCTTTAAATCTACATTTCTTAGATTTCCAACTGGATTTCTTCCCTGCTAACAGCAGAAAATTCAGCGACGAGCATGGTGAACGTTTCCACCAGGATATGTCAGCGATAGAACAACGTTATCAAGGAAAATGGTCTACGTCTATGCTGCTGGACGATTTTTAGAGATAATCAGAACGTGGAATATAAGCGAAAGACCAAGCGATTTCTTCAATAAAATTGGTAAAACTGCGTGTTATGTTGTCACCTTTATTTCTTTATAAATCAAATTGGAAACAAGACATACGATGCATTATTATTAATGTGTTTTTTTTATCCCTATCATACAAAGTAAAATCTCAACATAACAAAATAACTAGAGCCAAATTTCATTTTTTATTGCCATATTCATGATTAGCAAGTTAAATTAATAAATATTTCGACACTTTCATTCAAGATACATTTTCATTA
The DNA here is from genome assembly GCA_963932465.1 of Maratus speciosus. NCBI lineage: Eukaryota > Metazoa > Arthropoda > Arachnida > Araneae > Salticidae > Maratus > Maratus speciosus. The sequence goes on from OZ010794.1 coordinate 241,147,488, forward strand.
TTGTCCAGTGTAATTAATGCGCTCTCCGGAATTATTTTTCTAGTAAAACCTACTTCAACTGACCAAGAAAAAATGGAATTTTCTTCCAAGAAATTGGTCGCTCATGGAGGGAGTTCTTCTGGGATGGTCCGTGAATGGAGGTAAAATTAATACTAAGCTTATGGGAATAAATTTCGTTCCATAAAAAAACGGTTGTTCAAGGAGGTAGTTGCTTAATGGAGATGGTCGCACAGGGGGGTTTCACTGTAACAAAAATAAATGTCTGTCAATTTAAAAAACAACTATCAAAGTTAAAAATTATTAGTATCAAAAAGCTTTTACTAACGAAACAAACAAACTCTTCATGCAGCGTTCGAGGAAATATCTTAAGTGATTAATCATTTTAAATACTACACATGGTTAATAATTTTAAAAATAGTAATTTTCACAATTTTTATCATATTTATTTGAAACATATAAAAATTATCAATATTTTTTTTTTCTGTAGCGATTTTAACTAAAGGAAATATAAAGGAAAAAAAAGTAAACATAAGAAACATAGATAGACAAAATCCACTACAAAACATTATTTAAATGTTATAAAAAAAACATAAAAATTTTACACTTTTACGCACATATATGACGTTTTTTTAATTGCAATTTAATTAAAAATCATTTTTATCATTCGTAGAATGGTGAATAAAATTAAATGAAAAACCTATTATGTTCGCTAAATTACATGCTAAAAGTTTTTAATAGTATCGAAACGATAATTTAATAATTTTCAATTACTACTTTTTCAATCTTATTTTTAGCTACATGAAGACAATACTTAATTTTACTTCTTTCAGAAATTAATTTCACGAATAATTAATTATCTTAATTAATAAACTTTTTCCTAAGCTCGGCTTTATCTAAAAATAGACTGGTTTAGATAATAAAGGGAAAGTTATTTTTGTTCCGCAACTTAATAAAAAATATATAAATTCTATAGCCTTACACCATTCCGTTACATTTATTTAAAGAGTAAAGCAAGAAGAAAATTCAATTTACTTTTGCTTATTTCTTCTAACAGATGGTTAGAGATTCGCAACTTGATAGTTTCTTTTAAAATACAAAAGAGAATAAGCTGGAATTCAATTTCATAAATGTTTTTAAACATTATCAAAATGTATTTTTGAAAAGATGAAGCTGTATTACTTTTCATTATCTTTCAGTATCATATGTCTCTAAATAATTCTATTCGTAGCTTTAAATAAACAAAAATTGTATGATAAAAAGAAAAAGAAAAAAGGAATTACATTGGAAAACTAAATTTATTTTATTGCGTTTGTAATGAGATTTCTCCTCATATATTTTACTGAGATATAATTGATGATGAATTCTATGTTTTTATTGCAATTTTATATATATTTATATATGTGTGTATATATGTATATATCTGTGTGTATATGTGTTTCTGTATATGTGAGTACGTAAGGGGTGTCCTAATGTATACTGAAGGATTTTAAAATTAAATAACTTGCAACTGGTGATAGTTGTGAAGAAATTTTTGCAGGAGAGTATGCATGAACAGTTTCGCAGTGGGCTACTTTTTTTTAATTCAGATTTCTTGATTGGCTCTACTTTTTTGAAATAGTACAATTCGCCTTATTTAACCCTTTCTGGCACAGCGTGCTCGGGTCGGGATACCTAATTTTAATTCCAAACTTACGAACGGCAGATATATTTTAGTAAAATTTTGCTTTTATAATGAACACTTAAAGTAACATATTTTTAATTTCTAAAAAAGTCGTTTTAAAATTCCGATGACAGTCAATCATTTCATCATTTTACAACAAAAATTGCATGTGCCGGAAAGTGTTAATGCCATTTAAGGCGAAACCAAGGGGATTTTTTCCATTTCATAACAATGGTGCCAATCAAGAAACCTGAATTAACCCTTTAACGATGAACCTCCTTTACACTTTTTTTAATACCTCGCACCTGTTTTTTACACCATGTAATTTGGATTTATTTAATTGCTAAATATCTGAGATGAAATAATGTGAAAATTTCCAAACTAAAATACTGGTATTTAAATTAAAAAATTTTGTTCACTTTACCTGGCAAGATTTCTTACCAAGCGGCTTTAATCAGTTAAATAAAAGTAGCCCACTGGCTACACTCTCTATGAATAAAGGAGTGTTTTTGTGCGTGTGTGCGTGGTCCTCGATTTTAGATTCCAATATGAGCAATAGATGAAGTTGCAAGCAGTATGCGATCAAACGGACAAAAATAAAAAGCAATTGTGCCCAGCAATTGCACGAATACTGGATGTCAAACGCAATGTATTGGTCTTATTCACTTACATCGTCTTGGTTTTGTCAGTTTTGGGTCACGAATAATACATTTAAAAATATATATATATATATGACCCACTCCATACGGTAGACCGCTTTCGCTAGCACCATGGCTGGATGAATTATGCTTCTTTCTGTAATGACTGGACGTTAATTGCTCGATGCTTCATTGCTCGCTGCTAATTGGAACTAAACTCAGGAATCACAGTAAAAAGAATCTGCTATCATCATAGTTTACTCTCCGGGATGATTTTTTTTAACAGCTGTCACTGTTTGTAAGTTACTGAATTTCAATGTCTGTTTTTTTTATATTAGGTAGCTATAGATCATTTCGTGCATTTTATTTTACAAGGTGATCCCAAGTATTATTTTTTCTTTGATATATTGTTGCCCCCCTAATTGCCCCCCCCCCTTATCAAATCGACATTGCTGGAGGTCATACCTATTCTTTTCAATCCTGAAATTCCAGAAGAATTTGTCAAGTATATTTCTAAATATTCGACAAAATGTCTAAAATTGAAAGTTGCCGGTCATTAATGGCAATACAGTGTATTTTTGACCGCAGAAAAATCTGTGACTATATATTTCAGCTAGAACAAGAAATTTATTTTCTAAGATGATATTTTCCCCCTCAGAGCTTCTAACTTTTTTTCATTTCTTATAAAAAACAACCTACTTTATTCAGAAAATGTCTCAAAACATACCAGTTAACCCCTTGAGGGACGGCAGTATATATTATATATCACCTACGATTAATGAAGTTTTACAACAGAAAAATTTTATTAAATTTTACTTTTCTAACTTTGGTGGAAAAGAGCCGTAAATTTGCTTTTCCTTATTTTGAAATACTTTTTTTCCTAATTTTCCGGTGGGAATTCAGCATTTCACAAAAGTAATTGCTTGCCCCCCAAGGGGTTAAACAGTTTGAGAAAGCAATAGAAAATTTTATATTAAAATGAGTCAGCGCCTGACTACCGACAGGGCACATTCCCGCCTGTAAAAAGAAACGGAAAATTTTGCCTCATTCAGAGCAGAAATTTATCACGAATACGAAGTGTACTACTCAGTGGGACAGTCTGATGATATAGGTGGACAAAATCCATTTTTCCTATTATCTCGGAATTTGACAAAACCGTGTGCACTGGTAACTGAATGTCTCTATTTTCGAGATCTGTACTAGTTTTGGCGTAAAAAATCAGAGGAATCTATTAACCCCTTGAAGGGCGGTGGGATATATTTTATCCCACCTACGATTAATGACGATTTACACTAGAAAAATTTATAAAATTTTACTTTTCTAACTTTGGTGGAAAAAAGTCGTAAGATTGCTTTTCCTTATTTTTAAATATTTTTTTTCTAATTTTCCGGTGGGAATTCAGCATTACTCAAACGTAATTGCTTGCCACTCAAGGGGTTAATTGTAACCGTAAAGTAGCCATTTGCGCAGTTGGTTTGAGGGCGTTTCTAAAGTTGCACTAGCTTCCTCTATGTTTGAAAGCACGTCGTGACTATTCTGTTTCATTATAAAACACGAGTTAGCTGATTTAATGCCGCAGCTTTGTCAAGGTTAGATTTAACCCATTTTTGTTTGAATATAACCGATATTAAACCCGATTTACCGCTTTTTTTCAAAGGCTCAAATTCTGGATCATCCTTGATGTTGTTTATGAATTTTATCTTGACTTTTAACAAATTATTTAGCTTTAACCCTTTCCGGCACGGGCAATTTTTGTTATAAAATGATGAAATGATTGACTGACACCGGAATTTCAAAACGTAACTTTTTTAGAAATTAAAAACATGTTACTTTAACTATTCATTGTAAAAGCAAAATTTTACTAAAATATTCTTGGTGCCGTTCGTAAGTTTGGGATTAAAATTAGGTATCCTGACCCGGGCACACTGTGCCGGAAAGGGTTATTAAGCAATAAGCATTTTTTTAACTCAAAGTGTCCTTTCTAAAGTATTGAAAAATTAATCAAACTCCTGCAGATAGTTGCATATCAGTAAGTTTTTATTAACCCCTTGAGGCGTGGTAGGATAAAATATATCCCACATAATATAAACAAGGTTGTCTCCAGAAAATTATAACTAAATTTTATATTTTTAACTTTAGAGGAAAATCGTTAATAAATTGCCTTTCCTTATTTAAAAATAAAATTTTTCGATTATTCCGGTGATAATTCAATATTTAAAGGTATTTTTGCTTGCCCCTCAAAGCGTTAACCCTCTCCCTGCGCACCCCGAGAGTTTCTCGGGCACCGTAAAAGTAGCGAAATTTGCGCAACCCAAGATTTAATCGGGATGCATTTTTTTCCGTTTAAATAACCCTCCTTGATCATTCTCACCATTTCCTTTTTTTTGTAAATATTGCCTTATCTAATCAGAGCATTTTCCCGATTAAATGAGACGAAAATTTTTGTTTTAAAAAACCGGTGACAAAAGAATAAAAATTCTTAAAAGACGCTCGTCTCGGAGGAATTAAATACGCAATTTTTGAAGCTATTTTGATAAAACATTTACGCAGCGAGAGGGTTAATAAACATTCATCACATTAACTTCCAATGCATATATGTATGTTTAGTTCAAATTTTGCAAGTCAAATTTAAATCACTTTTAATTAACCTATTGAGCCGAAACAGGGATACACGTGTAATTTGAATGACAATATAATATTATTATGATTTAAATAACGTAGAAGTTTGTTTAGAATTCTATTTCTACAGGGCTTCATAAAAATTTAGGTTAAAACTTGCACGTTAATTTTAAACCAATTTCAATAATCTGATTGAGCTGAAACTTTGCTCAGGTTATATAATTCTGATGACAATGTAATATTATTACAATTTATAGAACGTAGCAGTTACGCTTTTTTTACAGGGCTACATAAAAGATTAGTTCAAATCTTGCAAAACAATTTTAAACCACTTTCAATTATCTGATTGAGCTGAAACTGAGCCGACATGTGTTTTTCCGATGACAATTCTATTAAATTATGATTTGACGAACGTAGAAATCATACATTTTTTACAGGGCCACACAAAAATCGCGGAAATATTGTTGCTAAAAAGCAGAAATTTTAATTACATTTTTACGAAATCACTATAGGTTATTGAGATACACAATAGCATTGTTTAAATTGAAAACAAAGTGCGTAGCAGTTGCATTTCTTTTACAAGGACACATAAAAAATTCGAATACATTACCGTCTATATGCAGTAATTTTATTTCAAATTAAATAAAATTTATATAGGTTATTTATTAACATAACAGCATTTCTCCAACCGAAAATAATTTTTGGTAGCATTTACAGGGCTCACAAATGGTCCGCCAACTGAATACCAATATTATTTTAGAAAAATTTTCTTTTTAGATTTTTATTACAAACCGCCCCGGAAATACCTTTGAAAGTCAATTCTAGTGCAAACCTACCATAAAATTTTCTGTTAAAATTTATTGGTATTCAGTTGGCGGGCCATTTGGGAGTCCTGCATTTATATGTTTTGCAGGGTATCTCAAAACATCAACGTTTTATTTATATGAATTTATTTAATTTTTTTTTTTCAGTATGACTACACAAATTTTTCGAGAAATTCTGAGTCGACAAAAATACAAAAATAAATGAATGTTAACTTACATGTGTGCATTAAATTGTTTGTAATGCATTATACAGGGTGCCCACTAAAGTCCTCCCAACGCTCTTAATTGCCGGACAGTTGCTGCTATACTCATAAAAGTTGTATCTAGGCATAGTAAAGTGATTATGCTCTCCACATTTATCATTCACTTTTATCCCATATTTCGATCCTTTTTCGCGATAAGAACGCTAATGCTGCCATTTTGCACCCTGTGCCGCTGAAAGCGATTTTATCTAGTAGAGCATAGCCTCTTTTTACTATACCTAGACACCACGTTTATGAATATAGATACTGTCGTTCGGCAGATAAGAGGTGGGAACGGACTTTAGTGGATACCCTGTATTTTTATTTTAAGATATTATTGTTAAATAACCAAATATTTATCACTGTTTGAATATTTTATTAGTGATGCAGTCAAAAAACAGCAAAAACTAATTAAACTTCAACGAAATAATTTTGTCCACCTAGATCGTCAAAACGTCCCACAGTGCGGCGGCGTTTTGATAAGGCAAATATTTCTTTTAAAATTTATTGGAGTAAGTGTGCCCCGTTAGTAATCAAGCCCTGCTTTAACCCCTTAATGCTCGAATTAAATTGCGGTTTAAAAATTCAAATTGCTTATTGGCACCACTTTTTTGAAAAAGAAATATTCACCTTATTTAATGACAGGTAAAACGATACTAAAATAAAGGCAATTACACTATTTAATAAAACTGGTGGGAATCGAACAATCTGAGTAAAAGCCCGTGGATATGACGGGAGCGAAAAGTAAGGGGTTAAGCATAGAACTGTACTACATAAAAGATACAATTGTTCAAACTAAAAAAAGAGAAAATTGGATTTAAGGATATTTTACTCGACCATTCTCCCTTTAAATAAAGTGCGCAATCTCCTTGAAATTCCCAAACCGCGATTTCCGATCAGAAATTATTTTTTATACATTTTAAATTTCAGATTTTGAAATCACAACGTTTAATCGCAGATGTTGTAAATCTCTTCTGCGGCTAAATAAGGAGAAATTTCTATTAAAGTTGTGATAAACATGTTCACACCCTGACTTTAGCACAAATACAATGTTTCATTAAATTAACATATCGTAAACTTATCAATCTTAATTTCATATTTATAATAAGTTTTATAGAATCCAATGCAAAACGCTGGATTATAATTTACAAATTCCAGAAAAAAGTCTCTTTTCTAAGTCTCCAGGAACATTATTCGTTTGATGTTACCTAGCTCAACCCTAGTGAAATTCATCTCCACAGATTACAAGTAAACTTAAAATCAATCCCGTGATCCAACCAGTGATGTAGGGAAATGTAGGGAAATTTCTAGCTGCAATTTACTCACTAGTATGTGTCAGTTTGGAAGCTTTCGTGTAACGGTGTGTCAGGGATGACTGCAGTGTATTTCGGAGTAATTCATTAAAGTAATTCCCTTTGATGGCATTAGATATAATTTCAGGAATGTATATAGGCTAATTCCATGAAAACGTGTCATGTCTGTCACACAGCTGAAAAACGCTATGATTGTTGGCCACCGTTATTTTCGAAAAATTTGTTTCGCCTTATTCAATTGATGAGATATCTCCTATAAAATAAGTCACATTTTTCCTTTCTAAAATACTGGTAGCGAACAAGCGTATATGCTATAGCGATTTTCGGATGTGTGACAGACATGACAAGTTTTCATGGAATCAGCCTATATAATTTTAATTAAATGCAGTTTGTTCTGTATGCGTGATTATTACTGTAAAATTAATCAAATTTCTTATAATATAATTTCTGGTTGACTGCAACGAAGACTATTTTTAATAATTTTAATAAATTCTTATATAACATATTTATTTTAAAGACAAATATATTAGTTTAGTCAATGTATTATTTATCTATTTATTCCAGTTCATTGCATCTAAATAGCTTGTAAATGTGTAAAGTATATGCTGATTTCGTCAGTTTAAGTTTAAATGGTGTCCAAGTTAAAAAAGTATTCAAATGTTAATACATATCTACTAAATAATTGTCCGAACTTTCATTTTAATCGAAAACAATGACTTGAAACACAGATAATCATTTTGAAACCACAACGTTTAATCGCAGTTATTGTAATTTTTTTCTTAAACTAAATAACGCGAAAGCTTCTATTAAAATTGTGAGACCCTTTTCGCGACCTCCTTTTTTTATTCATATGAAATGTTTCATTTAATATATCGTGAAGTCTTTTCTTTGTAAAAAATGAATAATTATAAATGAATATATATATATATATATATATATATATATATATATATATATTGAAAAACACATCAGTCCTAATTTCATGTGAATCAGAAGCTTTATATAATCCAGTGCAATACTCTGGAATGTAATTTACAAATTCGACAAAAAGTCTCTTTTCTAACTTTCTAGGAACATAATTCGTTTGATGTTACCTAGCTTAGCACCGGTGAAATCCATGTACACTTATTACAAGTAAATCTTAAAATTATTTCCGTGATTCAAACAATGATCGCTTTTGACTATATTGTAATGCATGGAATTTCTAACTCCAATTTATTCTCTAGTATGCGTCACTTCCGAAGCTTTCATGTAACGGTATGCCAGCGAGAACTGCAGTGTATCTCGGAGTAATTCATTAAAGTGAATCCCTTTGATGACATTAGAGATAATTTTCGGAGTGTATATATAATTTTGATTAAGTGCATTTCGTTCTGTATTCACGATTATTACTGTAAAATTAATTAAATTCATTGTAACATAATTTATCGTTGACATCTAAAGAAGTAATTCTTAATAATTTTAATACTATTTCTTATATAACATGTTTGATTTAAAGAGGTATATCTTCATTTAATTAATATATTATTTGTCTACTTATTCCAATGCATTGGGTCCAAATACCTTGTACAAGTGTATAGTACATACTGAGTTAGTGAATGTCAAGTTTATAAAGTGTTCAAGTTAAACATACACTTGAAACATTAATTTATATCTTCTAAATAATTTCCTGCACTTTGTTTCAATGGGAAAAAAATGACTTAAGTGGACCGGGTAAGCGTAATTCAACCAACAAATTGATTTTTATTTTTTTATATCATTAAATAGTTTAAAATTTTATCTTTTGAACGATGTATTACACATGTTTCTCTCTAAAAAAAAAGTGTTTGATTTTTTCATTCTATCTCAGAGCAGTTCACTGCAGTGGGCTACTTTTTTAAAATTCAAATTTCTTGATTGGCACCACTTTTTTGAAGTGGTAAAATTCCCATTGTTTTCGCCTTAATTAATATGTCATTAAATAAGGCTAAATAAGGCTATTTTGCTATTTCAAAAAAGTCGTGCCAATCAAGAAATCATAATTTAAAAAAGTGTCGCCCAGAGGCGACAAAGCTTTACAGCTTTAATTGACTTTTTCTCAAATGTTCGATTTTTCAGGTTTGTGTTCCTTTTTTTTTCAATTTCTGTTAAACTTAAGAACTCGGATGTTTCTAAATACTTATGTTATAGTGCATACTTTAACACAGGGATTTAATGATTTGTTGAGGGTATTGAGATGATTTGTTAATGATATCTTGAGTGAAATGCAGTAAAATCTTACCAAAAATGCTAATTAAAAGACTTCTGTCAATAAATAAGTAACAATTTTTTTCAGTTTCCTTTACAAAGAAAATGGGTAAAGCTTAAAATACGTAAAGCATGTTATTCAAACTACTCTAAAAAATCTAGACCTCTATCTTTCACCATTTCTGAAAAAAGCTACATAAAGTTGGTGTATTTTAACATGGATATGATACAGCTTACCGGGCCGCTTAAAACACATAATTATTTATATTCAAAATATATTTTAACCCTTTAGACTCTGGCGTCTCTTATATAATTTTTAATCGGCCGGCACTAGTTTTTTGAAAAAAAGTTTCCTTGAAGTATAGAATTTCAAAAATGCTCCAACTAAAATAAGCCAAATTTTATTTTCCTTTATTACTGGTGACAAAAACAAATTTTGCAAAGAAAGATTATGTCGCCGCAGTGGCGAAAACGGAATGCAAAGAGATAAAGTATGAAACACATTGTTAGCTCCTAATTAAAATATATTTACTCTTCACCAATGGATTTTTCATAAACAAATCACGAAGAAGAAGGAGCTACGTTTAAGGACACTGCGTACACAATTGTGGGCTACGCCCGCTCCGGTTACGAATTAAGATAAACTTTATTTTTTGTGATTATTTATTTCAATAGTGATTAAATTGAAATTTTCAGGATCTCCTTCCCTTTGCTATGGGAAACGAATATGCATTTTCCAACTAAAATTTAATAACAGAAATAGCAAAATTTACCTGCGGTTTGTTTCCATTTCAGAAAAGCAATTTTCTAAAAACTCAGACATGTTAAAAATAGGATAAAAAATATCGAAAATTTTTCAAAAATCGTACAGAACGAATCTTACTTATTGAGCTAAAATTGTGAAATAGGATTCCATTTACGAATATACAAAAATTGAAAGAATCAAAATTAATAAAACAAAACAAAAACTCTGTATATCACACAAAACTTTCACAAAAGAATTAAAAAATAGCAGAAGACAAAATTTTCCATATTGAACTGAAATTATAATCTTAATACTTTTCGGAATGTCCAAAAATCGATTTGAATCCCAGATTTTTGTAAAGTAATTTTTGACGGATTTCTTGAATAAATAAATTTTCTGTTTAAATATGGTGACTATCCGTTAAAAAAATCTGGATTTTAAATCACCTGAATCACCTAATGCATTCGACACCCTGTATTATTAATGTATGAGTTCAAGATATATATTTGTCATTTATTATTGAATTATTAACTGTTCTATTATTAGCAAAGAAACTTGTCAGTGATAAACAGTACAGTAAAATGATGTGAAAATTCGTGGAACAACACAAGTCTAGTAATTAAACTGGTAAATATAACAGAATGTCTAGAAGAACAAGTTGAGTTACAAATAGACATAGGCGCCGACTTAACGGCGGCGACACCAGGTAAATCAGGAAAACTATCACAACTAATTTTATATATTATTCTTATCTTAATTGATTAAAGTAATTAAATATGAAAAAAAAATAAACTAATGGTACAAGTACGTTTGGTTGCCTATTTCTCCCCATTAAGGGGTCTCAAGACTCTTAACCCTCCGTCTACCAGACGGGTCCATTGGACCCGACAGGTACATACAAAATATTCATTCAAACCAGAAATTTCTTTAAAATAAACTAAGTATATAAACCACACAAAAATAAGGTAAATAAATAAGTTAAATAGTTTTAAATAAAAATTCTGGTGTAGAACGTTTTATTAAAACTTGAATAAAATTCCCGGTAGATCTAGGGTTAAAATTGGAAAAAAGGAAAAAAAGGACCATTTTGAACATTTAATATCTTAAAATGTATTTGATATTATCACACAATTTTAAATGGGAATGAAAGATACAAGTGTGTTCTTTCATTTCAAATATTTGAAAAATTGCAAGATACATAATTAGCATTTGCAGGGGACTTCAAACTGTCAGACATTTGACGAGCAGAAAATTGGCATAACAGCTTATGCGCACGATTACAAAATAAATTTTGCAACTAGAATAAACATTTTGGTGCCTACTTATACCTTAGATTATAATAATGACACTGAAGCTAAATAAATTTGTATTTAAAGCATTTTTATATTTTTAATACAAAGTTGTATTTAGCTAATGCAAAATTAAAAAAAAATTCAACAATATAAACCCCTAAAAAATATTTTCTTTTTACAATAAAAAGGAAATTTTAGGTTCAGTTTATACAGACTAACATGAAACATATGTTTTGAAAATTTCATGAAAAAATATTCAGAAGTTTTTGAGATATCGTGCGCATATGCCCGAAAATATGTGTCATTTGGAGAAAAATGACTTCAAATTTTTGGAAACTATTCAACTTCAGCAAACTTCAGCTAACTTCACCAAACTTCAGCAAACTTCAGCTATTGAGTGAGTATAATTCTAAATGCCATAACTTCTGTTCTAATGGGAATTTCAAGATAACAATTATATCAAAATGTTCAGAAAACATAGAAGTTTAACATCTAAAAAAATTAAAATTTCGAAAATTTTAGAGCTTTAAGAGTCCTGAGACCCCCCTTAAGTCGACGCCAATAAATATCACTGTGAAATGCTGATGCCTTTACATTCTTTTTACCTAGCATAGACGCAAATAATCTGAATCCAGGATTCATACAGGTTTAACATTTGGATAACATTATTTCAAAAATGTAATATTGTCCTTATTTAATTATTTGTCGTTAAATAAAACACATATTCTTTTTAGAAATTATTGGTCTGGAACCGTAAATATTGTAGGAAATCCTGTTATTCAAAACAAATTGATTAATAGGGCTTTATTTTTAGGATACAAAATGTTACAGTACCGTAGTACAGTTCAGTAATCAGTGCGATATTTATTAACAATGTTAAATATCTTTACATCTAAATTAACCCTCCGTCTACCAGACGGGTCCATTGGACCCGACAGGTACATACAAAATATTCATTCAAACCAGAAATTTCTTTAAAATAAACTAAGTATATAAACCAGACAAAAATAAGGTAAATAAATAAGTTAAATAGTTTTAAATAAAAATTCTGGTGTAGAACGTTTTATTAAAACTTGAATAAAATTCCCGGTAGATCTAGGGTTAACAATGATTTTTCTTACCGAAAGGTTTTATAAAACTTTTAATGAACTGTAAATAAAAATTACTTATTTAAATTAACAGAAAATAACAATGAAAAAAAAGTGTTGAAATTTATTACGTAAAAAGTTTCGTGTCATCGAAAATGATTCGACTTCTTTTTACTCATTAATTCTCACTCACGTGATATCCAAGGGCTGTGTCTTTTATGGAGGTTGTTTGATTCCCACCAGTTTTATAAAATAGTGCAATTATATTCATTATGGTATCATTTTACCTGTCATTAAATAAGGTGGATATTTCTTTTTCAGAAAAAGTGGTGCGAATAAACAATTTGAATTTTTAAACCGTAATTTAATGCGACACTTAAGGGGTTAAATAATTACTTTAAACCATTAGTTCGATTATTTGTTTTTACATCAGAGTAAAGTACACATTCGAAACTCGTCGTCTAGTTGAATATGAAGGAACGGTGGAAATGTTATCATTTTTTATTAACCCCTTTAATGGTTCATTTTTTAACACAATAAATTAAAAAATAGTGACCAATTTAGTTCAATTAACAGAGGTTTTAACAACGAAAAAAACCCTTGCCAATGAAATTTATTACGCAAAAATTTGCCTGCCATCGAAAATGATTCGACCTCCCTTTAAGTAATTGCTTGAAACCATTAGATGGATTTTTTCTTTATATATCAGAATGAAGTACACATTTAATATTCGTCGTTTGGTTGAATTTTAAATAATGGTGGAAATGTTATCCCTTTATATTAACTCATTTAATGGGTTTTTTTTTTTGACACAATAACAAAAATATTGACAATACACCACTTTTGTCGTAGTAAAATATTCGTCTTATAAAACCGAAATTTGTCTGCCATTAAATAAAGAGAATATCGCAGTATAAAATAAATTTTGCCGAAATATTTTAGAACGAAAATAACAAACCCTTCTTGCCCGTACGGTGTGTGGGTAAACGTATTAAGGGTTTAAGGTAGGTTCAATATATTTGAGTCTAAAGATACGGGTTTTTTCTTTTAACGTTAATGTGTGTAGATCGTTGACCAAAGAGGTTTTATGATTTTTCTATATCCTACAATTTTTTAACTCGCTGAAAGTTATACAGAAGCAGACAGAAAGCGTTTCGTTTAATCTTTAAACTTGTTTTTATCGAAACCTCTATTTTTATCCGGTAATTATATATCCGTTTTTAGTATGTAGTTTATATCCATACTACTGCTGGGAGTAATTTTCTTATTTCTCTCAAGTATGTAACATACACCAGCATATATACAGTCAAAAAATGATTGGCAGTTAGGAGAGAGAGAGGGGATACCCAAATACATCTTCTGTTCTCTGCAGATGACATTATAGTCCAAGAGCTGTTAAACATTTTAGGGAAGGTATTTGAGGCACCCTGAAAATTTGTGCAACATTTCTTTTGTAATGCCTGAATACAAAATCGAATGTCTGGCTGAAGGATCGTGGCTCAAAACCTGTGCCAGACAAAAAATGGCACTTGACACGTGTCTGGCACAGTTTTTGTGCCGACTAAAGTGTCTGTCATTTTCAAAATATTTTTTTCTAAGCATAAATATTATTGTGCCTCAATCTCAGCGTGCCTCAAATACCTTTTTTGAGTAGTCAAAAAATGGCACTTGACACGTGTCTGGCACAGGTTTTGGGCCGACTAAAGTGTCTGTCATTTTCAAAATATTTTTTTCTAAGTATAAATATTATTCTGTTTCAATCTCAGCGTGCCTCAAATACTTTTTTTGGGTAGTGTCAAAAAAAGGCACTTGACACGTGTCTGGCACAGGTTTTGGGCCACGATCCTTCAGCCAGACATTCGATTTTGTATTCAGGCATTACAAAAGAAGTGCTGCACAAATTTTCAGGGTGCCTCAAATACCTACTCAAAAATGTTCAACAGCTCTCCTACTATTAAAAAATGTTTAAAGTATTTATATCTGATTTAAAAAACGGAATATTGGCAGGAATGGTCTTGTATAAAACGAGAAAAGGATTATTATTAATTGCAAAAGGTATAGAAACTAGGAAACATAGGAAAAGAATCTGCTTTCTTTTTGTCTTAAACTTTTATTTTTGCAATTAAAATATAAAATTATTTTTTAAAAAAGACTTTTGTAAACATATAACATTCCATTATATATGTTTATGAAAACTGCTAGATAATTTGATACAAAACACCTGCTATCAAAACAAAAAGAATTAAAGAAATGTCCAAAATTTCCTAAGCAATTTAAGTCACTTGAAGAACGTAATTTCCTTTGTTTCTTCCTAGTAAACATAGAAGTGCTTCTTATAGATTAAATGTTTGTCCAGATTTTCTTTTTTTCCAAAGGGATATAGCATTTCTCTACTTTTAGAGAGGTATTTTCTTTTTAATATATTGATTATATTTCTTATGTTTTATATTTCTTATATAGACTGATCTAAGTGTCAGAAAAAAGTAAAAATTCAATAATTCACAAATTATCCGCATTCACACGATGCGGTTTTCAATGAAATGCACAAAAGGACTTGGATTTTTTAATAACGAAAATTTTATTTCCAGAATAATTACAATTTGCCATCATCCGTTTAACCCGTTAAGCGCCAAACTTATAAGGTAGAAAATTTCAACTTTTTAATGAAACGTAATTTGCCACCGCGAACTTTGACAGATAATTTTCGCTTTATATGATCTTAAAATTTTATGTCTTTTATGTAAGGCCAATTTTTAAACTGAAAAAAATAGTGCTGGTTTGCAAATAACTTGATTATGTACATCCATTTTGAACGTTGCGTGAACGCAACACCAGCGGGTAATGGGTTAACTTGTGTCAACGCTTTATACAGCAGCGTACACATTTCGAAACGTAACCAAGGTTACAAATGATAAATTTTGAGAATGCTATTAGAGTGAATATCTGTCATAAACAGCAAGATACTTTGCCTAGTATCTAAACTGATTTCTGATAAAAATCCTGTCACATGATTTCTCAGATCCTTCGAGCAGGGACTGATTACTGGCGCACAGTGGGACGTTTTAACTATCTGCGTAGAAAATATTATTTCGTTGAAGTTTAATTAGTTTTTGCTGCTTTTCGAATGTATCTCTAGTAAAATGCTCAAATAGTGAAAAATATTTGATTTATTTAACCACAGTGTTTAACACTAGAACGGCGGCGAGGGGTCATTTTGACCCTTGCCGAATGAATACATTTCGATTCGAACCAGAATTTTTTCTATAATATAAGATTAATATATGCTGCAAAAAAATAACTTAAATAAATAAGTTTAATAGTTCTAAATAAAAATTCTGATGTGAAATATTTTTATAAAACTTGAGCAAAATTTCCCGCCGTTCTAGTGTTAAAAAAATATAATAAATTACAAAGAATCAGTTAAACATAAATACTTTACTATTAAGTGAAAACAATTTAATCCACACATGTAAGTTAACATTCATTTCTTATGTTATTTTGGTCTACTCAGAATTGCTCTAAAATTTGTGTAATCATGCTGAAAAATTAAAATTTAAAAATAAAACCCTACTGAAAATAAAACTTTAATGTTATGTGTGACCCTGTAAAATATATAAATGCTACCTACATTATTTTCTTTTGTCAAAATGCTGTTGTGTAAATAAATAACCTATATAAATTTTATTCAATTTAAAATAAAATATCTGCATATAGACGATAATGGATCCGAAATTTTATGTGTCCATGTAAAAGAAATTCTACTGCTACGTACTTTGTTTTCAATTTAAAAAATGCTATTGTATATCTCAAAAACCTATCATAATTTTGTTGAAATTTAATTAAAATTTCTGCTTTTTAGCAACAATTTTTCAGCGATCTTTTGTGCGGCCCTGTAAAAAAAATGCATAATTTCTACGTTCACCAAATTATAATTTAATAGAATTGTCATCGGAAAAACACATATAGGCAAAGTTTCAGCTAAATCAGATAATTGAAAGTGGGTTAAAATTGTCTTGCAAGATTTGAACTAATCTTTTATGTGGCCCTGTCAAAAAAGCATAACTGCTACGTACCATAAATTATAATAATATTGCATTGTCATTAGAACAGCATATCCTGAAGAAAGTTTCAACTCAATCAGATTATCGAAATTGGTTTAAAATTAACTTGCAAGTTTTAATCTAAAAATTTTTTAAGCCATATATATAGAAACACAGATATACAAAATATTTTTCTATACAAACTTCTACAGTCTTTAAATTATAATAATAATGCATTGTCATTTAAATTACTTGTGAATTCATTATTTCGGCTGAATCGGATAATTAAAAGTGGTTTAAATTTGACTTGCAAGATTTCAACTAAACATACATACTTGCACTGCAAGTTAATATACCGTTTGTTTATTAATAAAAACGTAATTATTCGCAGTTTTGATTTAAGAAATAAATTGAATTAATATTATATATCCATAACATTCTGTAAATGTAATGCAGATATATTTGCTATTGATTAACGACAATACAATTGCATGCAACACGAAACAAGAAAAATATTGGTAAAAAATGATACCAAATGCTAATTTATTTCTAACATTTTACTTTAAAGAACCATGAAACAAGTTTAATTTCTCGTTAATATTTTAATTTATGTCTAGTGCATATTTCGTAGTGACAAGTCCTTAACGCATTCGTTACAGCTTAGACAATTATCAAGAGCGTTTAGTTTTCAAATCAGTTTAATCACTTGAATCATATGCTCTTAATTTTAAATTAAGGAGTTTGGAATTACAGAAAATTCAAAGTGTCATTTCATTACGATCCACTGGAGTATATATTTTAATCATTTTGCATAAGTTATAAAATTGTTTAAACGTTACTGACACTAATTTTCATATTAATGACAAGTGTGATCATGGTATTGTGGATTTAACATATTCAAATTTTCCTATATATGATGACACAAGACACTTTATATTTTATTATTGTTGTAAACAAATATTATTTTATATACTATACAAAAAATTGTGTATGCTATTAAATTCATATTTGCTTCATACATTTTATTGCAAAAGATCAAAATATAAATTTATGCATATAAAGAATAAATTAGATTTTTAATACTGTTTTAACACAAAGTGAACTGTTCTGTAAATGCACGTTTCATTTTCCATAACATTTGTACATTTATAATGTTATATGAATTTGTAGACAGCATGATTGGTTAAGACAGTGATGGTCAACTGTGGCACACTCTACACCACTAAAATTTTCTAGTAATATTTGCCTTATCTAATCATCGAACTCTCATATTCAAGAAGTCGGCTATTTCTTTAAAAGATAACTGGTATCCGGCGTGCCACAGTTGGCCGCCCCTAAGTTAAGACACTAGATGAAATTTTACACTCGAAGTTTCAGGATCTGTGTTCAGTAAATCACACTAGGATCTTCATTCCAGTTTCATATATGTATAGGACATAATTGACACTAGAAGTGCGAAGATCAGTCAATTTGACTATTACCAAATGTGTATATTTCGATTTGAACCAGAAATTTTCTTTAAAAATGTTTCTATACATATATCGCATGAATATGTTAACACTAAAACAACCAGAAATTTTACTAAGATTTATAAAATGTATTTCTTACAAGAATTTGTATTCAAGATTATTTAACACGTTGACTGTCACGCTACGAGTATACTCGTATCTTTAATATTCGTGGCTTTAATTTATTACTTTCTTACCATTATTTTAAAATAAAAATATATTGCCTTATTTATTAGCAGAAATTTCGCTGTATTAGTAAGGCAAAATTTACCTTTCAGATTTTGCGGTGGCAAACGGCTTTCAAGAAGAAATTTCAAAATTCCTACTTTTTGCGGCAGTGAACGAGTTCACTTATTTACACTGGCCTCCAAAAGTTAAGGACTGGATGCTTTCGATTGCACTTTTTGTCGAATATCTACCAACATTATTGGCGAATTGTTCTTGAACTTATGGGATGTAAAGAACATGTTTGATTTTATATTTCTCGGTGGATATTTATCGGGGGGGGGGGTGCAATTAGAGGGCTAATAATAAATTTAATAATAAAATAATATTTGCGATCACCTATGTAACAGAAAAGGCTGGAAATTGTTTGTCACTGTGGTAAATGACTATTTGGGTCCACTTCAACATTTGTATGCATTTGTGTAAGCATAGCACTCATATTCGTGAAGATGTTAACTTTTTTGTGAAAAATTCAAAAGTTTTTTGCTTATAGCATACAGAGTTTTCAACCAAATTTAACACAACTTTCCGAAAATTTGCCAAAGTATAGTAGCAACAGTATACTGCAATTAAAACATGAATATATTAAAATTTTTATGAGATATGGGCATTTTTATTAGATAATTTTTAACTGCTCGTGCACGGAAGATTTCAATTTTTTTATTTCATACTTTGGTAGTCAGCATTTTGGGGCAACTTCTATAAAAAGTCCAGCCAAATGTTATGAAAACTTAGAAAGATACAGTGAGCTGATTGAAATGTTGTGGAAAATTCCTTGTAATAAATCTATTTTTAGGAACCTACTCACTATACCGACACTATCTTTGAGATTTTTCGCGATATTTGACTGGGCTTTTTATATAAGTTGCCTTAAGTAGCTGACTACCAAATTATACAATCAAAAATTTAGGATCTTCCACGCATGCGTAGTTAAAAATTATTTCATACAAATGTCCATATCTCATCCAACATTTAATATATTCATGTTTTAATTACAGTATACTATTGCTAGGTTTTTGGAAAGATGCGTAAAATTTAGTTGAAAACTCTGTATGCTATAAACAAAAAACTTTTAAAATGTTCACAAAAACGTTAACATCTTCACGAATATGAGTGCTATGCTTACACAAATGCATACAAACTTTGAACAGGGCCCAAATAATCATTTACCACAGTGACAAACCATTTCCAGCCTATTATGTTATACAGGTGATCGCAAATATTATTTTATTATTAAATTTATTATTAGGCTCCTAATTGCACGCCCCGATAAATCTTCACCGATAAATATAAAATCAAACATGTTCTTTACATCCTAGAAGTTCAAGAACAATTCGCCGATAATGTTGGTAGATATTCAACAAAATGTGTGCAATCGAAAGCATCCAGTCCCTGTACCTTAACTTTTGGAGGCCGGTGTAATTCGGCTATTTTGAACAGTGAGCAGCATACAGTTCCTGGGGCTTCCCATTTGTAGAACGAATCCACGTGGATACATTTAGATTTAACGCAAAGCGTTATAAGTAAGCGAACAAACTTAATGCTAGAATCAGGCGTAAATTAACACAGTTGCGCCACCTTGTGGACGTAGTGATAATTCACATACGCGGGCTTTTAGTGTGGCGCGTATTTTCTAAATCTTCAGTCACTCATGTAAAACAGTTTTGTTTGTCACATTTATTATAAAATAATCGCGTAGCGAGAGGGGAATTCCAGACGCACTTGATACCACGAAGTTTTCTTCGCCTTACCAGAAGTACTTCAGTTATTAATCAAGGTGAAAAAAACTTTAAAATTTTAGTGGTGTCAGTAAGAAAACAGTTAGGTACCTACCTGTACTTTACACTCCATCCGCTCCGTGACGCATGACCTTGATTGATGTGACCTCGCTTTTAATCTTGCGGTTACTTCTCCCATTTAAGATAGGACGCTTACTTATATCGCTTTGGATTTAACGTAACTTATGCAGAAATTTCTGATTCGAATCGACTATTATTACCTTAATATTGGCCAAAATGTCCCCTTAATTCTAGTGTTAAATAGATCAGTTAAAAATCTTGAAATAAATATTCTGGTGAACATGTTATTTTTTTATAAAACTCTTCTAAAATCTTGGGCATTACTAGTGTTACTGTTCACCTAAAAAGAACTCTCTGCAGTAGAAACTATTTATCAGGAACATATAAAATTTGGTATGCGTCTATATGAAAGGATGCGAAAAACATGTAGCAGAGAAAAAAGAAATAATTAAAAAATAGCCATTAGAGAGTGCGTCATTGATTTTTTTTTCGATAATTTACCAAACTGCAACTTATACAAAGTAGAATTGGTTTATCAATGCAAATGCTGTTCATTGTGTTGACAATTATTATCAAGTACCATTTGATACTGCAAAGTAAGATGTTCAGCAGTTATGTGACTCAAGTTGTTCGAAATGTTGAGAGCGTGGCAGGAATTACTGTCTACAACTTCTGGTAATGGACGGTTTACAGTCATTACTTGTCTGCGAATGTATTTCAAAGCTCGAAACTTCCGCAAAGTTTCTGATGCGGAAACACCATTTTCATTGAAAAGTTTCTGATCCACCATGATTCTGAAGAACCACGATCCAGTAAATTTCACAACATTTTCTGCAAAAAAAGCAAGACTGACAATAGTGTCATTAAGTTTGCTTATACAGCATTTCTATTGTACGGGAGCAGCTGTGTCATTAGGTTAAAAAAACTTGCATATATGTGAACAGTTTATCAGAAAACATCATCTGGTTGACAATTTTGAATACCTTTTGTTATGGTAAATGTCTTTAGCATCCTTTCATTTAGACATATAACAAATATCCAGGGAACTATTAATAAAGAGGAACTGTCATATCCGTAAAATAGTGAAGCTTCAACAGTAACCGCTATCGCAGTGGTTGATTACCGACAGTTGAAACTTCCACCAGAAAATTTATATAGAAATTTTCTGTTTACTTAAACATCTTATTATTACAAAATGTCAGTCATAAATAAGGGTAGAAACAGGTTTTCATTTTTACTGGTGCAAGTGTACTTTGGCGATAGCCACGCCCTGCGTTTGACGCCATATCGTGACAACCAGAGAAACACACTGACACTTTTGCAAGGAAATCTGACACCAATTGGAACAAATAGAAATTTTGGCGTCATTTGTGAGAAAAAAATTCCATCAATAAGACCTTTAAAGAAGACGAAATTTTCTAATCAATTTTACTGGTGGGAAATTTGTCCCGGCAGTAATCAGAAACTGAAGATACGATTTAAAAAAAAAAAAAAAACAGCCGTCATCTTCTGACAACCTCCTCAGTTACTTCGCAACTGGTATACAATACACTATATGTCTCCTCCTTTTTATTCAAAACTCCATTCAAATTTCATATTTTTATCCTATGAACATTTTCGACTATACACAGGCGAACTTTAATTTTGTATATCATGTTTATCTCTTTAAGACCCAACCCGCAAGATCGTGCGGGTTAGACATTCATTTAAATTTTTATTTCTGAGTCGTATGTAATAAAAACTCGAATCGAACAATCGTTCTCGTTTGCAGATAGAGTAAAGTATCATTTTTTATCAGCAGGTAACGGTTGCAGTCTATTTTTTACTTTCTACAGGCATGACTACCTTTGTTTACAAGTACACCGGGTCTTAAGGGGTCTCAGGACTCTTAAAACCGAAAAAGAAGAAAAAAAGACCATTTTCAACATCTAATATTTTAAAATGTATTTGATTTTAAGACACAATTTTGTATTGGGATGAAAGATATAAGTATGTTCTTTCATTTCATGTATTTAAAAAATTGCAAGATCCACAATTAGAATTTACAGGGGTTCCAAAATGTCAGGCATAGGACGAGCAGAAAATCAGCATAACAGATTACGTGCACGATTATAAATAAATTTTGCAACTAGAAGGAAAATTTTGATGCCTACTTATACTTCAGATCATAATAATGACCCTGAACCTAAATAAATTTGTGTGTAAAGCATTTTTATATTTTTAATACAAAGTTGTATTTAGCTAATGCAAAATTTAGAAAATTTCAACATTATAATCACCTAAAAAATTTATATTTTTGAACAATAAAAATGAAATTTCAGGTTAAGTTTATACAGACTAACATGAAACATATGTTTTGAAAAGTTCATGAAAAAATATTCAGAAGTTTTTGAGATATCGTGCGCGTTATGCCCAAAAACGTCATTTGGAGAAAAATGACTTCAAAGATTTGGAAACACCGCTTCAGCTGTTGAGCAGGCATAATTCTAAAAACCATAACTTCTAATCTGATAGGAATTTCAAGGAAAAAATTACATGAAAATGTTCAGAAAATATAGTAGTTTAATATAAAAAAAAAATTAAAATTTCGAACATTTTAAAGCTCTAAGAGTCCTGAGACCCCTTAAAGCAGGGGTGTCAAACTGTGGCCCGCCGGATACCACTAACATTTTACAGTTATCTTTGACTTATCTAATCGTCGAATTGCTGCGATTCAACTTGTCGACTATTTCTTTAAAATTTTCGTGGAATCCGGCGGGCCACAGTTTGACACCCCTGCCTTAACCCTTTCAGGGGCAAGGCATTTCTGCTCTAAAAATGTTCAAATATTTAATTCACACCGCAATTCAAGAACAAATTTATTTGAAAATAGTCAAAAGCTTTTTTTCACGTATATTATGAGATCGAAAGTATACTAAAAAATTTCTGGTCTCATTTGTTAATTTCGGCATTAAAATTAACCGTTTGCAGACTGCAAACGGCGCCCCTCAAGGGGTTAAAGGGTTATATTTTTTTTTCAAAATGATATTCGAGGGCCATCTGAATTATAACTGCAATATGTTTTGGAAAGATCAAAAATAAAATTAACACCAAGACACACCTTTGAATTTTCTAAAATCGTAGATTGAATCACATCCCAAAGATTGTCATTCGGTCCGTTTTTATATCACCACTTTTTTTCTAACAAAAATATCCTTTATAAATAAAAATAAGAACGGCTATTCAGTGTATACAATATATTAAAAAATCTTCAATTAAAATAACATACTACTCACAGTAATAAAATATAAATATATTCCAACAGTTTCGAACAATAACAACTTATTCATAATCAGGGAAATATCAAGGAGGTACCAACAGGTTATAATATCTACATTACACAATTTTGAACAACGAATACTGACTTTCTTTAGCTGGAGTTTCCTAAGGTTAATTTTTAAACACGCTATTAGGGCAATCTCTTGAATAAAATCCGATTTAATGTTTATTGAAACATAATTACAGTTTTCAGAAATTCGTTCCAAGAGCATGGCATAATATAGGATACATTATCGCTATGTATTCATATGCGCTTGGATCAAATTTCTGAAAACTGTAATTACGTTTCAATAAACATTAAATCGGATTTTATTCAAGAGATTGCCCTAATACCGTGTTTAAAAATGAACCAACCTTGGAAATCTCCCTCTAAAGAAAGTCAGTATTCGTTTTTTAAAAATTGTGTAATGTAAATATTATAGCGTGTTGGTTCCTCCTGAATATTTCCCTGATGATAAACAAGTTTTTATTGTTCGAAACTGTTGGAATATATTTGTATATTATTACTGTGCGTAGTATGTTATTTTAACTGAAGGTCTGTTAATATATGTTATAGACTGATTAGCCGTTCTTATTTTTATTTATTGTAACACAGTTTAATGAGTCCTTTTATCTCCTTTATAAATTTCGGGGAAATTTACTTAGAAGAACGTTTTTCTTGCAATTCTTGCTAAAACATACAAAGAATTTTGATCTAAAAAGTTAATGGTTTTCAAAAAACGGACCGTTGCGAGCCCTCTTTCCCGCTTCGTATCCGAAACTGACATTTATGGTAGACAAAAAATATATTATCAATTATGGTTGCGAACTTCCCAATTTTTTAATACCAATATTTGTATGCAGAAATACTTTTTTTATCCAACTGCAAAACTTCTGCAATTAGATAACCCCTTGAGGGGTAAGCAATTGCGTTTGCGTAATGCTGAATTCCCACCGGAAATTTAGAAAAAAAAATTTCAAAATAAGGAAAAGCAATTTTAAGTCTTTTTTTTTTTTGCACAAAAGTTAGAAAAGTAAAATTTTATAAAAATTTTCTGGTGTAAATCTTCATTTATCGTAGGTGGGATAAAATATATCTCACCGCCCCTCAAAGGGATAAAGAGAACATTTTTGTAACAATTCACTGGTATTGGAAAAATCGAGTTGTTGGATTCATAGGTTGGTATAAGTAAAAAAAAAAAAAAAAAAGTATAACGTAAGTAATAAAGTAAAAATGTATAAGTAACAAAAATCATAAAAAAAAACAAAGTCAGCATTCGTTCAGATGGCCCCCTAAGCAAATTTTATATAATCGTTTAAAAGTAGACTTTATTACAAATCGTGTGGTACCAGTAACTTTCTTCTACGATAATTTTTTGCAGAGTTAGTAAGGGGTGTTTACTTTTTTTTTCCTACGACTGTACACAAAAACGCTATAACTTTGGTGAGTTGCATTAACAGTTCATTTAGAAGGGCAATAAAATTTATTCAGTTTCAACTCAGTCTATAGGAAAACAGTGCCCAGTGTATTACCGAATTACTTTGCCTCAGAAAGTGTTAACCTTTGTATTTGCAATATTTTTCAGTCATTTAATAGCCTTCAACAAACAGTTGTGCAAATGTCCGCAGCCTGTTTGTTTAACACTAGGACCTCCGGCTATTTTATCAATTTTAATAAAAAGTATTTCACACCAGAATTATTTAGAAGTATTTAACTTATATAATTAGCCTATTATTATTTTACCCATAAACCCCTTGACGGGCACCGGTATATGTTATGTACCGCCTACGATTAACCCCTTCAGGACGGGAGCCTTCTACGAAATTATTAATCTTTTGTCACCGTTTTTTAAAAACAGAAATTTGTGTCTTGTTGAATCTAGAAAATGCGCCGATTAAATAAGGCAAATTTTACTGGTGAGGAAAAACTAGGATTCTGAGCGCTTCATGCGGCACGTATACGTGTCGCTCGTCCCCAAGGGGTTAATGAAGTTTTACTTTTCTAACATTGGTTGTAAAAAGCCGTAAAATTGCTTTTACTTATTTGGAAAAAGAATTTTTCAAAGATTCCGGTGGGAATTCAGCATTTCACAAACTTAATTGCTTGCCCCTCAAGGCGTTAAATTTGTTTAGTTCAGCATGCATTTAGCATATCTTATAAAGAAATTTCTTGTTCGAATCAACTATTACTATGATTTTGGCATGGGTCACAATGTCCTTCCGTGCAAGGGTGAGCATATAGGACAAATTTTGATGTTACCAGTATGTAATTTCATTAACCTGCATGATATAATTCTATTGCGAATCTTATATAAATACCTCTTGAAGATTATTGATAAAATATCCTGGTACGAATAATAAAAGTTGTCCTATATAATCCGACCCCTGCTTAATGGCGGTTCTAGTGTTAAGAGTCTTAAAAAAGAAAATATTTAAAAATAGAAAAGTACTTCAATGCATTTTCGCTACAAAACGTTTGGTAGTTTATTAAGGTTTAATTTTTTTAGTAATATATTTTAAATGTCACAGTTCATAATAAAAATCCTGTGTACTTGAAAGAAACGGAATAATTTAGATTAAATATGAAAAGCAGAACAATATTTCTTCACCTGTTAATAAAAAAATAATATATATATATATATATATATATATATATATATATATATATATTAATAGATTTAGAATATGACACATCTGACTGACTTTAATAATTGAAAAACTAAGTATTAAGATCCCTTGTTTCTTTTTACATTATATATTCAAAGATCGATACCAATTCGAAAACTGTCTTAACTCAATCAAAATTAATCAAGCGTGATATTACACATTTGAATAGTTTACTCATAGAAATGTTTTCATTTTGCAAACAAAAACAATATTTTATTAAGATTAATAGCAGCTTCAATTAAATATTCAATAAAAGCTGTCACAGGATTCCTGTTCTTCTTACACTGTTATTCAAGCCAGTGAAGTTATTTAGAAAATAAACTCATTGAATGTCATATTAAATTAATTTCTTTTAGCGTTTTTGTTCATATCAGATTTAATCAGGATATTGAAAACATTTTTCTGTAATAAAGTTTTCATCACTCGAGCGTTGAAACAGTTTTATTTTAAAGAACGTTTATTTTTACGCTTATCTTCTGCATTCTGAATTTGAGAAGGAAATATTAATTTAGTAAAATAATATAAGAACTATCACACAAATTACATAAATCATTTTATGAACTGTTGTAATAAATTCCTTCATTTGTATCAATTGCTCACAAATACGTGCATTTCAGTAATTTATTCATTTCTTAAATTCATAAATTAAAAATTCTTCTTTCGGAATTACCTGTATGCATAGCTGCCATCTATTCCCCTTGTTTGTTCCAAAAAAAGTTAATAGAAATTTTTGCCTTAATTAATCGGCAGATTACGGTGAGTTAACCCCTTAACCCTCTCGCTGCGAAACCCGAGGGTTTCTCGGGCAACGTAAGAGTAGCAAAATTTGCACAACCCGATATTACATCGGGATGCATTTTTTCCGTCTAATTAACACTCCTTGATCATTCCCACCAGTAACTTTTTATTGTAAACTTTACCTTATCTAATCGGAACATTTCCTTGATTAAATCAAGCGAAAACTTTTGTTTTGAAAACCGGTGACAAAAGAATAAAAATTCTTAAAAGACGCCATCGTCGCGAAGGAATTAAATACGCAATTTTTGAAGCTATTTTGATAAAACAATGACGCAGCGAGAAGGTTAAGGGGGCCAGATATGTGAAATTTGGGGAAAAAATCGATTTTTACTTTTTTATATCATTAAATTGTTTAAACACATATATTTCCAACGATGTGTCACACATGCTTATAGATTAAAAAAAGAAGTGTTGGAATTATTCATTTTTTCTAAGAGTACTTCACAGTTCAATGGCCATTTAAATCTTTAATTGACTTTTTCTCAAAACTTGTATTTTTCATGTTTGTGTTCCTTTTCTTTAATATCTATTAAACTTAAGAACTCAATTTTTTAAAAATACTTTTATTATCTTATATTGTATACTTTAACACAGGGATTTAATATTCGTTGAGAATTATTTATTTTAGGCAGTGAAATCTTACAAAAAATACTAATTTAAAATTGCTTTTCAATAAATAATTAATAATTAATTTTCATGTTCACTTAGAACTAAAATAATCTGTTAAAATGCGTAAAGCATGTTACTCAAACTACTCTAAAAATTCTAGACCTCTATATTTCACCATTTCTTTGAAAAAAGTACATAAAGTTAGTGTATTTTAATATGGCGGAGAAAGAGCTTACGTGGTCCCCTTAACGGTCGCATTAAATTACGGTTTAAAAATTCAAATTGTTATTGGCAGCACTTTTTTGAAAAATATTTATTCACCTTATTTAAGGACAGGTAAAATGATACTATAATAAAGCCAATTACACTATTTTATAAAACTGGTGGGAATCAAACAATCTGAATAAAAGACTCAGCTCCAGAATATCACGGAAGCGATAATTAACCTTTTAGTTAGCAGCTTTTCATATATGCAAACGACAGTGTTTTGAATTTAATAGATTTTTTTATTCGTATATGCCTAATTCGCAACAAAAAATTTAAATAGCAATATTTGCTTTAAATAATAAAATAAATTCTGTATTCAAATAAAGCGAAATTAACCATTGAGACTTTCTTGTTTAATGTCAGATTCTCTGAACTACTTTATTTCAAGAACGTATTCAGTCATGGGAATTAAGGGGTTAAAGGTTAAATTTGTATCATATTGTATCAATTTGTATTAGTGATCATGATTCTAATTCATGGACCCTTTCAGATGAGTCTGAAAATGAAGTAGTTGTGGTATATGATTCTTTTTTACGGCAACATACAGTGCTGCAAATATTTAAAACAATATAAAGAAGAAACTCAAACTCGTCAGAAGAATGTTTTGCTTCATCAGCAAGGTGCTCGATGAAAAGCAATATATATTTAATTATGATGTTGTAAAAGCCTGGCAGTTATTTATGACTGATGATATATTACATATAATACTAATCCGCACTAAAAAATACAAGAAAGAAACGAACATAAAAGCATTCCAACGTTTGCAAAAGTTCTTGATTTTACAAAATTTAAAGCATTTATGAGTTTGCTTTATTTATATGATGTTATGAAATCCTCTGACGAAGATGTTACTCCCCTGTTTGCATCAGATGACACAGGTAGAGATATATTTCTGTCCACAATAAATGTAATTTTTTTTTTGTTTATTCTCTGAAACTTACTATTTGACAATCGTCTTACAAGGGATTAACGAAAAGAACGTGATACAATTGCAGCAGTTAGGGAATGTGGAATTCCTTTACAAATAATTGTCAATCAGTATATGTGCCAGGGGAATACAATTACCGTCGATGAAATGTTAGCCCCTTTCCGTAGTGGATGTGCTTTTAATGCTTATATGCAAACAAATACGGCAAAATACGTATGAAAAGTCATGTGCTTGTGCGATTCCCGAATATCGTACTTATGCAATATGTCTTTCATAAAAGATATGCAAAACTTTAAACGGTGATATTACACATCCAAACAAACAACTTTCATCAAAGAATGCGTGTTCGGAAATAAAACGCAAAGGTGCTAGCGCATTTGGAAACTTGGTCTAGTGTTGCCAGTGGGATACTTTTTTTAAAAATTCTGTTATATTGATTGCCACCATTTTTTGAAATAGCGAAATTCGCCTTATTTAACGACACATTAAATAAGGTGAAAGCAAAGCGGATTAACAATTTAAAAAAACTGGCGGCAATCAAAAATTTGAATTTAAAAAAAAGTAGCCCACTCGCAACATTGACGTGGTCTAAGCAAACGTTACGGCTGCATTCGTATTGCAAGTTATCGGGATATGAATGACACAAATAGCATGCAAATGTGATATGGGGAAGAAGATGAACGCGTGTGCAAAATTTTGCATCGATTAATGCATAAAAGGTGCTGATCCTAGTGTGCAACTGCCAATCGTAGTAGGAAAGTAACGGAAGTTCTTGTCCTTCACCAATAAGGAAAAGGCTGATATGCATTTTATGTACGAACTGCAAACGTGAATGGCTCAGAGACTCAACTGTTACACGAAGAGGGGTTTCCCACCTTGCTTTTGTCACTTATTCGCTCTTTGCTTGTTTTTGCCTCACGTAACAACATAGCTAGTGTTGCCAGTGGGCTACTATTTTTAAATTAAAATTTCTTGATTAGCACCACTTTTTTGAAATTGTAAAACTCGCCTTATTTAATGACATATTAGTGAGGCTAAAACAAGTGGAATTTTACCATTTCAAAAAAGTGGCGCCAATCAATAAACCTGAATTTAAAAAAGGTAGTCCACGGGCAAAACTGAATATCTTCTTTGATTCCCTTTAGCACCTTTGCGTTATAATTTCGACCATACATTCTTTGATAAAGATTGTTTGTTTTGATGTGTACTATCACCTATAAACCCATATTTTATGAAACACCCTGTATTTACTGTGAAAAGAAAAATGATTTATTGGCACCAACTAAGAGTTTTAAGCCTTATACAACATGACGAGAAAACTAACCGAAATATAACTTTTGCCAATTGGTTTATGTCAACAGAGTAGTGTAAAAATTCAAAAGAAAAATGATTGTCGGTCTTGGAAACTTTGAAAATTAATAACGTGAAATCACACTCCAATTTAAACGAAACAAAACGTGTAGAGTCTGATCATCGGAACTTGTATTTAACAAAGGAGTAACTATTTGTTCATATTTTCCTTTAAAGACCCCGTGTAAGCGAAATTCAACCAAAAAATCGAATTTTACTTTTGTATAACATTAAATAGTTTAAACTTTTATCTTTTCAACGATGTATTACACATGTTTATATATATATATATATATATATATATATATATATGAAAAAGTGTTCGATTTTTTCATTCTTTCTAAGAGAACTTCACAGCAGTCGGCTACTTTTTTAAAATTCAGAATTCTTGATGGCACCACTTTTCTGAAGTGGTAAAATTCCCATTATTTCGCCTTAATTAATATTTTATTAAATAAGGCGAAATTTACTATTTCAAAAAAGTGGTGCTAATCATGAAATCAGAATTAAAAAAAATAGTCCACTGGCAACACTGTTTCACAGCTTTGATTGACTTTTTCTCAAAACTTCGATTTTTCAAGCTTATGTTCCTTTTTAGCTCACAGGCTATCAAAGCCTGAGAGCTAATGTGCCCGCCCGTTCTGTATGTATGTATGTATGTATGTATGTATGTATGTATGTATGTATGTACGTACGTACGTATGTACGTAACGCGATAACTCTTGATAGAAACATCCGATTTGCTTCAAAATTTTTTCCTAGGTTCACTGTGATAAGGCGCTTCCCTGATTAGTTTTTGGAGTTCATTGGTTAAGGATAAAGGGGGAAAAACGGGGTTAGTCCACACCCCCACCCCTTAATTCAGATAAATGGGTTTTTCATGCAGAATGATTCGATTTGATCCGAATTTGATATACCGGTTTATTATGTTAAGGAACTTCCCTGATTAGTTTTGGGAGTTCATTGGTTAAGGATAAAGGGGGGAAAACAGGGTTAGTCCACCCCCCTTAATGCAGATAAATGTGTTTTTCATGCAGAATGATTCGATTTGCTCCGAATTTGGTATACCGGTTTATTATGTTAAGGAACTTCCCTGATTAGTTTTGGGGGTTCATTGGTTAAGGATAAAGGGGGAAAAGGGGGGTTAGTCCACCCCCTTAATTCAGATAAATGGGTTTTTCATGCAGAATCATTCGATTTGCTCTGAATTTGGTATACCGGTTTATTATGTTAAGGAACTTCCCTGATTAGTTTTTGGAGTTCATTGGTTAAGGATAAAGGGGGGAAAATGGGGTTAGTCCACCCCCCCCCCTTAATTCAGATAAATGGGTTTTTCATGCAGAATGATTCGATTTGCTCCGAATTTGATATACCGGTTTATTATGTTAAGGAACTTCGCTGATTAGTTTTGGGAGTTCATTGGTTAAGGATAAAGGGGGAAAAACGGGGTTAGTCCACCCCCCCTTAATTCAGATAAATGTGTTTTTCATGCAGAATGATTCGATTTGCTCCGAATTTTGTATACCGGTTTATTATGTTAAGGAACTTCCCTGATTAGTTTTGGGGGTTCATTGGTTAAGGATAAAGGAGGAAAAACGGGGTTAGTCCACCCCCCTTAATTCAGATAAATGTGTTTTTCATGCAGAATGATTCGATTTGCTCCGAATTTGGTATACCAGTTTATTATGTTAAGGAGCTTCCCTGATTAGTTTTGGGGGTTCATTGGTTAAGGATAAAGGGGGGGGGAAACAGGGTTAGTCCACCCCCCTTAATTCAGATAAATGTGTTTTTCATGCAGAATGATTCGATTTGCTGCGAATTTGGCGTACCGGTTTATTATGTTAAGGAACTTCCCTGATTAGTTTTGGGGTTCATTGGTTAAGGGTAGAGGGGGAAAAGGGAGATTAGCCCGCCCCTCTTAATTTAGATAAATGGGTTTTTCATGCAGAATGATTCGATTTGCTCCGAAGTTGGTATACCGGTTTATTATGTTAAGGAGCTCCCCTGATTCGTTTTGGTGATTAATTGGTTAAGGATAAAGGAGGGTTAGTCCACCCCCTTAATTTAGATAAATGTTTTTTTTTTTTTTTTTTGCAAGATTATAGATTTGCTCCAAATTTGGTATAACGGTTTATTATGATAAGGAGCTTCCCTGATAAGATTTGGAGGTTCACTGGTTAAGTATAAAGGGGGAAACGGGGGCTAATTCCCCTTCACTTATTTTTTTGAGTGGCATTATTCTTTAAAATAAGAGTATAATATACAATTAGTGTGAATAGTCTGTGAGCTCAATGCCATCAGTTTAGCTGGGCACTTTTCTTTTTTATTTTCAATATCTATTGAACTTAAGAACTCAGATGTTTCTAAATACTTATGTTATAATGCATACTTTAACACAGGCATTTAATGATTTGTTGAGAATTATTTATTTTAGGCGGTGAAATCTTTCCAAAAATCTAATTTAAGAATGTCTTTCAATAAATAATAAATAATTTATTTCCAGTTTCACTTACAAAGATAAATGGTCTGTTAAAATACGTAAAGAATGTTATTCAAACTACTCTACAAAATGTAGGCCTCTATCTTTCGCCATTACTGAGATAAAGGTACATAAAGTTGGTGTATTTTAACATGGCCGAGATAGAGATTACCCTGTCCCCTTAAAATAAAAGAGCTTTTTGTTTAACCCCTTAAAGGTATTATTACAATTTTCAAGCAACTCCTTAACCCCTTAACGGTCACATTAAATTACGAATTAAAAATTCAAATTGCTTATTGGCACCTCTTTTCTGAAAAAGAAATATTCACTTTATTTAATGGCAGGTAAAATGTTACCAAAATAAAGCCAATTACGCTATTTTATAAAATCTAGTGGGAACCAAACATTCTGAATAAAAGACACAGCCCGAGAATATCACGGGAGCAATAATTAAGGTGTTAATGTGTACTATGCAAGATAGCAAAGATGTTAGTACAGAAAGTCGGAAAACTGAAATCATTAATGATTATAACGTTAAGAAAGTTGGAGTAAACATTTTTGATTAATTATGCAGAAACTATTCGCGGCGTTGGCCCATTGTTATATTCTATACGTTATTAAACATCTCTGAGATCAAATGTATTCTAATTATTAAATGTCAGCCCAATGAAGATAAATCTAAGAGAAGAAAACATCTGACCACTCTAGGAAAAGCGTACATTTCCGAGCACATGCCGAGAAGCATCACCTATCGTTTGTTTCTTGAACTTCACTTCGTAATTAAAAAATAATTAAAGGAAAGTGATAAACAAACTACAGCAACGGATAGGCCAATGAGAAAATAGCGATTCTTTTACTGTCCTCAATCTAAAAATAACAAAGTCAAAACTGTAGTAAAATATGTTAAACTCCTATAATGTCCAATGAATACTAATTTAATGTGTAATAAATGCTGTTAATCTCAGTATTCTTGTACAAATACATGAAAAAAATAATTGCTTTATTACATATATGCCTTTGATTTAATTTAGTACAATTTTAGAAATACCGTATATTTCCGTGCATAAGCCGAGTATACGACTTTTCAATGAAAAACTGTCCAAAATCGAAAACCGTATATAAGCCAATGTTAAAAAAAAATGTGACGGAAATTTCATCGAAGAAAAAATTAGAACCACATCTTTGTGCATAGATAAAAAAATAATTAAGCTCTCTGAAATTATTTTTCATTTTTAGTTGGTATGAGGCATTCTTTCTTGGCACACTGCCAAATCTATTTAATTGGGTTTTGATCACCCTGCTATGACTTGGTCGTTAACCCCCTAAGGGGCGGTGGGATATATGATATCCGACCTGATGTAAACAAGATTCGCTACAGAAACTTTTAACAAAACTTTATATTTTTAACTGTTGGGGGAAGACATTAAAAAATTGCTTTTCCTTATTTAAAAATAAAATTTTCTGATAAGATATTATAGAGACATTATTTTTTGCCCCTCAAAGGGTTAATAAATACCGAACTTTCTATTTTTATAAAAGGGGAAACCTTTCTCTACGTCACGTGAGTACTAACTGTTAGTTTGGCTTAACGAAAGATAGCTGGACAAAAGCGCACGGTTTATAATGCGGGTTTTAAAATAAAAGTCATTGATTTTGCTCTTCATTTCATGCTCAATGAAAAAAAAATTGCGGGAATGGAGAACGAAAAAAGACAAAAATTCAAATTTTCCAAATGTAATGAAACCTGCAAGTGGGCGCAAATATGTCGTCTTTTGAAGAAGATTGCGTCGATAATGATGAAGCACTATTCACTGAGGATATTCATTCTGATGAACCAATGAAAAAAAGCGATTTTAACCCCTTAATTCTCGCTCCCGTAAAATTGACGGGCTGTGCCTTTTATTCAGATTGTTTCATTCCCACCAGTTTTATAAAATAGTGTAATTGGCTTTAGTATGGTATCATTTTACCTATCATTAAATGAGGTGAATAGTTCTTTTTTAACCCCTTGAGGGGCACCGGTATATATTATATACCACCTACGATTAATGAAGTTTTACACCAGAAAAATGTGATTAAATTTTACTTTTCTAACTTTGGTGGAAAACAGCCGTAAAATTGCCTTTACTTATTTTGAAATAGAATTTTTCAAAGATTCCGGTGGAAATTCAGCATTTCACAAACGTAAATGCTTGCCCCTCAAGGGGTTAAAAAAAGTTGTGCCAATAAGCAATTTGAATTTTTAATTCTTAATTTAATGCGACCGTTAAGGGGTTAAGGAGTTGTTTGAAAATTGTGATAATACCTTAGTGAATGATAACTGGTTGCTTTTGCATTGTAAAAGAATAGTGTATTTAAGTATTTTTAGAAAAATTGTAACTAGCTTTTATGTTTTTTATTTTACCATACATTTTAGAATATAAATTTTGGAAACTTTCTTAAACTCGTGTATAAGCCGATCCCCCCACTTTGGAGCCAAAAAATGCCCCAAAAATCTCGGCTTATATACGGAAATATACGGTAATTAATTGTCTTTGGGGTCTGCAACAAGCCTTCATATGAACGAGCGCAAGTTTATTTTTACCTGTGTGGTTAAGGGTTAAAATATCTCCCAAAGAAATTAATATTATAACTTCTTTTTTCTCTGTACTCTTCTTAACCTTCCTACCGTGAATGGGTCTAATCGACCCATTTCTATAATTCATTTCCTTCGATTCGAACCAGAATTTTTTTCATAAAGTAAGATAAAAAAGAAAAAAAAAAAGGCACCGAAAACTAATATAAATAAATACATTAAATAGTTTTAAAAGAAAATTCTGGTGTGATGTGTTTTAATTAAGTTTGAGTAAAAATTCAACAGGGTAGGAAGATTAAAATATGTCTTTTTCTTCTTAGTTGTCAAAATATTTCTAAAATACATAATTAATTTTAAATGAAGAGTTAAAATTTTACTGAAGTTCGCCAGTTTTTAACACATAAAATATTAAATTAAGCATAGATTTTAGAAATATTTTGAAGAAACTGAAGAAATATTTTCTAAGAAAAAAATAAACATATTTTAAGAAGATTATAGAGATAAAAAGCGTTAATAACATTAATTTCCTGAGGAGATATTTTAAATATACGGATGTATTGTGCACCCACAGACTTAACATTAGCGGGGCGATAACGGAAATTGATCGACTAACAGCCTTATTGGAATACTAGAAGCAGATCCCTCTCACTGTGTTGTCAATATTTATTTTTTTTTCCTTAACGTACGAAATTCCCGGTGTTTTATAATTATATGAACCTTGGCGAGATAGAGAAAATGACCTTGGATAGAAAAGAAGATTTGGTAACATATTTTTGGGAAATTTATTCACTGTTTATACGTACACGCAATTTTTCCAATAGTTATACAATTTCTTTAAAATAAGGTTCTGCGCCAATCGCGCCCGTCGGCCTAACCGTTTCGGAGTTTTCGTGGTTTTCTTCGAAGCCTTGGATTTTCCATGCGTAAATACGGGTTAGGTTCCCTTAGAAAGACCCCCACGAAGGGCACTGCCCCTAGGGCCTATATCCCTCGAGTAGATAATCGGCCGTCAACAATCAACCCTCAACCCTAATCTTTAAAATAAGAAAAGCTGTTTATCTAATTTAATATGCAAGCATTCGTGAACTGTATACAAATAACAATAATAAATTATAAATAAAATTTTTCTATGAAAATACATATGAAAACAAGCAAGTTTTTCAGATTTTGATTTCCTAGTTGTTAACACTACAACCGCCGTTAGGGGTCATTTTGACCCCTGCCAAAATTGATAATTGTCGATTCGAACGAGAAATATTTTCATAAGATATGTTATATTTATTAAGCCCACAAATAAGTTAATTAATTAAGTTAAACATGTTTTAAATAAAATTCGTGGTGTGAGCACTTTTTTTATAAAAATCGAGTAAGAAAGCCGGTGGTTCTAATGTTAATATTATTTTGTCATCAAATCTTGCTTTCTAGAGGTTAAATATCGCCAAACTAAAGAAAAAAAACCTATATTCTTAAAATACCAAATCCCCTATATTGGAAAAATACCAACTACCCTATCACGGCATCTTGGATAGTTTCACCTCCTTTTTTTTTTTTCTTTTTCTTTTTTTTTTTCTTTTTTTTTTTTTTGAATTTATGCAAGAAGTAATATATTTGCTTGAAAGACATTTTGTAATTATTTAAAGTATAAATTGCTGTTTCCAAATTTCCGATATTTATTTCATAATTCCTAACTAAAAAAAAAAAAAAAAAAAAAAAAAAAAAAAAAAAAAAAAAAAAAAAAAAAAAAGAGTCCAAACTGGTAACTCTTTATCACGGTTATAATTTGTCTGCACGCAGAAAGTCTCACCGACCACCAGGGTTCGTACTAGTCCTGGAATTTCCAGACAAGGAAATTCTTCGGTACCAGTATTTTCATAACGAATTATCTATCCTTAAAAAAGGATAAAATTCGCATGTTTAACCTAGATTCATTTTTCTATAAAAAAATAATAATGATATTTTACCCGGAAAAATAACGGTACCTGTAGGAACCCTCGGCACGTATATAGGTATCACAAAAATGTTTCACTTTATATTATCATATACAAATATACAAACAGTGCATTTTTTAACCTGCTTGAGGGGAATTTTAACCCGGGAGGACGCGCGTCGGGCCTGATAGACCCGGAGTGCGTACGGTTTTCACAATTGTCACCACTATTTTTTTTAAAGTAATCTTCAACTTCTTTTATCGCAAAATTGTCTCCCATTAAATAACATGACGAATATTATTTGTATTTATTGGCGACAAAGTAAAAATCATTCATACCCTGCGTATCCGCGCGTTCTCCCGGGTTAATCAAGATTTCCTCCAGAAATTTTTATATAAAATTTACCTTTTTAACTTCGCTGGAAAAAAGTTGAAAAATTGCTTTTTCTTATTTTGAAACTAAATTTTTCGAATATTCTGGTGTAGATTCAACATTAACCAAACACAATTACTTGCCCCTAAAAGAATTAAAACAATATTTTGCTATATAAATACGAGATCTTTAAGCATTTAAAATATTTATAGGGTCATATAAATGTATATAGCAGTGAAAATTAGTAATATAAATATAGTTATTTTATCAAACATGCTGTATTTTGCTTCTAAACAAAATTGTATTTCGTATGTTACATTTTTCTAGTAATCATATTTTTTATATACATTTAACATCTCATTAGTGATAAATGTGACATGAATAACGTGATTCAGAAAAGCACAACAGCTACGAGTATGTAACGTTTGAGGAAAAATATTGGCTGCCTTCCAGAAACGTTTTACTTTTACCACCTGCTAATGAATAGGAGGAATTTTTCTCACAAATCGGGATAATCTGCTGCATAATTTCTCCACAGCACATGTGTACAGATCGTTATCAAATAATAAAATTCTATTAGCCTATGTATCTTGTTTATCTCAGCTTATGTATATGTAATTGTGTGGAAGTAAACACAAATATATATGTAAATGTATAAACGTCTTTGTATATGTATATGTATACATACCTGTAAATGTAAACATTCAACTGAACATCCGTAAAATGTGAGTTACATTAATCCGAGTTATACACATTACTAACCAGAATTTAACCTTCCGTCTACCAGACGGGTCCATTGGACCCGACATGTACATTCAAAATATTTATTCAAACCAGAAATTTCTTCAAAACAAACTAAATGTATAAATCAGACAATAATAAGTTAAATAAACAAATTAAATAGTTTTAAGTAAAAATTCTGGTGTAGAATGTTTTTATAAAACTTGAGTAAAATTTCCGGTAGTTCTAGGGTTAATTTGATGTATCATTATAGATTTAAAATCATGTTTCTCTTTGAAATCTATTTGAATAAATTTCATTAGTAAATTTCTGGTTCGAAATGTGTTTAACCTGGGTCAATTTAACTCACATTTTACGGAAGTTTAAGGGCAAGTTGGCAAATATGTATATATATATATATATATATATATAACTTTATGTGACCGCTAAATGTCTCTTATTAAAAAAAAAGCATAAAATACTATTTTTTTTTATTTCTGGTATGAAGACTAAATTTCTGAATAAAAATGGATGCCAAACTGGCAACTCTGCCTTAACCCTTTCAGGGGAAAGTAATTGCTATGTCTACAATGTAGAACTCACATCGGAATTTTTGGAAAATATTGTTTAAAAATAGGGAAAAGCAAATTTTAAACTTTTTTCCACCAAAGTTATAAAAGCAAAATTTAATTAAAAGTTTCTCGTGCGAATCTTGATTAAAATTAGGTGGGATATAATATATGCCACCGTCCCTTAAGGGATTAAACAATGTTATCTGCATACAGCTAAATTTAAGTTCAGGGTTTTACAGTCAGATTTATAAAAATAGCATAAATAACAAATTTGAAAGATCGCATAATTAAGTTTTTAGAAAGTATTAAATATTGTTATCCCTTGAAAATAATTAAAGCTGTAGTAAATAAAAATAAATGCCCTACCAATTCAATTAATAATTTAATTTAAACTCCTGCTAAAACACAAGCAGAGAAAGTTTTTATCAAGCTTAAAATTCTTTCGCTTCGTTAATAGAGTAGGTTGGACTGAGGGCACATTCAATCGCCTTGTATATACAGAAATTACTAGCGTTACAAGTTTTCAATACTTAATTAATTTAAAAGCAACTAATTAAAATTTCGTATTTTTGTAAAGAAATTCTTAAGTTGTTTCTCATATAATCTTCACGGATACGGTATTGTAATATCGAATCTAATTATACAGTGGAAGAAAAATACAAGACACGTAATGCATAAAAACTTTTTTTTTTTTTATCGTTATTTAAGAAGAAATTAATCTTACAACAAAATTAAACGACTGTTTGCGAAACGTATTTTCTGTGCAAAACAACGTTATGAACAGAAACATTATTAGTTAATTTATTAAGTTAAACTATACAGAATTAAGTTTCAAAAGATACATATGTTTCACATATAACATTTATTTAAATAAAAATGAAATACGCAAAACAAATATGCTATCCATTTTCTTTGACTACCAAATTACGTCGAATGTTGATTTTTTACTATATATAAATTTATATGAGT
The DNA here is from genome assembly GCA_963932465.1 of Maratus speciosus. Classification (NCBI taxonomy): domain Eukaryota; kingdom Metazoa; phylum Arthropoda; class Arachnida; order Araneae; family Salticidae; genus Maratus; species Maratus speciosus. The sequence continues at coordinate 241,187,238 of OZ010794.1, forward strand.
TGACGTTGGTCATTATTAATTGCAGAGCTAATGAAATAGAAAAGGAATAGTAATTAGAGTTAATTTAATCATAGAAAAGGTAAAGAAAAAAATATTTTTATACAAAATAAATCGTATTTAACAGCCTAACGTGGAAAAATTCTATACATTAATTCGATGGAAAAAAAATAGAGAATTGTTTTTATCTAACTTTTCGTGATTTATGTATCGACCAGTACACGCTCGAGAAGAATAAAACATTTACCCAATCAAAAATAAATTGCGCGTAAAATTATATAGAACGGAACTGTTTATCAATAAAAATGTTCTGATAAAAGAATATAAATAATGTTTTGTCAATTTTTATGGTAGTTTAAAAATACATACATTAAAAGTTGGCATTTGAAAGAAAACGTTTAAGTGAAAATTCTTAACAGCTCAAAGCTTACAGAGAGTTCGATGGATTAATAAAATGGCAAAAAAATTTATAAAAAAAATTACACATTAATGCCGTATCCGCGGAAAATTTAACAAAAAAAAAAGTTTTTTACAATTAAAATTGTTCTTATTAAAAGACCATAAGCACAATTTCCTCAAAAGTATTAAATATTGTTATCCCTTGAAAATAATTAAAGCTGTAGTAAATAAAAATAAATGTCCTACCAATTCAATTAATAATTTAATTTAAACTCCTGTTAAAACACAAGCAGAGAAAGTTTTTATCAAGCTTAAAATTCTTTCGCTTCGTTAATAGAGTAGGTTGGACTGAGGGCACATTCAATCGCCTTGTATATACAGAAATTACTAGCGTTACAAGTTTTCAATACTTAATTAATTTAAAAGCAACTAATTAAAATTTCGTATTTTTGTAAAGAAATTTTTAAGTTGTTTCTCATATAATCTTCACGGATACGGTATTGTAATATCGAATCTAATTATACAGTGGAAGAAAAATACAAGACACGTAATGCATAAAAACTTTTTTTTTATCGTTATTTACGAAGTAATTAATCTTACAACAAAATTAAACGACTGTTTGCGAAACGTATTTTCTGTGAAAAACAACGTTATGAACAGAAACATTATTAGTTAATTTATTAAGATAAACTATACAGAATTAAGTTTCAAAAGATACATATGTTTCACATATAACATTTATTTAAATAAAAATGAAATACGCAAAACAAATATGCTATCCATTTTCTTTGACTACCAAATTACGTCGAATATTGATTTTTTACTATATATAAATTTATATGAGTTGACGTTGGTCATTATTAATTGCAGAGCTAATGAAATAGAAAAGGAATAGTAATTAGAGTTAATTTAATCATAGAAAAGGTAAAGAAAAAAAAATTTTTATACAAAATAAATCGTATTTAACAGCCTAACGTGGAAAAATTCTATACATTAATTCGATGGAAAAAAAATAGAGAATTGTTTTTATCTAACTTTTCGTGATTTATGTATCGACCAGTACACGCTCGAGAAGAATAAAACATTTACCCAATCAAAAATAAATTGCGCGTAAAATTATATAGAACGGAACTGTTTATCAATAAAAATGTTCTGATAAAAGAATATAAATAATGTTTTGTCAATTTTTATGGTAGTTTAAAAATACATACATTAAAAGTTGGCATTTGAAAGAAAACGTTTAAGTGAAAATTCTTAACAGCTCAAAGCTTACAGAGAGTTCGATGGATTAATAAAATGGCAAAAAAATTTATAAAAAAATTTACACATTAATGCCGTATCCGCGGAAAATTTAACAAAAAAAAAAGTTTTTTACAATTAAAATTGTTCTTATTAAAAGACCATAAGCACAATTTCCTTAAAAGTATTAAATATTGTTATCCCTTGAAAATAATTAAAGCTGTAGTAAATAAAAATAAATGTCCTACCAATTCAATTAATAATTTAATTTAAACTCCTGCTAAAACACAAGCAGAGAAAGTTTTTATCAAGCTTAAAATTATTTCGCTTCGTTAATAGAGTAGGTTGGACTGAGGGCACATTCAATCGCCTTGTATATACAGAAATTACTAGCGTTACAAGTTTTCAATACTTAATTAATTTAAAAGCAACTAATTAAAATTTCGTATTTTTGTAAAGAAATTCTTAAGTTGTTTCTCATATAATCTTCACGGATACGGTATTGTAATATCGAATCTAATTATACAGTGGAAGAAAAATACAAGACACGTAATGCATAAAAACTTTTTTTTTTATCGTTATTTAAGAAGAAATTAATCTTACAACAAAATTAAACGACTGTTTGCGAAACGTATTTTCTGTGCAAAACAACGTTATGAACAGAAACATTATTAGTTAATTTATTAAGTTAAACTATACAGAATTAAGTTTCAAAAGATACATATGTTTCACATATAACATTTATTTAAATAAAAATGATATACGCAAAACAAATATGCTATCCATTTTCTTTGACTACCAAATTACGTCGAATATTGATTTTTTACTATATATAAATTTATATGAGTTGACGTTGGTCATTATTAATTGCAGAGCTAATGAAATAGAAAAGGAATAGTAATTAGAGTTAATTTAATCATAGAAAAGGTAAAGAAAAAAATATTTTTATACAAAATAAATCGTATTTAACAGCCTAACGTGGAAAAATTCTATACATTAATTCGATGGAAAAAAAATAGAGAATTGTTTTTATCTAACTTTTCGTGATTTATGTATCGACCAGTACACGCTCGAGAAGAATAAAACATTTACCCAATCAAAAATAAATTGCGCGTAAAATTATATAGAACGGAACTGTTTATCAATAAAAATGTTCTGATAAAAGAATATAAATAATGTTTTGTCAATTTTTATGGTAGTTTAAAAATACATACATTAAAAGTTGGCATTTGAAAGAAAACGTTTAAGTGAAAATTCTTAACAGCTCAAAGCTTACAGAGAGTTCGATGGATTAATAAAATGGCAAAAAAATTTATAAAAAAATTTACACATTAATGCCGTATCCGCGGAAAATTTAACAAAAAAAAAAAAAAGTTTTTTACAATTAAAATTGTTCTTATTAAAAGACCATAAGCACAATTTCCTCAAAAGTATTAAATATTGTTATCCCTTGAAAATAATTAAAGCTGTAGTAAATAAAAATAAATGTCCTACCAATTCAATTAATAATTTAATTTAAACTCCTGTTAAAACACAAGCAGAGAAAGTTTTTATCAAGCTTAAAATTATTTCGCTTCGTTAATAGAGTAGGTTGGACTGAGGGCACATTCAATCGCCTTGTATATACAGAAATTACTAGCGTTACAAGTTTTCAATACTTAATTAATTTAAAAGCAACTAATTAAAATTTCGTATTTTTGTAAAGAAATTTTTAAGTTGTTTCTCATATAATCTTCACGGATACGGTATTGTAATATCGAATCTAATTATACAGTGGAAGAAAAATACAAGACACGTAATGCATAAAAACTTTTTTTTTTTTATCGTTATTTAAGAAGTAATTAATCTTGCAACAAAATTAAACGACTGTTTGCGAAACGTATTTTCTGTGAAAAACAACGTTATGAACAGAAACATTATTAGTTAATTTATTAAGATAAACTATACAGAATTAAGTTTCAAAAGATACATATGTTTCACATATAACATTTATTTAAATAAAAATGAAATACGCAAAACAAATATGCTATCCATTTTCTTTGACTACCAAATTACGTCGAATATTGATTTTTTACTATATATAAATTTATATGAGTTGACGTTGGTCATTATTAATTGCAGAGCTAATGAAATAGAAAAGGAATAGTAATTAGAGTTAATTTAATCATAGAAAAGGTAAAGAAAAAAATATTTTTATACAAAATAAATCGTATTTAACAGCCTAACGTGGAAAAATTCTATACATTAATTCGATGGAAAAAAAATAGAGAATTGTTTTTATCTAACTTTTCGTGATTTATGTATCGACCAGTACACGCTCGAGAAGAATAAAACATTTACCCAATCAAAAATAAATTGCGCGTAAAATTATATAGAACGGAACTGTTTATCAATAAAAATGTTCTGATAAAAGAATATAAATAATGTTTTGTCAATTTTTATGGTAGTTTAAAAATACATACATTAAAAGTTGGCATTTGAAAGAAAACGTTTAAGTGAAAATTCTTAACAGCTCAAAGCTTACAGAGAGTTCGATGGATTAATAAAATGGCAAAAAAATTTATAAAAAAATTTACACATTAATGCCGTATCCGCGGAAAATTTAACAAAAAAAAAAGTTTTTTACAATTAAAATTGTTCTTATTAAAAGACCATAAGCACAATTTCCTTAAAAGTATTAAATATTGTTATCCCTTGAAAATAATTAAAGCTGTAGTAAATAAAAATAAATGTCCTACCAATTCAATTAATAATTTAATTTAAACTCCTGCTAAAACACAAGCAGAGAAAGTTTTTATCAAGCTTAAAATTATTTCGCTTCGTTAATAGAGTAGGTTGGACTGAGGGCACATTCAATCGCCTTGTATATACAGAAATTACTAGCGTTACAAGTTTTCAATACTTAATTAATTTAAAAGCAACTAATTAAAATTTCGTATTTTTGTAAAGAAATTTTTAAGTTGTTTCTCATATAATCTTCACGGATACGGTATTGTAATATCGAATCTAAATATACAGTGGAAGAAAAATACAAGACACGTAATGCATAAAAACTTTTTTTTTTTATCGTTATTTAAGAAGTAATTAATCTTACAACATAATTAAACGACTGTTTGCGAAACGTATTTTCTGTGAAAAACAACGTTATGAACAGAAACATTATTAGTTAATTTATTAAGATAAACTATACAGAATTAAGTTTCAAAAGATACATATGTTTCACATATAACATTTATTTAAATAAAAATGATATACGCAAAACAAATATGCTATCCATTTTCTTTGACTACCAAATTACGTCGAATATTGATTTTTTACTATATATAAATTTATATGAGTTGACGTTGGTCATTATTAATTGCAGAGCTAATGAAATAGAAAAGGAATAGTAATTAGAGTTAATTTAATCATAGAAAAGGTAAAGAAAAAAATATTTTTATACAAAATAAATCGTATTTAACAGCCTAACGTGGAAAAATTCTATACATTAATTCGATGGAAAAAAAATAGAGAATTGTTTTTATCTAACTTTTCGTGATTTATGTATCGACCAGTACACGCTCGAGAAGAATAAAACATTTACCCAATCAAAAATAAATTGCGCGTAAAATTATATAGAACGGAACTGTTTATCAATAAAAATGTTCTGATAAAAGAATATAAATAATGTTTTGTCAATTTTTATGGTAGTTTAAAAATACATACATTAAAAGTTGGCATTTGAAAGAAAACGTTTAAGTGAAAATTCTTAACAGCTCAAAGCTTACAGAGAGTTCGATGGATTAATAAAATGGCAAAAAAATTTATAAAAAAATTTACACATTAATGCCGTATCCGCGGAAAATTTAACAAAAAAAAAAAAAGTTTTTTACAATTAAAATTGTTCTTATTAAAAGACCATAAGCACAATTTCCTCAAAAGTATTAAATATTGTTATCCCTTGAAAATAATTAAAGCTGTAGTAAATAAAAATAAATGTCCTACCAATTCAATTAATAATTTAATTTAAACTCCTGTTAAAACACAAGCAGAGAAAGTTTTTATCAAGCTTAAAATTATTTCGCTTCGTTAATAGAGTAGGTTGGACTGAGGGCACATTCAATCGCCTTGTATATACAGAAATTACTAGCGTTACAAGTTTTCAATACTTAATTAATTTAAAAGCAACTAATTAAAATTTCGTATTTTTGTAAAGAAATTTTTAAGTTGTTTCTCATATAATCTTCACGGATACGGTATTGTAATATTGAATCTAATTATACAGTGGAAGAAAAATACAAGACACGTAATGCATAAAAACTTTTTTTTTTTATCGTTATTTAAGAAGTAATTAATCTTGCAACAAAATTAAACGACTGTTTGCGAAACGTATTTTCTGTGAAAAACAACGTTATGAACAGAAACATTATTAGTTAATTTATTAAGATAAACTATACAGAATTAAGTTTCAAAAGATACATATGTTTCACATATAACATTTATTTAAATAAAAATGAAATACGCAAAACAAATATGCTATCCATTTTCTTTGACTACCAAATTACGTCGAATATTGATTTTTTACTATATATAAATTTATATGAGTTGACGTTGGTCATTATTAATTGCAGAGCTAATGAAATAGAAAAGGAATAGTAATTAGAGTTAATTTAATCATAGAAAAGGTAAAGAAAAAAATATTTTTATACAAAATAAATCGTATTTAACAGCCTAACGTGGAAAAATTCTATACATTAATTCGATGGAAAAAAAATAGAGAATTGTTTTTATCTAACTTTTCGTGATTTATGTATCGACCAGTACACGCTCGAGAAGAATAAAACATTTACCCAATCAAAAATAAATTGCGCGTAAAATTATATAGAACGGAACTGTTTATCAATAAAAATGTTCTGATAAAAGAATATAAATAATGTTTTGTCAATTTTTATGGTAGTTTAAAAATACATACATTAAAAGTTGGCATTTGAAAGAAAACGTTTAAGTGAAAATTCTTAACAGCTCAAAGCTTACAGAGAGTTCGATGGATTAATAAAATGGCAAAAAAATTTATAAAAAAATTTACACATTAATGCCGTATCCGCGGAAAATTTAACAAAAAAAAAAGTTTTTTACAATTAAAATTGTTCTTATTAAAAGACCATAAGCACAATTTCCTTAAAAGTATTAAATATTGTTATCCCTTGAAAATAATTAAAGCTGTAGTAAATAAAAATAAATGTCCTACCAATTCAATTAATAATTTAATTTAAACTCCTGCTAAAACACAAGCAGAGAAAGTTTTTATCAAGCTTAAAATTATTTCGCTTCGTTAATAGAGTAGGTTGGACTGAGGGCACATTCAATCGCCTTGTATATACAGAAATTACTAGCGTTACAAGTTTTCAATACTTAATTAATTTAAAAGCAACTAATTAAAATTTCGTATTTTTGTAAAGAAATTTTTAAGTTGTTTCTCATATAATCTTCACGGATACGGTATTGTAATATCGAATCTAAATATACAGTGGAAGAAAAATACAAGACACGTAATGCATAAAAACTTTTTTTTTTTATCGTTATTTAAGAAGTAATTAATCTTACAACAAAATTAAACGACTGTTTGCGAAACGTATTTTCTGTGAAAAACAACGTTATGAACAGAAACATTATTAGTTAATTTATTAAGATAAACTATACAGAATTAAGTTTCAAAAGATACATATGTTTCACATATAACATTTATTTAAATAAAAATGAAATACGCAAAACAAATATGCTATCCATTTTCTTTGACTACCAAATTACGTCGAATATTGATTTTTTACTATATATAAATTTATATGAGTTGACGTTGGTCATTATTAATTGCAGAGCTAATGAAATAGAAAAGGAATAGTAATTAGAGTTAATTTAATAATAGAAAAGGTAAAGAAAAAAATATTTTTATACAAAATAAATCGTATTTAACAGCCTAACGTGGAAAAATTCTATACATTAATTCGATGGAAAAAATAGAGAATTGTTTTTATCTAACTTTTCGTGATTTATGTATCGACCAGTACACGCTCGAGAAGAATAAAACATTTACCCAATCAAAAATAAATTGCGCGTAAAATTATATAGAACGGAACTGTTTATCAATAAAAATGTTCTGATAAAAGAATATAAATAATGTTTTGTCAATGTTTATGGTAGTTTAAAAATACATACATTAAAAGTTGGCATTTGAAAGAAAACGTTTAAGTGAAAATTCTTAACAGCTCAAAGCTTACAGAGAGTTCGATGGATTAATAAAATGGCAAAAAAATTTATAAAAAAATTTACACATTAATGCCGTATCCGCGGAAAATTTAACAAAAAAAAAAGTTTTTTACAATTAAAATTGTTCTTATTAAAAGACCATAAGCACAATTTCCTTAAAAGTATTAAATATTGTTATCCCTTGAAAATAATTAAAGCTGTAGTAAATAAAAATAAATGTCCTACCAATTCAATTAATAATTTAATTTAAACTCCTGCTAAAACACAAGCAGAGAAAGTTTTTATCAAGCTTAAAATTATTTCGCTTCGTTAATAGAGTAGGTTGGACTGAGGGCACATTCAATCGCCTTGTATATACAGAAATTACTAGCGTTACAAGTTTTCAATACTTAATTAATTTAAAAGCAACTAATTAAAATTTCGTATTTTTGTAAAGAAATTTTTAAGTTGTTTCTCATATAATCTTCACGGATACGGTATTGTAATATCGAATCTAAATATACAGTGGAAGAAAAATACAAGACACGTAATGCATAAAAACTTTTTTTTTTTATCGTTATTTAAGAAGTAATTAATCTTACAACAAAATTAAACGACTGTTTGCGAAACGTATTTTCTGTGAAAAACAACGTTATGAACAGAAACATTATTAGTTAATTTATTAAGATAAACTATACAGAATTAAGTTTCAAAAGATACATATGTTTCACATATAACATTTATTTAAATAAAAATGAAATACGCAAAACAAATATGCTATCCATTTTCTTTGACTACCAAATTACGTCGAATATTGATTTTTTACTATATATAAATTTATATGAGTTGACGTTGGTCATTATTAATTGCAGAGCTAATGAAATAGAAAAGGAATAGTAATTAGAGTTAATTTAATAATAGAAAAGGTAAAGAAAAAAATATTTTTATACAAAATAAATCGTATTTAACAGCCTAACGTGGAAAAATTCTATACATTAATTCGATGGAAAAAAATAGAGAATTGTTTTTATCTAACTTTTCGTGATTTATGTATCGACCAGTACACGCTCGAGAAGAATAAAACATTTACCCAATCAAAAATAAATTGCGCGTAAAATTATATAGAACGGAACTGTTTATCAATAAAAATGTTCTGATAAAAGAATATAAATAATGTTTTGTCAATGTTTATGGTAGTTTAAAAATACATACATTAAAAGTTGGCATTTGAAAGAAAACGTTTAAGTGAAAATTCTTAACAGCTCAAAGCTTACAGAGAGTTCGATGGATTAATAAAATGGCAAAAAAATTTATAAAAAAATTTACACATTAATGCCGTATCCGCGGAAAATTTAACAAAAAAAAGTTTTTTACAATTAAAATTGTTCTTATTAAAAGACCATAAGCACAATTTCCTCAATATTTAAAGCTATTTTTAAGAAATTTTCAATAAATGTGAAAATTTAAAGATTTTTTTAAAAATACAATTTATAATTATATTTAAAAGAAACTTTACGCATTTTCATTCAGTTTTTATAATATATTTATAAAAGACGTGTTTTTAATGTTGAAAAAGAAGCATTAAGCGTAATTAATATTTAAAAAAATTAAAAAATAGCATTGAAATCCTATATAAACTTTAACCCTCTGCGGTCCAACGTCGAATCTAACTCGACATCATCTTTCTTTGCAAAATTTGTTTTTTGCACCGGTAATAAAGAAAAGTAACATTTGAATTATATCATTAGATCATTTTCAAATTTATGTAATTGATGATAAAAAAAAAGTGGTGCCAACCGAAAAAAAAATTAGTGAGAGACAGCGGTCCCGAAAGGATTAAGGTATGTGTATGATTTTAAAAAGACAATTTTGATAAACATTTCAATTCAAAACTTACCGTTTTGAAAAAAAAAAAAAAATAGGATGAAGTTTATGACCCTGTATCTTTGTAAAGATTTTCATTTCTTATATATTTTTAAAAAAGAAGTTTAAAGTTTTTTTTTTTTTTTTTTTTTTTTTTTTTTTTTTTTTTTGTAGAAATATGTTGGGAAAATGGTCCAAACTCAATACATAATGGTTCAATATCCACATAATTTTAAAATAAAGTTTTAAACCTGCTTTCGAAGGAAATAGAGTACTTTAACATAATGCTGATTTTTAAAAAATATATATGAGTTACACTGCTTTAATTTATGAATTATTAACGCTATTAAGGAATTTTGAGGGGTTTTTTTTATACCTATAACTTTTAAAATATTCATGTTATTATCATAAAAAGTCTAGTTCCTTTATAATATTATTGTATTCATGGTTCATACGGATACAGTTATTTTACTAGGATTCTCACCAGTATCTTTTTATAGAAAAATAAATCTAGGTTAAACGAGTAAAATTTCGCTTTCTTTTAAGAAAAGATATTCTATAGGATAATACTGGTGCCGAAAAATTTTCTGGTCTGCAAAATTCAAAGAGGCGTACGAACCATGGTATTTATTATGAAATTCATAAAATGTATTTATATTTGAGTCATTCTCTGATATATATATATATATATATATATATTTACTCTATGTCAGTTAAAAAAAATAAAGATAAAGCATTAACATTTAGAAGCGTTAATGTTTATTTGAATTAGTACTTTTTTTAACTTCTTCCTGTAAAAAAATAGAAAATAAAAATGTATTATCTTTACTTATGGTAATTAAAAGTCTTACGAGTTTTTTAATGTGTATTTTATTGCATTAGATTTCTTATTTTACTGTTTTGTTACTAAACAGTAGTACAAATGTATAAATGAATAGTATAAATGAATTCCGATCATTCCCTCACAATTTAAATCATTTCCTCATATTAAAATTGTGAGGGAATGATTATGAGGGAATGACGAAATACTTCTGAAAACCATTTTATACAAAAATTCTTAGTCTTAGGTATATTTCAGTAACTAAATATCTTTTGAAACACATTTCTAATAATATAACAACATAAAAAGACATTTCGTTACTTTTTATTAAATTTATAATAGATGAGGGAATGACGCGTAATAAAAATACTTACACTGATCTGGTACTTCAAAGCCATATACTAACAATTCAAGAACGTTTTTGAGCAAACAACAATATGGATACTTCACTTTACTCTTGTACAAACTATCCTAGACATATATAAAGCATGTGCTGTTTTCTACTAAGTAAATAATGGTACATTTATAGTTATGTGAGGGAATGACGAAAAATGCTAGGGACATCATTAAAAAGTGTCCTAATTCATTCATTATATAAAATATAAATATAATTAAATGGCTAAATATGTATTTAAGTGTGTTTAATGAATTGAGAAAAAAAATAATTATAAATATACGTGCTGCAATGGCAGAGAAAGCATTTTTTCCCTAAGTATGTTTATGGGGACATAGTGAGGGAATGATATTTGCAATAAAAAATAAATTAACACTAGAATGCCCGGAAATTTTACTCAAGTTTCATAAAAATATTTGACACCAGAATTGTTATTTGACTGATTTATTTAAGGTAAATCTGCGTGGTTCAAATTTAACTTATTTTATGAAAGAATTTCCGGTTCCAGTTGACATTTAATCATATGGTCGGAGTCGGATGGACTTCTTCCGGGCGTTCTAGTATTAAATTTATCAAATTTCAATTTCAATAAGCGAACAATTACTGTGTATATGTATAAATGTTTAATAGTGATAGTTTAAATCACTTTTTCTTTTTGTAATTTTAAAAATATGTCTTGAAGACTTCTGGGACATAAAATTGCCATTTTTCAGAGAATGACTCATTTAATAGTTTTAAATGGAAATACTTTTAAGAAAATATCACTTTTTCGGTTAAATTTAAATTAGTTTTTTAATAGAAAATATACTTAAGTAACATATTTGTCTGTTTATGTCATTTTTTAATGTTTTTTTTTTTCATAGTAATTCGCCATTTTAAACTTCGAATTTGTTCCGAAGGCATAGAGATGCTAAAAAATGATACAATACACTACAATTGATCCAATTTATTTTGAGAATTATTCAAGAGTATACGAAATATCATTATTTAGAGCCGATGGATCAAATAATTACTCTATTGCGATGACTAGCAGGAAATTTAAATACAGAAAAAAGGAGCATGTAGCTGATATTAAATATGTATAGAGGAGGGTAGTACACAGTGAGACGAAAATCCTTTTTACTTAACGAATGACGACCATTTTTATTCTTTTGAAAAAAAATTGCAACATCTTTAAGCTACACAAATACGCTACAGATTAATGTATAAATGGTTTTAGAAAAGTTATTTATAAAAGTACAGAAGTAGCATAACGGAGTATCGGAAATTGTCTCACTGTGTACCACTTGTAGTACACAGAGAGACAATGTATATATTTTCATAAATCATACATTTTTTTTTTCACTCCATCAATAATTTTCTGTAGTTTATGATTTCTAGTTAATATTTCTAAATTTTCAAAATATTAAAAATACGAGCCTTGGGTGACAATGGCAAACCTTGGGCTACTCTCAAGCAAATTTTCAGCCTCTTACATTTAGTAGAATTCCCTAGCCCCCCCCCCCCCACACACACACACACACAGAAAAAGAGAGATAGAGAAAAACCTTCTTTTGTTAATAAGTAACATACCTAAATAACAAGTGTTTTATAATGATTATGGGAATTAGGAAATGACCAAGATTATTAGGACTTTAATTCAGTTTAATAACTGGAAATAATGTCTTAAAATTATGGATACGTATATGTCTAAGTAGAAGCTTGTATCGTAATTTCTCGCGCATCCGCCGTAGCTTAGTATAGTCTTTTTCATACCGGAAATTTTATTGAAAGAATGAAGCCAAATAAGTGCTGAGCAGAAATAAGTAACATTTTATTTAACACGTTCACTGCCACAAAAAGTAAAAAATTTAAAATTTCTTCTTGAAAGTCGTTTGCCAACACAAATTCTGAAAGGTAAATTTCGCTTTACACTAATACAACGAAATTTCTGCCAATAAATAAGGCAATTTTTTTTATTTTAAAATAATGGTGAGAAAGTAATAAATTAAAGCCACGAATATTAAAGCTACGAGTATACTCGCATAGCTGCCAACTTTTACGCTTTTTGGCTACCACTAAAATTTTAAGGAGATATTCGCCTTATTTAATCATGAGATTTCGACGATTGAATGAGATAATATTTTCTATAAAATTTTAGTGGTATGAAAAAAACGTAAAGGTTGGCAGCTATGTACTCGTAGCGTGGCAGTCAACGTGTTAACCCTTTCAGGGGCAGTGGCTAGAGGGTCTAGCCACCAAATTTTAATTCCAAAACTGACTACTGGCACCAAAAATATTTTAATAAAATGTTGCTTTTGTAATTAAAGTTCAAAATAGCGTTTTGTTATTTAGTAAGAAATTCGTTTGAATATTCTGGTGTCAGTCAATTATTTTATCAGTTTACGAACAGAATTTCTCTGCCCCTGATAGGGTTAAAATAATATATGGTAGGAAATCGAGTTATCTGAGGTGAGGCGGATACGCGCGAAATTACGGTAAGTACCAACGAAATTTTCATTAACCCTTTAGAGCGCAACTTTGCATATATGCAAACAACAGTGTTTTGGATTTCATGGATTTATTTATTCGTATATACCTAATTCACACCAGAAAATTAAAACAGCAATATTTGTTTTAATTAATAACATATACTACATATTTAACAATAGAACGCCAGGAAAATTTTCTGAAGTTTCATAATAATATTTAACACCAGAATTTTTATTTAAAATTATTTGACTGATTTATTTAACGCAAATCTGCGTTAAGTTATTTTATGAAATAATTTCTGGTCCCAGCTGACGTTCAACCATATGGTCGCAGTCGGACCGACTCCTTCCGGGCGTTCTAGTGTTAAATAAAGCGAAATTAACCATTGAAACTTTCTGGTGTAATGTCAGATTCTCTAAACTACGTAATTTCTAGAACGTATTCTATCCTGGGAACTAAAGGATTAAATGTAAAATTTTATAAAATAAATAATAATTTAAAATAAGGTATTTGGAGACATACTTATTAAAATATTTACTAAGTTGCATTATTTTAGCGTAAATCAGCCACACGACAGTAGTTTTTAATTATATTAAAGATGTGCAACAGAAGAAAAGATTGGCGTATTATAAGACAAATGTATCTCTGATTTTTTTCATTATTTTTCCTGTGTAATAAACCTTTCAGAGGAACATATATCATTTTTTCGAAACAAAATAAAAAATCGTGCATTTAAAAGTTAAAGATAAGAAAGCGTGAAATAAAAAATACTATAATTTTCGAAAAAAAAAAAATGTATTCGCTGTGCTTTGAGCAAATGTCAGAATATTCATTTTTTAGTTGAATTACATTTCACGTATTTAAGTTATACTTATTTAATTATATTTAAATTTATTTATTTTTATACTAGATATATATATATATATATATATATATATATATATATATATTTAATATTTCGGCGGTATGAGATTCACCGTTTTACCGAAATAACACTTAAACTGCACAAAATGTCTTTGTTTAGTTTTAAGAACTTATAACATATAATTTTTTATGAATTTTTATCTTCTTGGCGAGATATTTCTATTGTCTAATATATTTTATTTTCATTTTCTAATACTTCAGTAAGTGTCTAAATTAACAGGGTTTACGATTTGTGGAATATATACCTTTAGCACCTACATAATGCTTATTCATATGCGCTTGAGTTTCGATAAGCAATAGTGCCATATGCGTCCTCTTATGCTTCAACATTATTGTAAGTATTTAAAGATTTCTTTAAATGATTTCAAAATTATTTCGACATAAAACATGTGTTATTTCATTTGTACCCCTTAAAAAACAGTTTTAAAATAAAAGAGAACATTCGAGAGACCGTAGTTGTTACTCGAAAAGGATTACCGTAATTTCGCGCGCATCCTCCGCACCTCAGATATCTCGATTTCCTACCAGAATTTATTTTAAATAAAATGAGAATTGCTTCTGCTTAACACTCATTCGACTTCTTTTTTTCAATACAATTTCTCGTTCGAAAAAGACTTAACTAAGCCGCGGCATTTACTATATACCATGGTTCGTACGGATACCGTTATTTCTCCAGGAATACTATCAGTATCTTTTTATAGAAAAATAAATCTAGGTTAAACTCGCAAAATTTCGCCTTCGTTTAAGAATATATTTCTATAAGAAAATACTGGTAACGAAAATTTTACTGGTCTGCGAAATTGAAAGAGGCGTAAGAACCACGTATTACGTTTCAAATTGGTAACTACGTCAAACATTAAAAATCAAATATGAGTAGCATAGAAAATACTTATTTCTTATGTTATGTGTATATATATTTCACATATATTTTTATGTTAATTTGCTTAAGGTAAAAATCTACGGTATCGTCTGTTTATTTTTACATTTTTTTATTAATGGCAGCATTATTGTAAGATATGTTTATTTGCTTCATATAAATTTTCAATTTTCAAAAGGAAAATATTTAATCACATCAACAGTATCAATATCAAGGCGACTGACGCAGGCGACTATCTTTAAATAATATATTCTGTTGTAAATTTCTCTTGCAAATGTTGTCAAAGCCTATGTAAAAGATGTTTGTTTTAAAAAGTGGTGCGAAATAGAACTAAACAAGTAATATAAAAATTTTGTTTTTAAAGTCAATTCCTACTTAGGCCATCAAAGAAAAGTTTAATATAATCAAGCTAATATGAGTTTTTGTTGCATTAAAATATCTCAATTTGTTGATTTTCTATAAGCAAGTAGGTTTACAATGGAACTCTATGGGAATTTGGCGAAATATTACATATATCACCAAGTTGGCGTCACTTTTGGCGACTCATTTTGGCCGCCAAATTTCCCGATATATCGCCAAGTTGGTGACAAACTTGGCGGTATTTGGCGACAGAACAGGGTCCCCCCCCCCCTATGGTAACCCTTATTGAAAATACTTTCATTGAAATTCAATAACCAATGGCGGCCATTTTGTTTCCCATGCAAAACTAAAATTAATTAATTAAAATTTAATTAATTAATTAATATTTGAAAAAACTTTATTAACATCAATTGTCATCCAGTACAAGTTTAAAAAAATTTATTTCAACCTGATAGGATGAACGATGAGTATTTTATTAACGATTGAAAATTTGTACAAGATAAATATATAAATATATAAATAAATATAGGGAGAGTGTGAGCTAATAATAGGAATTGAAAAAAATAGTCGTCTATGGCAGCCCTCCAATATATTTTTAATGAATTACACAGGCCTGCGAAATTGAAGTTTTTGAAAAATACAAGAGAAAGTTTCGCTGATTTTTATGTTATTTGGTGGGCCGATTTCGAAAATGACCTCCATTTCCCCCCCATCACATCAGATTTTTTTGTAACATCGATATCGATATTTTTGATAAAATGAAAAGGAGAATTTTGGACAATTTTGCATGTGCTATCTCGCAACAGTGATTTTATAAATGTAAATCTATGTAAAAAAAAAAAAAAAAAAAAAAAAAAAAAAAAAAAAAAAAAAAAAAAAAAATCGATTCTCGGTGAGGCAAATTGATTTTTCAGTAATCGATTATTTTGTTGTAGGTTTAAATGGTTTAAAACAACTGGGTATATCGGAATGTTGTGTCGTGTTGGGAAAATCAGTAATTCTATCATTTAATTATTAGAAATTGATTCCGATATGTAATGTCTTATACCTGGCAGAATTTACCGGTACGAAATGATTTTTCAAACACGACAAACTTTAAAATCGACCCAATATTTTTCAAGAAAATGTGACGTGATAGAATTTTTCATTTTTTTTTTTTTTATTAGCACCAAAAAATACATAAAGTTCAACCATCAATACCCTTGTATTTTTTTCATCGCAGGCCTGTGTTATTTATTTTTAATTTTAATTTTAATTTTAATTTTAATTTTAATTTATTTTTATTTTATTTTTATTTATTTATTTATTTGTTTTTATTATTTATTTATTTATTTATTTATTTATTTATTTATTATTTATTTATTTATTTATTTATTTATTTATTTATTTATTTTTTGCACAGGAAAAACTTGAAAAAAACTTTTGAAAAATTTGTATTTCTTTTTTATGTTGTGCTAAAATGAAATTTTAAACAAAACTTGTTGTATATATTTAGGTTTTAATTTAGACGCATGTGTAATATGATTCTATTTTGCTCAATTGAACATTTTTTTTTTCTATATGCATAATTTAGTGTTTTATCATGCACGCAGCACTTAATGATTTTAATTGACGCATTACTGAGATGAATTTTTAAATTTAAAATTTAAATATTAATTTTGTATGTAGAACATATATTTTTCTGGCTAATATATTAATGAATATTTACTTTAGCCCCAAAGGAAAAAAAAACTAATAGGATGTACCAATCCTAAAACTTTCTTCTGTCTGATATATGTTAATACTTAAAAATTCGCTATCACAGTTCCAAAATTAAATGTAATTTATGCTCATCAAGAGGACACTAAAAAGATGAAATTCCGTGCATTAGTTCTTGAGATGTGATTATCACTGAAATCGTGCAAATCTAGCAAAATACAGCATAGCAGTGCCACCTATTGGCTGATTTACACCAGAAACTAATCATCATCAACTTGTGTCAACGTCTAACAGAATTTTAAGTTACATGAAAATTTGTGCATTAGTTCTTGAGATAGAGCTATTGAGGAAATCAAGACAAATGCAGCATTTGAGCGATTTGCATCAAAGCATAATCAACAGTGATATTAATCAAAGTATACTTTAATCTGAAGTTTGAAGAAAAATCGTGCATCAGTTCTTGAAATAGGGCTATTGAGGTAATCGGGAGTAAAGTGGAAATTTCCAATTTTGATTAACTTTAAGTTATTAACTGAACTGTTAAATAATCTTAAATAATCAATTTTCTCCAATGGGTATTTTTTTCCCTTTGATCTTTCGTTCATTTGCAAACTGTTCACTTACGAGAAATATACAAAAAAGTTATGAATCATATTGCAACTCATCCATTACCTTAATTTATTTCGAAGGAAAAGAACGCTTAGATGCTGTATGTCACGTTGAAAGAAAACATACGGCAAGGAACGAATAATTAATTGTCATCATTTAAGGCACATATTATATTTAATTTTAGTGTTCAATTAATCATGTCTATTTACTTAGTAAATGTATTAATTGGTGCCTATAAGCAGGTCTTTGCAGTAATTTTACTCAAAGAATCTCTCGAAAATGTTCGTAAGTGGTTATATTTTAATAGCTTAAATAACTTGAATGTATATGCCCTTCTCTTAATAGATGACAGCGTTAAACTCTCCAGTATGTTTCGAAGGAAACTGGAATAAATACAATCAATTTTTATGGTTCACTTAGAAGTCAAAGTTACGGTAATTGTTACTTAATTAACTTGAATTTCTATGTTGTAAAAGTAAACTTTATTATCCTAAAATTGTAATATCACTCAAGACAATTGTGATTCGTACTTATATAATGAATAATTTTAATAAATTTGTATTGCAAGAATAAATGATTATGTTTTGTTACGCTAGTACATATATTAGTAAAATAAAAATAAAATGTTTAAAATCGAAAAATGAAATAAGTATGAAACATCATTTAATACCACAGTATTTATTCAAAAAATTGTAGTTTTAAAATTCTTTATACTGAGATTTCAACTCTTTGGATTTTTAAAAAACACTATCTCTGAAAAGTAGCCTTTATCTTATTTAACCTTCCGTCTACCAGACGGGTCCATTGGACCCGACATGTACATTCAAAATATTTATTCAAACCAGAAATTTCTTCAAAACAAACTAAATGTATAAATCAGACAATAATAAGTTAAATAAACAAATTAAATAGTTTTAAGTAAAAATTCTGGTGTAGAATGTTTTTATAAAACTTGAGTAAAATTTCCGGTAGTTCTAGGGTTAATCGTGGAATATCTCCATTAAATAATGTTATTATTTGTATTAAAAATCATTTAAAATCAAATACTCGAAATTTAATTTCCCCTCATAAGTTTGTTTTCAGCATTTAGTAATTTTTGACATAAACTGTAAATAATTTTAAGTTTAAAGTGAGTGAGTTAACGCAATTTTCATTTTTATTTGGCCGATTCTGCTAGAGATAATCTCGGCAAGTTCTTAAGATGACTAGCACATATATAAATTAAGCCCTTGAGAGGATTTTTTTTTTATTGACACAATAAACTAATTATAAGGACCATACATTACTTTTATTGTACTAAACAATACTAAACAACTGGATTCATAACTAACTATTATTCATTAATACTAAACAACTGGGAGCGGCTACCGTCTGCCAATGTGCTTATTCCAAATGGTGATTGCAATCACCGGCGGTCAGAGACTGCAAACGTTGAACATGGTACTGATGCAACTCGTTCGCATGTAAGATACTCCAAACGCCGGATTGAGGCGCAAATGCATGTGCATCAATACGTCGAGTACTCGCTCCTGCGTTGTTTTTGATTTCGGAAGTATCTACCATTCGTGTGTCGAAACGTCCCGTTTCGCGCAATCGATGATGCAGTCGTGCGAACGTGGTTTGAGTAGCGATACGCCTGGTTGGAAAGGATACAGTTCCCTAGCGGCTGTTCTACTGCAATTGGCCACCCCATAAAAGAGGTGCATTTCCGCAAATTCACTATTCGTGTAGCGATGCATTCTTCCTTCAACTCATACACCCGAAATACGCTTTCCCTCGCTTCTGCCTGTCCAGCTGTTCTTCCGACCTCTTGCGCGTCAGAGTTGAGAATGCAACTCTATGTTCCCATATGATTCTTGCTTGTTATCATCTTCCTCATAACGATTACTTATAAACAGTTCTGAATCGCCCTGTATTTCTGTCATTAAATGAAGCAAATATTGCAGTTTAAAATAATTGGTGATTTTAGTTACGAAACAAGCAAACGCTTCTTCCACGTACGTTGTACGGCAAACCTGTTAAGGTGACGGTGGACGTTTAAAAATAATTCTTCTAATTTTCATAATAGATATTTGAAATTTGGTACAAATATACATGTCACCATAAGTATATAAAACACTTTAAAGAAATTTTCAATATTATTACAATTTTAAAATCTTTAAAAAAATTAAAACGAAATTTTAAAATGCTCTCCTTGCGTCTTAAATTTTTAGATATTTCCTTGGTTTTCTATTTTAATCACGTAAAACTCAATTATAAACAAATTACTGTATCGAGTTTTTAATCCCTTCAATAGGTAATTTTTTAAAGATATTTCTCTGAATTTCATATGGATTTTCAACAAAATTTTGCGTTATAAACAGTTAAAAATCAAATTTAATTGTCTTAATTATGTCGAATTTTAAAATGCATACATCGTTTCTTTCATATATGCAGTCTCCCCTTATTGACATCTAGAAGATTTTAAGCAATCCTAGAAAAAATAGTCTCAAAACCAGGATTGCCACGCTTTAGGGAATTTTCAGGCCCGGAAATTCTTCGGCACCAGTACTTCCTTACAGTTAATCTTTCTTTAGGTTAGGCGAAATTTCTTACAATTAATCTAGATATATTTTTCAATTCCTACTATTAGTTCACACTCTCCGTATATTTATTTATTTATATATCTTTTTCAAATTTTCAATCGTTAATAAAATACTCATTATTCATCCTATCAAGTTGAAATAAATTTTTTTAAACTTGTACTGAAAGACAATTGATGTTAATACAGTTTTTTCAAATATTAATTAATTAATTAATTAATTAATTAAATTTTAATTAATTAATTTTAGTTTTACATGGGAGACAAAATGGCGGCCATTGGTTATTGAAGCATATAATGCATCTTCATACCTATAAAGGGGGTTACCATAGGGGGGACACTGTTCTGTCGCCAAATACCGCCAAGTTTGTCGCCAAGTTGGCGATACATCGCCAAATTTGGCGGTCAAAATGAGTCGACAAAAGCGACACCAACTTGGCGATATTTCTAATATTTCGCCAAATTCCCATAGAGTTCCATTGTAAACCTACTTTCTTATAGAAAATCAACAAACTGAGATATTTTAATGCAACAAAAACTAGTATTAGCTTAAGGGATTATATTAAATTTTTCTTTGATGACCTAAGTAGGAATTGACTTTAAAAACAAAATTTTTATATTACTTGTTCTATTAAAAATATACTGATATTGTGACTGGAAAATTCCCTGAAGCGTGGCAACCCTGCAAAACTCACTGATTTTCTCATATGATACAGTAACCTTCCAAAATTTTATATCTCTTCCAAATAATAATGGAAAAGAGTTGGTATCATTTTTTGGGGTAAACATGTCTTTTATTTTTTAAGTTAATTTACCGTTGAATTTCTATTTGTATCATTATAAATGTTTGATTTTTTTTAATTGCTACAATACAATCTTTAGTTTGTATTTCAACCATAAGTGACATGCACTTTTAATTAAAATTTGTATTTACGTATTTGTAATACCAAACTTTAAGAATTATTTATTCAATATTAAGATAATACAAGGTGAGATCGAAAAGTAAGGTGACTCACCTCTCCTTTCGAAAATGAGGACAGCCCGACAACCGGATATATGCGCATTACGATCTTCGCTATGTATCGTTAAAGTTCAGGGTCATTTGCAAAGTTTCTTGGTTAGTGTTTGTTCGTCCAGTCGCTTAAACATATGAGGTGGTAGTGCATTGCGTAATGGAGCAGAAAACGAAAATGAAATTATGTTTTAAAATGGTTAAAACTGCTACGGTAACCTTGGAAATGCTTCGAAGTGTATATGGCGAAGAAGATTTATCTCTCAAGACACTATTTCAGTGGTTCAAGCGTTTCCGTGAATGTCGTGAATGTGTGGAGGATGAGCATCGAAGTGAAAAAACGGTGACGAGCAGAACCATGGTTGAAAGAGTTAGGAAGTTATTGCTGCAAGATCGCCATTTGTACTTCCGAATTATGACAAATGAATTGAATCTTCTTCGTGAAATCGTCCGAACAATATTGACGAAGGATTTGAGTAAACGGAAAATTTGTGCGACGTTTGTCCCTCATTATTTAAGCGATGAACAAAAACAGCAGCGAATGAACTCCTGTGGCGACTTCATCAGTGCAGCAGACAAAGATGACGCGTTTTTACAGTCCATTGTCACAGGAGATGAAACGTGGTGTTTCGCCGTATGATCCACAAAGGACATTCAAGCTGCTGTTACCAAGGAACTTAAAACAGTCTCAAAGGAGGACTTTTTCAAAAGTTTCAAGAACTTGTATGAACGTTGTAAAAAGTGTATTATAGTTCTCACCAATACACAATACTTTTTTAATACTTAATTTATCACTGTCATTTTTTATTTGAGTACTTTTATTATAATGTTCGTAATTTTTCTATTTTGACTTCATCAACAATCACATTAGTAGTTAAATAACAATAACAACTACTAAATATCATATTTATAACATATTTGCTAGTTAATTTGTATATAAATATTTTTGCAGAAATGTCTTAATGGCAAGCATCTCGTGTATTTATTATTAGTAAGAATCCCGTGTATTTATGATATAGTTTTTACTTTTAAATGAAATAAATCATTTTATTAATAATAATAGATTATGAAACACTTTCCAACACTTCCGGAATGCTTTAACAAGATTTTTAAACATTTTAGAAAACGCATAAAACGTTTTAAAAATTTATTTCAGCAGTTACCGTCCATTGCCAATAGTAACTTTATAACACGCCACTATTTAGCTAAAATTTAATTTAAGCTAAAATACTCTTAAAATTACTGAAATCATATTATCATCCATAGACGGTTATGTATCCAATTCTTTTTATCCAATTCAATCCAATTTACCCTGTATATCATTTTATCAATATTCTACAAACATTTCTTAGTAAACTAAATGCAGTTCAGCGTAAAAATGCATAACTCCTTTAAAAAACATCTTTAAGCAATTTACGCTCATACTCAGTGGCCCTTACGAATTCTTTTATGTAGCTCTGTGTAAGAACTATAGCATTTATACACACCGTAAAGTATGCATAAATATAGTGAAACATAAAACCGTATACCGCAATTAAAAATTCATTTCCTCTAATAATCGCTTATGTACAATACGTCGGAAATAATATAGTATCTAAAATATTCTGTGGGTCTCTGCAAATGCTATGCACTTATTATAATGCATGAAATAACTTATAGTAAACCTCAGCTATGTATATCAATTTCATTATATATGAATTAGTTTGACATAATTAAAATAAGCCACAAACAATCCCCTCCCCCATATCATTATGTAACGGAATTCTTTTGTGTGGCCCTGTAAAGCAATAACATGTTTTCTTTCCACTGCATATTCTTCAGAATGCTGATTTTAGTGCACTTCATAAATGCATATCAATTATTTTATGCTTGAAAGCGTGTAACAGCATTAAAAATCATTTCAAACGATTTTTCCCATTGATCGTAATGCAACGGAATACTTTTGCCTGTCCCTGTAAATGAACTAAACATGCTACAAACTTCATTTAAAATGGGGATCGTGCTATGGTGCACCCTAATAACATCCAAAATTTTCAGGGCAATCGGAGTATATTTACGAGAGTAAGAACGTGGAAAGACGGACAGACAAACCGCAATCATAAACACTTTTCAACTTTGTTGTAAATTTAGGGGAGTTTAGGTGTTTTAGCACCAGGAATTTCTTAAAGTACTGGTCGCTAAATCTGAAGATGGATATTTATTTTTCATTAACCCTCTCGCTGCGCAACCAGAGAGTTTCTGAGGCAACGTAAAAGTAGCAAAATTTGCGCAACCCGAGATTTCATCGGGGATGCATTTTTTGCGTCTAATTAACCCTCCTTCATCATTCCCACCAATTATCTTTTACCGTAAATTTTGCCTTATCTAATCGGAGCTTTTTCGCGATTAAGTGAGAAGAAAATTTTTGTTTTGAAAAACCGGTGGCAAAAGAACAAAAATTCTTAAAAGACGCTCGTCACGAAGGAGTTAAATACGCAATTTTTGAAGCTATTTTCATAAAACAATTACGCAGCGAGAGCGTTAGATAAGGCAAAAACTACTTTGCGAAAATTCCGATAATAGGTGCTTGAAATTCCTTGAAGCGAACGAACCCTGGATTTAATTAAAAAATATTTCTAGTAAAATGTAATAAGGAAATTACTTACATTTTATGAAAATTGTTTTCTTTGACAAGCAGAATCTGAAAATATAAAAAATGTTCTAAATTACAAAAGTGTATGTTAAAACAATGATCAGATTCTAATGTTAAGCAATTATTTTAAGAAAATAAAACAAGTATATTACAAAAGAATAAATTTGTAATTATGAAACACACAAAAAACAATAATTAAATTTCCACCTGTTTTTCCTCTCGGGCAGTATAGCTATCTACTCAAATGTACTTTGTTTACAATGACTTATTTTATTATTTTTTGTATTTTTAGGGATTATTTTAAAAATCGCGTTAGTGTAACGTTAATTTTCAATTCATTTCTTTCATATTAAATTAATTGTGCTATTTAATTATATTTCTTTATTTGTAACATATGTCTTATGGCTATTCAAAAGCAAAATAATGAAGATAAAAATAGGCACAAATAATGTCTCTTTAATATTACCAGCTCTAGGGTTTTTTAATTGTAAACGATAGATTTTTTGAAGCATGATGCTCATTTACACGAAAGAATCAAAATGAATTATTGCAAAGAAATAATTTTCACGGTGATCCTTTCTTGTTTAGACCCTACCAGTGGCCGAGAGGTTTTACTCTCAAAGCCGGTAAACGGGAGGTGCTGGGTTCAAACGCAATCGCCCCGTCGGCCTAACCGTTCGGAGTTTTCCGTGGTTGTCTTCGAACCTTGGATTTCCTTGCGGATATACGGATTAGGTTCCCTTAGAAAGACCCCCACGAAGGACGCCCTACCCCTTGGACCCATATCCCTCGTGTAGATAATTGACTGTCATAAACAACACATCCTTTCTTTTCTATGTTCTGTAACATTGCCACAAAAAAGTACTGTTCTGGAAACAACATTTGAGTGAGTAAATGCTAGCAGAATATTTCAGCGAAATTCCTATCATTATTACATAGACATTTTACCTAGCCTTATTAGTTAGATGCATTTTTTAGAGTATTTCATTATTATACCTAAGAAATCTTTTATAATTCTATATTTTAGAATAGTATTTCTTCGGTTTAGGTTCTATATTTTTTCATATATTTCAAAAGCAGACCTTCTAGTTTAATTTAACACTAGAACGCCCGGAAGGAGTCGACCCAACAAAGCGATATAAGTAAGCGTCCTATCTTAAATGGGAGAAGTAACCGCAAGATTAAAAGCGAGGTCACATCAATCAAGGTCATGTGCCACTTAGCGGATGGAGTGTGAACTACAGGTAAATACCGAACTGTTTTCTTACTCACACCACTAAAATTGTAAAGTTTTTTTCACCTTGATTAATCACTGAATTGCTTCTTATAGGGCGAAGAAAGCTTCGTGGTGCCACGTGCATCCGGATGGCCCTCTCGCTACGCAATTATTTTACAATAAATGTGGCAAGCCAAATTCATTTACATGAGTGACTAAAGATTTAGAAAATACGCGCCACACTAAAACCCCGCGTATGTGAATTATCACTCCGTCCACAAGGTGGCGCAACTGTGTTAATTTACGCCCGATTCCAGCATTAAGTTTGTTCGCTTACTTATAACGCTTTGCGACCCAACTCCGACCATATGATTAATGTCAACTGGAACCAGAAATTCTTTCATAAAATAAGTTAAATTTAAAAAAAGCAGGTATACGTTAAATAAATCAGTCAAATAATTTTAAATAAAAATTCTGGTGTCAAATATTTTTATGAAACTTGAGTAAAATTCCCGGGCGTTCTAGTGTTAAAATGGAATTTGTGGAAACAAAGTTTAGTTTATTTTAAAATATTGCTAAACGTAGAATACTATTGAAAGCAGGTGAAATTTTCGAAATATGGATGATGATTATTTAACGATCATTTTGGAAATATTTATAATGCACGTATATCACTTGAGATAGGAAGCATCAAAAACAGAATTTAATATAAAGCAGAGGAAATATTACTATCTTCACAAAGAAAACTGTCCCTGATATTACAGCTAAAGGATTGTTATTTTTTATCTTAAGTATATAGTTCTTTTCTTTAGCTTCTAACTTTTTCAATTCCGATAAAGAATTTTTTCAATAACAACCTACTTTGTTCAACAAATGACTGCAAACGATATCTGCTATACTGTTTAGATATTACACCAAGCAATTGAGTAAGCAATAGTAAATTCTATCAATTTATTTTCCTGATTATTTGTTCTTTTGAAATCTCTTATGACAAACGTTTACATTCTTAAAGTGATTTGATCTTTCGTTTCGGAGACAACGTATTTTGTTTCGTAAATACCTGAGAAAGACATTGGATATATCATTTGGTAAAAAAGTAATAAAAACCATGTTTTTATCTTAGTTACTATAATATATCTTATTATAACCATTCACAGAAATGCAATATGTATTGGAATTTTTGTATTATTTCTATGGTTAGAGTAAACAATAATCATAATTTACTATTAATATTAGAAGTCTTTTTAAGAAAGAGGTACTGTATTACCTAATTCACTGCGAAATATAGGTAGATTTTTTTTACGTTTTGATAAAAATCGCCGATCCTTCATTTACAAGGCTCCGATGTAAAGGAGCGTTGTAAAGGAGCTTAAAACTGTTCGGTACTTAAAATTCACTTACTTCTTCCCCTTTTCTCTCATTTTTTCAAGATCTCTAAAAATTCCTGCGCATTTTCTTGGATCGAAGTGCGCCTGCTTTAACGCTTTCGGGACGGGCGATGCATATATGTATCCTCAAAAGGGAAATGTGGGATTAGATTTTTGCACCATTAATAACTAAATGCAGTATTTGTCTTTTTTAATTAGATAATTGTTTCGTATTTTACAACTAAAATTAACTGTTTAAAAAAAACGGTGCAACTTAAATAAAATTTGTGTAAGGGATGCCATCTCGAAAGGGTAAAGGGCATGTTCCATGAGTACTTATAGTGTAAGTCACATGCTATGATTTTTTACTATCAGTATTTTAGATCGGAAAATGTGACTTAATTTATCGGTGATATCTCATTAATTGAATAAGGCGAAGCAAACTTTTCGAAAATAACGGTGGACAACAAGCATAGTAGTTATCAACTATGTGACTCACACTACATATACCCATGGAATTAACCCTTTCATTTCCATGGTAGAATACGTTCTAGAAATTACGTAGTTCAGAGAATCCGAATTTACACCAAAAAAATTCTATGTTAAATTTCGCTTTATTTAAATACGGAATGGTCTGCTATTAAATAGACCAAATATTGCTATTTTAATTTTCTGGTATGAACTTGGAACATCCTAATTAAAAAATCCACTAGCATCATGATGCCGTTTGGACTCACTGGGAGTGAAAGGGTTAATAAAGATAATTTAGAATAAACAAGAATCACAATTCACTATTATTATTTAAGTATGGCGCGGCACGCAATACTTATTTATTTCCAGTGTCACTTCTCAATGTTAATTCAACATAGAAAATCCTATGGAGCTGATAACTTTTCCATTTTTTTTCTTTCCACCTTCTTGTCCCTGATGCCACATTTTTTTTAAATTCTTTACTAATTCTAATGATATTACAAATTTAAAGTGTAAAAATGTTTGCCTGACATCAGGGTCAAAGCGGATGATAAAATGCCTTTCCATATGGCTGAATTATAACCCAGACAGTAACATGGGCCAATTTTTATTTACATTATTCAAATGTTTTTCTTAATAATTCCAAATTTCATTTTTGAACTAAGAATTAACGGATTTTTTCTTTAAAATGTAATTTTTTTATTCATTGTTGGAAATAATTCAAAAGCCGTAATAATAATTTATATATTTTTAGTTGAACGATTTCCACGTGAAATGTTAAACTGAGATAGTTTTTTTTTTTTTTTTTTTTTTTTTTTTTTTTTTTTTTTTAGAAATTAAAAAGATGAATATGGCGTCATAGTGGAAATACAAAGGACATTTTCAGAATACGTTTTTGCTTTGGTCAAGTTACTTTTGAGTAAAAAGTTCCAAAAGGATAGCTTTTTTTACGCAGGTAGCGAACTTAGCGAGGAATTGCATAACTTATTCTTTTTTCCCAAGGTAGAAACTATTTAAATCCGAAATTAAACTTGGTTAATAATTTTCTGTTGTGTTTACATCACCCCTTGATAGGGAATAATGTAACAAAATTTAAGTAACTTTTTTTATAAAATTTTAAACATCACAGATATAGTATTGTTAAATATTAGAAGTAAGAATGCATGACATTTTTTTTTTTTTTTTTTTTTTTTTTTTTTTGCATTTATAGCGTTCTCGAGTGCGAAATAGGGTATCTACATTTAAGTTGAATTAATTTTCTATGTTTCGTTTATAGATTGTTTACGTTCAGATTGGAAGTGTTAGTCCAAACTACAGCAACCTGCATTAATGCAGTGGTGAAATATTTTGAATCATACACTGATAAAGTGCATCACCATAGCTGCCAACTTTTACGCTTTTTTGCTACCACTAAAATTTAATAGGGGTTTTCGCCTTCTTTAATCGTGAGATTTCGACGATGAAATAATACAAAAATCGCTATAAAATTTTAGTGGTAAGAAAAAAGCGTAAAAGTTGGCAACTATGCATCACACATTGTGATGAATTACGCATACATCAAAGCCTGATGATAATACCCTCCGTGAATTTTGAAATGAGATCGTCTGAATGCAGCAGTTATTAAAAATCTTGACATATTAAACAAAAACATAATTTGAAAAACAAATTAAAAAAAGAATCCTGCATTGCTTAAGCCAGAAAAGGGACAGATTTTAAGATATTTCATTTAATTAGTGATACATTTAATGTCCTTTTTTCTAACAAATAAGTTAAACTAATTGAAGATTAAAAAATAAAAATAAAATTCATACAATATGATACTTAAAACACTCTAAAAAATTAGATTCCGTTCAAATGAAATCGAAATAAATCTTAGACTTTCTTTTATTTTTTTTTTTATTTATTTTTTTTTTTTTTTGTATTTTGTATGCATCGTATCAATCGTCATAAACATAATACAAAATCCGCAATACAAATCTTTTCAATTAAAATTGGTAGAAGTCTGAGATTTATTTCGATTTCATCTGAACGTAATCTAATATTTTAGCGTGATTTAAGTATCATATTGTATGAATTTTATTTTTATTTTTTAATCTTCAATTATTTTAACATATTTGTTACAAAAAATTAACATTAAATGTAGAACTAATGGAATGAAATAACTTAATATCTGTCCCTTCTCGGGCTTAAGCAATGTAGGAAATACATTTTACCTTTTTTTTTTTCCTTCCAATTATGTTTTTGATTAATTATTATTAGATGATTTTTGAGCCTGGTATTTAGGTACTGTATTAACTAATTTACAGCTATATCTAAAATGGTTTATTTAACGTTTCTGCTAAACTTCTTTGATCCTTTCTTTCCAAGGCTCAGGTATAACTCTTAAAAGGGAGCGGTATTTTAAACTCACTTATCTCTCTTCTTTCTTTCATTTTTTTAAGACATCGAAAAATTCATTTGCATTTTCTTCGAAGGAAGTTGTCTGCATGAAGGATGAAATTACCTCCCT
Source organism: Maratus speciosus (assembly GCA_963932465.1). NCBI lineage: Eukaryota > Metazoa > Arthropoda > Arachnida > Araneae > Salticidae > Maratus > Maratus speciosus. Next base: position 241,216,900 of record OZ010794.1, read on the forward strand.
GGTAAATATGATAAATTACTGCATTTTGACAGACAGTTGTAATATAGTAATATCATCGCTGAGAGAGAAGAGTGTTTGATAAGAATATCTTTTTTTTTTAATTTCTAACCTTCTTACCCCGATAATCACATAGGAATGAACATATGTTTTCTCATATTTTTCATAGTTTAAAATCTCAACATGCCACTATTTTAGTACTGTACACTTTGCGTTAATAAATTGAGGATGTTTGTTTATTAACCCCTTAATTCTCGAGCCCGTAACTTTAACGGACAACGTAGGCTACTTTTTTTTTATTTAGATTGTTTGATTCCCACCAGTCTTTTAAAATAGCGTAATTGGCTTAATTCTCGCATGATTTAATCAGCAATAAAATAAGACAAATATTTGTACTTCCAAAAAGTGGTAGCAATTATACAATCTGAAAAAAAAAAAATATATATATATAGCCTGATCTTATGGAGCGGGCCGCTCATGGGTTAAATAATGTAAGGGAAAATTCTAAAAAAAAAAAAAAGTGATAAATGAGTAACCAGTGCCCCTAAACGCCCATCCTGGCTGATACTCTGAACGATAATAAAACAGAAAAGTATCTAAATTGTTTTAGCGTACTTTTAATTGCTGAAAAGTATTCTTACAGATAATTGTAAAAACAATAAACTGCTGAAAATACGATTTCTTTTAATGGGAAAAAGTAATCGAATATGGTGTAGTTTAGACTTATATTTAAATTATATCACTTTGACTGTGTAATCTATTTCATCAGCTCTTTTGCAATGATAAAATTACAAGTATTAAAATCTAAATTAATCTATCTTTATAACAATAATAAAATTTAAAGGTATTTTTTCAAAAGTACAACAACAAAAAATCCCGAATGGTGAGTGTCACCGGCACAACGTGCATTATACAGAATTATACGAAATACGTGCATTCTACGGAACAGTAATAAAAATAAAAATCATTTTATTAGTAAAAATAAAATCCCAAATGTTTTTATAAGAATTATTATTTTTTACTTGTTGTACTTGTTAGTTGGACTTGTATTTATTTTTTCATTTCTGTTTGTTGATTAAGTATTGAGTATTAGTAATTTAAAACTGCAACATTTAAAATAGATTGTTCTCCATTACTTTAATGTATGCATTATTAAAGCTATCACTTACATTTTTTTTATTATAAAATTTTTTAATTGAATAACAATAATCTTAAGATGATGCTGCTTGAAGAATCTTGACCGTCGGTTGCTCTGTTTTACATACTAAATTACTCTAAAAAACCAATTTATTTACTGCAGTATTTTAGGCATTTATCTTTATTGTTGATAAGCTCATTTAAAAATGCTGAGATTGCACCTAGATCTCAAGAAGTATATTTGTTTTAATTTAGCAGTTATTTGTTTGTTTTTCTTTTAAACATTTTTTTAATTACGAAATAAAAACAAGATATTAATTTGAAGACTGTTCCATGTTGAATGTGAATGGATCTGCAGTTTCGATTGTTTAGAAAAAATTACTGCTTGTGGGTAGAAGAAATACGAACTGCTGAAACTTTATAAGTCATTTAGCACTGTACAAGCCGCAAACAGTGTTGCGAAACATAAGTGTTATTTATTTATTTTTTTTTTTTTTTAAATTTCCAAATGACACGAGGAAACTTTTAATACTAATTTTTATTTAATTTATGCACAAAATGGCTATCAATTTAATAATCCAATGTAAAAATTTAAACTTTCTGCAAAAAATTTAGAATTTTTTAACGTTAGTTTTACAAATGTCGTATAAAAGTGTCAGACGGCCTACATAGTGTTAAGTGCGAATTGGGATATAGCGTCGATACCATGTCAAACTATCCAATACGAAAACAGTATTGGCAGTAGGCTACTTTTCTTAAATTAAGATTTCGTGATTCGCACCACTTTTTAGAAATAGTAAAATTCGCCTTATTTAATGACATTTTAATTAAGGCGAAAACAACGGGAATTTTACCACTTCAGAAAAGCGGTGCCAATCAAGAAATGTGAATAAAAAAAAAAAAAAAATCCCTGCCGGCCCGGCCAACAGGCGGAGGTAGATTTAGAATACAATTAGACATGAATGCTGAAGTGTTTTGTAATAAAAGCGCCCTTGCCAATCACAATGACAGTTCTGAGAACCAGTAAGATGTCAAAAAATAAAGTGTAGTATATTTTAATTTGTAAAAGTGGTATTTTGCTGGAATGAATTTTGCAGAAGCGTGAATACTAGTGTAACTAAATAAGATAATGCATTTTTTTTTAATATTTCTATTTTTTTTCTTAATGCAAATCATTTAAAACAATGCCATCAACAACAAGAACTGATTGGACACCTATAAAAAGAAGCAGAATTGTCATATTAAAAGAAAATTGTCTCTCTTATGCTGAAATTGCAAGACAGTTTGGTGGATAAGTAACTTTATCTGGCGTACGAAAGCTGTGCTTAGGTTATGAAGAAACTAAATCAGTGATAAATAAGGCATGATCAGGCCGAAAAAAATACACAAGCGCTTCTGACGATAGAAAGAAAAAAAAAGTATATGCCTCAAAGAGAGAAGAATTTCATCAGATGCTGTTAGATGTGAAATGAATGCAATCGGTTTCAAGTTAGTTCAAAAACAATAAGGAGAAGATAGCAGGTTTTTGAGCGAAAGATAGAATTCCGAGGGAAAAAAAAAATAAATCTTCAGCAACGGAAGGATCGAGCTCAGAGTGCTAAAGAACACATTAATTAGCCAGAAAATCAGTGGAAGTAAATAATCTGAAGTGATGAGAGTAAAATATCGCTCTTTGGTAGTGGTGTGCGAAAATCTGTGAGACGTAGAGTAGGAGAGGAACTGCATCCTGATTGCATTGAAGCAACCACAAAGAACCCAACAAATGTCATGATTTCGGTCTGTATGTCTGCAGATTGTATGGGCCGCATTCAAGTTATTGATAGCATTCTGAATTATAAAAAAAAAAAAACATCGAAACTGTCCTGAAACCAAATTTGATACATTCCATCATGTATTTCTTTCCCCAATAAAGCACCATTTATAATTAAACAGGGTACAGCTCTATGCCATACGGCAAAAATATGCAAAGGATGGTTTAAAAATAAAAGAATTCAATTATTACCCTGGCCCGGAAACACGCCTGATCTGAATCCTATAGAAAATTTGTGTGGATGTTTGAAAACCCTTGTACAAAAAAAAGGTCCGTCTAATAAAACGCAACTTATTGAAGCTATAATTAATTCTTAGCATCATGTGATTAAAAAGTATGAACTCCAAACACTAGTTCTCTCAATAAAAAGACGCTGTGAAGCTGCTATAAAAAACAAGTATTATCCTACTATATATTGGATGGATATGTTTAACTTTAAAATACAATGGTATCTAAGATAGATCTTATTTTTTGTAAGCGTATTTTTTTTTTTTTGTAATGCAGATATTTTAATTATGTTTTTTCATGAAATTCTATATCAAGTTTCCTTGAATTTGATATACGAACATTTCTATTTAAGTGAAATTCATTTTATATATATTTTTTAAGCACACGAAGTTATAAAACATGAATATTTCAAAAAATCTCCACAATTTTGGACACCACTTTATGTTTTTGCGCGTGTATGAATAATTCATTCCAATATTAAAATCCTTCATTCTGCCCATCACTATTACCACCTTATAAATACTGATATTTCATGAGGCAAAATCTTTTTTATATTTTTGGAAAACCTAATTTTCTCAGAAAATATTGCACATATCACAGTGCTATTAAAAGTTTCGTGAGATGCAATGTCTCACAGCATCGAATTTTCTTACAATTTTCTGTTGATGCAAACTATGTGAAATAACGATAATAAAATTTTAAAAAAGTAAAAAGCATGTTCCATATTTATATGAAAATTCAAATAATTTTATTAATCTATTATTATTATTGCTTTGCTTACTAGGAAGTATCATATTACTCAAAAAATATCACTTCCACTCTTTAAAATCTGTAAACGCTCCCAATAATTTTTTTTTGTTGACAAAATTGCTGATCCCTCGGAATCTTTCTTCCATGCTTCAAAGTATGCAAATTTTTAAACTTTTATTCAAATTCAGTTCAGCAATAATTGTTAAATATTCTGCTTGCAATAAACGGAATACTGTTTAACCCCTTGAAGGGCGTCGGTATTTACCACTTAACCCTTAAATGCACACGGTATGATTTATTATACCATCAGCGTTCCCGAATCAGTGGAATTTTTTTCATATCTTCCGTATGCCCACCAGAAATTTAAAATAGATTTTTTTATTTTTTTAATAACAGGCATCTCATTATTAAAATAACTGAAATTTACTATTTAGTTTTTTCTGGTATGAATTGCAATTATCTGAGTTACGCAATTTCTGGAACGCATTCTACACTGGACATTTAAGGGTTAATTTTAATTCATAAATGCCATAATAGCACCAGAATTTTATAACTAAATTTTGCTTTATTTAATGTACGTAACGATAAGCTTTTCCTTATTTTGATATAATTTTTCTCGTAAATTCTGGTGTCAATCAAGCATATTAACAAATTTCCATCCGAAGCACTTCGTCACTGAAAGGGTTAAATGAAATTACGATTTCTTTTAAAATTAGTCAGATGTGCCAATCCCAAAACTTTCTTCTTTCTGATATATATTAATACTTCAAAATTAGCTATAACAGTGTCAAAATTATATGCAATTTATGCCCATCATGAAGAATCAAAATATATGAAATTCCGTGCATTACTTCTTGAGTTAGGACTATCTCTGAAATCTTATATATCCTGAAAATGCAGCATAGCAGCAACACCTAGTTGGGGATTTATACCAAAAGCTAATCAGCAAAAACTTATGTCAAAGTCTAACTGAATCTGAAGTTTTATGAAAGCCCGTGCATTAGTTTTTGAAATAGAGCTATTGGGGTAATCGTGAGAAATTACGTTCGGCAATTTGCAACAAACACTAATCAGTACCAATTTATATCAGGGACTTAAGGGATCTGAACTTTGATGAAAATTTGTTCATTAGCTCTTAAGATAGAGCTATTGCAAAACTCGGGGAGTATGCAGCACAACTGCGCTACCTGTTGGGAGATTTTCCCCAAAAGGTAATCAGCATCAAATTATGTCGATATATAACTGAATCCGAAATTTTATTAAATTCCGCACATTAGTTCTTGAAATAGAGCGCCCACAAAATTTGTGCCATATACAGACAGACTCTAAGAGCCACAGACTCATAGAGAGACAGTTTCTAAAAACAGTCAATTCGTGTTCAGGACTTTCTAAAAACCCATTCCACTGAAAACCGGAATTCGAAAATTTTCACGAATACAATACTTTCTTCTTTTGAAAATAGAATAAAGTAAAAACGATCATTGACAAAAGTCTTTAGGAATTCCTGTGTTTCAATATGAATATTTTTTATACACGGCAAAATCTAATTATTCATTTTGATTGTATTACTAAATCGTATTTTTCAATAGGTTTCTCTAAAGTTGATTTGATGAACCGTTCTTAAAAACTAACAATCGTTGTGACTTCCAAAAGAAGCATTCATAATAAAAATTTACAAATACAATGCGTTGCGAAATTTCTATGCCTTCAAAGAAAAAAGCAATACTCACTAGTTTATAAAACTAATTTAAATTTAGGCAATGCCATTCTTTCAAATTGAGAAAAATTTAAAAATAATGTTATCAAAAGGTATGATTATTATACTATTTTTGTAGATAATAATTTGAATCTGAGGAAGAATGCAATTTATAAAACCACTTGCAGTAAATATCTTCGAATATTATAGGAAGGTAAATTGATGTACGCAGGGATCCCAAATGGTCCGCAATTGTATACCAATATTTTATAACAGAAAATTTAATGGTAGCCTTCTACAGCATTTGCGCTAGAATTAACCTCCGAAGGTGGTTTCTGCGTTTTTAATGAATTTGCAAGAAAAATCTAAAAAGAAAAATTTTCTAAGAAAATATTGGTATTCAGTTGGCGGACTATTTGGGAGCCCTGTATGTTAAATTTATCTTTTTACTTTCTTCTATCTTTACACGAATAAAGTATTGCATTCGTGAAAATTTTCGACTTCCTGTTTTCGTTGGATTTATACGTTTTCGTGACTGAACACGATTCAATTTCCTGAACACGATTTGATGGTTTTTATAAAATCTCTATATGTGAGTTTGTCTGTCACTCTTTAACCCCTTGAGGGGCAAGCGAAAATGTCTCTAAATTTTGAATTCTCACCGGAATAATCGAAAAGTTTTATTTTTAAATAATGAATTTATTTTTTTCAACGAATGTCCACCAAAGTTAAAAATATAAAATTTAGTTAACATTTTCTGGTGAGAATCTTGTTTAAATTAGGTGGGATATATTTTATCCCACCGCCCCTCAAGGGGTTAAGTCTGTATTTGACAAATATATTTGGGATCTATTTCAAGAAATAATTCAAGGATTTTCATAAAAATTTAGAATCAGTTAGACCTTGATATAAATTCAGTGTTGTCAGATTGAGGACTTTTTTAAATTCAGATTAAGTCGCCTTATTTTTCAAAATTTTTAATCTATTTTTAAATAGACCGAATATTTCTATTTCAAAAAAGCTGTGGTAATCAAAAAATCGGGCACAAAAAACTCCCAAATCTGGCAACTCTACATAAACTGGTGATGATGACTTTATGGTGAAAATCGAGTAACAGGTGGCACTGCTATGCAATATTACTCATGATTATCCCAATAGATCTATCTCAAGATTCATGAATTTTCATCAAGCTTGATATTCAGTTAGTCCCTGGTATAAATTGGTTCTAATTAGTTTTTCGTGTAAACCAAACAACATGTGGCACTGCTATGCAGAATTTTTTAGAACATCCGCAATAGTTCTATCTCAAAAACTACTGCACGGATTTTCACCAAACTTCAGATTCAGTAAGAAGTTGACATAAGTTGTTGAAAGTTATAATTTGGTATAAATTACGCAACCGGTGGCGCTGATATGCTGCCCTTTTTAGGAAGTATTAGTATTAGTATGTATGAGATAGAAGAAAATTTTGGGATTGCCACAGCCGGCTAGTTTTTTTTTAAATTATTTTGTATTCCTTCTTTCAAAATAGCATTACAAAAATTACATTTCTCGAAGTAGGCATGAACTATAGTTGACATAAAATTTTGGCTTAGTTTTCAAGAAATTTTGGGACAGTATAGTATTTTAGAAAATGTCAAGAAATCCAACATTGTGATTTAAAGTATTTGTAATGTATGAAGATTGCTTTACAAATTTAATTTTTAGAATCTTAAAACCACGTATTTATTTTTATGATACCGAATACACATCAAAAATGTAAATACGAGATAAAAAAATAATATTTTAAATCAATATATCGTAATTTCCGGCCTGTAATCCGCTGATTAAACAATTATGTTCCGACCCAGAAATCATATTTTATAAAATGTAACTTATTAAATCGCGGTAAATATTTAACTTCAATTATTAAATAAAATTTCTGGGTCGAAACATGATTGTTTGATCCGTGGATTATAGGCTGGAAATTACGGTAATTATTTTTTACATATGAATATTTATAAATAAATTGAAAACATTCATATGAACTATAAATAAAAATAAATATTTTATTCAATTAACAGAGGAAATAAAATTAAGGGAAATGCAGATAATCAAAAATTGTTAGACATTGGGATGCAGAAAGTAAAAGGAATAAGAATTTCAAGAAATAAGGACTTGAATATTAAAATTTCAAGTCTTTTGTATAGTAGATATCAAATACACATGTATTTCACAATGGTTGACTGAGTGTTACATAACGGCCGAAAGATTACCACGTTATTACAAACTGGTAAATATCCACGCCTATTCCTGGGTCCGGGATACTAAGTTTACATTTTGACATGGAACTATTAATAAAGAGGAACTGACATAGCCTTAAAATTGTGAAGCTTCAACTGTAACCGCTATCGCAGGGGTTGTTTACCACCGGTGGAAATTTCCACCAGTAAAATTTTATAGAAAATTTCTGCTTATTTAAGCGCCTTATTATTGAGAAATTTTCAATCAAAAATAATGGTAGAAACAGATTCTCATTTTTACTGGTAGAAGATTACTTTGGCGTAGTCACGCCTTGAGTTTCCGCCATATTGTGACAACCAGGGTAACAAACTGGCAGTTTTACAAATCAAACTGACACCAGTAAGAGCAAATAAAATTTTTGCGACATTTGTGAGTAAAAAGTTACACGAATAAGACGCTTAAATAAGATGAAATTTTCTGTTTAATTTTTCTGGTGGGACGTTTGACCCGTCTGTAATCAGAAACTGAAGATAAGATTTTTAAAAAAGCAGCCGCCATCTTGTGACAACCTCCCCAGTTACTTCACTCGCAACTGGTATACAGTACGCTATATGTCTCCTCCTCTTTATTCATAACTCCATTCATTTTGATGACAGTAAATCAAAGCGTTATAAGTAAGCGAACAAACTTAATGCTGGAATCAGGCGTAAATTAACACAGTTGCGCCACCTTGTGGACGGAGTGATAATTCACATACGCGGGCTTTTAGTGTGGCGCGTATTTTCTAAATCTTCAGCCACTCATGGAAATTAATTTTGTTTGCCACATTTATTGCAAAATAATGGCGTAGGGAGAGGGGCATCCAGACGCACTCGACACCACGAAATTTTCTTCGCCTTATCAGAAGCACTTCAGTTATTAATCAAGGTGAAAAAAACTTTATAATTTTAGTGGTGTCAGTACGAAAGCAGTTAGGTATCTACCTGTAGTTCACACTCCATCCGCTACGTGGCGCATGACCTTGATTGCTGTGACTTTGCTTTTAATCTTGCGGTTACTTCTCCCATTTAAGATAGGACACTTACTTATATCGCTTTTCAGTAAATCTCATAGCGAAGTAAGTCGCATAAGATGAAGTGAGGTATTTTACATTCAGAGTTGCAAGTTTGGCAGTTTTTTTAATTTCGAAAATTTGCATATAGTCACATGTGACAGCACTGTCTATGAGACAAAATGTATTGTTGAATTGAAGTTATTCTATAAAAGAATGATCATTGGAAACATTTTAATTTTGTATTTTATAATTTTATTTTCCTTTATGTAATAAAAGGACTTCGTGATAGCTATGTAAAAATAAAGACAATTATTTTCGTTCGATGTCAAATAATAAAACAATGTTTTAATTGTATTTTTTTCAGCAATCATGCTTGTAAAAATGTTAGGACTTTAAAGAAAGTATTTTGCTACGGTATCATATGCTGTTATGTTATTAACCTATCTATTTTTTAAACACAAAACAACTGGTACCATTAGAAGAAGTAAAGGAGAAATGTCTAAATATTCCTTGGCAATTTTTATCATGTGAAGAACGTAATTTATCTTTTTCCATCCGGAGAAAAAAGAATTTTTTTTTTATAGATTAAATGTTTGTCAAGATTTTTTTTTTTTTTTTTCTGGTGAGAAATAAAATGTCTTTATTTTTTTAATGAAATACTTTTATAGTGTTTATTTTATTTATTTATTTTATTTTTTTTTTTTTACACATCAAGCTAGTAGAAGTGACATAGGCGACAAATTCACGTACCATTGTTGTGTAATATATATATATCGCACAAATCAAAACAATTACTGATCTTTATGATAAACGTAAAGACTTTCAATTTAAAGTTAATACATTTACTAATTTTAAATCCTGTCTACATATATCAGTTTATTGTAATACACTACTTAATCATTTGTATAGAATCAAGAGTTCCTCACATCTTATTAATAAAAACATTAACCCTTTCCGGCACAGTGTGCCTGGGTGCGGGATACCTAATTTTAAGTCCAAACTTACAAACGGTACCAAGAATGTTTTTTTTTTTTTTTTTTTTTTAACAATGAACATTTAAAGTAACAAGTTTTTGATTTCTAAAAAATTCCTTTTTTAAATTCCGGTGTCAGTTAATCATTTCATCATTTTGCAACAACATTTGCCTGTACCGGAAAGGGTTAACCCCTTGAGGAGCAACTGATTGCATTACTGTGATGTTGAATCCACACCAGAATCATTCAAAAATTTTACTGCAAAATAAGGAAAAGCAATTTTTCGACTTTTTTTTCCACCAAAGTTAGAAAAGTAAAATATATCCCACCGCCCCTCAAGGGGTTTTAAACAATTAATATTTAATAATTAATATCATGGTTTTCCTGAGAAATTCATATATTCCTTAACCTTCTCACCGCCGCGAACTGATATATCCGTTCACTAAGCTGCAGGTTTCACTGCGGTAGAAGCATTATTTAAATTAATATAAATCTAAAGATATGATCAATTAAAAGAAAATAATTTATGATTCTCTTAAGGCTAATATGCCTATACATAATTAAAAAAATTATATCATGTTGGAAAAATCATCTCTTTTTAGCATTTAAAAAAAATGCTGAGAAAACAATAATACAATTTTGCCCTTTTGCTCGGCGGTCAGGGGGTTAATATACAATTAGTTAATTAATGGTCTAAACAATGGTTAGTAGGGAGGTTCCTTGTTAGTTACCATTAACATTTTGCATATTTAAAAAAATAAATAACAAAATTTAAAAATAACAAAAAACAATTAAAAATACAAAATATCAAATATAAATAAGTGGAATGTAAATAAACTACAAATCATTTGCTAAAATTGTGTATAAACATGTATTACAGATTAAAACATTAAAATCACTAAAACATCTATTCTACGGATTCAGCACACCTCCGTGGCCTTCTTCAGGAATCTAAATGAACTAAGATGTCAGCTATGTCAAAACTTCGCCCGACAGAAAAACGTAAACATGGGAGAAATTAACCAATGACCGGGAAATAAGAATTTACTGTCGCCATCTGTTGAGATAATATAAATACTCTGTCGCCATCTGTTGAGATATGATGATAATATAAATACTCTGTCGCCATCTGTTGAGATATGATGATAATATAAATATTCTGTCGATATCTATGTGTGAACAAAGTTGTTAAACTGCACAACTCAAAATCAAAGGTTTCTAAGGATATGTAACCAAAGTTTTGTAATATTACATGATATATTGTCATTACATACTTCATTTTTTCTTAATGAAATTTCTAATGATTCAATAATTAAATTTCTATGTGAGTCATTACCTGGAACAATAATGTTAGCATTCTCAAAATCAGTATAGCAATTATAATTATTGAGATAAAATCTCGACAAGGCTGTAGACGGTTTTTGATATTTTATGTCATAACGGTGCTCCTTTAACCTTTCCGCAAACTTCCGCTCAGTCATGCCTATATAATATTTCTTACTATTGTCCTCACCAGTAATGAGTATATCATAAATGCCAGATCGAAATCTGAGAATAGTGGGGTCAATTAAAAAAAGGTTAGAGGCGCGGTCCAATTAAAAAAAGGTTAGAAGTGGCGTCCAATTAAAAAATGTGGGGAAAGGTTAAAGGAACACCGTAATGACATAAAATATCATCATATTCCGGCGTACAGCGTGCACTTTTAAAACAATGAATGTTGAATAAAATTTACAGGCGCGCGTTACACACCGAGTGTAAAAATTGAAGCTTTAATGTTATGCCAAAAAAATGAGAAGAAGGCGAGATTATTTGAATGAGCGATATTATGATTTCAGAAGCTTTATGAGGATGAAAGCATATTGGATTGGCAGTAGCGTATGCCTTCACTTGGCGTTTAACAAACGCCGTGCAATTTATAATCTGTAAATAATATTTTTCATTTATAAAAGACTGGTCATTGGAAACATTTAATTTTTCATTTATGATTTTATTATCCTATATGTAATTAAATAAGTTCTTGATAGCTATGCAAAAATAAAGGCAATTTTTATCATCCCTAGAAAATAATGCAACAATTCTTTAATTTTTATTATTTTCAGAGATCGTCCTTGTATTACAAATTATTATAAATTTTAAGAAAATATTTTGCTAAGATATCATACCAAGTTACATTATTATTGTCTAACCTAACTTTTTTTAATAGAAAACACCTGCTACCATTAGAAAAAAGAACGCGGAAATGTCTAAATATTCCCTGGCAGTTTTTATCATGTGAAGAACGTAATTTCTCTTCTTTCTTCCGAGTAAACACAGAATTGCTTTTTATATACTAAATGTTTGTCAAGATTTTCTTTCAGATGGGATAGAAATCTTAAATATTTTTGGGGAAATACTTTTTCGGTGTTCAATATTACATATCAGACTTGTAGAAGTAACATAGTTGACAAATTCACGTACAATTGTACTGTAATATAATTATAGTTTTTTTTTTCACCAATCTCTACATTTATGCATTTTAATTCGATTACAAGTTATAAAAATAAATATTTTTTAAGTTTCAGGAATGGTATGTTCTCTACGTTGAAAGACATTGCCTCTATATGTGATACCAATTATAAATACTAGTTTTATTACTTAAATACTCATTTTAGATTCGCTCTACTTCGATAAATGCTTTACCTTTATCCCCTTAACGGTCGCATTAAGTCACAGTGTAAAAATTTGGATTGATTACTGACACCACTTTTTTGAAAAAGAAATATTCACCTCGTTTAATAAGCAGGTAAAATGATACCAGAATAAAACCTATTACACTATTTTATAAAACTGGTGGAAATGAAATAATCTGAATAAAAAGCACAGCCTGTGAATATCACGGGCGCGAGAATTAAGGGGTTAAAGGATTTATATGTTTTTTATACAAAAAGTTTTTTTAGGAACATTTGTAGCTTGTTGGTTTTCGGTTCGGACTCTCTGTAATGCGGAGTGTTTTTCAATAATTACTGTACAGAAACAGGTATCGTACATTTCGATGTTTAACGTGCACTTTTGAAGAATAAAATGTTATCAAAATTTACAGGCGAGTGTTACACCCGGCGTATAAAAACTGAAGCTTTAAGGAGTCTTGTACCTTTTAAACGCGTCGAAAATTAACGAAAAACTTCAAAGTTTGAATTACTCTATTTTCAAAACCTTTTTATGTATAAACATGAAATTTTGGATATTGATTAAATAAATTGGGCTTTGTAATGAACTACCAACGGAAATTTATTAACCCTTTACAAAATTTGTGTATTGTTGAAATCAAAATAGCTCTTTTTTTACATCATAAGTCATTGCGTGCATGATATCTTGAGAAAGTATGTATGGATTTTCATTAGATTTGGTAAATATACTAAACAAATATGTGTGTTTAAAATGATCTACTTTTAAGTATTTACAATGGTAATATTTTAGTTATGAATATTTTTATTCATTAAAAATACAAAATTTTTATTATTTTTTTTTTTTACGAAAATATTTTTTTATATAGTTAATGAAATAATTTTAGCCTAAGAGTAGATCATTTTAAACACACATATACGTTTAGTATCTTTACCGAATTTTATGCCAATCCATACATACTTTCTCAAGATATCATGCGCGCAATGACTTATGGGGTAAAAAAAGAGCTATTTTGATTTCAACAATACACAAATTCTGTAAAGGGTTAATAAATTTCTAATGGTAGCATATTAAAAAGCACAATCTGCTCAATCAATATCCAAAATTTCATGTTTATACATAAGAAGGCTTTAAAGATAGACTAATTCAAACTTTGAAGTTTTTCGTTAATTTTCGACGCGTTTAAAAGGTACAAGACCCCTTAACAATGGCGGATCTAAGGGGTGGGGGCGAAGGGGCGATCGCCCCCCCCCCCCTTGGGCTAATAAAGGGTTTGTAAAACGACATTATACATCCTCACAGGAAATAAATTGGGGCGGAGCTCGAGTCCGGCGCGACCCGACCCGGGTCGCGCCACTTTAAATCCACGAGACTCCGACTGGTTCAGGTCTTTTCTCTTTTAGAGTCGGGTCGTGCCCTGATCTTAAATTTTTCTGCAGATTCGTGTCGGGCCGGACTTCTTTTTCCTCGAGATCGAGCCTGGCCTGGACTCGGCCCGGAATAAAAGCTAAACATTTGGTCCGTGTCAGCCCGTATGATAAGCATTATTGGCCCGACCACGACCCGTGCACTCCTCTAAATTCTTCCTCCCGAGCCCAAGTTGGTCCGACCCGACCCGGGTCGCGCCAGTTTAAATCCACGAGACTCGGGCTGGATCAGGTCTTTTCTCTTTCAGAACCGGGACGTGCCCTGATCTTAATTTTTTCTTCAGATTCGGGTCGGGTCAGACTTCTTTTTCCTCCAGATCGAACCTGGCCTGGATTGCATTTTTCCTAGAGGTCTGCACTGGCCAAAATTTCCAGGTCGGGGCTCGGCCCGGAATAAAAGCTAAACATTCGGTCCGTGTCAGCCCGTATGATAAGCATTATTGGCCCGACCACGACCCGTGCATTCCTCTAAATTCTTCCTCCCGAGCCCAAGTTGGTCCGACCCGACCTGGGTCGTACCAGTTTAAATCCACGAGACTCGGGCTCGGTCAGGTCTTTTCTCTTTCAGAACCGGCTCGTGCCCTGATCTTAATTTTTTCTGCAGATTCGGGTCGAGTCAGACTTCTTTTTCCTCCAGATCGAGCCTGGCCTGGATTTCATTTTTCCTAGAGATCTGCATTGGTCAAAATTTCCAGGACGGGTCTCGGCCAGGAATAAAAGCTAAACATTCGGTCCGTGTCAGCCCGTATGATAAGCATTATTGGCCCGACCCGACCCGCGTCACGCCAATTTAAATCCACGAGACTCGGGCTCGGTCAGGTCTTTTCTCTTTCAGAACCGGGTCGTGCCCTGATCTTAATTTTTTCTCCAGATTCGGGTCGAGTCAGACTTCTTTTTCCTCCAGATCGAGCCTGGCCTGGATTTCATTTTTCCTAGAGGTCTGCAATGCCCAAAATTTCCAGGTCGGGGCTCGGCCCGGAATAAAAGCTAAACGTTCGGTCCCTGTCAGCCCGTATGATAAGCATTATTGGCCCGACCACGACCCGTGCATTCTTCTAAATTCTTCCTCCCGAGCCCAAGTTGGTCCGACCCGACCCGGGTCGCACCAGTTTAAATCCACGAGACTCGGGCTGGGTCAGGTCTTTTCTCTTTCAGAACCGGGTCGTGCCCTGATCTTATTTTTTTCTGCAGATTCGGGTCGGGTCAGACTTCTTTTTCCTCCAGATCGAGCCTGGCCTGGATTTCATTTTTCCTAGAGGTCTGCACTGGCCAAAATTTCCAGGTCGGGGCTCGGCCCGGAATAAAAGCTAAACATTCGGTCCGTGTCAGCCCGTATGATAAGCATTATTGGCCCGACCACGACCCGTGCATTCTTCTAAATTCTTCCTCCCGAGCCCAAGTTGGTCCAACCCGACCCGGGTCGCACCAGTTAAAATCCACGAGACTCGGGCTGAGTCAGGTCTTTTCTCTTTCAGAACCGGGTCGTGCCCTGATCTTAATTTTTTCTGAAGATTCGAGTCGGGTCAGACTTCTTTTTCCTCCAGATCGAGCCTGGCCTGGATTTCATTTTTCCTAGAGGTCTGCACTGGCCAAAATTTCCAGGTCGGGGCTCGGCCCGGAATAAAAGCTAAACATTCAGTCCGTGTCAGCCCGTATGATAAGCATTATTGGCCCGACCAGACCCGTGCATTCCTCTAAATTCTTCCTCCCGAGCCCAAGTTGGTCTGACTCGACCCGGGTCGCGCCAGTTTAAATCCACGAGACTCGGGCTGGGTCAGGTCTTTTCTCTTTTAGAGTCGGGTCGTGCCCGGATCTTAATTTTTTCTGCAGATTCGGGTCGGGCCAGACTTCTTTTTCCTCCAGATCGAGCTTGGCCTGGACTCCATTTTTCCTAGAGGCCTGCTCTGGCCAAAATTTCCAGGTCGGGGCTCGGCCCGGAATAAAAGCTAAACATTTGGTCCGTTTCAGCCCGTATGATAAGCATTATTGGCTCGACCACGACCCGTGCACTCCTCTAAATTCTTCCTGCCGATCCCAAGTTGGTCTGCAATCTTACTTATTTGTCATTCGTAAAAATTAAATTTGTTTTGCACATTTGTTTAGCGAAATCTTTAGAAATTTAATTTGATTTGATAAGTTACAGAGATGCATTTTTTAAAATTTACTTTTTTACTTTGTAGAGCTTTAAAATTATGATTTTTTTTTATCAACCGTTTCTTTCATTCTAAACTGATTATCTTACTGGACTTTTATTTGAATGTAATTGTCTAAGTCATATTTTTATGTAGTGTTTACGTACATAATTGCCCAAATAGTCATCGCTATAGCCATTAATATTGTTGTTTTTCTGTATTCATGAATTTCGAATATAATTTGAAAATAAAATATGAGCATAAGCAAGTGTACTTTATGAATAATTTTAATTGCGAAATGCAGTCAGGGCTGGAGTTGATTTTTTAGCTTTTATACCGGGCGGGGCCAATAGTTTTATTTTTTTATGTGGGTTGGACCTGGGCTTGGGCCTGATAACTTCAGCCCAGGTAAACTCCTAACTGGCATATCGAAGCCAGCTTAACTTTTTTTCTTAAATGCTTAATTTCAGCCATCATCACATAACTACTGAATATACCGGGTGTCCTAAAATGGACTGACTGATTTTAAAATTCAATAAATTGCAAATGGTGACAGATATTAAAAAAATACTTGCAGGAGGGTTATAGATGTTGGGAACAAGGGTGATTATATTCCAAATTTTCCGCAAATTTAACCCTCTCGCTGCGCAACCCGCGATTTCCACGGCCAACGTAAAAGTGGCAAAATTTGCGCAACCCGCAATTTCCGCAGCAAATCTTTTTTTTTTTTTTTTATGATCTAATTCTATTAAAATAATCCTGTTTCATAAAGATTTTGGGACATATTTTACTCTAAAATGAGTGCAGATTTGAAATGTGCAATAAAAAATATGCGCAATTTTTTAACCTATTTTGATAAAATAATAATAATAATAATAATAATAATAATAATAATAATAATACGCAGCTCCAGGGTTAAGGCATTCGGTTCCAAAAATTTTGAAAATTCACCTATCCGAAAATTCGGACGTACAAATAATCGCAAATTTTGATAAATGGTCTCCATAAAAAATCTATTTCGTCAATCGTTCGCAGAAAATAACTTCAATTTCGCTGAATGATCACAGAAAAAACGCGAATTTGGTCGGGGAGCCACGGAAAACATGCGAAATTCTTCAAATGATCACAGAAAACGCGAATTTCTTCAAAAGGCAGCGGAAAAGAACTCTAATTTCGTTAAAGGATCGCGGAGAAAACGCAAATTTTGTCAAATAGCCGCGAAAAAAAACTTCGCAAATTTCGTCAAAGGATCGTGGAGAAAACACGAATTTCTTCATAGAATCGTGGGAAAAAAATGAATTTAGTCGAAGAATCGCTTTAAAAACGCGAATTTAGTCAAAGGATCGCTGAAAAAAGCGAATTTTGTAGAAGGGTCACGGAAAAAAACGCGAATTTTACCAAAGGTCTGCAAAATTACACTGATTTCGTCAAAGGGTTGCAGAAGAAACGCAAATTTCATCAAAGGGTCGAAGACGAGCGAATTTCATCAAAGAGTCGTGGGGAAAATGCAGTGGTCTCTTTAGAAAACAGCACACTTACATACGTTTATTATTGTAGGTATAATTTTTAACTTGAAATAATATACTGAACTAATTTTTGAAAAAAAAAACAAATTAACCCAAACCCAATTAGCAGGAATCCACACTCAGCCTGAAATCGATCCGAATCCAAAACAGGTAACCCGACCTGCAACAAAAATAATTAGTGCCAGAAGGGAATCCCCCCATCTGCTGTAACCTTTCAGAAAATTTTCTTTGAATTTCAGATTTTTTTTTTCTTTTTTACTCTACCCTTGATAATTTTTTTTTTAACTGCGATTCTTGATTTTAGTTTAAAATAGCAACGAAGATCATGCTGGAAGCAAGAGGTGCTAAATCGGTTCCCGGAGGAGGTAGGCTTAACGACCATTGTTTACAGAGCCATCTATCGCTGCTATTATACAGTAAAATCAAGAATCACAGTAACAAATCTCATGACATCTTATATAACCCTCCTGCAAGATTTTTTTAAATAGCTGTCACCATTCGAAAAGTACTAAATTTTAAAATCCATTTAAGAACACCCGGTATGTTTTTTTAATAAGTTTCAAAGCATTCTTTACTGAAATACAACTCACCTTAGATATAAAGAGACAAGCAGTCTTATACCAATTTAGTATTTTTTACATAATTCTGGAGATTAAAAAGTATTCCTAAATAATTATTTGGACGTGTCTGTTTACTGCATATAGTTTTTATCTTCAAAAATACCTAGACTTTCTTAAAAAAAAAAAAAAAAAAAAAAAACGGGTCAACTCGAACCCTTCTCGCAAGTCGCAGAAGTGAAAACCCAATCCGAAACTGACCCAAACCGGATATAATGTATATCAATCTTCCCCAAACCCAACGCGCTAGGCGCAGCTAAAAAGTAAAAGTCAACCTGACCTGTAGTAGAAAAGTAGATGTCAATCGGGCCCAAACCCGACCCGCGTCGAAAAAGTAGAAGTTAGCCCGACCCATAGCAAAAAAGTAGAAGTTAACCCGACCCACAGCAAAAAATAGAAATCAACCAGACCCAAACGCGACCCACAGCAAAAAAGTATAAGTTTATCCACCCAGCAGCAAAAAATAGAAGTCAACCGGACCCAAACCCGACCCACAGCAAAAAGTAGAAGTAACACGACCCGCAGTGAAAAAAATTAGTCCCGACCCGCGCATCAGATTGGAGTTTCCAAATTTCTAAAATCGCCCCCACTTGAGGACTCTCCAGATCCGCCCTTGCCCCTTAACTTCTTAAAACTTAAATGCATGAATTTTTATTTTGTTTTCAAAAAAATATATATGATTCTCAGAAAGGTTTATTACACGGGAAAAATAATGAAAAATAATCGGAGATGCATCTTTCGTACAATACTACGTCAAACTTTTCTTTTGTTGCACATCTGCAATACAAGTAAGAACCACTGGCATAACTAAACTATTGCAAATTAGCAAATATTTTATTAAGTATGAATCTAGATACTTTATTTTATATAAATTTTTATTTTTAAAACTTAACCCTTAAATGTACGAATTATTCTTTTAGAATTGTGTTTCTTTAATATTAAAGATTCGGCACCAGAAATTTTAAGATACAGATTAAACTTTATAAAGCAGCATGTATATGTAATGTTTACTGGATTAATATTTCTATATAAATATATTGGTTGCACATATGCATCACTATGCATTTAACTCTTTCGAGGGCAGCTTTGCATATATGCAAACAAGTTTTTTTTTTTAATTTAATACATTTTTTATTCGTATATGCCTAATTCACACCAGAAAATTAAAACAACAATATTTCTTTCAATTAATAACAGACATTCCGTATTTTAAAATAGAATCCCCTTAATTCTCGCTCCCGTTAATATCACGGGTTGAGGTGTCGTTCGTTATTTCTCGTGTCCGTCATATTTCCGGGATGGCGATTTAATTGTTGTAAAAAACTTCTGAAAACAGAAAAAAATAAGTGGAATTTCCATGTGAAGTCTTTGAATATTGCTGCTTGGGTTTGACTTTTGGTGCTTATTATTATTCTTGGATTTGTATTGCATGTTTCGAATTATATAACACTAAAAAAAATGACACAGGCCTGCGAAATTGAAGTTTTTAAAAAATATAAGAGAAGTTTTCGCTGATTTTTATGTTATTTGGTGGGCTGATTTCGAAAATGACCTCCATTTTCCCCCATCACATCAGAATTTTTTGTAACATCGATATCGATATTTTTGCTAAAATGAAAAGGGCATTTTTGCATGTGCTATCTGGCAACAGTGATTTCATTCATGTAAATCTATGTAAAAAAATCGATTCCCGGTGAGACAAATTGATTTTTCAGTAATCGATTATTTTGTTATAGGTTTAAACGGTTAAAACAACTGGGTCTATCGGAATGTTGTGTCGTGTTGGGAAAAACAATTCGTATCGGAAAATTCTATCATTTAACAATTAGACATTGATTCCGATATCTAATGTCTTATAATTACCTGCCAGAATTTACCGGTACGAATTGATTTTTCCAACACGACAAACTTTCTAATCGACCCAATATTTTTCAAGAAAATGTGACGTGATAGAATTCTTTCATTATTTGTTTTTTTAATTAGCACCAAAAATTACATAAAGTTCAGCCATCAATACCCTTGTATTTTTTTCATCGCAGGCCTGTGTTATTAATAATCAAAATTTAATGTATGTGTATTATTTCAAATATTATCTGTAAAAATTTGTGAAGATGTTAAATAAAGATCTATGATCTGAAAAATAAAGGTCTTATTCGCATTAATTTGTATGGTGTAAAACAAACATTAAGACACAGAATTCTCGCATGATAGCTTTTCTACAAATGTGAATTTGTTATATAAGATCTTTTTTTCGCCTTAAAAAAATTAATTGCATATTTTATTTAAAAAACTTATAATTATACAATTTTTGTAATAAAATAAATAGGTACATTTTTGATGGTTTTTCCAAATATTAAGCGACAGTGAAGGGGTTAAGTAAAGCGAAATTAACCATAGAAACTTTCTGGTGTAAAGTCGAAACAAAATAAAAAGTAGTGCATTTAAGGTGAAGGTTTCAGTGGTTCGTTCGTTTTTACCCAATAAACTAAAAATAGGGATAATACAACACTTTTCCAGTGCTAATATATTTGACATATATAATCGAAACACATCTAACATTAAATGAAGGGCGATTCAAATCCTATGTTACAATTTTTAGTACTTTATTTTTTACATC
Organism: Maratus speciosus; assembly: GCA_963932465.1. Lineage (NCBI taxonomy): Eukaryota > Metazoa > Arthropoda > Arachnida > Araneae > Salticidae > Maratus > Maratus speciosus. The sequence continues at coordinate 241,237,752 of OZ010794.1, forward strand.
AAATAGGTAACAGACATATTTTCTGATAGTATTAAACCTATATTTTTTAAGTGCCGCAATAACAAATACTGTTGAAATAGGAATGTGGTTCGAAAAACTTCCAAAGTTACTAGAAGGATTCAAGGATTGTGACTTCTACAATGCAGACGAAACAGGTCCGTTTTATAAATGCTTGCCAAAGAGAACGCTAGCTTTCAAGGGAGAGTCTTATCATGGTGGTTAACATTCCAACAAAAGACTCATAGTGCTACTATGCGCAAATAGGGGCGGTTCTGATAAAAGAGTACCCTTCGTTATTGATAAATATTTGAGACCTCGATGCTTCAAGCTTAAAGAATGTATAAAAACTGCCAGTAGTCTACCATTCGAATGCCAAATCATGGATGAAAAATGATATTTTTACAAAAAAATTTCATGACTTTGATAGATCAATCGGCGCTCAAAAAAGCAAAATCATTCTATTTATTGGCAGTTGTTCAGCTCATTCACCAGAAACGTCGTCTTTGAAAAATATATAAGTAAGCTTTTACCAGTTAATTGTACATCTGTCGTACAACCTCTTGATGCCGGGATAAGCAATTTTACAGGAGAAAGCTAGTCAAAAGATCTTTGTTTCATGGAACAAGCAAAAGAACCTACTCCAAAAATAGGCCTTTTGCAGGCAATACATTTTGTATTTTCAGCATAGCTTGAAGTAACCAGCCATCCATAATTGTTTCGTGAAATGCGGTTTTGACCAAAAAATTGATGAAGAATGCTCAACAGAAAGGAAAGAAAATAATGACGATAGTGACGATAATGCAGATGAAGACTGGTTGCGTGCAGCAGAGGATGTATATGATGTGAAATTTAGCAATTATATTTCCATTGATCAAGGTCAAGGTGTTGCGAAAATTTGGTGTCCTAAGCATAGAAGAAATGAGTGATGATGGAAGAAAGGAAAATAATGGCGAAGCAGAGGATAACGTTCATGCCGATGAAGCTGAGAAACTACCAGTGCCAAGTCTGTCTGATGCAATTAGGGCATTTGGAACTGTATGAACTTTTATATATATATACATATTAAATTACAGAAAATGATCACAAAAATGTTGTACATCTTGAAAATCTGTTGTTTAAATCTAAAAAAATGAAAGAAAAACCCAACATAAAATTACTTATTTTTTTAAATAAATATCAATTTTCTACAACTTCGATTTATTTCTTTTACAGTTTCGTAAGTAACAAATTAGTATTATTAGTATACTGTATACATTGCATGAATTAGTAATGCATAAACATTGTTTTTTTCGTGTTTTGACGTTAACCCACATTCATCGTTTTCGCGCTTACATCGTTTTTTTTTTCCACGCATCCCTTGAAAAACGATGGATCGAGGTTCTACTGGACTAGAAGAAACGCTTTTAGTTACTTTCATATAAATTTTCTTGTAAATACTGGTGTCAATCAATCATTTTACCATTTTAGCAACCGAAATACTTTGCCCTTCAAAGAGTCAAAGAAATAGCCGACTTCTTGAATCTGAGAGATTCGATGTTTAGATAAAAGCAATGATTACTATAAAATTTTAGTGGTGTCAAGTGTGCCAAAGGCCACCCATGTATTAGAATATGTCCGCACTTTGCAATTGTTTAATTTTTATATATTTCTTACCAGTTATTATACTTTTTAACCCCTTAACGGTCGCATTAAATTACGGTTTGAAAATTAAAGTTTCTTATTGGCACCACTTTTTTGAAAATGAAATATTCACCTTATTTAATGACAGGTAAAATGGTGCCATAATAAAGCCAATTCCATTATTTTATAAAACTGGTGGGAAACAAACACGCTAAATAAAGGACACAGCCCGTGAACATCGACGGAGCGAGAATTAAGGGGTTAACCCCTTATGTACTGACGGTATTCATAAGTACCACTCACTTTAGACTTTCATCACATAGTGAATATTACTAATTTTCTAATGGTACTTTGCAAAAACGCTCTTTTAACTCCGCTTTAACCGAATACATGGCAGCAGTAGTTCTAGGTTTGTTATTTTAGCGAGGAAGGAGGCTATCTTTGACACAGACAATGGTGTTTTGTGCCGACATTTTGTACAGATTGTCACCCTCGTCTTCTTATTGCTGCAAACACAGTAAAGGATATAATATATGTGTTGGATTTTTTTGTGTGTGTTCATTATGATCTTAGAATACAGTTTGACTAGCTATTTTAGGTGAACGGTGTATGTATTTGATTTAACACTTAAATTTCTCGGTGGTACTTATAAGTACCACCAGTACACTGGGTGTTGGAGAAAAATTTCTTGTTTACTTTTCGTCTGTGTAGTTATCCATCGTTTTCATCTGCTTTAAAATGTAATTACTAAAATGTAGTGTAGTAATGATTTCCCTGGCCTTTCTTTTCTGTTTCATTGTTTTTTTTTATAGGAAATTGAAAAAAGTTGTCGCACCAGCTTGTTTTTGCTATGCTAGAAATGGCATATGTAAATTTATATACTGCATATGTAAAGATGCGAGAGAGCATGTTGTCCCTGGAATATAGACGTCACATAACTAAAGGACTGCTAACAAGGACGAAACCTAAAGAAAAATAGTTTTTTAACCCGTTCAGAGGCAAATCATTTTTAATTCTAAAGTGTTGAAATAAATGATTGACAACGGAATTTGCAAAAAGATTTATTTGTAAATAAGAAAATCCTATCTTTCGCATACTTATTAAATCGAAAATATTTTCTGGTGCCAGTTAAAATACCTCATGGGTTTTCTGTTACGATATTTTAGTGACAATATACTGAGGGTACTTTAAAATTCCACTTTAACCCTTTCCGGCACACTGTGCCCGGGTCGGGATACCTAATTTTAATTCCAAACTTACGAACGACACCAAGAATATTTTAGTAAAATTTTGCTTTTACAATGAATAGTTAAAATAATATGATTTTAATTTCTAAAAAAGTCGTTTTAAAATCCCGGTGTCAGTCAATCATTTCTTCATTTTAGAACAAAAATTGCCCGTGCCGGAAAGGGTTAATTAATTGGATCTCAATAAATACATTTCTCACGGGTGAGTGTATATTTTTATGTTTATCCTTTACTTTTAATTGTAGTAACTGAAAAAAAAAATCGATGAAAAAAATTGCAGTAGATCATAATGCAGTAGATAAAGGGTTAATGCTCTTTATTGACCTACCACAAACAGCCTGCAATTTAGTTTATATATAGATATAAGAAAAACTAAATTAATGAAACCATCTCCTTCTTTTATTTCAAAAATTATTCTCCTTGAGTATTAATGCATAGCTGACAAGTCTTCCGCTTTTTTTTGTACCTCAAAAATTTAATAGAATTTTTTCTTTTATTTAATCGGCAGATTACGGCTAATTAAAAAATTAAAATTTATTATAAAATTTGTATGATACAAAAAGAGGAAGATGTCGGCTGCTATGTTAACGTATTATACAGCCTGAAATTTACTTCGGTTAATCTTATCATTGTCTGATATGATGTTAATTAAAATACCGATATAAAATATATTTATTAATAAAATAAGAATTCAAACAAAATAATACAAGAGGAATATAATTATGGTAAAACAGTTATCTTCAGTAAATATACTTCTATCATTCCGCATCAAAGATGCATGAAACATGTTTAATATGTCGTTAACCATGTTAATTGATGTCTGGTGCATATTCCTTAGTGACAAGTGTTTTACATAATCGTCATCGCTTAGATAACAGTAAAATGTATTCAGTTTTCAAATCAGTTTAATGATTTCAACCACTTATATTTAAATCATGTTCTCTTAATTTTAAATTAAGCAGCTCCAAAATTATAGAAAATTCGAATCAGCATTCATTATAATCCGCTAAATTGTATATTTTAATGATTGTGTATATCGTAAAACTGCTATAACGTTAACGAATATATTTCGAAAATTATTCATGGCAAAGGTTATCATTTTATTGATGATTTAAAATTATGACAATTTAACCAAGAATTATTCCGCAAGGCACATTTAATTTTATAATTAGCAAATAAAAATTGTAATATATATTGTATAAAATATTATTTTCAATATATAGTCGACATTTATTTATAACTATCAGTGCGAAAGTTTAGAAAATATATTCATAATATACACAAGTTCTTTCTAATATTATGTTAATAATTACGAAATATAATTCCAATCATCCCTTTGATTGAATAAATATATTCAAATTAGCGTAGTGATAATAAACAAGAGGTATGTCCTGATTTCGTATAATGAATTTTTATCGAAGTTCTAAAATTTGTTATGACACATACTAATTAATTCCCTAACCTTTGCTAGTTTTTCTTTCATTTTTTATTTCAATTAAGGGTACAGTGGACTTTCGAAATCGTAAAAAATAACCGAATTAAAGAATTTTTACTTTTGGCATAATAACAATAAATGCGCACCCTGCTATTGAACACAAAAAGAATTTTTCGATTTCGACTATTTTTACTGGAGTTATAAGCCTTTTTTGTCCAATCAGCTGATTCTGCCACGCCCCTTTCTTTACTTCTTCGCTGATTTGCAGCTGTAAAATTTAGCCTAGTTACTATAGTTTTTCGTTTGACCTTACTCGCTGTTCTTATTTTGCAATGAATACATATTAATTCTGTGATTTCGCAAAATAATACTTCAACTGTTTGTGTTAGCGTTTGTTTACAATGTATTTAGAGCGAATTGCTTTTTGTTATCAAATATTTTAGCGTAAAATATAATAAAAAAAGTTCTTTTAAAGAACTAAAAGTAATATATCTGATACTTATTAATGCTTTGCCAACAACTGGCCTCTTAACCCCTTGAGGGGCAAGCAAAAATGTCCCTAAATATTTAATTCTCTCCGGAATAATCGAAAACTTTTATTCTTAAATAAGGAAATGCAGTTTTTTTTTCGATTTTCCTCCGAAGTTAAAAGTATAAAATTTAGTTACAAATATCTGGGGAGAATCTTGCTTAAATTAGGTGGGATATATTTTATCCCACCGCCCCTCAGGGGTTAAATTTATTACTAATTATTTTAAACTTTAACTTTTAGCTTTTCCTATAGCGTTTGTTTATGTTGTATTTAAGCGCAAAAATTCTTTGATTAGGACTGTAATTACTAGAGTACTCACATTTTCACACATCACTTTCACACACATAAAAAAAATTACATATAAGCCAGAAATGATATTATATCCCTTATATGTAACTGAAACTCTGTCAGTATAAAAATATTAAGCAATTACAGCCATCGTATTTACTAAAACGTGTTTTTCTCAAAATGGATATTTTCGTCGTTTTCCTGATTTTAAAATGTTCCGTGCGCACTTTATACCCAATTTTTCCGATTTTTTTTTTTTTTGTAAATGCTCTCTATGTATATGTTAACAAATGTTACTAAAATGAAACTTGTTTAGAAGTACTTAAATTTTAAAAAATTCAGTTATATATAATTTTTGATTAAATTTAAACGAAAAATGCAAAAATAAAATAAAATAAATTAAAATAAATAAATAAGTTACTATCATTTTTTTATTTATGTTTAGCAGGATTTTCATTGTAAAAAGCATTATTAAAAAAGCAACCTCAATGGGAAATCTGGATATTATAATATAATTAATTACTTTGTACGTGGAAAAGGAAATACACTAATTTGTAGCAAATGTGAAATTTAAAAATACGTATTTATCCTTCAGTAAATATAAAATCTTTTAACAGATTCATGATTTAACTGCACTTGACATACTGGAGTAATGGAAAATCAAATTAAAATAATTCTTATTCCTTTTTACTGTATTTTTGCACAGGTCGAAAGCTACCATTCTTAGATAATATGCAACTCGAAATTTGTTTACACGCAATGAAAAGTTATTGTAGTTTGAAACGAAATATTTGAATAGTTTTTCCTGACTTATGTTTACCGATGAAAGTGTTTTCGTAGGACAGACAAAAAAAAAAAAAAAAAGGTTGAAATCTAACAGGAGTTCGAATGAAATAATAAAAATTGCCACACTAGGCGTGTTTTAAAATCATTGTCATTCGAGCCATTAACCCCTTGAAGGCCGGTGATGCCGCTATAGCATCAATTACTTTTAATCCCTAATTGCCACATTGGCACCTGAATTTTTCAATGAAAATTTCACTTTTATTAAGTACGCGAAAATATACATTTACTTGTTTACAAATATTTTTTTTTTGTAAATATTGTTGTATATAGTGTGTATATTGTTTCGTCATTCAATTATTTCAACACATTACGAATACAAGTATCTTATTCCTGAAAAGGTTAAAGTTTGTTGGAAAACAAACGATACGGATAACGTATTAAATTAGTTTATTTCCCCATTTTTCTTATTTGAATTTCGAATTAATCATCTTTAAGACGTTCGCTGCTCCATAGAAATTTAAAGTAATCACCAGGGTACCAAACTTAAAAAGACTAATTAAAGTGCGAATATATAGTGAGTTACAGTTGTCCTAGAGTGCCACATACAAATATAAAGTCTTTGCTGACCTGTCCTCGATTTTTATTTAATATTATATGGAAAACTACCTCTGACCCACGGGTGATGCTCACGGCAGTGAACCGTGTTAAATAACTACATATTTACCTTCCTCGACTGTTAAAGTGGAAATTTACCTTTTTCACCTGTATTGTGAGCTGAATTTCAAAAGGAAAAAATAAATTAACCAAACATATAAGCACAATTATACAAATTACAGGCAAATCACATACCGGTTATTTGAATCAATTAAGGAAGTTATAATTTAAATGGCTGATACCATTTAAAAATAATATGTTAAAGACTGCTCACAATTTTTGCTTTCGAAATTCCAAAAGTGTTTCGTGGCATAGATATTCTGATATAACCATTTCAAGAACAAGGCATTTCTGCTCCAAAAATTTTCAAATAATTAATTCACACCGCAAGTTACGAACAATGTTTTTCTTCACGTATATTATGAGATCGAAATTGTACTAAAGCATTACTTGTGCCATTTGGCAGTTTGGGCATTAACCATCTCGCTGCGTAATTGTTTTATCAAAATAACTTTAAAAATTACGATATTAACACCTTTGTCACCAGTTTTTCAAAACAAAAATTTTTGTCTAATTTTATCGGGAAAACGCTCCGAATAAATAGAGCAAAATTTAAAATAAAAAATAACTGGTGGGAATAATCAAGGATGATTAATTAGACGGAAATAATGCACTCCGAGAAAATCTCGGGTTGCGTAGCGAGAGGGTTAAAACTAAGCATTTGAAGACTGCAAACGGTGCCTCTGAAAGGGTTAATAGGATAACTATACAATGTTCTGTGATTGTATCTTAACTTTCACTCACTATCAATTTTTTTTTTTTCAACAAAAAGCATACAACAACGCGATTAACGATTTGATCATAAGGGAATATTTAGACGATCGCAAAAATGATCCACTTAACCCTCTCCGGCGCGGAGTAATTCTATTTGTAAAATGATAAAATGATGAACTGACGCTACAATTTACAAAGGACTGATTCTGATCTATTAAAAAATAGGAAAGCGCTTTCTTTCACGTACATTATAAAATAAAAACTTTATATTTTCTTGGTGCAAGTAAACTTAAAATTAGGTGTCCTTTTTTAAGGACACCGTCTGGGAAAGGGTTGAACCTCTCGCCCATAAAATTTGAGAATGAAAACAACAAAAAATTCAAGACATGGGCAGTGCTCCCACTGGTCAGTTTTTTTAAATATTTGTATTTTTGAAGGAAACAAATTGTGGGGATTTTTTTACAACATTTGTAATTATAATAATCTTAGAGACCGGTTATTACAAAATTTATAAAAAACATAAAAATAAGATTTTTTTTTTTTAAGTGGTCTTTGAAAAACGGATCAAATGAGAGAGCTGTATGCATAACTGCCAAATTTTATTATTTTCTTACCAGTCAAATTTTATAGAAACTATTACTTTTAAAATCGCAGTTTATGGTGATTAAATAAAATAACATTTGCGGTTAAATTTTAGTGCTATCAAAAAGGATAAAAGTTGGAAGATATGCTCCATATGAGATCATTTGAACACAGATATTTATCTATAGCTGCATTGCCGTATCAAAAGCACCTCTTAAGAATGAAGAAGTTAGCTGCTCATGAAATGTAGCATGTTTAATCGTGTATTTATACCTCTTCATCAGCTTCAAAATTCCAGTTTTTGTGAAAAATTATGAATTCTATAAACTGATAGACTTATTTAGATTTCTACCAAGATATTCTCTAGAAACAGTCAGTCGTTAAAGAAGAAAAGGTATTTCTTTATACTGTTTTCAAGTATGCAGATTCAAATTGCATGATATGTCGTCTCTTTGAAAAATTATTAGACGTATTTTAACATTCATAAGAAATGATTACATCATAGATATAGAAAATCGGTTTTGTATTTATAGCTAAACATATATTTTGCAAATATTATTTTATATATAATTCTATAATACAAGGAAAGGCAATCATTATGTATGACCACAAAATGCAACTTTTAACTTGTCTATATGTCTTTATCAAAACATTTCTTCAATTAATGGTTTTGGCAACATATGTTCAGGGGTCATTTTATTTAATTGTGTTGTATAAATAGTCAATTAGACTTTATGGAATGTGGGGTACCCTGAAACTGAAGGTTGCGGACAGTTCTGTGGTAATTTTTAATATATATTGTTTTGCTTTATCCTTTACGAAGAAAAACAATTCAAACTCTTTGATTAACCCATTACCCGCTCGTGCACCGCCTCCTGACTACTAGGCCTGAGCACTGACACAAAAATGGCGGCTGACGAAGGTGGTTTTTTTTTTTTTTTTTTTTTTTTTTTTTTTTTTTTTTTTTTACCTATATTCCTTAAATTTAGACACCAGTATTTTATTTTTAAAAAAATGCTTTGAATTGTTAAATTTCAGAAACGTAAAGCGGAAAAAAACTTTCAATAATTTTTGGTACTAAAATTCAAGGGGCCGTACACACGCTAAAAAAAATCTGCCATCGGCTGCCGCCATTTTTGTATCAGCGCTCAAGCCTAGTATTCGGGGGGCGACGGCTGGTGTTGCGCTGACACAACAGTAAAAATAAACACACATGCTTAACCACTTAATTGTCGCTCCCGTCATATTCACGGGCTGTGTCTTTTACTAAAATTGTTTGATTCCCACCAGTTTTATAAAATAGTGAAATTGGCTAATTTTAGTATCGTTTTTCCTATCATTAAATAAGGTGAATATTTCTTTTTCATAAAAGTGGTGCCAATAAGCAATTTGAATTATTCAACCGTAATTTAATTCGAGCGTTAACCCTTTCCGGCGCAGACAAATTCTATTCGCAAAATGAGAAAATATTGACTGACACCGGAAATTGCAAACGATTTCTTTTAGAAAATAAAAACTCCTTAAATTAAGATTTCATTGTAAAATCAAAATTTTGTTAAATATTCTTGGTGTCACTTGCAAGGTTGGAATTAAAATTAGGTGTGTCCAGACTGGACACACTGCGCCGGAAAGGGTTAAGGGGTAACCCCTTGAAGGGCAACGGTATATGTTATATACCAGTTAATTTTAATTACCAGATACCACATTCACATCAGTATTTAGGAATTAAATTTTGATTCACATAATGTACATGAAGAAAAGCTTTTACTTAGTTTCTTATAAAATTGTTTATAAATACCGGTATCAATCAATCAATCATTTTACCATTTTAGCAAAATAAGTGCTTTGTCCCTGAAAGTGTTAAATTAACTATCGAGTTATGAATATTTTTTAATTAAATAATTGCAATATTTAATAACAGAAACTTTGACAATGTAATAATGTTATAATTATCTTTCAAATTTTCTGGTGGAAAACGTTTTTCATCAAAAAAGTTGAAGATCCCTATCTTTACTTTCGGCGGTTAATGGGTTAATCAAGGAGATTGGAAATTTTGAAATTTAAATATTAAATCGAAATTTTCTAATCAGATATAGTTGTGCCAAACTCTTTGGAAATTCGAAGGAGTGTACGAAACATGAAACTGTAGAATTTGTCACAAATGTCTGCTAAAAATATTTATCACTTTGAAAAGTCGACGTCACGCTTTAATTATTAAATGCATAGTTTATATCTTTAATCTTATTTAGTTTTGGATAATAGACTTGTTTTATTAACCCTTTGCACTCCGCGTCATTTTGACTGTGGGCTACCAGCAATTCCGCGTCATTACACAAAATTTTTATTCGATCGGCACCACTTTTTAAAAAGGCGTTTCCTTCAACTACACAATTTCAAAAATTCTTTGATTAAATTTGGAAATTTTATTTTCCTTTATTACTGGTTCCAAAAACGAATTTTTCAAGGAAAGATAATGTCGCCGCAGCGGCGACAACGGAGTTTTTCCCTTACTGTACCATGCCGCCGCAGCGGCGACAATGGAGGGCAAAGTGTTAATGATATTATTTTTACTTTGTTCCACAAAATGCCTTTTATATTAAATTTTCCATATTCCTGAGTTTATTAATTTTTACACAAAGTCCCTTCTTATCAGGAATTTTAACACGTAATAATCTCACTAATAACTTTGTTGTAATACAATGAAGACTAAAAGAAAAAGACAGAGTAAAATACTTTTATTCTTATAAATGTTCGTTGTTTAGCTGCCCTTGTAATTCGAATACTGCAAAACATACAGATATAATTTAGTATAAAACACTTGGTAATAGAAGTGAACCACTCCTAATGTAGCATTAGATGGAAAACTATTATCTGCAATCTTAGGAACCTTTTATATAACATATGGACGAAATTCCGTACTCTTTATGTCAGAAAAGCAAAAAATAAATAAATAAATAAATAAATAAATAAATATAGGACATTAACAATGTCTTTGTTACAGATGTTTGTTTTTATACCATTATTGATTTTCTCTATGTTACAATAACTGGAAAATCCTTTATATGTTTGAAGGCTGAACTTTCAATTGATTATAAATAAATGGATTGCAACTTTTAAAGACACCTAAAGCAACATTTCTATTTATCTGAATCTTTCAAATACTTCATTGCAAATATTTGATCCATCATTGAGTTAATTCACCACCCGCTGAATACCAAGACTAAACGCTGACGTAAAAATATCGGCTGTCGTAGGCGGAATTTTTTAAATATTTTTTCGGACCTTCCATTGTACTCACCGTCTATAAATGAAAATAACTCAAGAAATAATGCAGATTTTTGAATAGGGTTTTTTGACTACTTTTCAGAAATTTAAAGAAATTCGGTATAAAACAAAAACAGAATACTGATTTTTTGAAAGTTTAAAGGTCTTGTGTCCCCTAAATTTGGCGACCAGTTTTCATTTATTTATTTAATCTCAGATAATTAAAGTGATAAAAACTATTCGTATTCAAAGTAAAGCTTTACAAACGCTTTCCTACAAACCCTTAAAAAAACCTGCCAATGAAAACCGCCGTTTTTCTGTTAGCGCTCAAACTTAGTATTCAGAGGATGATGGTTAATTCCATTGAGTTGTCTTAGTATTTATTACGTAGGGTAAATCAAGCTTATATTAACTAATATCACTTTAAATTAATTTAACAATTCAATTTTTCGAAAATAATTGTAGCACTAGAAGAGCAGGCTATTTTACTCAATTTTTATAAAAAAGTGTTTCACACCAGAAATTTCATTTAAAATTATTCAACTTAAACCCCCTTTGGGACGATCAAATTTTACAGAAATTTTAGTCTTTATTCACCGGTTTTATAAAACAGAAATTTTTGACTAATTATATCGAGAAAATGCTCGGTTTAAATAAGGCAAAATTTACAATAAAATTGTACTCGTGAGAATAATCACCAATTCTGTGCACCTTACAAGGCACGAATACTGGTCGCTCGTCCCCAAGGGGTTAATTCGAAGCGATATAAGTAAGCGTCCTATCTTAACCCTAGATCTACCGGGAATTTTATTCAAGTTTTAATAAAACGTTCTACACCAGAATTTTTATTTAAAACTATTTAACTTATTTATTTACCTTATTTTTGTCAGGTTTATATACTTAGTTTATTTTAAAGAAATTTCTGGTTTGAATGAATATTTTGTATGTACCTGTCGGGTCCAATGGACCCGTCTGGTAGACGGAGGGTTAAATGTGAGAAGTAACCGCAAGATTAAAATCGAGGTCACACCAATCAAGGTCATGCGCCACGTAGCGGAAGGAGTGTGAACTACAGGTAGATACCTAACTGTTTTCTTACTGACACCACTAAAATTGTAAAGGTTTTTTGACCTTGATTAATAACTGAAGCGCTTCTGAAAAGGCGAAGAAAGCTTCGTGGTGTCAAGTGTGTCTGGATGCTCCTCTCGCTACGTCATTATTTTTAATAATTGTGGCAAACAAAAATTCATTTCCTTGAGTGACTGAAGAATTCGAAAATACGCGCCACACTAAAAGCCCGCGTATGTGAATTATCACTCCGTCCACAAGGTAGCGCAACTGTGTTAATTTACACCTGATTCCAGCATTAAGTTTGTTTGCTTACTTATAACGCTTTGGTTAATTAGCCTATTATTGTGCTTTATACATATAACATATCTTATGAAAACATTTCTGGTTCTAATCGACAATTATCAATTTTTCCAGGTGTCAAAAGGACCCCTAACGGCGGTTGTAGTGTTAATATTTCCTTTGTCACACAACGTAAAAAGAGAGCATTTCAAAAGTCCTATGCTTATAATGCAATATAAAAATGTCTATATGCCGCAGATCTTAGAGTTTGCATATTATTATTCACAGTGATTGAGAAAAGTATCTGTTGCAAGAAAATTCTGAAATTGTGATAGATTTTTTGAATAAAATAATTTACAACTTGCCACCATGGAACTATGAAAAAGAGGTGCTAGGTGCTATTTGTGAAGACCGATTATCTGCACGATCGAAATCGGCCCAAGGGGGAGTGCTCTACGTGGGGGTCTTTCTAAGGGAACCTAACCGTGTTAACGCAAGGTTTCCCAAGGTTCGAAGAACACCACGAATACTCCGAGCGATTAGGCTGACGGGCGCAATTGGGTTCGAACCAGCACCTCCCGTCGACCAGCTTCGAGAGCAGAACCTCTCAGCCATTGGTGGGGCATGAAGAAAGAGGCTTTGACATATCTTCAAAATTTTGAACAGAAATATCTCCAATGTTCAAATGCGTATTAATGCAATCTTTATGTCATAATTAACGCATAATTAAATCGTATGCCATAAGTAAAGTCCCGCCATATTGTCTACATACACAAACCACAACTACATACACTACACGAAGCTCCTGACAATGTCATCGAATTTCATTATTGTTGAGGCAATATCCATCAGTAAATATGATTAGAAATTTTCTTGTTGTTTAAACGACTTATCCGTGCGGAATTTATGCCCTAAATAAAACAAATATTTCTATTTGTTTTTACTAGGGGAAGTTTGTGAGGCCTTGATCAGAGTCTGACCCAATGTAAAAAAAATAACAGCCACCATTTTCTAAGGATTCAGTGTTGCCGCATCTGGCTTATTTTTAATTTATGCATTCCGAATTCTCACCAGTAAGTTTTAATAGTTATTTTTGCTTTATAAGATGATAGATATTCGAAAGAAACATTGCTATTAAAATTTTTCTAGTTTGAATCCAATATTTCTAAACAAAGAGTATTCTAAACAAAGAGGGCAACACTGAGTATAATCCTCATTTATTTTACTCGCAACCGGTTGACTATGGGTGGCGCGCCGAATACCACTATTTTTTTAAAAGATATACTGGACTTCTTGAGTAGCAGAGATTGGGTGATTAGATAAGGCAATAATTACTAAACAATTTTTGTGTTATCCGGATTGACATGGTTGGGCAAAAATATTATATTTTTTTCCTTATGTCCCTTGCTCAGTTCATCTTATATCCATAGCTCTAGTCTTACAAGGAAGGCCTCCATACGGGCATACTCAGAAAAATCTGAAAAAATTACAGAATGTTCTTCTCATATGGATATATATGTTTATAGAAAAATTTTGGCGGAACCCCAATACAGCCTCCGTAAAAAAATAACGAAATTTTCGTTTATTTAGCGATTTATCACCGGTTGGCGAAGAAAAAAAATACGCTTTTATGTAGAAAAAAACTTTTTATGTTGAATTTGTTTATATAAGTTTAATTTAAATAATTTTAGTTTTGCCATTTTTAATTCGTTTTAACTATAGTATTTTCATTTTTAGTTTGTTTTAACTATAGTTTGTCATATATATTTATATGTATTTATAATAAAATTTAAATATCATATTTTACGATTTAAAAAAAAATTAAATTGATTTAAATTATTTCAAGCTCAAAAATAAGGCAGATAGAACACTGTCGATTTGATTTTGTTGCTATGGTAACGACTTGCTCTTCGATATGGAAATGTATTATGACAATCAAATGTCAGCTGACTATAACCTAAAATAGATATTTGCAACTTGCAAAGTATATAAAATATTTTTACAGTGATAAAATTAAATAACAACAGCAGCAAGCAACATATATATGTAATATAAAAATATATAATAACCTCTTTCATTGATTAAGTTTAAATTCATTAAAAACCGTGCATTCTAAAAAACAATTAATAAACAATTTTCAGATGCATTAAAATCGCTTGCTTTTGGCGAAGAAAAATCCTACTCGCCAAATCACGTGTCACTTTAGTATTTTCGCGCCAAATATTCGAAAGTATTTTATTTTTTTACAGACTTTCCACTGAAATTCCACCGTTGAATTTGACCGATCCCTTATTATATACATGAGCAGTTTCACTAGTATTTTTTCAACATATTTTGAGTATGCCTTGTAAAGAGACCTTCCTTGTTAGTAGCTAACTAAACTGGAACGTTCAATAGCAATTTGTGCTTCCCTTTACCGTATGCTTCGTTTTAAGTATACTAACGTTATTTCCTCTGTAAGGACGTGATTTTATGCAGCTTCAAGACAAAAAATCAAACAGTATATGATGATATGATTCTAATTTTTAATTGTGTACTGTATAAATATACAAAAAATTCATGATATTACCAATAGTGGCGACCTCGCCTTCTACTTATGAGATTTGAAAAAAAAAATATTATGCACAAAGACCCATATCATGCTAAATATTACTTGACAAGACCTAAATATTTCCGACTCTGATATTTTTTTATTAACTTTATTTTTGTTATGCACTTTTCAGTGATCTGTTACTTAATTTTACGCATACATGCATACATACAAACATACATGAGATGAGAATCCTCTTTCAAACCTTGCTTGCTTTTTGCCATCAGTAATTTCTAGTAGTTTGTACTATTAAGTTTTGTACGAATTTTTTACGATTAACAATGTATTTACGGGTAAGTACTAGCAAATAATTGAATACTGAATGGTACCGTAATTTTAAAATACCTTTCTTCGTTGTAGCTTTCTCTCAAAAATCACTTAGTACAAATGTTTGGCAGTGATTACTTTTTCAAAAAGTGGTTCGATCAAATTAGAAAATAGTAACCCATATCCAAAGGTTTAAATAAGGCGATCAAATCAATTACGATAAACTGTTGGGAAAAGCATGTCCAGGTTGAGTATCCGAATTCGTTACTGATGTATTTATTATATATACAGTAAAACCTCCCTAAAGCGACCACGTTCCGTTCCAATAAAAATTGGTCGCTGGAAGAGGTAGTCTCTTAATGGAGGTCATGTTTAAATCTAGATTTTATTGTTGAAAAAAGGTAACAATCAATGTTACTAAAATTTACTTTTCACATTAAGAAAAAAATATGAAAATGTAAGTATTAAAACAAAAGTTACTTACATAAGTTAATTACTGCAGAGTTTAAAAAATAATATATTGACGTTTGTTGTGATTTTACTGTTTTATATTTTATAAATTTTATTTCCATTTCTTTTCGAAGTTCAGTAAATTAATGCAATATTTTTTTGACGGGAACAATGACGATTTCATTCATTTATCTATTTATTTGAGAGTTTCTTGACAGAATAGGGCAGGGGAGTTTATTGACAGTAATTCTTATTTGTCAACAGAGTTAAATTCATTGCTTAAAAAGGCACAAAGGGGTTTAAACACTTATAATTTACCGGAATAATATATATATATATATATATAATCTAAACTTAGTTTAGAAGTTTGTTGAATAGTGCGCTCTACGGAATTATTTTTCTAATAAGTTATTCTTCAAAGAAATTTGTCGCTCATGGAGGGAGTTATCTGGGATAGTGTCTGAATGGAGGTAAAATTTGTATTGAGCCTATGGAAATAAATTGCGTTCCATGATAAAATGGTCTTTCAGGGAGGTGGTCGCACAGGGAGGTTTCACTTTATATCTATATATTTATATATATATACATAACACTTTTTAAAACGGCGAAAAAAAATATCATTAAAAGTGGACTTTATTCTGTCAAACAACGCTAGAATAGTCATGAGCATTTTTTTTTTTTTTTTTTGAACGTCATTAAGTAAATTTTTATTTCAATTCGAGCCAGATTTTTTTTTCTTTTTAAAGTAAGTTAAATATATTCCACACTTTAAATATAAAAATGGTAAATACAGAAGTTAAACATTTTTAAGAATCTTATTAAAAATTCTAGTTTAAAATATTTATTATAATCTTAGTAAAATTTTTAACTGTTATAGCATAAAATGTAATCAGCAGTTTTTCGTATTTTTTAGAACCATTTTTTACTAATTCGACATGTTTAAACATTTAAATTACTTATACGAAATTATGAATGAACAGTAAAAGTGAATAAATGTTACTTTTTATATCAAAGTACTACTTCTACTTCTTTAGAATCTGAAAAGAAAAAAAAAAACTATTTTATGAGCTACACTATTATATTTACATTTACTTTTAGCATACTTTTAACATCTCATTAGTTATAAATGAGACTTGAAAAGGAACGTGCTTCACAAAGGCTCCCCAGTCACGAGTATCTAATTTTTGAAGGGAAATCTTGGCTGTTCTCCAGAAACTTATAACGTTTAGCGTCTGCTAATGAATACGGAAGATTTTTCTCATAAATCTGGATGATCTGCTGTATAATTTCGCCTTAGAACACGTGCATTCATATTTCTCGAAATGAGAAATTTTATCAGAGTAGCCATTATTGAATTTATATCTATAATGTCTATTTCTATTTTATATATTTTTGTTGGTAGTTCATGCTACCGAATCTGGGCATGCTCTTTCACGGGATTTTTTTTTCTGTATGGTTTTTATCAACTTATATAACTAAAAAACTTCCCATAAAAATTATTTGAAATTACTGGTAGGAAAGAACATGCCCAATTTATGTATGATTATTCGCCCTATTGTATCTGCATGTGTGTGAATGAACAGGTATATCAGGCATTTATATATGCCTGTATCTGCAGACATGTGTAGAAAGTGAGTACAAGTATATATGTATGTGTATGTATGTTTGTAATCACATCCATGGGCGCATTTATTAAATATTCAGAAATCTGCACATATATATATTAACAAAATATTGGCCGAAAACGGAATTGACAAATCTGGCTTCTTTTTTTTTTTTTAATTCCTATTTACACCAGAAAACTTTTAATAACTAATTGAAGTTTATTTTGTTTAGGAAGAATTCAATAATGTGATAATTGAAAAAAAAAAAAAAAAAACACTACTGACTTTTTCTGGGGAATATTTTTAACGACAGTTTTATAAATGAGCAAAAATGCGATCACAACCTGTGTAGTGTTATGGGAACAGCAATTGCTACTCTTGTGCCCATTAGAGAAAATTTCCATATACATTTCCAATTCTTTTATATCAAAATATATTTAAATTAAATTTGATGCAACCGCTTAAAAATACATGTGCTCTACTCTCATAAACCATATGCAGTCTGTAACAAAATGCATTTTAATTGCCTAGAAGATAATAAATGAAAAATTTGTTACTCTTGTGACCACACAGAAAAATGCAATTTTCAAAGATTGTGTTTGACGCAGAAATTCTGTGAATTATACGAGACTATGGAAATAAAATTTACAGAATATAGCAGCGTAATTATATATTTAAAAAAAGGATTAATCATTGAACTCATATGATAACACATCAATTAGTTACATTTTATTTTGAAAAACGCTATGTGCTAATCTTGTGACATTTTGTCCATAATGGACTTTTAGCAAAAATTCAGTTTAAATACTAAACAAAATAATTAAAATAAGTTTAACCCTAGATCTACCGGGAATTTTATTCAAGTTTTAATAAAACGTTCTACACCAGAATTTTTATTTAAAACTATTTATCTTATTTATTTACCTTATTTTTGTCTGGTTTATATACTTAGTTTATTTTAAAGAAATTTCTGGTTTGAATGAATATTTTGTATGTACCTGTCGGGTCCAATGGACCCGTCTGGTAGACGGAGGGTTAAAAGAATTATTTTTCCATACAAAGCAACTTTCAATAATGGTTGAATTTTAAAATAACATAAAAGAATGTAAAAAATTCTAAAATTAATTAGAGTTTTTAAATTCCTCGAGAGTTTATCAATCTGAGAACATTAACATAAGACATAATTATTCTTTTTTTGCCAAATATTGTGGTCATCAGATTCAAAATTGAGAATTCCTTTTGCTTTTCATAACTCTTAGCACTTACTACTTCGCTACTTACGCTATTTTCATTTACTACTTCAATAGTAAAACCATGAATCTTTAAAACATCCTATTTTAGAATCACTCACTATAACCACGTAGCATCCTCTCAGTTTCTGAACAGAATAAATCATCGTCTTCATTATCAATAATATCACTTGCAAAATCTCCTGTACCATTATTTACTTAACTAGATGGTAGCCGGTCAGAATGACGTGTTTGCATTTTCAAAAGAATGATATAACATTGCATTATAAAAAGAATTATGAAGTAATACATTTTATCTTATCTGACTAATAGGATCAGGTGGTAGTAAAATAGTTATAAAAACAGCCCATTTATAATTGAAACTTAATTTGCAAGGAAGAACTTCACTCGCAAAATTACAAGAACTACTTCACAAAAAACATGCAAATTAGAATTAAAGATGCTATTTTAAAATATATTGTCAATTAACTTTCGTCTTCGATCATTGCTTTAAAAAAAATCAATAACCTTCAATTTAGTATAAATCAGAATAATAATAATAAAAAAAAAATAAATAAGAAGTTTTTCACGGATTAATTGCCGATAGCTGACGCCAAAATTATAATTATATAACTTAAATTTTAAAAAGTTTAACTCAGATATAATCCTCATTTTTTTAAAACATGCATAAAGAAACGTATAATAAATTTTGATCATTAAAAATGATCCTTCATCATTTAAGTAAATTGTAACTATTAATTGGTTTAACAGATTTTTTTTTCCCTCAAATTCTTTTATTAAATTACAAATTTATTTTCCTTACAAAATACAAAAATGCAAAATTTTATTTCCATTGTTATATATATATATAGTATATATTATTCTACACGGCATTAACCCCTTAATTCTCGCTCCCGTCATATTCTTAGACTGTGCCTTTTACTCAAATTGTTTGATTCCCACCAGTTTTATAACGTAGTGAAATTGGCTATATTTTAGTATCGTTTTTCCTGTCATTAAATAAGGTGAATATTTCTTTTTCATAAAAGTGGTGCCAATAAGCAATTTGAATTTTTTAACCGTAATTTAATTCGAGCGTTAAGGGGTTAAGTATCCCTGATAGTCTAATTATATATTATAAGAAATACTATTCATTTTTTCCTCAAATGTCTTCAGAGTTCAAAGAATTTCAAAAAAAACTTCTTTTTTATTTTAACTACCGATGGATGGCGCCAACAAAGCTCAAATCTCACAATGAATGCGATAGAAATGAATGTTTACTTATGGAGGGAGAGGGCCAAACTAATTTCAAGTGAAGTTATCTCAGAATATGTACATAATTAAATGTAAGTCATGTCTCAAATGTTAATTTATTTTGAATAATCTTTCTAAAAATGTAACTTTTATGAAGTTTAATTCGAAAAAATATTTTTCAATAAAAATGGTCGAATGGAATACGATAAAGCGCAGTAGAAAATGGATGAGTTCAACCCCGGAAGCGTTATACACTTTGTGTTATTATATATATAATCAAACACAAATTATTCGTACGAATCTTGTTAGTGTATGGTTTGTAGTAGATAGTGTCATTTTTCACTGTTTTAACAAATTGTATTTTTTAAATTGTATTTGTTGCCCTTCGCTGTTTATATTTTCTCTCAAAGTAATGAAATGTTATTGTTTCATTTCTTCATCCGATATATGGAGTATGCTTACTTTTGCTTTTCCATGAACACTTCTGACAAAATAAGCAGTATTTCTTAGAATTGCTTTTTTACCACTTATACCATTATAAAACAGCACAAAATAAATCTACAGCATCTATACCAGGAGTATTTGAAAAAAATGTCTAATTAAGTTAATTGCGAGAGAAGTCTGATACATTTAGGCATATTTATATTTTTGTTTAAATTGGAAAGAACAATCATCATGTAAATAAAAACAAAACTTATACACTTTAGCAAAATACAATTCCCTTAAAAATGCTATGTTGAAATTTTACATATGAGAGAATTTATAGAAAATTGATTAAGAATTACATTGTATAAAATAATAGCATAAGATTTTACTTTATTGCGATAATACTACAAAACGGCTGAGAATACAGACGCTTGTGGATTTGGCCAGTAATGTGGTACTTCGTACCAAAATTTCATCTTGTCATAAAAATATACAGTTTTCAGAAAATTCATTGACATACGATTCTTCGAGGAATGTTATTTTTTTGGCATTATCAAAATAATTCTGTGTACAAGTTTGTAGGAATGTGTGCCACAGAAATGGATTTAGTTGTAAAATTTTGTAAACAACCAGAAATGGTTCCTTCAACTGTTACTTTTCCAAACGTTTTGTGAAAGTAACATTATTGACAACATGTTTATAAACGTTTTGTCAATAGCAAAATGTTAATCAACGACAAATTCAGATATTCTGATGAATAATTTTCTATTGTTTTATGAAAATAGGCTTTAAAAGTCAAAGGAGTCCAATTTTTCAATTTATGAAAGCTTCTTTAGCCCCTTCAAGACGGGAGCCTTTCACGAAATGTTTATTACTTTGCTACCGGTTTTAAAAAACAGAAGTTTGTGCCTATTCAAATCGAGAAAATGACCGGATTAAAAAAGGCAAATTTTACAGTAAAATTTTACTGGTGAGGATAAACGAGGATCCTTAGGCATATTTCCGGCACGTATACGTGTCGCTCGTACCCAAGGGGTTAATCAAAAAACGTATTCTCTTAGTAAATGTCACCTAGGATTGGTGAAATTAATATGACCTTTTTCACATCTAACCAATGTACATTTAGCTGAAGAATGACCTCTTCTTAACCCGGGAGAACTCGCTAGTGAGAATGCCCAATTGCTTTTCTTTTACTTTACACTTATATAATATCAACTTTTTTTTGGTTGGCTTAGTACTTTTTTAAATCTGATTTTAAGTTGTATGGTAAATAAGTTATTACCATATTTTTAAATTTAAATGTGGGTCAAGAAAACTCACAGAAGTATATCATTTAATTTCATCACTCAAAATGTGCTTTTTTCCTACTTCAGAGAAAAGCACATTTTGAGTACTGAAATTACTTCTGTGAGTTTTGTTGCCACACGTTTAAATTTAAAAATATGGTAATAACGTATTTACCATACCACTTAAAATCAGAATTATCATTAACATTTAATAAATAATTGAATAAACGCAAATTAAAGCCTGCGTTACGTGTGTGACACTCTGCACGGAATCGCCCTTTACATGATTTTAAAATTTTATGTTTTTAAGTAAGATCAATTTTTTAATTGAGAAATAGTGGTGGGTATGTAAGTAATTTAAATATGTGCATTTATTTTGACTGTTGCGTGAACGCAACAGTCATAGTTAATGGGTAACCATGACAGTCCAATTACAAATACCAATAGTCAAGTTGACAGTGAGCATGTTAATGGGTTAACTACTGCGATTAATGATATGAATTTATATTATCATTAAAATTCGGTCAAAGTTGAAGGTTATTCGCAGATATCGCAGTCGGTTCGCTTTTTGAATACAATTTTTTTTTTTCGAAAAATCTCCTTTTTTTATTTTTTGAAGAAATCTACCAAAAAGGAGGTTTTTGTTGCAACTGTTGCAGAAAACAGAATTATTCAAAAATACTTGTATTTAAATCTCTGAGAGGTTTGGACGTATTTTCCGCCCCCCCCCCCAAAAAAAAAAAATATATATACATATGTTATAGAAAAAAGTATTTTAAACAGAATAGTATTTTAAAATGTAATATCAAATAAAGGTGTATGAAGTGTATTTTAGAAACAAACAGGGAAAGAAAATTTACATTCAGATTATTTTTATAAGCATTTTTATGAAAAGGCAGGAAAACCATCAAGACGCTCGGAGGTTTACAAAGGAACCAGTGGCAGCAATTTGTTTTCTATTCAATTCAGTATAATAACTTTAAAAGCAATGTTCAGGTTGTATGTATAGAAAAATTCTTTTAGCATGATTTTGATAAATAATATTTAACCCTAGAACTACCGAAAATTTTACTCAAGTTTTATAAAAACATTTTACACCAGAATTTTTACTTAAAACTATTTAATTTGTTTATTTAACTTATTATTGTCTGATTTATAAATTTAGTTTGTTTTGAAGAAATTTCTGGTTTGAATAAATATTTTGAATGTACATGTCGGGTCCATTGGACCCTTCTGGTAGACAGAGGGTTAAAACAATTAATCTATATAAAAATGAAAAATATATTACAATTCATCAGACATACAAGTAAAAATTACATAAATACATTTAATACAATTGAAAAGCAAATGTTTCGAGCTAAATATTAGCCCCTCATCAGTGCAACAAATAACATTCAAATGACAGAAAACTATATATCATGTTTACAGTTAAAAATTACTAGCAGTTAAAATTAAATAAAATATAAAAATTTTCAAAACAATGCTGAGTATTCAGGAGTAAGTACACATGATTCATTTATCGGCGATGTTTGTTTACGAGTGAACACACTTTCCAGAAAAACTCTACTTTTAATATTATTGCATATTTAATTAATATTATTATACTTTATTTAATTTTAACTGCTAGTAATTTTTAACTGTAAACATGGTATATAGATTTCTGTCATTTGAATGTTATTTATTGCACTGATGAGGGGCTAAAATTTAGCTCGAAACGTTTGCTTTTTAATTGTATTAAATGTATTTATGTAATTTTTACTTGTATGTCTGATGAATTGTAATATATTTTTCATTTTTAAATCGTATATCAGACGTTAAACAATGATTATTTATTTTAACTAATCTATATGTCACCGATATATTTTATTCACTCTTTTAAGTTTAATGTTACTTTTTTTGAAAAACTTTCAAAAAGATAATTAATATTCACATTAACAATACCAAAATAAATTTACTATTTATTTATTTTTTAATTAAATAATCTCAAGTGATTAATGACATCTTTAAATGAACTTTGGAAAATAACATGAAGTGTAAAATTTAAATCCTAATTAATCGGGTTGATTAATAAAATTATTAATGAATTTTAAATAATCAGTTATCTCAAGTGAAGATTTTTTCCCTTCAAAATGAATCAATTCAAAAAAACTGCCCATTTAAGATAATTGCTTCATTCAGATAGAGATCAAATTGCAATTAAACCTTCATTTTCTTTCTAAAAAGGTTAATTGCCTTAAAGAATATGTCCCCTTTGAAGAAATTAAAGGACATCAGAGATGTAATTAATTGTCATATGCTAATGTACGCATTCCATATTCTATTCCAGTGTTTAATTAAGCATATTTTGTTACTTAATAACTATGTTAATTAATGTCTACTACGCATGTCTTTGTACTAATTGCTCTGAAACATCGTCTAGCTCTTGTGGATGTTCTCAAATGTCCATTATTTGATACTGTTTAATGGGCTTAAATACTTTGAATGGATATGCTCTGTACTTAATGAATTAAAGCTTTGAAATCTATGGTATAGTTTTAAGGTCACTGAATTAAATGTAATCAACGATGTGTCACACGAGTGTCACAATTAAAGGAATAAATAGATAATGAATTTAACTTCCCTTCATTTTTACTGTATTTTATTGTTACATAATTGATTCAAATCCACGCAAATAAATAGTTCTTCGTTTATAAAGTAGATACTTTTATTTTATAAGCATTTAAACAATAAACGACAATGCTTTGATACAATAATAAAAACTTAAATGTTTTTTAAATATAATCCCGTTGACTCACTAACATAATTCCATTGTATATGTTTAAAAAATTAATTTTTGTTACAAAAATTCAAATCCAATACTCATCAAAGGCAATATTTTATAAAATTCTCTTATATATGATTATTACTAATTAGGGTGGAAATTATTTTAATAATTTATTCATCTATTCCGTTTATTATTTTAGGCTATTTTCATTATTCCACATATAATATGTGTATATATATATATATATATGTTTGTACTTTTTAAAACTTAAAATATTTCTACATCTAATCTTGAAATGACTTACAATTTTTGAAAATTCTTTGTAGAAAAAAAGAGAATCTGGAATGCAAAGAAATATGGTATTTCGTTTTAAATTTTAATCGTAATTTTTTCTTAACATTTTAAAAGATCCACAATATAAAAAAATGGGCGAAAAATGTCCGGGAATAGTCCGGGACTGTCAGACCAGATGCTATGATCATTAAGGTTAGCTGGGAGAAAAAATTCCACCAGATTCGTCCGGGATAGCTCAGATGGCAGAGCACTGGTGGCTTCAGTTAGGAGATCCCTGGTTTGAAACCTGGTGCGGACATTTTTCGCCCAGTTGGAAATTTACATTTAATATGATTTATTTACCAATTAGAATAATTGTGTTAAAATTAATCTAGTGTAATTTCGTATCTAACGATTTCTGGAGTTCCATTACCTGAGATTTATTCTGTTGAGCTGAACCACGTTTCAGATCAGATGCTATGATCATTAAGGTTAGCTGGGTGAAAAAGTTCCACCAGAATCCACTGGGATAGCTCAGATGGCAGAGCACTGGCGGCTTCAGCCAGGAGATCCCTGGTTAGAATACTGGTCCGGACATTTTTCGCCCAGTTGGAAATTTGCATCTAATACTATTTATTTACCAATTGGAATAATTGTGTTAAAATTAATCTAACATAAATTTTAGTATAAAATTTTTGTGGTACAAAAAAGCGTAATATGTTGGCAGCTATGCCACTCTGGCAACACTGGCTTTATGTACTTAATTTAAGATAGACAAAGTAGAAAATAAGTATATCATAAAAAATGTACAAAAATATTAGTTTCTTCTGAAAATAATTGTCCAAATTTGTTCATCTGACCTATTTATTATGATGAAATAGTGTTAATTAATTTTGAATAGAGAGTTTAGTATTTAGTTTTATTTAAGTAAACACCTATTACTTAAATTATTTCTGATTGATCTTTTTTTTAATTAAAGCTATAGACTTCATAAATGTGTCACAGATTTTTACAAGATATGTTTAAATCAAATGGATTTACGACTCTGTTTAAGTGTTTTTTCAAAAAACTTTTTAGATACCTACGTAAAAGAAATATTACTGCCGAGAAACAATTTACTTTACTTAAGAAAGCCTGATAAATATCCAGTGTCAAGTAAATGGGTAAATTATCTTTTTTTATCGTTTAATCCCAATTGCATACGAAAGGATAAGAAAGAATGATGTAATTGAAAGATTATATATGTAACATTATACCAAAAGATATCTGAATTACCACGTAAGTAATTATTGGTTTTATAATATATATGCAGTGGTGTGGAAAATAATTGGGTAAAGATCGACAAACTATTCATTTCAGACATTTTCCCTAATTTCTAGCAAACTATTAAAAGAATAGTTCTTTATATTTAGCTATAAAACAATGATTTTAGAACTCAGACATTTAAGTTAAAACATAGTCTAGGAGATCATCAAAAGATTGAAAAAAAACATGTATATGTGCTAGAAAAAACTGGAAATGATCTAATTGCTTTTTTCTGTCGCAGATATAGTTCAAAAACATACACGTTATTTTTTCAAGTTATAAAATCTTATTTTAAAATTATAAAACATTTTTCACTTAAAGAACTTCACAGCTTTAAAAGATGTTCCAAATATGACAATGATATATATAATTTTTTTTTATTAGACTGTGATAGTTTAGTTTATTTACCTGTACGTAACTACCAACTCTTCCGCTTTTTTGTACCACAAAAAATGAATAGAAAATTTTGCCTTGTTTAATCGACAGATTACGACCAAACATGCCTGTAAAGCCGGAAATATGCGATAAAGTCTGACCATTTATATATAAAAATATTAATAATTACTCGCCTTTTGCCATGGCTGCCAACATCTTACGCTTTTTCTGTAGCACAAAAAGTATTATAGTAAATTTTACCTTTTTTAAGATCGCCGTAATCTGCCAATTAAATGAGGCAAAAATTTCTATTATTTTTTTCTGTAAAAAAGAGGGGAAGAATTGACTGCTATGCTTTTACCAAAGGTAGCTCAGAATTGTTGTTATTTGTCCCCGACTATATAAGCGCTAAATAGATTTTTTTTTAAAAAATCCTGTTAAATTGCAAGGAAAATACGAAAGTTTCGACAAAATAATTTCAGTTACTTTCTAAAATACCTTTTTAAACTTTGTTTTTGACTGTATAAGTAATCTGTCAACTGCATTTTCCTTTTCAATTTTAATAATAAAGAATTGTATTTTGATTTTAAATTTATGTGTCAAAAACATTTTTATCTGAATATTTTTAAAATTATTAGTGCAAAATATATATTTTTTAAATATAAACTGAAACTGCATGAAACTAACTCAATTATTCCAAGATATACCATTAACTGAAGTAGTTTATATTCTTTCATTTTGTACAAAGGCGGAAATACAAGGGGTTGATCGAATGAAACGGTACGAAACGACATGGTGGGTACAAATGTAGACTTTATTCAAAATATTCACCATAGGCCTGAGCACAACGATCCCACTGATGAACAAGCCACAAGTTTCCTTGATCCCAGAATTCCTGTGGCTGTGACGAGACCCAGTCCTTCACAGCGTCCTTGAGTACGTCGTCCGAGTTGAAGGGCTTTCCTTTCAGGTGTTTCTTCAGTGGACCAAACACATGGAAACCGCAGTCGACATGTCCGGACTGTAGGGCGGATGATCCAACGTCTCCTACTTGAACTGGTCTCGGGTCATCACCCAAACTCTCACGGCATGCACGAAAACGGGCACTCAATTTTCTGACAGACTTGTCAGAGACACATTTCTCCCCGTAAACTGTCACCATCCGGCGATGAATAGCTACCGGTTTCTCACCTTCCTCTGTCAGAAATCGGATAACACCTTGTTGCTCCTCAATCGTCGAATTTTGCAACGCGAACGCCATCCTGTTCTCATACGGACTGCCGCATCATTTGGACGCCGCGCCGCTTTTGATAAGAGCCTCTGCTCTCTACTGCACATGCGGGCGCCCGCGCATGCTCCGATCCCAGTCCGAGATTCCAATCGCATCCCGAGATGTCTCGCTACGTTCTCCCATGGCGGAATATGCAAATATTTAACTGTTATGTTTATACGTCGTTTCGTACCTTTTCATTTGATCACCCCTTGTATATATACCACATAATTTTAATTACACAATGCTACATTGGCACCAGAGTTGTAAAACTAAAATTTGCTTTTTTATTATATACCCGAATAAACGATTTCACCTATTTTCATATGCATTTTCTTGAAAATCCTGGTGTCAATCAATCATTTTAACATTTTAGTAACAGAAGTACATTGCCACTGAAAGGGTTAACCCATTTGAATCATTAGCGTGCACTTAAGGAATTTCTTCAAAAATTCATGCAAAGTCATCAAGAAATTTCGAACTAACTTACTAACTTAATTTAATTTATACAACCCCGGAAAATTGAGTTGTGAATAAAGAGAAGGAGACATATAGTGTAGAGTCTACTACAGACGAGTAAAGTAACAGAGGAGGTTGTCACAAGATGATGGCTGGTTTTCTACACTGGATCAACAATTTCTGACGACATTCGATGCAAACGTCCATCAGTGAATTTAGAATAGATTCTTTTCCCTTTTTTTAACGGCTTATTCCTGAAGAAAAATTCTGAAATACGTGGTAAAAGAAATTGCTATTCGTTTTTTACATATGGAAGTTGGCCAGTGTATTATAATATCTTTTACTGAAACTGACAGGAGGCTGTTTAGATTGTCACAATATGGCAGAAACGCAGGGTATGACTATCGCCAAAATAAATTTTCACCAGTAAAAACAAATGTATGTTTTTGGATACAATTGTAATTGAAGTTCTGCAGTAATATGGCGTTTAAATAAAGATATTATTTCTATTCGAATTTATTGGTGGAAGTTTACCCCGGCCGTAATTACCCACTGAAAAGCTGGTTGCATTTGAAGCATCGTCATTTTGATGATACGTCAATTCCACTTTATTCACGGTTCCATGCCGTGTATTGTCTGCCATTAACCCTTTCTGGCACGGGCAATATTTGTTGTAAAAAGATGAAATGATTGATTGACTCCGGAATTTTAAAACGACTTTTTTAGAAATTAAAAACCTGTTACTTTATCTATTCATTGTAAAAACAAAATTTTACTAAAATATTCTTGGCGCCGTTCGTAAGTTTGGAATTAAAATTAGGTATCCCGACCCGGGCAAACTGTGCCAGAAAAGGTTAACCCCTTGAGGGGCGGTGGGATAAAATATATCCCACCTAATTTAAACAAGATTCTCAACAGAAAATTTAACTAAATTTTATATATTTTTAACGTTGAAGGAAAACCGCTGAAAAATTGCTTTTCCTTATTTAAAAATAAAATTTTCCGATTATTCCGGTGAGAATTCAAAATTTAGAGACATCTTTGCTTGCCCCTCAAGGTGTTAAATACAGCAAAAGTTTCTGAATAAAAAAGGAATCCCTGAAATAAGCATATGTGAAATGGATTAAAAACTCTTTTGAGTTCAATGTCGCATTAGTTATAGAAATATAAATCTAAACCCAACTCTGTTACTCATAAATTAATTATTTTCCTAAAGAAGTCCAGTTGAAATTAAATGATAATGAAAATAGAGAAATTATCTATTTTATCATCCAAATGGTTTACTAAAATATGAAGAATAGTTATCTTATTGAAAGATTCGAGATTTAGCATTTCTCTCAATAGATAGTTGATTTACTAAGGAATTTCAATTTTCTCTTTTCTAGACATATTAATCTGCGAACTATAAATGATTTGAATAATTGATATCAAATGTTTTGATATAATTTTCACATCTCCTAACATAGATTAAATTATAAATTCACAATTTATTTTTTGTTTCATTAGTTATAAATATTCTGTCTGACTGGTACTAAATAAAAATTATTTTTATTCGAAACACAAATTTCTTAAATATATATATATATATATGAATACGACCAACCAACCAGCACACATACACACACACACCCATAAAGACGCAAGTTAAACAGAAAAATAAAATAGCATTAACCCTTTCCGGCACAGACAATTTTTGTTGTAAAATAATTAAATTATTGACTGACACCGGAATTTAAAAACGCCTTTTTTAGAAAATAAAAATATGGTACTTTAATTGTTCATTGTAAAAGCAAAATTTTACAAAAATATTCTTGGTGCTGCTTATAGGTTTGGAATTAAAATTAGGTATCCCGATCCGGGCACATTGCATCGGAAAGGTTTAACCCCTTGAGGGGCAAGCAATTACGTTTGCGTAATGCTGAATTCGCACCGGAAATTTAGAAAAAAATTTCAAAATAAGGAAACGCAATTTTCCGACTTTTTTCCAACTAAAGTTAGAAAAGTAAAATTTCATAAAATTTTTCCGGTGCAAATCTTCATTAATCGTAGGTGGGATAAAATATATCACACTGCCCCTCAAGGGGTTCAATAAAAATTTAGGTGCGAAATACTTTTATAAAACTTTAGTAACATCCATGGTTTGTTTAGTTTTAATTAACGCCTTCGCGACGGGAGCCTTTTACGAAATTTTAAATCTTTTGTCACCGTTTTTTAAAAACAGAAATTTGTGTCTTGTTGAATGGAGAAAATGCGGTGATTAAATAAGGCAAATTTTACAGTAAAATTTTACTGGTGAGGAAAAACAAGGATTCTGAGCGCTTCATGCGGCACGTATACGTGCCGCTCGTCCCCAAGGGGTTAACAGGTTAAACAAGATGGAAACCTTATTATTTGTTTAATTTTTTATATTGTAAACCTTTTAAAACTATTGCTTTCTAGATCAGTATAAAGCATAATTCATCTCGAAAAATGTATAAGGTTACGCAGTGATTTTAAGATAAAATACAGTTTCATTCAAAATTTCCCTTTGATGTTCTGTTTCAAGTTATTTTCGTCAGAATCACCATATTAAAGCTCTGTTTAATTATGTTACATACCAAAATCTTTACAAATCATTCTAAGGCAAGATACTAATGAATGTGTCCCTTTACAATCGGAAAACTTCGGCATTTATAATTCAAATACTGAAGGCATAAATACACTCATTTTCGTTTTTGAATTTTCGTTAAAACAGAAATTGGTAGACTTTGATTGATGTAGTTAATTTAGTTTATCGTTAATGTGGGTATTACATGAGTAAGACAGATATCGTTCGATATTTCGAGAGACTTAATGTAATTCAGTTTTTTATTGCACAATTTGCACAATATATATATATATATATATATATATATATATATGAAGCAAACATTTTTAAGGTGTTTTTATATAAAAAAAAACAGCATATATATATATGACCATTAAAAAAATACAAATTACCATCAAACATAGAAAAATAAAAAAAATAAATAACATCAGCAGAGAATAAAGAATGAATATTTGTAGAATCTAGACACAATCTTCAGGTCCCAAATGCCTAGTGTTCTGCAAATAAAAAGTGCGGTTTCCTCTTCATATTAGCCTTAAAAAAGCTAATGAATATGATTTTGGGACTACCAACACACAAAAATAGAGAAATAAATTATGAACAAGATATAAGTTTAAAATAAAAATTGATTAAAACGGATTAAGAAATAAAATTCACATTACCATACTGAAAGCATTGCTGTCTAAGAATGAGGCAGCATTGAACAAAGTAAAAGAGATTATTTGCACATGTTGACAAAAACTTTTTAATTAATGTTGATGGATCAAGGAGTAATAATGTACAACATTTTCAAGTATATTCCTCAATATATGTGACCAGCGCCCTTTATAGATAATTTAAAAATGAATTCCACCATGTATTCCAAGGAATCAGTGAGGTGCTGCAAATTTAATAATTCAGTAAAATATATTGATTTTGAATAAAAATTAATGTATAATAAAAACTATTTATATCTTTAATAGATTAAACTTTAAATCAAATACTGTCTAGATACAAATGAAGGATAATTAAATAATAATTAAAAATATGTTAATAAATGTATACCATTATATTAGAAAAAATAAGTAAATGTTATAATAAATAAAATTAATATATAAATTGGTGATATTGATTCATTAATTAATGTTTCACATAAACCAATGTGCCTAGCTATAAGATATCACTATTTAAATTCCTTTGACGACAGTTCATCAACATTTAAATATAAATATAATTAAATATCAATAAATAAATTATTAAAATTATGGTGCTAAGTAAGTAATATTAATAATTGTAAGAACAATAATTATATTTTCAAATTAATTAGGTTCCTTTAATGTGTCCACAAACTTTCTTAAAAATTAAATAAACCAGGTTAGGTGAGAGGTTAGAACAAATAATAAAAATTTATAATTAAAACATGCATTTATTTTCAATTAATTTAATATACCATGTATTAGAAATCAATATGATATTGTACTCATTCGGATAAAAAATTAAATTTAAACGATAACATTATAAATTAAAGATAACTGAATATAAAAAAATTTAATTTGAATTAATAAATAAATAAATATCGCTACACAGATATACATTCAAAAGTATCGAATCAATATTATAAAAGTATTTAATCAACGTATTTATAAATCAAATGCACCCTTTCCTTTTTTTCCAAATTAACCTTTGGGTATTATCCAGACAACTCCACCCTACTCTGCAATCTAATGTCTATCATCCCATCCGTCCAATAATATTTTTTCATTATTATTTTTCATTTTTAATTTTTTTATTAATATTTTATTATTTTATATATGTATATATTTTATAATTTGTTTTACGCATATATTAATCTGGATTTTAAGATCAAGTATGTACTTATTGTATATTAAAGAATAGATAATATTTTTAGGAAAACCATGATGTAATGCATCATAAATTATTTTTTTAATATTGTTGTTAATTAGATAAGAAGAACATAAACACGTTATTCTATATAAATGATTAAAGAGCATATTACGGTATACAGAATTATGAAAGCAAGATTTAAAATTAATAAATGTACTAACTTTGAATTTAAATTTTACGTTTTTCATATATATCAGTTATTGTTTTGTTATCCCTTAGTATAATTTTAAGATCAAAAAATTAATTGCATTGTTAGATAATAGGTTTTCTTTTAATTATAAATTAGTAGGATAATCTACTTGAAATTCAGAATTATTAGTCTGATTAGTAGCCATTAAAATTATGTCATCAATATAACGATATAAATGCATATTACTATTAATAAAAGTACGTTCATTGTGATATAAGTATAAGTCTGATAATAAACTGGAAGTCTATCCACCTTGTGCTATACCGACTGTCTGTAGATATAATGTGTTATCTTGCAATGTAAAATTATTACAGATAATTAAATTTGTTAGAGTTTTAAAATAGTCTGTATCTATATTCAATGGTAAATTTAATTTATGATTATAATTTTTAAATAATGCATTTATTATATTATGTAGATGTAATACATATATAGTATTAAAAAGGTCTTTGAAATCATATGTCGTTGTATTGTTTACACATTTAAGATTTTTCATAATATTGAGCAGTTGATAGCTATACTTTATACAATGTGTATTATCAGTGAATATTGTAAGTGTATATATTTGATTGAGAATTTTTAATAGAAATTTTTTGGCTATATTACTATATGTATTTCATCCAATAGTTACAGTTCTGAATTTAATTGCTTTATTATGAAATTTGGGTATAAGAACTAAATAGAGATAATTAAAATTAGTAGAGGAAATATTTATTAGTTTTTTATAACGTTGAATTTAACGATTGTTTACAATTACGTTTTCATTATGGAAAATGAAAATTGCTGTAAATTGCAAGATTGCTCTAGCACGATTAGAACTTGCTCTATTTGATTTTGATGAATGTAGTAGAATATTTTGTATCTTTATACACGCCTATGAAGGTAGAATGCCAAAGTTCATAAACACCTGTGAATTCACAAGGAGTCAAGCACAATTATTTTAGATCAGAAATCTTTACCCAATATATATTTTTTACAACATTTGTTACACATTCTGCGATTAATCTCAGAAAGTTTAACAGTTTTCTGTGATAAGGGTCACAGAAAACATTTCTGTGCAGTTCTAACACAATTTTTAACAAAATATTTCGCTTTAACCCCTTGAGGGACGGTAGTATTTTTATGAAACCACTTCATTTTAGTTCCCAAATTCCACAATGGCATCGGAATTTTGGTAAACATTTTTTCATTTTATTACATATGTGAAATATAGCTTTTTCATATTTACAAAGAAATTTGTTTTTAAATTCCGGTGTCATTCATTAATTTCAACACTTTAGCAATGTAATTGCTTTGCCCCTGAAAGGGTTAATTAGACGCAGAAAATGGTTTAAAGCTCTCCTATTAACCCTTTCCAGCGCGGAGTAATTTTGTTTGTAATGGACTGCCACCGTAATTTACAAGCGAATATATTAAAAAATAAGAACTTGGAAATCATCAGGTACTTTATAAAAGGAAATTTTTTGATTAAATGTTATTGGTGACAGTACTCTTAAAATCATGTGCCCTTTTTGTGAACATCGCCCGCTAAGCAATTAATAGATGAGACAGAAAGAACATTCCCTGCGAAGTTAAGGCCCCACCAGTGGCTGAGAGGTTCTGCTCTCGAATCTGGTAGACGGGAGGTGCTGGGTTCAATCCCAATCGCGCCCGTCGGCCTAATCGTTCGGAGTTTTCGTGGTTTTCTTCGAACCTCGGATTTCCAAGCGTTAATACGGGCTAGGTTCCCTTAGAAAGACCCCCACGAAGGGCACTCCCCCCCCTGGGCCTATATCCCTCGTGCAGATAATTGGCCGTCATAAATACAACCAACCAACCAACCAACCCTGCGAAGTTACATTACTTCAGTCATGCTGACGGATCTGTGTGATGTTCAGATCATATTTCTTTCTTCTCTAAGATCAGTTACTGATCTTTTTGTTTTTATTTATTTTCAGATTGCTGACTGTGTTTTGATATATGTCGCTGAGGCAGCTGCAGATGTCAGGACTGCCGCATGTGGGGTTCTGAGCTGCACCTGCATACGGAGTGGAATGCAAGCGGCGCTAGTATCATGAAGTAGGAATCAAGAAGAACCCTGCTTCGAGATTAAGGGACGAATGTAAATAGAACGCCGTAGAATACGTTTCGAAGGACAACGTACGAAAAGAAACATAGTCTATTTTCATTGATTCAAGACTGTCTATTTAACGGAGTAAGAAAAATAATTTTAATGTTTTACAAATGAAAACGTGATTTGCTTTTATGTTATAGTTCAGCAACGGCGACAATAAGTATTATTAATTCGTATTCCTTGTTCAAGACCTCGTCCTGTCTTGTCAATAAATTTGTATGCTTATGCCAGTTATTTGATATCGTTAATGTGGTGCCTCTTTCTACATATATTAAGTTTAAATGAAAAATAAAGTATAATTTTTTTCCTAGTGTTTAGATAATTTACAAAATAAAGTAAAAGATACACTTCTTAAATTTAAACTCAATTTTTTATTTTAATTTCAGCTTCCATTTTTTAATAATAGCATATCATGCTGTTATATAAGTATTATTATAGGCTGGATATTTTTATGTAGTCCTGTTTTAATTAGCATTATACCGTTAATAATTTTAGTATTGATTCGAATCGAATAGGATTTATAATATATATATATATATATATATATATATATATATATATAAAACACATGACCATGAATCATTAAACAATAGAAATAATATAAAGGTAAAACAATCATCTGCAAATATATTTCTAACATTTCACTTTACTTAACATTTTTTTAACAGTTTGATAGTTTATGCTAAGTGCAGATTCCTTTTTGATACTTATTTTTCATAATTTTTGTAGTTATGAAAATAGTAAAGTGCATTGTTTTGAAATTAAATTGAAGATTGAATAAATCGTTTTAAATCATTCGTTTTTAACATATAACTAATGAAGATCTGAAATCACAGAAACAAAAAAAAAGTGTATATTCTAATAATTTTGTATAACTTATAAAATTATTATAATTTTAACAATTTGCACTCCGCGTTATTTTGAGTATGGACTACCAGCAACTCCGCGTCATTTTGACTGCGGTCTACCAGCAGCTCCGCGTCGTTACACAAATATTTTATTAGATCGGCACCACTTATTTAAAAGAAGTTTTATTTAAAAGATGAAAAAGTACATAGTTTAAAAAATGCTCTGATTAAATAAGCCAAATTTTATTTTCCTCTATTACTGATGCCAAAAACAAAATTTTTAAGGCAAGATAATGTCACCGGAGCAGCCACAACGGAGTTTTTTATTTACCTTATCGTGTCGCTGCTGCGGCGACAACCGAGTGCAAATGGTTAATGGCTGTAGGTTTTACACTGATTGCGATAATTATTGATACCTGATAACTGGGTTGCCACTTTGGACTCCATTTCTGCAATAGGAGTCTACAATAAAGATTATTTGTTATCGCTACTTCCATGAGTACTTGTAGTGTAAGTCACATACTACGATTTTTCGTTACCAGTCTTTTAGAACGGAAAATGTGACTTATTTTATCAGAGATACCTCATTAACTGAATAAGGTGATGCAAACTTTTCGAAAATAACGGTGGCCAACAAGCATAACAGTTATCAGCTATGTGACTTACACTACAAAAAACCGTGGAACCAGCTTTATAAAGTATTGGTATCCAAGTGTGAAACTTTTAAGAACGCTGCGAACCCTGCTTTAGACATAAGTTAACTCAATATTTTGTCACATACCACCTTTATCATCTGACTTTTGATACATCAGGGCTGTCACTAGTAACTATTTTTTAAGTTCTATTTCCCACAATTTATCAAAACAGAAATCTTTTAGTTAAGCTTTGACAAAATCGCAGGAGAAAAATCCTCGAAAATTATTTTTTTCAAAAATAGTGGTGCTAATCGAATATAAAAATAGACGCTATTGGCAGTCCTGATATATGGGTAGTCCCATGAGCTATTGTAGTTAAGTCACATTGCTGTTAACTGCTATGCTTGATGGCCACCGTTATTTTTGAAAAGTTTGCTTGGCATTATTCAATTAACACCTTGAGTGGCACCGCTATATATTATATACCACCTACGATTAATGAAGCTTTACACGAGGAAAATGTTATTAAATTTTACTTTTTTAACTTTGGTGGAAAAAAGCCGAAAAATTGCTTTTACTTATTATGAAATAGAATTTTCCAAAGATTCCGGTGGGAATTCAGCATTTCACAAACGTAATTGCTTGCCCCTCAAAGGGTTAATGAGATATCTCTGATAAAATAAATCACATTTTCCGTTCTAACCCTTAAAGCTCCGGCGTCTCTTACACAAATTTTATTCGATCGGCACCACTTTTTAAAAAGCAGTTTACTTCAAGTACACAATTTCAAACATGCTCTGATCAAATAAGGTGAATTTTATTTTCCTTTATTACTTGTACCAAAAACAAATTTTACAAAGACTGAGAATGTCTCCGCAGCGGAGCCAACGGAGTGGGAAGGGCTAAAATACTGGTAGACAAAAATCGTAGCATTTGACTTACACTACAAGTGCTTATGGAAATAGCCATATATACATAGTTGTCAACTCTTGCGCTTTTTCCATAGATGCCAACATCTCTTAAACCTCTCGCTGAGCAACACGAGATTTCATCGGGTAACGTAAAAGTAGCAAAAATTTGTGCAACCTGAGATTTTCTGGGGCATGCTTTTTTTTCATCTAATTAAACCTCCTTGATTATTCCCACCAGTTATTTTTATTGAAAATTTTGGCTTATTTAATTGGAGCATTTTCTCCATTAAATCAGACAAAAAATTTTGTTTTGAAAAACCGGTGACAAAAGAATAAAAATTCTTAAAAGACGCCCGTCGTGAAGGGATTAAATACGCAATTTTTGAAGCTATTTTGATAAATCAATTAACCAGCGAGAGGGTTAATAATTCCAGAGTCTGATCAAAGACGAACATGTTTTAAACCGGAAATTTTATGTAAA
This sequence comes from Maratus speciosus, assembly GCA_963932465.1. Taxonomy (NCBI): domain Eukaryota; kingdom Metazoa; phylum Arthropoda; class Arachnida; order Araneae; family Salticidae; genus Maratus; species Maratus speciosus. The sequence goes on from OZ010794.1 coordinate 241,275,485, forward strand.
CAAAAATTTCAAATTAAAACCTAATATATATATATATATATATATATATATATACCTTACTGAAAGAGAACACATTTTCTTATATATATTTTCCGGTTAAATAATGTTTGTCTTGAAACAGCCTCCGGAATAATTAACTGATGTTGGTATCTATGTTTTTTGTACCACAAACGTTTAATAGAACATTTTGCCTTATTTAATTGGCAAATTACGGCGATTATTAAAGGTAAAAATTAACATTTCAGCCACACAAAAAAGCGTAAGAATTGGTAGCTATGCATTATGTGTTGTCTAAAGTTATATGGAATTTTTTTAGCAAATATTTTAATCAGTTTCAGTTCAAAAGTTCCGCATATATATTTTTGATTATAATTTTTATTTAATGAACTTTTATTTAAGTATCAAGTTTATATGTGAGAGATGTGTAATAATAAAAAATTGTAAAACATGTAAAAAATCAGAAAATATAGCTATAAAATTTCCATGAACATGGTATTTAAAAAATTATTGTCACATTAATGAAAACTTAGTACTGGAACATTAAAATTAAACAAGTATTCTGTTTTAGAATTCCAAAACCCATTAATATATTATGAGAGACATTTTCCTAAAATTCAGATTCTCTTATAACATCTATTTAGTATCTCATTATTTAATAAATATGACTTAACTGCGAACGTGCTTCAAAAAGATTTCAGAGTTACACGATTTTACATTTTTTATGTAAGAATTTGGATTTTTTCCAGAAATCTAATGTTAAACGCTTTTCCAGGGAGTACGAATAAATTATTGCTGAAAGATTTTTTTTTTAAATTCTTCAAAAATTATATCTCATTATTATTTTATGAAATAAAGGAAATGTTCTGAGTTAATTTAAGGTAAACGGTAGGTAAGGTAGTGGACCACTTATGGAGATTTATCTAATTATTATTAAAGTGATAGTGAATTCCAAAAGATATATATATATATATTGTGGTTCAAATTAAAATTTTCCTGTTTGGGACGCCCTAGCAAGAGAAACAGAAGATGTAACGTCTTCATATTTCGAGGCTATACATATCAGGCCATGGGAAACTGATTGGTGCAAAAAACATTTTTAGTTCAAACAAAAGCCGCAAGGGGAAGATGAGGCGCTGCGATCGGTTTCGGGTAAGGAAAACGTAACATGACCAAGGGTGTAAACATCTATGTGCCAATGGGCCGATTCCCACCAATACATTTTATTAGTATTATTCGTTTAAATTTTATTAGTATATGCTCCCATTAATTTTACTAGTATTCTTATTAGGCGAGGAATACTAAAAATTTAGCGGTGGAAATTAGACCATTTTCGCCTTCATTTCAACACCATTGAATATGTCGCAACCTATAAAGAACATAATACGAGGTGTGGTTAATTAACTTTATTATTTCATTTTCCTACCTACAAACTGACAATCCTAAAAAACTGTTAGCGACAGCACAATCGGAACACACGCGCGCGGTAAGACAAAGCATACAAAGTTTTCACAGGTCGGATTCAATTGGTCATTCTTGCTTCAGAGCCAAAACGTGAAACCGTGTCACCGAATGATCACTGCGGCGTGTGACTGATCGGGCGCGATGTTGCGTACTTACAAGAGGATCTGTTTCTTCAAGTCCGCCAGATTTCCTATGTTTCATCGATAAACTTTATCTTTGAGGAACCCCAAAGCCAAAAGTCGCACGGGGTCAAATAAGGTGAACATGTAGGCCATCTTCTAGGAAATGCGCGGCTGATAGCGCGATCCCCTGTAAAAAGGCATGGCAGAAATTTTTGGACCTTTTTCCAATGTGAGAAGGCTTGTTGGAATGTTGTTGTAGCGAGGCACCCAAGCTGTTATAGTTCTCAATTGATCACGCTTAGCAACATGTCCCAATAACGTGCTGTAGTTACAAAACAGGTTTTTGGTCCCTGAGGAGTGATTTCATCAAAGAAAAATGGCCCAATATAAAAAAAAGGTTCCAGTGGAGCCAATCCATACATTAACATGCGGAAAATGCAGTGTCATTTATTGGATAAGGTTAGGGTTCTCAATAGATCAGATACGGCTGTATTGTGTGTCAGCTGTTCTGCATATGTAAAAGTGAACGTCATCGGTCCAAATGATGTTCCACGGTGAATTCTTATCAGCCTCCATCCTTGCGAAGATCGTTAAAGCGAACATTTCACGAAGGTTGTTATCGCCAGGTTTTAATTTTTGGAAGCGACGAATCTTATACGGATAGGCATTGAGTGCTATACGCATGCGCCACCATACGGTACTGTATGGAAAATCCGATTGCCTTGATACGGCTCGCATACTGGATGCTCCTGCTGTGTTTGTACTGGCCTGCTCAACAACAGCGGTTGCGACGTCATCCATTACCTGCGGTATCTTTCTTTTTCGTCCCCGGCCTGCTTGAACTGCAAAGCTACCAGTTTCCTCAGAGCGTTTGACCATTCTCCGCACAGCACATGAAGTCACTGGACCCGTACGCAAAGACTTCTGCTGTCGGTACAAACAAAGCGCTTTGGCAGTGTTAATGTCATTTTGGTAAAAAAGCGCGTTCAGGAAACGAGAGAACCATTGGGGTTGTATCAGAATGTTTCGAACCTATTTGCATTTCTTTTTATCTGTTTCGACGGACTTTTAGCCCGCCTCTTATGCAAAATTTGTTCGTAGGTACAGCGCGCGTAAACAGATAAGCAAAATATATAAGGTGTCAGTAATTAACATTTTTAAAAAACTTCCCACCACTAAATTTTTAGTGTTCCTCGCCTAATAATAATACTATTAAAATAAATCGGAGCATAAAATTTAAATGAATAATACTAATAAATTTTATTGGTGGGAATCGGCCCATTAGCACCTAGATGTCCACACCTTTGGACATGTTACCTTTTCCTTGCCTTAAAATCGTTCGCAGCGCCTCATATTCCCCCTAGCGGTCATTTTTTGAACTAATTTTTTTTGGCGCCAATCAGTTTCCCATGTTCATATAAGTATATCCTCCAAATAGGAAGACCTTACATCCACAAAGTCCTAACCTTCATGTATCAGAATAAAAAATTAAAATTTCGAAATAATATTCTTTGGAAAAAAATAATAACTTCCTGTATGCTCCAATAGTGGACATAGTAAATTTCTGTTGGATGAACTTTTCGAGGAAATATAAAGAAAGAGGAACTGAAACATCCTTAAAATAGTGAAGGATCAACTGTAACCGCTTTCACAGGGGTTGGTTACCGCCTGGGGAAACTTCCACCAGTAAATTTAAGTAGACATTTTCTGTTTATTCAAACGCCTTATTAATGAAAATTTTCAATTAAAAATAATGTCAAAATCTGATATTCATTTTCACAGGTGTAAGTTTACTTCAGCGGTAGTAGTTCCGCCATATTGTGACAACGAAGACAACTTCCTGTGAACGTCAGTGAAAATATTAAAATACCTGGTCAGCTGACACTTGTAAAAAAAATATTTTTTTTTAAATGATATTTGTGAAAGAAATTTTCTAAGAAAAGGCGCGTAAATAAGACAGAATTTTCTATTAAATTTTACTGGTGGAAGTTTTCACAGGCGATAATCAGAAACTGTGGACAAAAAAAAAAAAAAAAAAAAAAAAAAAAAAAAAAAAAAAACAGTTTTCCATCTTGTGACAACCTCCTCAGTTACTTCAGTAGAAGCTGGTGGGCAATACACTGCATGTCTCCTCCGCTTTCTTAATAATTCCATTGAAATTTTAGGTTTTCGAGTTACCTAACAAATTGTTTATAATGTAATAGAATATATGAACGGAAGTTTAACCTTAAATGCGCGATTTTTTATTTTGTTTCGAAAAAATTATATATGTTTCTCTGAAAGGTTTATTACACAGGAAAAATAGTGAAAAAAAAATCAGAGGTACATTTTTCGTATAATACGCAAATCTTTTCTTATGTTGACCATCTGCAATATAAGTAAAAACTACTGTCGTGCGGATGTTTTACTCTAAAATAGTGCAAATTAGTAAATATTTTAATAAGTATGTCTCCAAATACCTTATTTTATATAATTAATTATTTTATAAAACTTTAACCCTTTAATTTCCGTGATAGAATACGTTCTAGAAATTACGTAGTTCAGAGAATCTGACTTTAAACCAGAAAGTTTCAATGGTTAACTTCGCTTTATTTAAATACGGGATGTCTGTTATTAACTAAAGCAAAAATTTCTATTTTAATATTTTGGTGAGAATTAGGTATATACGAATAGAAAATTCTATTAAATTCAAAACACTGTTGTTTGCATATATGCAAAGCTGCGCGCTATTCAGTTAGTTCAAAACTGAACTTTTAGTTCATAACTTTTAATTCAGAACTGAAAACTTTTAGTTCAAAAAAAAAATATATATATATATATATCAAAGAAACAATGTTTTAAATAAAAATTAATGAAATCTTAATGAAATGTCTAATTATTTTCCAAAAGCTAAGGATGGCAAAAATCTGCTTACAAGGAGGGAGGGGGTGAGATATAGGAGAGATGGGGATTCAAATTTAAAGGTTTATTCAGTTATAGGAAAACAGAGTATTGCAGAGGTTTATTTTATTTTTTTAAAGCAATTTGTCACTACTTCGGTTCCATTTCCCATCTATTTTTCCTATTGGCTGTTACCTGCATTTGTGTAAGCATATCACTCATTTTCGTGTACATGTTATTGTGTTTCTGAAAAACTCAAAAATCTTTTGTTTATAGCATACAGAGTTTTCAACTAAATTTAACACAGCTTTCGAAAAACCTGACAAAGAACAGTAGCAACAGTATACTGCAATTAAAACATGAATATATTAAATATTTGTTGAGATATTGGCATTGTTATGAAATAATTTTTAAATGCGTTTGCGTGTAAGAATACAAAATTTTTATTTCATAATTTCATAGCCAGCTATTTTGGGCAACTGCTATAAAAAGTCCTGCCAAATACAGTGAAACTCATTTAAGATACGCCCGCTTAAGATACGAATTTCTTCCGGTCCCTTGAAAAATGCCTATTAAACCTGTGTAAAATTACCCGCTTAATATACGTACGGATAAAATACGATTCCGCTTAAGATACGAAGAAAATTTGTATGTTCATGTCAAAAACCCGCTTTATATACGAAATGGTGTATGTGCAGTCCGTTTACTACGTGTCTTTAGGACAAAAGGGAAGAAGAGCAAAGGATTTCCTCACCAAATAATTATTCTTACATACATCTAGTTTGTCGTTTTAAAAATAATTACGGAAATTTATTATTTTTCCTCTTTGAGTATGTAATATTTAAATTTCTGTTTTGCAAAGATTAACATGAATTTTGTTTTATTATTTTTTATTTAATTTGGTAGAGAGTATTGAATAAAGACACTTTTGTTTTGTTACTGTACAAACAGTAACACAATAAATTTAGAAAGTGAAAAAAATGCCATTCTTTATTTCAAAAGTGAAAAAAAAAATAAAAGGTTGTCCTTTATTTCAAAATCTTAAACTCATATTTTCTAGACTATCAAAAAATTGTTAGAAAGAATTAAAATAAGAGTTACAAACAGTTAAAACATGTTGATAATAATGTGTACTGGCTGCGTATGCATTACTATTCGAGAACCTGTGAAATTCGGATAAGATACGATCCCGCTTAAGATACGAAATGTCCTCGGTCCCTTGATTCGTATTTTAAACGAGTTTCACTGTATTGTGAAAATTCAGAAATATATAGTAGGTTGGTTGAAAATTTGGGAAAAATTCCTTATAATAAAGCTATTTTTAGAAAGCGACTCACTATATCGCCCTATCTTTGTGAATTTTCGCGATATTTGGCTGGGCTTTTTAACCCTTTCCGGCACAGTGTGCCCGGGTCCGCATACCTAATTTTAATTCCAAACTTACAAACGGCACCAAGAATATTTTAATAAAATTTTGCATTAACAATGAAAGCGTAAAGTAACAACTTTCTAATTTCTAAAAAAGTCGTATGTAAATTCAGGTGTGAGTCGATGATTTCCTCATTTTACAACAAAATTTGCCTGTGCTGGAAATGGTTAAATAAGTTCGCCTAAATAGCTGACTACCAAATTATAAAATAAAAATTGTAGAATCTTCCACGCATGCGCAGTTAAAAATTATTTCATACAAATACCCATATCTCATCAAATATTCAATATATTTATGTTTTAATTGCAGTATACTGTTGCTACTGTTCTTTGTCAAGTTTTCGAAAAGTTGTTTTAAATTTGGTTGAACTCTATATGCTATAAACAAAACACTTTTGAATTTTTCACAGACATAATAACATCTTCACGAATATGTGTGCTATGCTTACACAAATGCAGGCAAACGTTGAACATCACCCAAATAGTCATTGAACACAGTGACGAACTATTTTCATCATATTTTATTACATAGGTGATCTCAAATATTATTCTATTATAAAATGTATTACTAGATTGAGCAAAAAGTTCTGGGAAATTTTTGAAAGTTGCGTTGTTATTCGCAAATTAACAACAAAAGCAACAAGGACTATTCTAAAAGTAGGGACCATCCCAGTCCACGACTTTATGCCATCGTTCTGTCAGAATGCGGGTTTGCTGGAAGTAGCTTGGCGGCTTCTTCGAATCAAAACACTCTTGGCATGCTTCTTCAACTTCATTAACCCCTTAACGCTCGAATTAAATTGCGGTTTAAAAATTCAAATTGCTTATTGTCACCAATTTTTTCAAAAAGAAATATTCACCTTATTTAATGACAGGTAAAACGACACTAAAATAAAGCCAATTACACTATTTTATAAAACTGGTGGGAATAGAACAAACTGAGTAAAAGCCCGTGAATATGACGGGAGCGAGAATTAAGGGGTTAAAGGATTCAAATCAACGGCCTTTGAACAAGAGTTGCATTGATCGAAAGAGGCCATAATCGAATTCCTGAACTACTATTATAGATATACTACTAGTACTCATATATACGATACAAATTCTGGTAACCATTATGCTAAAAATTTCCCAGAACTTTTTTTCTCAACCTAATATTACCACCCTAATACTCCTCCCGAATAAATTTTCACCGATAAATATAAAATCAAACATGTTCTTTACATCCCAGAAATTCAAGAACAATTCGCCCATAATTTTGGTAGATATTCGATAAACCATGTACAATGGAAAGCATTCAGTCCCTGTTCCTTAACTTTTGGAGGCCATTGAACATAACTGTCAGTAAATAATTAGGCATGTCGCTATTTTAACTCCATAGACACACATTTGTTTCAGGGCGACCACTGGCGTTTTTTTAATTTAATTTCCATCTTGCACCACTTTCTCAAAACAAAAAACTCTCATAGATCATCTGACAACATGTTCAAGAGTAATATACTAAAATTTTTTTCTTTAAATAGTGGCATGAATAGAATATAAAAAATAAGTACCAGTGTACAAATGCATGAGGAGACTCAGTCTTCAAATGTATCAAGGAGTTAATAGAAAATGACATAACTGAAGAAAAAAAAACAGTACAGATGTTTTAATTTTTTTTTTAATAAACAATGTTTTTTCATTAATAAAAGATTCTTAAGTATACTTTTTCCTGTGATTTTTTACGTTAATGGTTTTATTTATATAATTCCATTAGCATATAACAAACTCAAAAGTGTCAATTTAACATCAGTGTAATAACGTAATAATAACGTAATATAATAACGTAAATACATTGGAAAAACATAGTTACAATTTGACCTCTTACAATTAACATCTACCACTGTGCCGTTTTTCCAAATAAAAATATCAGTGTTTAGTTTTTAAAAACTGACTTTATTTTAAAAATGCCGATTTTTAATTTATCTCTCTTTTTTTTTAACCCTTGAGAGGCAAGCAATTGCGTTTGTGTAATGATGAATTCCCACCGGAAATTGAGAAAAAAAAATATTTCAAAATACGGAAAATCAAGTTTACGTCTTTTTTTTCCCCACCAAAGTTAGAAAAGTAAAATTTCATAATTTGTTTCTGTTGCGAATCTTCATTAATCGTAGGTGGGATAAAATATATCCCACTGCCTCTCAAGGGGTTAAAGGAGCAATGTTTAGAGGATCTTTTTAAGAATGTATGAAACATTACAAGTATTATTATTTTTTCATATAACGGTGTATTTTTAATGAGTTATAATTAACACTACAACGACCGGAAATTTTACTCAAGTTTCGTAGAAATATTTTACACCTGAATTTTTATTTAAAATTATTTGACTGATTTATTGAACGTAAATCTGCGTTTTTAAAATTTAACTTATTTTGTGAAAGAATTCTGGTTCCAGTTGACATTCAATCATATGGTTGGAGTCGAATCGATTCCTTCTGGGCGTTCTAGTGTTAAGAGTACACTTTGTAGTGTAAAAGAGGTAGTTATAGAAATGTTCAGAGAAAAAAATCAGTTTCTTCTATGTGAATGTTTAAAGTCTTAAAAATTAGAGGTTTAAGCTGAGAAATAACAGTTTTGTGTTATGAATATAAACGTGAATATACCCTACTTATATTTACTACACCAAAATCATAATGCTTAAGAATGGATGAATAAAGGATTTCGCTACTTCTTTAACCTTTAACTGATGTCACGCGGTCTCTCAGACCCCGCGACTCCCAGATGTAAACACTTTTACAACTTTTTACTTTTCTGTACTGAAGTTAAATAATATGATTAAAATACTTTTTTCATGCAATTTAATTCACATGCTCCTAAGAGAAGTACAACGATATTGTTAGGACAAAATTTAAGTAAATTCAACCATTTGAGTTATTTTTTTATTCATTTTATTCGAGGGGTCTGAGAGACCGGATCACATCAGTTGTGTGACAAATTTTAGTCAAATCAGTTAAAAGTTAATTTTCGTAGTGCGAGTGCCTGTTGAGTACAAATTTATTTTCTAACGAAAATAAAATAAAGTTTTCGTTATTTGGAATTCTCAGTAGTACAAATAGCGCACTAAAGAAAACAAGAGTAATTCATCTGTAAAGAATATATATTGGTCTAGTCAAGTGAGCAGATGAATCAAATTTTCTTGTTTTATGTGACCATCATGGAAGGCATGGTAAGCAAACGTTACCGTATGATTTGTCAGTTCTTGATTTTATTACCTTAGAAGTATAGTACATCAAGATAACAAATGTTTAGAAACACGATACAATCCTATAGAGAAGTGGTATGCATGGAAACATTCTCATATTTTAGCCTACTACTCATTCTGCCCGAGAGGAAATGCCACGAACTGACCAATAAATTGATAGCAGCGTATTTTTGCAAATGCAAACAGGAAAATTTAGGAATATTTTAACAAGTTGTTAGCGTTATTTTTGTTCGCGAATGTTTGATTTTAACGATTTTTGGGGGGATTAAAGTATATACCTTCGGGGTCACATCACACAGAGAACATAGTTCAATTAAATTTCTTTTAAACAGCTGTACGGATATTTTTTTTTTTTTTAATTTTTGAGTTAAGTTATTGTCTATTAACACTTTGGGTACATTTGATGACTGAGACTCGTCATGCATTCGTCTTCTGGCGTTTATTTTTTTATATTCTATTTAGACCACTATTTAACCCTCTGAGGGACAATCAATAATATCTTTGTAATATAGAATCCTCATCAGAATAATCGAAAAATTTTATTTTTGAATAAGGAAAAGCAATTTTCCCCTGCCTAAACGTCATGAGTGATTTTTTAACAAACTTTGTATGCATTTCACTCATTAAATATTGTTGCTTATATGTATATATCTGTCTCATATCTCTCCCTACACATCTCATGGAAACACACCTCGAATCACTTTCATTTGAATATCCTTTGTAATATGGACTAATATAATCTTCAATAATTTGTATTGGTTTCCTTTATTTAACTTATGTACGTTTTGAGAAAAACGTATTTGACAGATAGTTGCGCCGGCGCATAATTCCCCGATTACCTCAAGGACAGAAACTAAAGGCGCTCTATATTGCACTCTGATGGTAAGCATTATTTCCTCACATGTTGCTCGGACGATCGGCCATGAGGGCCATTTTCCTATCCTTTTCCAAATATAACCTTTCTGGTGGTAGTTGATTAAAAAGAAATGCAAAGGTTTGAAATTTTGTTATTGCGCATCCCTGAATGATTCATTCCATAGTATAAGCCTGCATTCTGTTCATCACTAGTTCACACTCGATCTGCTTTTTGAATACCAATAATTTCAAAGTGCATTTTGTTTTTATATTTATCATATAAATTTTGTAGATATCGAGCCAGAACTTTATGCTTCTTGAAAATGTTGTAAAACCTCCCACGAACTTTTTTCTTCGAGATACTGGTACTTATAAAGCAGGCCAATAGGAGTCTTGAGTGGAAATCATTTTGTAAAAGTTACATTTCCGAACAATATCAAAATTCAGAAAAAAATATTTATTACTGTTGACATTTTATGATTAAATAAATTTCGAACGTATCTTGCTTCATTAGAAAATAATTTCTTCAAGACTTTTAATTAAATATGATCACTGTAACAAAGATGTTAATTTTTACAAAATATGTAAATGAAAGTTATTCAAGTGTTTTAGATTAATTTAATTAACATACTTTGGTAAAATCACTTTACTGACATAATTTCACTTATTAGCACGAAATTAATTGGCATAATAACTAATGAAACATTATTAGGGTAATTGGCCTTGTTCAAGTGTTATATATCATAATTAGAATGATGTATAGATTAATGTAATTTCAAAATGTTAAATATTGTTCTATTCATAATTTCCAACAAATTCTGGAAGTTATATGTTACAATATTAAATCATATAATTTAATTTTGTTGGTGTGTGGTAAAAATGTAAAAATACATTTTTTTTTAACTAGAAGACAATGTGCTATAAATAATTTTAACCCTTTGCGGTCTAGTTTCGGCAATAGTAGCCCAAGCATGGTATATATGTTTCTATTGTTATATGATTCTATTATTATATTATATCGCACCACTATATTTTAAATGTACAAATTTTAGTAGTCTCTTGCACATGGCAGTTAAAGATGTTCCTTAAAAAAAAAAAACGATGCAAATTGAATTAATTTGTTTAAGAGGTACATGGAAGGAGTACTTTTACCGTTAACTCTTTGGTAAATTTCTCCAAAATTCCAAATGTCACATTGGAATCAGTATCTTTCAAAGAAAAAAATTCGGTTTACGAAATACATGGAAAAAAAAATGCATTAAACCTTTTTCAGCATGGAAAAAAAAATGCATTAAACCTTTTTCACATAAATTTGGTCGAATATTCCGGTGTCATTGTGACATTTTTTAATTAAAATTAAGTCGTAGAAAATTCAACAATCAGAGCTCAAGGGGTTAGCGGTTAAAATTATAAATGTATTCAGAAGATTAAAAAATGTATCAACACAGAGCATAGCCAATTCCTTTAAAAAAAATCTTTCTGCTTGATTGCTACGACATTTCTTACATTTCATCTTCATTTCCCTCATTTAATCTCTTTAAATGAGGCGAATTTTTCAATTTGAAAAAAAAAGTGGTAGTAAACAATTATCCTGAATTTTTATAAAAGAAGCAGACTGGCAGCACTGAACAAGTAGTACTTTGCATAGTGCATATTTTTTTCTCATTATATTTCCCCGATTTTTAAAAAGTCGACAATCTCGTGTTTATTATTTTTTGCTTGATTTTGTATTATGATACTCAGATTTTACATTAAACGCAAAGAAAAATATGAAAAGAAACTAAAAGCGATTTTTAAAGTAGTTAATATAAATATATTTAATATCAAATTCTCACTTACATTCTTTTAATTTTGTGTTACGTTTCTAAATAGGGGAAACTGGGGATGCATGTGCCTGATCATAAAGTATACTAAAATCAATATGTAGAGTTTTAAAATCTGGCAACACATTTTAAGATACTCAGATAATCTAGCAACATAAAATTATTTAAAGCCATTTTGTTTCAATATGAAAAGGAAATATTTAATTGTTGCAAGTTCAACTTTTTAAAAGGATTTTAACCCCTTAATTCTCTCTCCCGTCATATTCTCGGGCTGCGTCTTTTACTCAGAATGTTTGACTCCCCCCAGTTTTATAAAATAGTGAAATTGGCTATAATTTAGTATGGATTTACCTGTCATTAAATAAGGTGAATATTTCTTTTTTATAAAAGTGGTGCCAATAAGCAATTTGAATTTTTTAACCGCAATTTAATTCGAGCGTGAAGGGGTTAAAATTTTATTTTTATTTTATATTCTTGAAAATTTGATAAATTGAATTGTATATTGTTTTAAAGCATAAACTTTACTATTTCTAATATAACTTCTTTAGCAAATTAGTTATTTAAAGCCTAAAATATACATTTATGTTTTAAACACAAAATGGGGGTACTTGATCCCCTTTTTTCTAGGGATACTTGATCCTATAGGGATCATGTATCCCCAAATAGCTAAATTTTTAATACAAACAGAAATACTTCAGTTTTGTTACTAAATTCAGAACATTAGCATCAATTTATCAAACGGTGTTTCTGATAGTTTAATTTTATTTAAAATACTACAAGAAAATCATGCATTACTGTAGGTCAAGTAGAACAAAAAGTGGTACTTTTTGAATACGAAGAAGAGGCACGTTTATCAATTCTCTGTACCGGAAAATGTTGATGAAAGCATAGTTGATGAGTCAGGTTGCATTGTTATGTTGCCCAATCCACTTATGGAAGGAGGAATCTTAAGAACTACTACAACTATAACCTTTAACTTTGCTTTTTCAAAGTTTGAATTTACCGGCTGATAATGAGGCTGTGTCATTATTTTTTGAAAGATTTATTCATTACTTTTACATTGTATTATTGTACACTTGTATTATTTATTAAAATAAAGTTTTAACTATTTGCTTATTTATTTCTAGCTCTTGTTTCGAAAGTTTCATTTTAGACTTTTTTTAATTAAATTGTGTTTATAGTTTTTATAAATATCTACACGTCAAGTCATCAACAACGTATTTAAATATTCATCTTGTAGTCATAAATGAAGGAAATAAAAGTTATATGTTTATCACTAACTTATAATACTGCAATGTATGCATATTAGCTTGCTTTTTGACAATTAGCAAGTATCCCCAACGATAGGATCAAGTATCCCTTTAAGTAGGGATACATGATTCCCCTTTTAAAAAACTGAAAATGCAATTTTCTGAAATTAATTTGTATTTTATACCAAGAAAATGTTATATTCTATAAGAAATGGACACATGATTATTTTGGTAAAAAAATTTCTTAAAAATGTCAAATGACAACTGAGAAAAAGTAAAAACAGAAAGTGGGGATCAAATATCTCCAATTACCCCTATGTATAAATACATTTATCTATCTTCGATTTTAAATTGGTAACACTTTAAAAAATTACATATGTAGAATGATACAGCTATGAAAGGAAACTAAATGTTTTGTTAATACAAGCGTGTATTAACTGCGTAAAGTCTTGGCGTAATTAGAGAATTAATTAACAGAACTATGCCTGTACCAAACCTTTACAAACGGACTGCACTTCCTATGGGCTGGGATCCATTTATCTTAAATGGACAATAGAAAAATCTACCTCTGCTGTGAACAAAGATGAGGCTAACCTAGTCTCAACTTCAGATTTTTCCAGCTGTGCGAAAAATCTCCACCTCAGGAAGGGGTGCTGTAAGCTCTTGGCGTAATTAGAGAATTAATTAACAGAACTATGCCTGTACCAAACCTTTACAAACGGACTGCAGTTCTCACGGGCTGGAAACCATTAATCTTAAAGGGACAATAGGAAAATCCCTCGAGATATTTTAGTTTCTATGTCCCGTGACATTAAATTTCGTCACGACCCGTCCCTTGTCGATCGATTTCTTCTTTGGCAGACCTTCTCGTGCAGAGAGTTTCAGCATCTAGGAGACTCCGAATGACAACACGGTGCCGGGAGGAGAACAAAAAGGGCCTATCAGAGTGCCAGGACTTCGCCGAATCGAAGAGGGTACCTGCCCAGTGTTGCCAGTTGGCTACTTCTTTTAAATTCAGATTTCTTGATTGCCACCACTTTTTTGAAACTGTAAAATTACCTTTGTTTGCGCCTTAATTAATGTTTCATTAAATAAGGCTCATTTTACCATTTCAAAAAACTGGTGCCAATCAAGAATCTGAATTTTAAAATAGTAGCCCATCTGACAACACTGTACCTGCACCGCCGGTTTGGAAGGAAAAAGAAGATGGAGAGATGGGAGAAGTTTTTTTGGAAGGACTGGATTACAGTTTTTGGATTCTCGCAGACAGCACCAGCTGGCGAAATCCATTTCTCCGAGAGACTTTCGGTCTCTATAATATATTGACTGGCCATTTTGTTTTTCGTGGCCAGCTAAACAACTAGCAAGTCCTATTTAGTCAGGAAACATCAGTCTCTTGTGTGAACAAAACTTATGTATTTGTCCTGAACTCTGTGGCTAATGACTCTTCGTATTGTAATTGATAAACGTATCCAGATTTATGCTTGTATAAACCTTAATAACCCAGAATAAACGTGGTCGAAATTTAATCTAGAGTGATTCCTGTCTTCAATGCTACCAGACAATTTTGGAGACACCGAATCCATTACAACGGCATTAAGTAGATTGCAAATATTAAACGAAGAGCATTTTGCCATTCTGTATGAGGACGGGAATTTCTAAACTCGCCTTTTCCAGAAAATCAATTTTTGAGAAATCGCAATTAACCTCTGACTGCGTCCATTGGTTTTCATTATAAACCAAGATTTTACAATGTCAGAAATAGACGATAAAACTAGTTTTTTTGTTGATTGTACTGTTTATTCGATGCAGGTTCACCAATAGAATAGAATGACAGACAAAACTCGATTTTGTTAATTTTCGACAAAACGAACTTTTGAAACTTATGTGCACGCGTATATTAGATCTACCGGAAAGTTCTGTCGATAATGTTATTTCAGGCCTACTGGGCTCTTATTTAAAAAATCAAGCAATATATATCAAACCTACGTTAGAAGTATGTATGCGTTTGTAAAATAAAAATAAGAATTAAAATTTTTATAATAAGATATTTACAAATACAAAGGGTAAGCTCAATTCATTGGGAATAAAGTTCCATTTTATTTTTCTGACTGAAAATTACTTTATGCATAAGAACCTTAAATATACTTTATGTTTTGCTACACACATGTTTTTAAACTTCACAGGATAAATAATGGCTAATTTATTTAACACTAGAACGGCGGCGAGGGGTCATTTTGACCCTTGACAAATAAATACATGTCGATTCGAACCAGAAATTTTTTTTTATAATATAAGATTAGTATATGCTGCACGAAAATAACTTAAATAAATAAGATAAATAGTTTTAAATAAAAATTCGGATGTGAAATATTTTTATAAAACTTGAGTAAAATTTCCCGCCGTTCTAGTGTTAAGTACAAAATACCATATGTTAATAATATGTATGCATTAAAAAAAAAATCACTGTATAAATTTGCACATTCCATTCTTAATTTAAGCATTCTACGAAAAAGATAAATTTTCAGAAACTGTTTACAGGCGATTTTTTTCGTTAAATATCTGCATTCTAAATATTTTACTTGCGTTTAATCCCTTAACGGTCGCATTAAATTACGGTTTAAAAAATTCAAATTGCTTATTGGCACCACTTTTTTGAAAAAGAAATGCTCAACTTGTTTAATGACAGATAATATGATATCATAATAAAGCCAATTACACTATTCCATAAAACTGGTGGGAATCAAACAAATCTGAATAATCTGAAAAAAAAAAAAAAAAACACAGCCCGTGAATATGACGGGAGCGAGAATTAAGCGGTTAAATGAAATTGATTTTTAATTTTTATTTTGGTGATTACCCTATTATGAACATTAAATAAGTGATTAACGAAATGCTTTGTTGTGTTTAACACGTTCACGCCGGTGCGGTGGCTCACACTCGATTGTCTCAGAGCTGCAAAGTCTCCGGCTTTTTGGATACCTGTATTTTAATACAGAAAATGTTATTTTATTTAATTAGAACAATTGGGCGATTTATAGGAACAACATTTTTTCTATAACAATAGTGGTGTGCAAAAAGCCGGAGACTTGACAACTATCAGACAGTCGAGTGTGACCCACCGCGCGGGTGTGAACGTGTTAATTAAGATATGCCGCCTGATATTTACACATTAGCAGAGAAAAATAAAAGAAATTTATATATACAGCTTAAATTTCTGACAAAAATTTACAAAAAGCTAACTCGTTCATAAAGTAACTGTGTTTCTCTAAAGTTGAATTCTCATTAGAATTTTCAAAAAAATATATACAAAATAGGACAAAAGAGGAGTTGTTTCCTTTACATTAAAATTATAAAAGGAAAATTTTACTGAAATATTCTGGTATGATTCTTGAATAAAATGAAATGTCATAAAATATTTCTTGCCCTTTCGGGGTTTAAAATTCAAATATATAATGAAATAAATTACTGATAAGATAGAGAAACTGATCTTCTTGCTTTGTTTACAGATTGCGGAAAAATATAGTCAAAGACATCAGCAGTGACCGATAACAACAGAACATAAATTTGTTTATAAAATATCAAAAGATTAATAAAACCTTCCAATTTGTTTGTATTTAGAGTATTAAAATTACTTTTTAATTGGTGGAATAAAAAGTAATCAGCAATAAAAACGTTGGTATATTGAATAATGTAAAAACAATATATTTAACCCCTTAATTCTCGCTCCCGTCATATTCTCGGGCTGTGCCTTTTACTCAAATTGTTTGATTCCCACCAGTTTTATAAAATAGTGAAATTGGCTATATTTAAGTATCGTTTTTCCTGTCGATTAAATAAGGTGAATATTTCTTTTTCATAAAAGTGGTGCCAATAAGCAATTTGAAATTTTCAACCGTAATTTAATTCGAGCGTTAAGGGGTTAAACGACATATAATGAAATATGACTACTAAATCACGAAGAATCAATTTGTATAAAACATTAATGAAATGTAAAGTATGTCAAATGAAGAGAAAATACAGTAGAAAACTTTAAATATCCTTTGCTAAAACGAATATTATATTCGTAGTGACAGCGCAATGAAATTAAATTATAAGAAAACACCCTTTTTATTTATACAGTTATGTGTAATTCATTTTCTCAGAGATCGATACAAATTCGAAAATGAAATGTTGTTCATCCAATCAAAAGTTAATAAAATGTGAAATTATATATTTAAGGAGTTTGTTTACTGTCAAAAACATTTGAAATTGTAAAAACAAAAACAATTTTTTTAATAAATTTAATAGCATTCTGGATCAAAATATTCAATAAACGTTGTCATGGAAAAATCTTTTCAATCATTTTTATTAGAGCCTTTCAAAATTTAAGAAAATAAACTTCTTAAACGTCATAATAAATTAGTTTATTTTGGCGTTATTTTCATTCTTAATTTCGGAAAAAAGAGCAATTTTGGTGAACATTAAATGATATTATCTTTCTTATTGGAATGGTAAATAGCTTTTAAATCGAAGACTTTTAAATCAACGTTAGGGTAGATAAAAACTGAATTTATGTATATGTTTTCATTATTTATTTTGAATTCTTAATACTTTGAGGGGCAAGCAGTAATGTCTGTGTAATATTGAATTCTCACCGGATAATCGAAAAATTTTATTTTAAAATATGAAAAAGCAATTTTTATAATTTCGGCCACAAAGTTAAAAATATAAAATTTAGTTATAAGTTTCCGTTGCGAATCTAGTTTGTATTAGGTGGGCTCTCAAGGGGCTAACCCTTTATTTACTGCATTATGATCTACTTCAATTTTTTTTCATGTAATATTTTTTTTTCAGTTACTACAATGAAAATTAAAGGATAAACATAAAAAATACTCACCCGTGAGAAATTTAATTATTTAGAGGTAATTAATTAAAGTGGTACTATAACCCCTTAATTCTCGCTCCCGTCATATTCTCGGGCTGTGTCTTTTACTCAAATTGTTTGATTCCCACCAGTTTTATAAAATAGTGAAATTGGCTATAATCAAGTATCGTTTTTCCTGTCATGAAATAAGGTGAACATTTCTTTTTCATAAAAGTGGTGCCAATAAGCAATTTGAATTTTTCAACCGTAATTTAATTCGAGCGTTAAGGGGTTAAAGTACCGTCAGTACACTATGACTAATATATCCCTACAGAAAGTCCACAAGTTATTTCAAATGACACCAGAAAATATTTTCGATTTAATAAGTACGTGAAATATAGTCTTTTTCTTATTTACAAATGAATCGTTAGGCAAATTATGAGGCCAAACATTTATTTCAACTCTTTAGAATTGAAAAGGCTTTGCTCTTGAAAGGGTAAAAAAAAAAAAAAACTATTTTTTTTAAGGTTTCGATCTTGTTAGCAGTCCTTTAGTTATGCGACGTCTATAATCCAAGGACAACATGTTCTCTCACATCTCCACATATGCCATATATGAATTTACATATGCCATTTCTAGCATAGCAAAAACGGGTCAGTGCTACAACTTTTTCGATTTCCCATAAAAAAATAACAATGAAACAGTAAAGAAATAACAGGGAAATCATTACTGCATTACGTATTAGTAATTACATTTTAAAGCATATGAAAACGATGGATAACTACACAGACGAAAAGCAAACAAGAAGTTTTTCTACAACACCCAGTGTACTGACGGTACTTATAAGTACCACCGAGTAATTCAACTGTTAAATCAAATACACACACCGTTCACTTAAAATAGCTAGTCAAATTGTATTCTAAGATCGTAATGAACACAAAAAAATCCAACACTTATCTTATATCCTTTACTGTGTTTGCAGCAATAAAAAGACGAGCGTGACAACCGACACAAAATACATCGTCTTTGTCAAAGATAGCCTCCTTCCTCGCTAAAACAACAAACCTAGAACTACTGCTGCCATGTATCCGGATAAAGTATAGTTAAAGGAGTGTTTTTGCGAAGTATTATTAGAATATTGGTAATATTCACTACGGGATGGAAATTTAATGTGGGTGGTACTTATAAGTACCGTCAGTAGATAAAGGTTAAAGAAATTAATAGTTTTTCAAAACCTTGAAATTTCCATTTTAAAAAGTCTGTCTCAGGCGACTATTTTTATATTCCTCTGCAACAACGATTTAAAAAAAATGTGTAGTACTCTTCTGTTGCACATTATATGTGGCTGCGCCTCGAATGTCCCAAGATTCTGATATAAAAAAAAATGTGAATCAACTGAGGCTCATACAGTCCTCAGCAAAAGTTTAGACACTGATGGTTTTTAACCTTTAAATAAAAAATGCGAACACTTAGCTTACACAAATGTCTGTACAAATGTCTGTATAACTTTATTAACTTTAATATATTTCAAACGTTTTTAATTTAGGACATTACTTAATTTAACTGAAAAAATTGAAATTTGCATATTGCAAAAGTTTAGACTCTTTTGTGATTTTTAAGCAACTGTTCACAGAAAAACGCAAATTTAAAATTTATGACGTCACATGAATGAAGTATTTAACTGCACCTCGCGATAGTATCGGTTAGTGAAGATTTTGCGAGCTAGAAATTTTCAGTCAGATGAAGTAATTAAAGCATGGAAGCTGAAATCGAAAGGGAAGACTGTTGCAAAAATTTCAGCTACTTTGAATCGTCCAAAAATGTCTGTCTATTACGTACTGTCTAAGGGTGACTCTTTCAATGCAAAACATAAATCTGGAAGCCCTCGTGTGGCCAGAAAACGAGATTATAGAAGGATCCATAAACGGCTATCTAGACAAATGATGGCTGCTAATCGCATTAAAAGTGAGTCAGACCTTTCTGTGTCAACGGATACTTTTGTAGATGAATTATAGAAAGATATACATTAGTTTACATGAAAGTGATAAAACAACCAGCCTTGAAATCTCACAACAAAATTGACCCCTTTCCGTCGCGGAGTAATTCTGTGTATAAAACTGATGAAATAATGGACTGAAACCAGAATTTATAAACGAATTTATTAAGATATACGAATTTGCTTATTTTCACGTTCATTACAAAAGGGAATTTTTAATTAAATCTTCTTGGTGCCTTTTGTCAGTTTTGGAATTAAAATTAGGTGTCCTTTTTAAGCACACCGCCCTCGAAGGAATTAATGATTTGGGCGTCACTTTGTTTTAATTCTCATGTATCTCTGGAGTTTCTCAATGGTCGCCAAGCAGCGTAAGTCTACATACATACAGTGGAAAACAATTTACAGCCATTTGGTGAACTTTTAGCTCTTCCAAAGTATGTATTTGAGCAAGATAATGCGTCTATTCATGTTGCATACAAATCAAAAAATTAGTTTAACTTTGAAAATATTACTGTTCTTGACTGGCCCGCGTGTAGCCCTGATCTGAACCCAATCGAAAACTTTTAAGGCTTCATATCTGATACGGTTTATGCTATTTTTTGGCATTACTCCTCTGTAAACGAACTTCGATCTGCTGTTGAACGTGTTTGGCACGAAATAGACCCCAAGTGATGCAGGATTTAGTTTCTTCGATGGGAAGCCACATTTTTGCATTAATAGCAAACAATGTAGGTGTAGTTCGATTTTAATTTATGGATATTTTTCTGTTAACATACAAATTCTCTATACTTTTGCCACAATGTTAAATTTGTTTTTTTTTTGTCATTATATATTATGAAAAGTTTATAAATTAAAATTTATTGTTTGTGTATGAAAGATAAGTCCCCAGTAATATATGACAGTTGAGTTACAACACTTCGTTATATATTTCTCAGTACAGAAGCATAATCGATCATTGTCTAAACTTTTGCTGAGCACTGTATAATATATCCCACCGCCCCTCATGGGGTTAAACAAGGGTTGCAGTTTGCCCTCCAGTTTGATTTCGAGATTTAAATTTCAGACCGGAGGTTTAGAAAGAAGTATTTTTACTTTATGTAATCAAAAAATTTCTATTGTTTAATAAAGAAAAAGAAATACTACTGTTATTTTTTGGCACGAAATCGAATTTTCTGAATAAAAATGGAGGCCAATCTGGCAACATTGTCATAAATGCGCTAACGAGTCTTTAGCACACTTCTTCTTACAAAGGTTGCTCGCAATTCCCTAAGAGCCACAATTTCGAAAATCCGATGCAAATGTCGCTCTTGCGACAGAAATTTTAAATTCTGTAAAACAAATCTCAGAAAAAACCTAATACTAAAACATTCCCAGCATCCGCCCAATCAAATTCATCTGTAACTAAAGCTTTGCCTCCGACTCAGAAGCTTTTTGTCCTACATGAATTTTCAGGCTCTTTCCTATTGATACCCGAGATTTTATTTAACCTCTTGAGGGGCGGTAGGATAAAATATATCCCACCTAATTTAAACAATATTCTCACCAGAAAATTTTAACTAAATTTTATATTTTTAACTCTGGAGGAAATACATCGAAAAATTGCTTTTCTTTATTTAAAAATAATTTTTTTCGTTTATTCTGGTGAGAATTCAATATTTAGAGACATTTTTGCTTGCCCCCCAAGGGGTTAAATTTAACCCTCTCGCTGCGCAACCCCAAAGCGATATAAGTAAGCGTCCTATCTTAAATGGGAGAAGTAACCGCAATATTAAAAGCGAGGTCACATCAATCAAGGTCATGCGCCACGTAGCGGACGGAGTGTGAACTACAGGTAGATACCTAACTGTTTTCTTACTGACACCACTAAAATTGTAAAGTTTTTTTCATCTTGTTTAATAACTGAAGTCCCTCTGGTGAGGCGAAGAAAACTTTGTGGTGTCAAGTACGTCTGGATGTCCCTCTCGCTACGCCATTATTTTGCAATAAATGTGGCAAACAAAATTAATTTCCATGAGTGACTGAAGATTTAGGAAATACGCGCCACACTAAAAGCCCGCGTATGTGAATTATCACTCCGTCCACAAGGTGGCGCAACTGTGTTAATTTACGCCTGATTCCAGCATTAAGTTTGTTCGCTTACTTATAACGCTTTGGCGCAACCCTAGAT
Source organism: Maratus speciosus (assembly GCA_963932465.1). Lineage (NCBI taxonomy): Eukaryota > Metazoa > Arthropoda > Arachnida > Araneae > Salticidae > Maratus > Maratus speciosus. The sequence goes on from OZ010794.1 coordinate 241,297,551, forward strand.
ATACTCGGACATACATTTTTCCGTCTAATTAATACTATTTGGTTATTCCCACCAGTTATTGTTTAGCAAAAACTTTGGTTTAACCCTAGAACTACTGAAAATTTTACTCAAGTTTTATAAAAACATTCTACACCAGAATTTTTACTTAAAACTATTTAATTTGTTTATTTAACTTATTATTGTCTGATTTATAAATTTAGTTTGTTTTGAAGAAATTTCTGGTTTGAATAAATATTTTGAATGTACATGTCGGGTCCATTGGACCCTTCTGGTAGACAGAGGGTTAATGAGGACATTTTCCCTGATTACGATAGTCAAAAATTTCTGCTTTAACACGTTCACGCAGGCTCGGTGGGTCACACTCGACTGTCTCAGAGTTGTCAAGTCTCCGGCTTTTTGCAAACCACTGTTATTTTAGAAAAAAATGTTGTTCCTTTAAATATCCCAATTGCCCTAATTAAATAAAACTACATTTTCTGTATTAAAATACTGGTATCCAAAAGGCCGGAGACTTGCGAGCTCTTAGGCAGTCGAGTGTGACACATCGCGCCGGCGTGAACGTGTTAAACAACCGGTGATAAAAGATTAAAAATTCTGTAAAGGCGCTCATCGCTAAGAATTACTTATGTAGCGAGAGGGTTAAACAATAACTTAATGTAAGTTCATAAAATACCGAACGAACTCCGAAACCTCGAACCCATTCAAAGAAACAAAGATCCTATCCATAAACTTCTTGCCATCAGTAAAATGACGGCTGGTACCTCTAAGCTTTTTTCTCGGAGCGAGTCATACGTTCGCTTATGGCTCCTATTCAAAATTATATTCATACAGTAGTGCTCACAAGTATTTTGACAACCTTATATTCTCTCTTGTTTTATTTAATATAAAAATGTAAAAGAAAATATATCCACTGTAATTGAGAACACTATGACAGCAGTTATTGAAATGTATCAAGTTTCAACTTGTTTGTCGGCGCCATCGAAGAAGTATGACTCCTCCTTAGCTCAAAAGTATTTTGAAAATTAATTTGCATTTAATTGTTGAAGGTGTCAGTGGCGCTGAAGCTTAGATTAGTGTTTATATTGACATATTGTGATTATTTTTAAGGATCAGGAATGCCTAAAAGTAAAAAAAAATATTGAAGTGATTCTAGAAAAGCCGCTATAAATGTACATAAGAAAGGTAGACTGCAAGCAGAACTTGCTCGTTCTTTTAACGTGTCTCGGCAACTTGTTATTACATGGAATAAAGTTTTTAATAAACAGAAATACATCGAAAATAAGCCTCAAAGGCCCATCCGAAAAAAACAACTTGCAATGTTGACTGTATTATAAAAATGGTGTCTAAAAGTAATTATCGTAAGTCCGCTGTAATAATAAAAAGTGAATTGAAAGAAAATTACGGCATAGACATACACGTTTCATGAATCAAACGATGCCTAAACCTCTATGGTTTACATAGCAGAAGACCAGCAAAAACACGTTTGTTATCTACTAAGAATAGGAAGGCTAGAGTTGCATTTGTAAAACGGCATAACCATTTCAGGGGCAAAGCAATTCCATTGCTTTGAGGAAATTAATGATTGACACCGGAATTTGAAAACAAATTTATTTTTAAATATGAAAAAGCTATATTTCACACACATAATAAACCGAATTTTTTTTAACCAAAATTCTGGTGTAAATCATTAATTTCAACACTTCAGCAATAGAATTGCTTTGTCCCTGTAAGGGTTATGACATTTTACAAATGCAACTCTAGTCTTCTTATTCTTATTAAATTAGATACATGTGTTTGCTGGACTTCTGCCATGTAAACCATAGAGGTTTATGCGTCGTTTGACTGATGAAACGTGTATGTCTATGTCGTAATTTTCTTTCAATTGATTTTTTATTATTACAGCGGACTTATGACAATCACTTGTAGATATCATTTTTATAATACAGTCAACATTGCAAGTTGTTTTTTTTTTTCGGATGGCCACTTTGAGGCTTATTTTCGATGTATTTCTGTTTATTAAAAACTTTATTCCATGTAATAACAAGTTGCCGAGACACGTTAAAAGAACGAGCTAATTCTCCTTGCAGTCTACCTTTCTTGAGTACATTTACAGCGGCTTTTCTAGAATCACTTCAATATTTTTTACATTTCGGTATTCCTGATCCTTAAAATTAATCACAATAAGTCAATATAACCACTAATTGAAGCTATAGCGCCACTGACACCTTCAAGAATTAAATGCAAACTAATTGTGAAAATACTTTTGAGCTAAGGAGGAGTCATATTTCTTCGGTGGCGTCGAATGTAAACAAACAACTTGAAACTTGATACATTTGAATAACTGCAGTCATAGTGTTCTCTATTATAGGGACTATATTTTCTTTTACATTTTTATATTAAATAAAATAAGAGGTAATATAAGGTTGTCAAAATACTTTTGATCGCTACTGTATAATTTTAAAATGTATGGTCGCTGAAAAATTTCTTTTTTTGAAGGGGGAATTGGAACTTGCTTAACTTTTCGGTTGTTTAGAACTTGTGAAACTTGTTTATTTTTTCTATACTTTCCTATGTTTTTCTACTGCGAACTTCTTCATACTGTGAAACCCCGCCCTCCTGTTCTCGTCTAGATTCGGACTTGGAGCTTGAGGGCTTCTGTTAAGTATTCGCATTTTGCACTACAGCTATACACTTTTCTACTTCTTTTTCATTATGTGCTCGACATTTACTCATCAACAGGGCGTAGATTTGATTTTCAAATGGTAACCCCTTGTTCTCGTCACCTGCTCACTTATAAAAGTTCATGTGAAAGTTTATTTATTTATTTATTTATTTATTTATTTATTTTATTTTTTTATTTATTTTTTTTTTTTTTTGAGGGAGAGAGTGGTGCAAGTTAGATTAAAAAAAAATAGTTACTAATGGTATCCCTGTTATATGTAACATCACAGAACTTATACCAATGCTATTATATATTTGCTAACTACCGATTTAAAATACCACTATTTTAGTATACACTGAATCGTTTCGTATACTAGCAAAATGTCTGAGATAAAGTAAAGGCGATAATTCGTATACAAGATGTCCGAAAACTCTGGAAATGCTCGAATAACTCGAGAAATACAAATCAGATTGAAAATCGAAAAAAAAAAACGAGTTAAATATTTTTTAAAAAGCTGCTCAGCGATACCAAATTTGACCCACGGAACGAACTCCCTGAGGATCAGAGGGGGCCCAACTTTGAAATTACATTTCGCATGAATCATGTTACAAGTTTAACGCATGATTCCAATATTTGCGTGTGATATAAAAACCTTAATAAACTAAAATTAATATATATGATAGAAATAATGCAGTCCTGTGCATGTGTTATTTCTTCGTCACTTGTAGCAATGGCCGTTTTCATTTTGATAAATTCTAAAATACCGGAATTTGGTCGCATAAGAAAGACGCTTACCAAATAAAACTATTTCCGGTGAAACAAAAATAATGTAGCTCATGGGACAGTGGAACAACGTTGAAGGACATCTGGATTGCTTAGTAGGTTAACATCCAATCTAAAGATAGTTCGACAAAGTTAGATATAGGGAGAAACGAGAGAGAAAAAAAAGTTCAATTACTAAGGTAGAAAGGCTAGTAAATGAAATAATTAAAAGTTTAACAATATAAAAAATATAAAATAAAATGGGAAAATAAAAGAATTCCACCAGATCCACAAGAGGGATGTGAAAGAGCCCCATCATAAAAAAAAAGACTCTTAACAGAGACCATACATTTAGTTTAACAGAAATAGAAATTCTAAAAAGATAGCAGAATAACAGTTTTCTTTAACCCTAGATCTACCGGGAATTTTATTCAAGTTTTAATAAAACGTTCTACACCAGAATTTTTATTTAAAACTATTTAACTTATTTATTTACCTTATTTTTGTCTGGTTTATATACTTAGTTTATTTTAAAGAAATTTCTGGTTTGAATGAATATTTTGTATGCACCTGTCGGGTCCAATGGACCCGTCTGGTAGACGGAGGGTTAATAATAAAACTTGCGCAGGACAGGCAATGAAATTTTAAGTGTAGCAGCAGAGTGAGAGAATCTTAGTCTTCATCACCAATTAACACGTTGAGTACCACCATACAGATTTGCCAGTTTGGCCTCCATTTTTATCCAGAGTTTAGTGTTCATACCAGAAATAAAGGATAGTATCTTACGTTTTATTTAATAAAAGACATTTAGCGATAATATAAAGTAAAATATTTTCTTTCGAAATTTCCGGTATCAATTTAAAATTTCTGATCACTTTCGTTCCAGCTTTCTGGATCAGCAGCGTAAGTGTCAAAAGAGGATATTTAGGGCGCTTACGGTTGGCAGTGTCGGAGACCTCATAGTCTAGTAACTTTGCAACTATTTGATTTCGAATACTATAGACAGTTTTATAGAAGTTTTTGGCAAGTTGATTGATTCTTTTTCTGAGTAATGTAATGCCTAGGTCACTAAAGATGGTGACGTTTCTAAGATAACTGTGACTGTTTCTGATATTACGGAGGTGTTTGCGATGTGTTCTGTAAAGATATATCATGTTTGTTTTACATGTAAAGCCCCAGATTGGACAGGCATAATTTAGCATAGACCGATGCATGCATTATAGAGAATTAGTTTATGTTTTATTGAAAGATTTTTTCTTTTAAGGAGAGATGAAAGAGATTTAGAAATGCAATCGACATGGCCTTTGATATTGACGAATTGTTTTTTTTTGTTTTTTTTTCAGGATAATCTTTTGTCAATGGTAACCCTTAGATATTTTGCATGGTTAGACCGGGGAAAAGTGGTGTTATTAACATTAAGACGTTTAGCGTATGTTAATTTTTTAGAGACGTAAATAGCAGCAGAATTTTGTTCATTAACACTAAGTATATACACTAAGTAGGATACAGGGAGCAAGAAAATCGTCAATTGGTTTTGGAGGATTGTATAAGTTGTATGGGTGGTGAGCAGAGGCATACAATGTCATGCCGTCCCTGTGTTGCCAGTGGGCTACTTTTTTTCAATTCAGATTTCTTTATTGGCACCACTTTTTTGAAACGGTAAAATTCACTTTGTTTTTGCCATAATTAATATGTCCTTAAATAAGGCGCATTTTACTATTTCAAAAAAGTGGTGCCGATCAAGAATCTGATTTTTAAAAAAGCAGCCTAGCTGGTAACACTGTGCCGTCCGCAAATATAAAGCTTCTTTTTATTTGGTTGTTACTTGATTTTGTTCGTAAAATAAAAATTCTGTTTCGAAACAGATTTATTTTAGCCACAGAGTTTATGGCGGGAATTACGGAAATTTTCAGTATGGAATTTTTTTTCTAAGGTGCAACATTCACCTATGTGCTATTTGAGGATTAACAAAGAAATAGTTCAATTTAATGTATCAATCTTTCTGTTTAATAACAATCGTAAATACACTTATGCTTATACCAATATTTCATACACTGGTCCCATATTAATAAAATATGTAAGAACGGAAAATTTTATTAGACGTAAAAAGTTGTAAAAAGTAGTAAAACTTTTTCCATGTCTATAATCACATTATATTCTATTTAAAAAAGCACTAAATAAGTTAGCACATAGTATATATATATATATATATATATATGGGGCATTCTCACAATCTTTTGACTTCCATGTCTCTGAATAATAAATTTTATTTTAATACACTTTTTTGTGTTTTTTTTTTTTTAATTTCATATACTGGGGAACATCCCATTGCATGATTGCACAACAATATTAACGAGATAAATAAGTTTCGGATGATGTTGGGGGTCCAAACACCTGGAAAACTCCTATACCGTCCTGTGTCGCTGATGCTGATTTTTAAGTTTAAACTGTCTGGATAAAATTGTTTTAATAAAAATAATTCGATGTAATATTTTACTGAAACTGGAACTATTGTTTTATATAAATATGTAGCTAAAAACTAACCTGCACACATTTTTAGGGTTGTTATTAATTTTAAAACTCTGTCCCTGGGTTTTAGATTTCTTACCTATCCTCTTCTAAAATTATACAGAAAATCATTTCAGATGCAGCTACAGAATTGTTTTCGAGTTTTTTCTCATGCAGAAGTATGTTAGAGAAATAATATCTAAAATTCTTTGTCAGGAAATTTACTGTAGAATTTAAATCAGCATTTAAATATCAATTTCAAACATCGTGACTTTATTGGTAGTCTCACCGTCCCCAAGTTTTAATCCTGCACTTTTCGAGGTAAATGATAAAAAAAATCAATTTAATCCCACGTTAACAACTGTTTCTAAAAATCAATGAACATTGTGGCTATCACTTAGTCTTAACATGATTTTCCTAAAATTAGGTGGTGATTTTCCTTACCGTTCCATCCTTACCGTCCCTTTTTTTATCATTTCGTCCATTTTTCCCAATACCATCCCTTTTTTACCTTACCGTCCCTTCTTTAACACCCCTTTAAGACAATTTTATACAAAAAGTCAAATTCATTATAAGTAAAAATTTAGAAGATAATAAAAAGTTATAGGCGTAAAATGGTAAGGAAAATTAAACTCGCAAGTTTAACTTAAACCTCAGTTAAATAAAAAAAAATCACTGCTGAACATTTTTTTCCTTTATTTTGAATCATTAAGGCATTCGTCTATCAGATTAAAATGTTATTTTAGCAAGTTTAAGTTTGTCAAATTTTTTTCCCAAAAGTCAAAAGAATGTGAGGATGCACCATATATATATGCTATGCACTAACTCATTTAGTGCTTTTTAAAATAGAATATAATGTTATAATCGACATGGAAGAAGTAAAGCCAAACTTTGTTTAATTTATATATATATATATATATATATATATATATATATATATATATATATATATATATAGTTTATTCTTATTTTTATATGCTGAAGTAATCGTCGAAGAAAACACATAATTTTATTATTTAAAACTAACATTTTAATGTCAAAATTCTTTCTACAATGATCAGCTGATCAATGATCAATGTTCCCAATAATGGGCTGTCAGTCATGTCCTTTTCTTAATTTTTTGAAGAGTTTACTATCTTAGATATTGTTTTTTTATTATTATAAATATTGATTTTCAATTGGTATATTGGTTTTCAAAATGTATTCATTTATAGTTCGCATATAGTATTTTGCTATTGACAATCTATAATAACTTTATTTAAAGTGCATAAAAAAATAAACGCATATATATGTATATATATATATATATATATACTTCAGTCTGATTCTTTATATGCTAAATGTTCGTCAAACACATATTTTTATTATTTAAAACGAACATTTCAATGTCAAAGGTGTTTTTACAATAATCAATTTAAACGACTTCAAAACACACGACGAAAGTATAATTATATTATTAAATAATACACGTTACTTTAACAATTTTCCCTCATTAAATATCAACTGCTGCAATATAACATCGTACTCAAACATTTATTGACCAGTTCTTTACTTAATTTGTTTTAGCATGGAAGCTTTAAAGAGCGGTTAATGTAATGCAAAATATATTATCCTTTTCAAATTAACTTCTAATGTTCCTATTTAAAGATTGTAGAGACATAATTACATTGTTAAATATGCCGATTAATGACCAATGTATATTACTAAGTGCCGTGTTTTATGTAATATCGTGGGAAATTTGGACAATGGTCAAGAGCATTCGCTTTTGCTTTCAGCTAATGATCAGCTATGATCAGCTAATGATATATTACAAGATTTAAATTCTTTATCTGTAATTTTGTATTAATGCTCTTCGAAATAGGACTATGTAAGTAACAATCAAGTTTTATTTATCGATCCCCCAAAAAGTGAAATCATAAAACATTACATGAATTTAGAGATATTAGAACTTTAATTTCATTGCATTTTCTGTTTAAATTAAATTCTTTGCAGGTTGCATAATTTGCAATTTTAATGTCATATTTATAAGTAACATTTTATTATGCAGATTTATCAACATTTATTTATACGTATAACCGTATAAGTGTATATGAATTAATTTTTGAACCTATTATTTCTTAATAAACATTTGTTCAGCGTGCCTTGTTTAGTTTTTGGAAAATACGCAAATTTGAACTTTTAACTTTATCTGACTAAGTACTTTAACTATCAGTTTAATTTAATGTTCACTCGCTAAATTTTCACAAAAGTGGTTATCTTAATAACTTTTGTCAGCTTTATCAGCTTTAATCTTAATCGGATTCAGACTAAGCTGCAGAAATTTTCTGAATTTATAATATTAATGCAACGTTAATCCATGTTTTCTATATTACTGATAAGTGAAGCAAAGAATGTTTTATTGTACTTCTATTTTCTAAAATGAATTGGAAGTAAGTTTTAAAAAAATCATCATCTAAACTAGAAAACACTACCTCATAAATAATTTTGATAACATATTAGAAACACATAGCCTAGACTAAAATAAAAGATATATTATATTTTTGCTATTGTAAAGGAATGGATATTATACATTGGTTGTTTCTTTGCTCTATAGATTCTAGTGATGAAATTACTTAAAAGAATTGATTCTGCTAGAATGTGAGTCATGCTGTCTAATAAATAATTCTGATAACATGTTGGAAATACGTAACCTGTATAAAACATAAAAGATATTACCAACTATAGCACCTTATATAAAGTGATAATAATTATTTTTTTCTGTAGATTATGTTGATTGAAATTACATAAAATAATTGTTTCTGTAAGAATGTGAGATTAGTCAACTGACTAGTATATAGTCCTGTTAACCCCTTGAGGGGCACCGGTATATATTATATACCAACTACGATTAATGAAGTTTTACACCAGAAAAATTTTATTAAATTTTACTTTTCTAGCTTTGGTGGAAAAAAGCCGTGAAATTGCTTTTACATATTTTGAAATAGAATTTTTCAAAGATTCCGGTGGGAATTCAGCATTTCACAAACGTAATTACTTGCCCCTCAAGGGGTTAACATAATGCAGAGTTCGTACGGATACCGTTATTTTCAAGGCAAAACATCAGTATTTTTTTAAAAATTATTATTTATAAAAAAATAAATCTAGTTTAAACACGCGAAATTTTGCCACAGTTCAGGAGAGATTTTTATAAGAAAATACCGGTACTGAAGAATTTCTTACTCTGGAAATTCAAGGACCCGTACGAACCCTTATAATATTAATATAGGGTAATTCCGGGATTTATGCCGCACATTTTTTGAATCGGTGTATAAAGTTCCATGGTGGACATAAAATAAAAAAAAATCATGCTGTGCTATTTAATGTTAAATATACAACGCGTATTATGCGACAAAAAAATTCAAAACAAATTATTAATATTTTTAAGATTCTTTTTCTAAAACATTACACTGCGGCGCGTCAACCGTACATTTAGGCTGAGGCGCCGCACTTGTGCGGTAGTTATGCTGCGCTTGTAATAAGAACAGAATGAAGTTATAAATAAAAATATTTAAAAAAAATATTGATATCTGGACTATAATTATGAATGTAATAACAAAATGAAACTAAATGAGTACAATGAAACGTATTAGTAGATTCTTTAAATTAATAATTGTTGCCTAATTTCAATATTAAAATTATCGACTTATTTTTTTTTTTACATTCAGCAACAACGGAACATCAATGTATTAGAAAGGGAAAAGAAAAAAAAGTAAAATTGTGTTTACATAATTTACTTGTTAACCCTTTCGGGACAGGTGGCTTTTACACAAATTTTAATCGTTGGTACCACTTTTTTAAAAGAAGTTACCTTTACTTAAGTAATCATGAAAATGCTCTAATTAAACAAAGCAAATATTACTTTTCTTTTTTACTGGTGCCAGAAACAAATTTTGTAAGCTCTTTATGAAGGTGCTTATATGCACGTATGTTCCCGAATGGGTTAAGAGATCGACTTCAATCTACAGAAAAAAAGTGTCGAAAAAGTACAGTCTTTATGTAACTACATTTAAACACATGATGCAACGAAGCCAATTACACTTCCTCTCTTTTGGAGTAGTTTGCAAAGAACGTCTGCGTTACGCGTAATCCAATTTCTCATTATTTTTATCTTGACTTGCATCTTTCTTGTCCTTGTTACTTTTTATTTTCCGTCTTTTTCTCCTTTGGTTTTAGTAAACTTGGTAACATGTCTAACATGGCAAAAAGAAAAGGAAAAGTAAATTACACTTAATCATCCCGTACAAAAGAAACTGCGGCATGTATACCGGAATAGCAGTGCGACATATATCCCACTTTGCATGGTGCAGACGTCGGCCATCACAGTTACCTGCCATCGCTAAGGGGAAGGGCGTAATCATACACAGAGTACTCTATACAAACGCTAAACTTAGTTTTGACTTCGAAATTATGCATGCATTTAGTAATTAGTGTATGAAAAGTATTTAAACATAACGTGTTTAAAAGTTTGGACTGTGAAATCATGCACTTACGTCAAATTAAGGATTCTACTTCTACAAGTAAACATCGAAATGGTATTCACGCTATACACTGGTTAAAATAATCTCATTGCGTACCTATACTGTGCGTTTGACGTCTATCGATAATTACAAGAAATACAAGGGGTGCGGCATCTATCCCGTATGCGGCGACTCTCCCGGAGTTACCCTATAACCTGAATAAAAATAACAGATATTACCTAGTATTGCAGCTAATGTATAAGAATAATAATTATTTTTATTTCTTTTTTCTGTTGATTATGTTCATTGAAATTACTCAAAACAATTGTTTCTCTAAGAATGTGATATTTAGTAAATGATTATGAAACAATAGCTATATAATTCGACAAAATAACATCAGATAATAAATTCTTTGGATTTTCAAAACCGACGACAGACGTTCATTCTTAAACACTTACACAAGTGCGTAGACGCATTGGAATTCAAAAGATTTAGACTTTATTTTGTTTGAAACAAATACGTATAATGTTTTACGGGTTTTACATTCAAAGCAAACGAAATGTCCATATTAAACTCTTTAAAAAAATATTTAATGAAGTTATGCAAAACGGCAGATTAATACTAATATATGAAGGAATAATTCGAAATAACGCCTTTGATAGCATTTCAATAAAATAAACGAAGTGAAAATAAAAATTTATTTGTATATATTTGATGAAAACTACCCAAATCAAATATTTCCAATTTTACTTCAGTTTTGCTTTTTTATTGTTTGAATTATGACATTCATTAATGTAATAGCACCATATCAATGAAAAGCTATAATAGTTAACCACTTAAAAGTTTCTTTTTTTCACATAATAAATTAAAAATCGGGAAACGGTACCACTTTTTTTTACTAAAATATTTGGCTTTAGAGAATCGAAAAAGTCTGCCAATTAATAAACTAAAGATTACAATTAAAATTAAGGTATCTAAAAGCTTTTAGTAACGAAGCGAGCTAACTCTTTTTGCTTGCGCGGCGCCTGGTCAAAAACTGTTAACCCCTTGAGAGGCAGTGGTATAAAATATATCCCACCTAATTTAAACGAGATTCTCACCAGAAAATTTTAACTAAATTTTATATTTTTAACTTTGGAGGACAATCGTTGAGAAATTGCTTTTCCTTATTAAAAATTTAAATTTTTCGATTATTCCGGTGAAAATTCAATATTTAAGAGATATTTTTACTTGCCCCTCAACGGGTTAAGGGGCTGACAATATGTATTTAAATAAAAAATATGTTTTACAAAATCCTGAAATCCTTTGGACCATGGGTGCATATATACATGTTCAAAAGATGCTTAAAGCACTTAATTTTCATACCACTATACAAGAAAAGTAAAATTTGTCTTATTTAACACTTTCATCGCGGTAATGGCGCGCCTTTGTCCCACCCTATGCGCTAAGAACCTGAGCCGCTCCTCGCAGCGCTAAAACTGAAACAAAACACAAATTAACCCTTTCAGGGACGGTGGCTAGAGGGTCTAGCCACCTAATTTTAATTCCAAAACTGACAGCTGGCACCAAGAATATTTTAATAAAATATTTCTTTTGTAATTAAAGTGCAAAATAGCATTTTATTATTTACTAAGAAATTCGTTTGAGTATTCTGGTGTCAGTCAATTATTTCATTATTTTACGAACAGAATTCTTTTGCCCCTGAAAGGGTTAATTTAAAACTTGTTTATTTTACTTTAAAAAATAATAATCAATAACATTTCTCACTCTAATGATTTGTTTGTCCTTACAAACAATAACAACAAAAAAAATAATAAAATGTTGTCTCCGTTTGGGAAAATCAATTCGCACCGGAAAATTCTGCCCGGTAATTATTAGACATTAGGTATAGGAATCAATGTCTAATAATTAAATGACAGAATTTTCCGGTACGAATTGATTTCCTTTGATTAATTGCTAATATTTCCGGAAGACGAGTTACCTCGTCCCTAGCTCTGAAAGTGTTAATTAAGACATTTTCTTGATTGATAAACTAAACTTAATTAATTGACAAAAAGTGGTGTAAATTGAATAAAATTCACGTAAAAGATGTTCGTCCCGAACGGGTTAAGGTGTGTAAAAACTTTTGAATTTAGTTGAATTTAAGAATTTTCATGAATACCAAAACTAAATAAAATGAGAAATTTTTATCTTTCAAATAATTATTAAATTTTAGAAACGTATGGGTTTAGTATAATTTAACAGATTTCCTCTGTAGCAAAATGGAATAATGCGAAAAAAATTAATATATATTTTAGATGGATATAAACATTGAAATAAAACTGTGTTCACTCAATCAAAAAATAATTAAGCGTAAAATTCTGTGCTTGAAAAACAGTTTACTGTCAAAAGCGTTTTGATTGTACAAACAAAAACAGCATTTATTAAACTTAATAGCATTTTCAATCAAATATTCAATAAAAGCCGTCAGGGGAGATTAGTTTTTCCATCATTATTTTTAGAACCTTTCAAGCTATATTAAGAAAATAAACCAGTTAAGAGTCATATTAAAGTAATTCATTCCAGCGTTTTGGTTCATTTTCAATTTCAATTTTCTAATAATAATAAATTTTTTAATCAAAATTTAAAATAATATTCTATTAAATGCACTTTATTTTTGTGCATTTATACTATGCTTTCCATTTGAAAGGGAAATGTTGATTATTTCAATATTTCATATTTTTCATGTAAAAAAGGTTGTAAAACTATAATAAATTCCATTGTACTCTACAGCTGTGGTTTTCAAACATTTATTTATCACGCATCTGTTGACTAAGTAAATATATATATCGTGAGCCATAATTTTTTTACATGTATATGCCCTATCCCCTAATTTTTGTGCATGTATGATTCACGAACAGAAACATTTAAACAAAGAGAGCAATGAAGGATACAAATAAACATTGCTGTTAAGGCAATGCAGTTACGAAAATAGAGGACGAGACATATTTTTTAGTGCCTACCAGTTGCAAGTGTAGTAACTCAGGACGTTGTCACACTATGGCGGCTGATTATTTTTCATCGAATTAACAGTTTCTGATTACTGTGGAATCAAATTTCCATAAGTAAATATTGAATATAAAATTTCACTTTCTCTTACAGGCTAATTTATGTAAAGTTTCTCCTACAAATACAGGGTCATCGATAAATAATGCCTAGATTTAAAAAAAGAAACATAACATCGAAACATTTTATGTTAAATAAGTAATTATTTCACTAGAAGATAACTGGTGAACGCAAGTTTGGTTTTAGTTCACCAGAATTCATTTGCCTGCCTGTGTTATGCGCGGATTAGTTGCACAGTCGTCAAGGCCAGCCGATGCGCCAGACTGTAGCTACTCAGTACGATGTTGACCGTGCGAACAAAAAGCACAGTGCGTGATTTGTTATGTGGAGTCAAAGTCAGTAGTCAGTGTACAGCTGCAGTTTGGCGCGTCGGCTGACCTTGACGACTGCGCAACTAATCCGCGCATAACACAGACACGCAAACGAATTCTGGTGAACTCTAGTAATATGTATTCGCAATTTCTGAATTAAAAACAAACAAATTCAAATGCATGGTAATGTTGCAGATGGGTTAAAATTTACATAAATGTCCATACAAGAATGAACAAAGATATTCATTCCCTTTTTAATTTCCACTGAATACTTTGGTTTTGAACATCTACTGATTTCGTTATATCTTTAATAATGCGAGGAGTACATGAAACTAAAAAAAATATTAAACTTGCGAAAAATTTCAATAACAAAACAAGGTACAGTAACGGAACGTTATTCTGAAAAAAAAAGTTTATTGTTAAAACCGTACATATTGTCCGTTTGTCTTGATCAAAAAAAAAAAAAAAAAAAAAAAAAAAAAAAAAAAAAAACTGATTTTCTTCGATACATTCTTTTTTTTTTTTTTTTTTACTTTTATCTAAAAAAAATATATATATATATTCCATGACTAAAAGATTTAATACATTTAGCTCCATATTATCTAGAATATTAACATGTAATGATCTCAATAGCATATTCATGATAATCCAACAAATCCTAAGAGAAAATAATAAGCAGAATAAAAAAAAAAATTGCCTTTATAAATCCTTAATGTTTCACTTGTAATCCGAACACAAGGAAACATATATAGATAATTTAGTATAAAGCATTTGGTAATGGTAGCTAATAACTCTAAATATTGTGTTAGAATAAATATATTAAGAAATATTACTGTTACAGTTGAACAATATATTTTTTAATAACGGAAATAAAAAAGGCTCGATTATTCTGTATTAAATGATCTGAGAAAATTATGTTTGTGCACATCATTACAATTTTGTTCACATATTTTTGAATGCAAATGGTTAAAGCATAAACTAAACTTTTCTTGACTGTTAATTGTAGTAGATTTAACACATTAACCCCTTGAGGGGCGGTGGGATATATTTTATCCCATCTACGATTAATGAGGATTTACACCAGAAAAATTTTATTAAATTTTGCTTTTCTAACTTTGGTTGAAAATAGTCGTAAAATTGCTTTCACTTATTTTGCAATAAATCTTTTTGCACATTCAAGTGTGAATTCGATATTAGAGAAACGCAATTACTTGCGACTCAAGGAGTTAAACATATAAACATGTGTAATGCATATTCTAAAAGATTACAATTGTTGAATGACATTACGAAATGTAATCTCCATATGAAGATGATCTAATCAATCACATTCATAAATTATTTTCATCTATTAACATAATTCATTAAAAAAACAGTTAATGAACAAATCATGACTGCTGGAGAAGAAAATTTACACTTGCTTGTGAAACATTTAATATAAACAATTCATCGTTTGACAAGGTTTCTCCTTAAGAAATTAAATTTTGTTTCCTTAAACAAAAATGTATATAAAATAAAATAAATGTTGAAGAATTTCGAACTTGAAGAAACATTTTATTGAATGCTTTGAAATATGAACAACGATAAGTAATTTTGTTTCGCTTATCAATATCTAGATAAAAGTACGTTAAAGACACATACAATCACCGCCTCCTGAATACTAAGCTTGAACACTGACACAAAAATGACGGTTGCCAAAGGCGGAACTTTTTCAGCGTGTGGACTGTTTCTTAAATATTCGTACCAATATTTTTTTAAAGTTTTTTTTTCGGTTTCTATTTCTGAGATTAAACAGGTCCGAGAAATCTTTTCTAAAATACTGGTGTCAACATTTAAGGGACCGTACCTACGTTAAAAAAAAAATCCGCCTTCGACAGCCACCATTTTTGTGTTAGCGCTCAGATCTAGTATTCAGGAGACGGCGAATAGAATGCGTATACAACCTTTAAGATGCCACATTAGTCATGCGGAAGTCTATGAGAGCATTATTTTAATATATCTCGCTTTAATTTTAATATTTTTGAATAATTTTTTTTTTTTTTTTTTTTTTTTTTTTTTTTTTTTTTTTGCATAGGCTAGCTGAGGCGATCTACAACCGGGCTAGCTTTTACTTTTTCGATTTTGGTTATAGATCTATATATATATAAGCCGCTCTCTGTGTGTATGTCCTTTATACAAATCTTCAGTTTTTGACCGATTTGCACGAAACTTCATGTACATATGTTTTAGAAAGTGGAAAAGATCAGTGTTTCTTTTAAAAAAATCATCAGACTAATATTTATCTCTTTTTTCTATCATCTTTCATAATTTAGCATTATAGAAATTATTTTTTTAAATTTGTAATTCAATCCTTTCTTTCCTGTTGCCACTCCTAAAAAATTACACAATAATGTAAAAAAAAAATAACGATAACGCGTGTGTTTTAATATATTTTGCCAATAAAGATTTAGATTTTCGTTCTATATTTTTGCATTATTGAAACTGACGTTATTCTAAACAGAAAATGCACATTTTTTATATATATATATTACATAAAAACTAACTATAAGAGCGGTAAAATGAGGTATCACCTTAATTTTAATGTTTTTTTTTTTTTTTTTTATTAAAACATCTACTTTAATACAGACAGTCAAATTTCATGAAAACAATTTAGGAAAAAGAAAAAAAAAGGCTAGATATGACGTCACATTCTATCAAATCTTTTCAACGTGTAGTGAAACTCACTGTAAAAAAAAAAAAAAAAAAAAAAAAAAAAAAAAAAAAAAAAGGCTCCTATATTTTGTTTATTACTTCGATTATATACTTGAGCCATATCTTATAGCTATACGTTATAGCTAAGTGTTGTATTGATTTAGATTCAGTAGTACCATTTTCTGTGATTTATAGTAAAATGAGAGAAGTTATTTCCTTTCTCAAAAAAATTCTTGACTGATGTCACGATTTAAAATTTATGGAAAATGACATCATTTCATCAAATCATTGCAATATTAATTTCTATTAATAAAAAAAATTAAGTTTGCGTATAGGAGTGATGTTTTATTTAGAGTGGGAACACTCTTGATCGAATACTTTAATTAAAGCTTATAATTACACGTAATGCGAATTGTTTGGTAAAGGTATAAGATCTTTCATTTGGTGTTTTGAGCTGAATTTCAGACGCAGCAATGCGATAAAGGAGAAAAATCGGTCGTCATGTGAACATACTTTCTCATAACTCGATAAGTAATTTATTTATCAAAAAATGGAAAACTCATTTCAATTTCAAATCGCTTCAACAGTCCGGCCTACAAATTTTATGTCTTTACTTTTAGTGTGTCAGAAGGATTCGCGTTGTTAGGCAGGGAACTGGAAAACCACCTTAAGCATTATTGCAGGTTAGTATTTTATAATCGAGTTACATGCCGGATATTCGCTTAAAACATAAGTCGTGTTGTATTGTTTTAACAAAAGTGCATGGCATAATAGGTGTGAGGCACACTCATTAAAACCGGAATGTGCCAACTGGCGTACAGCCCGATTACTGAAGATTAACTCGTCAGCACTTAAAGAGATAAAAATAGTTCTGCATTTTTCATTCAGGTAATAAGAATAATCCTTCATAATTGGATTCACATGATTATGTAACTTTTCCCTATAATTCTATGACTAAGCAACGGAAAACAATATGTTACGTACTAAAATCTTCCTTGAAAAACTAATAGTGCAAGTCGCATGCGAAATCCGGTCTGAAGAACTCAAGTTATTTGCACCCGGAAAGAAATTTCAATTTGCTTTTTATATACTTATGAGATTAAATTATTTTGAGAAGTTTGATTTGATATCTGTTAAATTTGTGCTTCATTTATTTTACTTTTGGTGTTTTAATTTCGTTTGCCAATTTACTTATTGAATATTACACGAAAACAAACAAATTCTGAAAAATTTACAATGTTTTTGAACAATTGAGTTAATATTTTGTAATTGGGTTGCAAGCATATTTAAAAAATATTCATTCTTGAAAATTACTTTAAAATCCATAAAATATCTGTAAATTGAAACAAACATTACAAACAAATATTACTGAAAGTACTTTTGTTTTCTGTAAGACGTTGGAACAATCGAATGTGCGATGTTTAGAGGTTAAATTGCAGTAAAAGGGAAATTTATTGTTGTGTTAGGTTGTTGAAACCGAAAATATGATATCAGCGTTATTCATAGACATGTCTTTGCTTTATACTATTGCATTAAGAGTAAACGGGTTCATCTTTCGTAATCGGGTTGCACCACCTTTAAAAATATCCATGCTTTAATATTACTTTAAAATCCATTGAAAATCAGAAAATTGAAGTACAATTTTCAAACAAATTTCATTTGAAAGAACTTTTTTCTATTCGACAATGTAAAAAATGAAATTGTGTGATATTTAGAAGTTATAAAAATTGCAATAAAGGCACAATTTATGGGAGCTGATATAGTGTTATTAGATTATAATCTATATATATGTCATGCGAACGAAAATTTCACTAAATGCTGCGCGATTTGGTGGATTTTTTTTTTTTTCGTATTGCCAGGAAAATCACATATTTGTCTCTTACACCCGCCAAAGAAACGCGCATGCTGTTATTAAAGCTCAGAGATATTATTATCGTTGCGAGATAAAAACGTCATGTTTTCTGATTGTCCTTTTTACGATTTTTGGATGGGAGTGCGTAAATTTCAGTTATTGTGATTGCCGTATTATTTCATTTTAATTTATTTTATCTGGAAGTCTCCTTATAACTGACACGGGCGGAACCGGCTAGTTCTGCTAGTTTTTTTTTGTATTGGGATAGTTTCAATTTCAGAACCGGTCCCAACTGGTCCCGAAAGTGAAAGTAATTAAAAAAAATCTGAAACTAAAATCGAAAAGTAAAAATTAGCCCGGTTGTAGGATGTCCTCAGCTATCCTATACAAAAAATATCATTCAAAAATATTTAAATCAAATACGAGAAATTTGAAAATAACGCCCTCATGGACTTAACATTAGCGCTTTCCTTTCTTCCCATGACTGAAGTGGGCTCTTAATTTGTTTTCATATGGACATATTTATGCGTGTTCAGTATAATACGATATTTCACATTGTTTAATATTTTCTTTTCAGCATACATCATACGAAATTTGTTGTAAATGTATTTCTTTCCCTTATTTCCATCAAAAGGAAAACTTAAATCGCTGCTTATTATACGCTTAACACTAGAAAGACGGGGAGTTTTATTCTAGTTTTATAAAAGAATTTTGCAGCAGAATTTTTATTTAAAACTGTTTAACTTTGTTATTTAACATTTGTTTTCATTTTATATTTTAACCGCTTCAGGGGCAGAAGATTTCTGCTCGTAAAATGATGAAACACTATTAACATAATTATTCTTGCTTCCTTAAAACGGATAATTTAAATATCCGTTTTAATGAAGCAAGAATAATTATTCATTCATCCTATTAACATTTGTCATTAATAAAAGAATCCATTCAAATTTTAATAAAGAATAATAAGGTTATTAATGATAATATGTCATATAACACTCCGAATATATGGTTTAATTTTTTTAAATAGATGTTATATTGATAGGATTGAATAGTAATGTTCAGTTTTGTCTTCCCTTCCCTCCCCTCCAGTGTAAATTAGACGTTTTACTGTCTCCGTTCCTCTCCACTGTAAATTGGACTGTTTTACTGTATCCACACCCTCGCACTCCACTGTAGAATGGATTAACCTGGTTTTCCAGTCGAGGATGAAAGTACGATTAAGACGTGTCAGTATGCAAAGCTTCCCTGAAGATGATCAAGGTTTTGATTGAAAGCGCTCGGCGCGAATATTGTTAAAGAATATTATTTAAGTTTTTTAAAAAGTATAATATGTAATAATATCTTTTATATTGTGACATTGTTAATATAAAATGCACCATTTAAGCAATTTTTTCTTTAATTTCATTTCGCTAAAAATATATACAGGGTGTTTCTAAACTCATGGTACAAACTTTAAAGGTAGGTAGAGCACACAGTAACAATAATTTATTGTATAGGAATGTATGGGAGCAAGTGACGCATTAATGTAAAAGCACCAGGGGGGTGGGGTAATTAAGCCCCTTTTTCAATTTTCAAAATCTCTCATTCATACCAGAAAATTTTTATGCTATCATTTTCTTGACATTGCAAAATTACTTAGTACAGTAAACTCCCGACTATCCGGCCTAATGTGGCGGAAGGGTAGGCCGGATAACAAAGAAGCCGGATAGGCCGGAGTTCTGTAAATATTTACTCACTTCCTGAACCCCCCCCCCATTATATTAAAAACATATGTTACACATCTTAAGATAAAATTTATATATACAGTTTTAAAATAAACAAAACATTCGCGTAAAATGTAACGTAATTCGTAAAAAATTGAGTAAATTTATTTTACTGTTTATTAATAAATGATTGCACAAATATGAAAAGTTATGCATAAGATAAACGAGTCAAAACTTAGTTTTTAGTTTTTTGAAAAAGTAATTGATATGTGACTGCTTCTCCCTGTTAGCCTTCTTTCACGACTCAATATCCCTCCATTTACGCACGCAGATAATATCAGCTGGTGTCGCATCATCCTGGTGACTCGTATTTTCTCCCTCATAGTCACTGTAACCTTATTTCGTTTATCACTAATTTCGTTCCATAATTTTTAATGAATAAACACGAAGCACACCAAAAGACTATACGAAAGTAACCAGGATAAGCGGAAAATCGGTTGGGTTGGGTTGATTTTTGACGGCCAATTATCTACACGAGGGATATAGGCCCGGGGGGAGTGCCCTCCGTGGGGGTCTTTCTAAGGGAACCTAATCCGTATTAACGCATGGAAGATCCACGGCTCGAAGAAAACCACGAAAACTCCGAACGATTAGGCCGACGGGCGCGATTGGGAACGAACCCAGCACCTCCCGTCTACCAGCTTCGAGAGCAGAACCTCTCAGCCACTGGTGGGGCAGCCGAAAATGGCGTCCGCACTTGTTCCATTTCAAAACTGACAAAACAGGTTATCACTCCTTAACCCTCCCCCCTCCATTTGTGTCTGTCTCTGCTATTGCATTCTGCAATTCCTTTTTGCTCCTTCTTTTCGTGAGTTAGCATTTTCCTACGGACGGAAACCTGCCTGTCTCGACCGCTTGCAACATTCCTCATTTTGTTTTACTAGGCCGGATAGTACGGAGGGCCGGTTAGTCGAGAGTTTACTGTAATAAAATTCTTCTTTGAAAATTTTTGGTATGAAATCGAAATTTTTTGAATTGAAAATAGAAATAGAAATAGAATTTTTTTGAAATAGAAATGGAGTTTTTGGTTGATTCCACTGGCGGTAGAGGGCAGTAAGTAAGTGGTCGCCGTTCAATACCATGCATTTAAGTAGAAGAAATCGCCATTTTTAATTGTGATATCGTTCGTCATGGAAGACTTTACATATGCCGAAAAAACCAACATGCATTTCATGAATGGTCGTGCAAATGGCAACGCCAGAGCTGTCCTACGAATGTATCAGGAGCAGTTTCCTCGCAGAAGAATGCCTGATCATAGAATGTTTCAGCTCTTGCACCGTCAGCTTTCTGAAACAGGTTCTTTCCACGTCACCAGACAGGAAACTGGGCGAGAACGAGCTGTACGCAGTGCAAGTCTGGAAGATATTATTTTGAATTTTGTGAGTGAAAGGCCTGAATCAAGCACAAGAACTGTTGCACAGAATTTAGGTGTGAGTCATCCGCCCGTTTGGAGAGTGTTAAATGAAAATCGATTTCATCCCTTCCGTTCTAAACGTGTACAAACTTTGAATCCGGAAGACTAGCTTCTGCGGTTGAACTTTTGCCAGTGGGTTTTGCAGCAACATGTATTGCAGCCAGACTTTACTGCTCATATTCAATTTACAGATGAGGCAGTATTTACACGCGAGGGTGTATTTAATGCGTACAATTTCCATTTTTGGCAACCAATAATCCACATGCAACGCGGCCACATACTCATCAACAAAGATTTTCTGAGAATTTGTGGGCGGGAATTGTTAATAATTATTTGATTGGCCCATACCTTCTACCAAAGAGGCTGGATGGTCGTTGTTACCTTATTTTTTTGCAACAGGTTTTACCAGAACTGCTGCAAAATGTTCGGATCGCCATTTTTAACCGGATGTGGTTTCAACATGATGGAGCGCCGGCGCACTTCACCACGCAGTTACCTGAATGCCACATTTGGGACGCGATAGATTGGGCGTGGTGTACCAGTTCCTTGGCAACTGCGATCTCCATCGAACCTTGATTTATTTTTATGGGGACATCTGAAGAGTCTTGTTTATGAGACTCCAGTTGATTTCGACGAAAATCTAGTAGCTCGCATAACGGAAGCTGCTGTGCGGGAAATGCTTGACATCTTTAGAAGTGTACGCCAATCGTTTCCCCGACGCTGCCAAGCATGTATCTATGTTTGTGGGCGCAATTTTGAACACTTTTGTAATATTATTGTATGTATTATTATTTACTTGTAAAATACATTGTAAATAAACATTTTATCTTTTTTAGTCATGTAATTCGTTTGATAAGTTTGCCAGTTTTGCGCTTTTTTTTATTTAAAAAATTTCGATTTCATACCAGAAAATTTCAAAGAATTTTATTTTTAAGTAATTATGAAATGTCAAGAACAGGATAACATAACAATTTTCTGGTATAAATGAGAAATTTAGAAAATTAACTAAGGGGCCTAATTGTCCCACTGGTGTTTTTACCTTAATGCGTCACTTGGTCCCATACATTCCTATACAATAAATGATTGTTACTGTGTGCTCTACCTACCCTTAATGTTTGTACCATGAGTTTAGAAACACCCTGCATATTGTTATAAATATGTGAAAATGTCTTTAATATTAATATTCGCTGCAAAATAAATAAATAAATAAACCAGCTCGTTATTCACTTTTATATAAAAAAAATAAAATAAATGTGTATTTTTTATCAAGTTAACTTAACAAAAAATTATTGCAACACAAAATTTTGTAAAATAGAACATCTTATTAGTACTTCGAACTTTTGAGCTTAATTTTGAGAATGAACAAAAACGTCAAATCAAACTAGTAATTCCAAATTAATTTTTAACATTAATTTATATAAGAATTAAAAAACACAAGTTTGCAATTTCAGTACTCATTTTTGGAAACTGGCCCTAAGTGACAAAAGAACTCTTTAATGTTATTAGTGCGTCATGTGATTCTTTGAGCCAAATCAGCTATAACTTTTCAACTCATGGATAACAAACCCGGGGTCAAATAATCTCGGCTTTAGAGTTAACCGTGAATTCCAAATATTAACCGGCGGTTAGATTTGCTAACCTAAGGTTTCTCAAATGGGTGTGGAATCGCAGAATGAAGGTTGGTGGCAAATCGGTCGGTTAATGATCTTTAAATGGAACATGAATGATTTTAAAGATTAATTGTGAAACTTGCTTCAACTTTTCTTTATATAAATTTTATATGTTATTGGTACTAACATTATTTAAAAACTAACTTGCTGAGTGCCTTACAGATTGCAATGTTTAACAAAATTATATAAAAATTTAAAAAAAAATCATAATTGATGATAATTTGTTTCAAATTACCGGTAAGTGAAGTGTCGGTACTTCCAAATTTTTTCAAAGTCTAACTTTAAAATATATAGTTATAAATTTAATTTTTGGAGAAAAAGTACTACTTTCCCATACGAATTCATCTAAAAAGACTACTTAATTATATTACATTGTCTAGAAACAAATTTAAAGTAAATGGGAAATAAAAAGCACATTTAACACTAGAAAGACCGAGAATTTTACTCAAATTTTAGAAAAATGTCTCATACAAGAATTTTTATTTTAAATTATTAACTATTTAGCTAGTTTTTTCTTTGTCTCTGTTATAGTTTTCTACAAAAAATTCTGATTCAAACCCAGATATATTCATTTGGTAGCAGTCAAAATGACTGTCCGCGGGCTTTCTAGTGTTAATTATTAAATACCTTTACAAATATTAATGAAATTTTTAACCCTTAAATGCGCGATCTTTCATTTTGTTTGAAAAAATTATATATGATTCTTTGAAAGGTTTATTACACAGGAAAAATAATGAAAAAAATCAGAGATGCATTTTTCACATAATACGTCAATCTTTTCTTCTCTTGCACATATGTTAGGCAAGTAAAAACTGCTGTCGTGTGGCTGTTTTAAGCTGAAATATTCAGATTAGTAAATATTTTAATAAGTACCGTAATTTCGGGTGTATAAGCCGCGGGTAAAATAAGTCTATCTCAAACCAGAAATGTTATTTAATATAAATTGTCATGTAAGTTCGAAGATTGAAAAAGTTACATTTTGAGAAATAAAATTTCTGCTCGGAAACAGAATTATTTGAGCCGCGGCTTATACACCCGAAATTACGGTATGTCTTAAAATACCTTATTTTGTATAATTATTATTTATTTTGTAAAGCTTAACCTTTAACACTTTAATCACCATGATAGAATACGTTCTAGAAATTGCGTAGTCCAGAGAAACTGACTTTACACCAGAAAGTTTCAATAATTAATTTAGCGTTACTTAACTAATCTGTTATTTTTTTAAGTAAATATTGCTATTTTACTTTTTTTTGGTGTGAATTAGGTATATACGAATAAAATAAGTTATTAAATTCAAAACACTATTGTTTGCATATATGCAAAGTTGCGCACAAAAGGATTAAGCAGTTCTACATTGCGCTGGAGTGTCGGCAAATAGCAGCCCAATCTTTATATACAAGAATCTATTTTTATATACTTTTAGCACCACTATATTTTAAATGTACACTTTGTAGTAAATTTCTCTTGCAAGTGTGTATTTTTTTTCTTTTTTTAGTGGCGCGTGCCGAATAAATTCGTGTAAGAGATACCTGTTCCGGGTAAAACTAATTCGCCCGTAAAGGGTTAAAAAATACCTGTTACAAAAGAAATTTATATCTTCTTAAAGCTATAATGAGATTCTTACCAAATTTAAGAGAAAAAATCATAAAACATAAGTCATGAAAATTTGATGTATTACAACGTTTAATTATTTATATGGCAATGTACAAAGTATAATGTAGTACTGTTACAGTAATATTGGATTACACAATAGATACATTTTATTATTTTAATGACAAAATATTTATTTAATATTTTATATGCTACATTATTCATAATTTCACATTCTTTTTTAGCATATTTTTAAAGTCTCATTATTTATAAATGTGACTTGAAAAAGAACGTGCTTCACAAAAGCTTAACTGTCACGAGCATCTAATTTTTTTTATGAAAGATCTTGGATTTTCTCCAAAAACTTATTACCTTCAGCATCTGGTAATGAATACGAAAGATCTTTCAGATAAAATCGTAAGATATAGTATAAAATTTCTTAAACGTACATATGCGTATATCGTCATCGAACATATTTAATATGTGTATATATATTTTTGCTTTCAGTTGTAAATACAAACAAGATCCATTAAATATTAGAAAATAACACATATTTAAATATAATTTTTAAAAAGTTACCCTTTTTAATGATGCATTCAATCTATATATATACGTTTTCGATGACGTTTTTCTAATTCTATTTCAAAGGGTTTGTAATAATTTTTCGGAACATTTATCTTGCAATATAGATCTACATATTAAACCTGTCCAAATAAACGGAAGAAATTTCTCAAGTTATACATAGGTGCCCAACTTACAAGACCATGCGTGGTTCTCGATGGCTTTTGACCAACATTAGCGATTTCGCGAATAAGAAATAAAAAGCGGTAGCCAAAAAAAAAAAAAAAAAAAAAAAAATGTTAGCAAAATACTAGTTAGTGCCCGTCAAGAATTGACGTTAAATAACTTGAATGTTTCATTAGAAAAATTCTTTAATTTTTAATTAGTTGCTTTTAAATTAATTATTGAATGACGAATTATCTGACGAATTTTTATATTGGATAAGTGATTCTTATTTCTTTAAGGGGATAGATGGTGCTGCCAGTCTAACCTATTCAATGAAGTGAAAGAATTTTAAGTTTATAATTTACACCTAATTACGCTTGTTTTTTATCAAAAATTTACCTAAAAACACCGGGTAGAAAATTTATTTTTACTTATTATGACCTCATTTTTTTAATAACAATATCTATTTTCATTGATTTATTTATTTATTAAAACTACACGGCCATTAAAAGCTGCCATGAATTTTATTTTTATCTGTCTCACTCTCTAAAAACTTAAGTTTGAAACTTGATGCAGCTAACGATGTATAATATATATTTTATTGCTTGAATTTTATTTTACATTTCATACATTTTTTAAATATTAAACCTGGATATCAAGGTAATTTCTTTTATAGCTATTATGCGAATATTTTTTCCATTATATTTTTGTACGCAAATGAATGACAAACTTTTCTTTCTAACACACACACATATATATTCTTGATAATGGTCAGAAAATATAACGAAAATTTTAGATCAGCTCAATTTATTTAATTGATAATTGCATGCAAAATATTTCAGCTTAAATATTTTAAATATAAAATCATTATTTTTTCAAATTATTATTGAGTGTTAAATTTTATTTAATTATAAAGCATTCAAATAATAATAATAATAAAATAAAAAACCTATAACTTCTCTTCCTAATAAAATATGTCATTATTGAAATGAATTACCGACAAAAATATTACTCGTTTTGACATGCTTGGGTTCGAACCTGCGTCTTGTACAAAAATTCAGAGCTTTAAAGTGCTGCGTAAATCCCGCTAAGCTAGCGGGGACTGCTTTTACTTCCTCCTAAATTGAAGAGGTTCGAAAAACAGTTGACGCATACGAATGTCTTGAATTTGAGTTCTGATCTCACAGAAATAGTTTTGCGCTTTAATAATTTATACCTTATTTTTTCAAAGAAGTAGCTACAACTTAATATGCTAGTTTCTTTCGTGTCTAACTATTGGCAATTCATAAGACGGATCACAGAGTCCATAACTTTTAACCTCAAATCACTGTGCTTATCTTCTGTGCGTAAACATTTGAACAAACGAATGGATGATAACAGATCTGTGGCCAAATATCTTTCATTTAAAAAAAGATTGGTGTAAATTTATGCAGTAGTTTCTTCTCACGAACTGTCGAAGGAAAACACTTAGCGTTTTAAATATATAGATATTTGGCGTGAAAGACTAAAAAGTCTATCTTTAATCCCCTTTTTAGAATATGTTCTAAAATAACTTATTTTTTGCAATTGCTTATAAAATAGAAATTCGACTATCCGTTACAGAAACTATTAAAAATAAGTACATTCTAAATATCTCCTAAATGCGCAAGTGTTTCAGACATTCTTTTAACATTCTAAATAAAAATTCAAAACAGCTGTCTTTGATTTATCATATGATGAAATATACACTAAATGATAAATGTAGTGAAAATATACACTAAAAATTGTTTTGGTATTTTGACTTTAACAGATAATAAAAAAAAAATGTCTGGCTAATGATACTTTGCATACAACTAATAAATAGTATAGTAAATGGTTAATTTCAACAACACCGCATTTCAGCAAAACATTTCTCTATTTGGTACTTGATGCGAGCATTTTTTGTTGTACTTTACCGGCGCGATGCGACTCAGGCGCGTAGATATTTTAACATACAATAGAGAAATACTTATCACATAAACCTTTCTGTGTCTTTGGCTGTTGATAAATTCATTTAGGGTTGAGTCAGTATCTCCATAAATAGATAATAGAGCAATGTGAATGACACAGTGGGATTGAACATTTAAAGCGACATCAGTCGTTCACCAACGCGGATAAGAATCTCAAATGTAATGGTTGGTTCCAAAGAGAAAGCCTGGGGGAGCTTTCATTGATGAAAATTATTTCGCATGATTTTATAGATTTTATTAAAAAAACAAAACAAAACCTAAACTGTTAAAGCCAGTGTGAGAAAATGCCACTCCTTTACCTTTATTATAAAACAGCAATGGGCCAATGTAACAACATCAACTACAACAACAACAAAAAATAATAATAAAATAAACTTTTATACGGATACACAGGTTTTACACAGAGGTAAATACAGAGGTTTAAAAACCATCTTTCAAGTAAACAACAAGGATTTTAAATATCCTTTTAAATGGAATTTTATTTTTCAAAAACGCTAGTAACAGGAAATCTTCATAGTCCAAGAGCTGTTAAACATATTAGGGAAGGTATTTGAGGCACCCTGAAATTTTGTGCAACACTTCTTTTGTAATTCCTGAATACAAAATCGAATGTCTGTCTGAATGATCGTGGCCCAAAACCTGTGCCAGACAAAAAATGGCACGTGACACGTGTCTGGTACAGTTTTTGTGCCGACTAAAGTGTCTGTCATTTTCAAATTTTTTTTTCTAAGCATAAATATTATTGTGCCTCAATCTCAGCGTGCCTCAAACACCTTTTTTTGGGTAGTCAAAAATGGCACTTGACACGTGTCTGGCACAGTTTTTGGGCCGACTAAAGTGTCTGTCATTTTCAAAATATTTTTTCTACGTATAAAAACTGTTTCAAACTCAGCGTGCCTCAAATACCTTATTTGTGTAGTGTCAAAAAAGTGGCACTTGACACGTGTCTGGCACAGGTTTTGGGCCACGATCCTTCAGCCAAACATTCGATTTTGTATTCAGGCATTGCAAAAGAAGTGTTGCACAAATTTTCAGGGTGCCTCAAATACCTACTCAAAAATGTTCAACAGCTCTCCTACTATCAAAAGGGCGCCAGGGAAAACCTTCAAAGGACGCCATGGTGCCCGCGGGCGCCACGTTGGACAGCGCCGATCTAAACAAATTCCTGTCAGTGTCAGTGATAAATATTACAATGCCCGAGAGACTGCTACCAGTAAAAACAAATGAAAATGTTTACCATATTTGTGAGAGAATTTTTGAAAGAATAAGTCACTAACATATCGCAAAATTTTCCTTTTAAAATGTACTGTTGGAAGTTTTTTTCGGTCGTAAATCCGAAACTGATGATCAACTGTTGATCCGATGAAAAACTAAGCAACCATCTTGTTACAACTACCTCAGTTACTTCACTCGCAACTGTTAGGTGCTACATTATATGTCTCCTCCATTTTATTCATAAGTCCATTGCCACAATTCTCAGTATGAGAGGAAAGTAGCACTGGAACAAAATTTGCATATAATCCACCTGCAGTGCACATCTCTTTACACTACCGGCTGCCTGTCAGGCATGTTGCTCTAAAATACGTCAACAAACAGAGGGCTACCAGAGGCAACTATTTTTTAATTCTATCTAGCACCATTTTTTTTAAACTAACATTTTTAACATACGCATTGGTAACATCTGCAATTATATATATATATATATATATAATACAAAATTTATTTTCTTAAAATAGTGGTGCGAATAGAATATAAAAATAGTCGCCTATGGCAGCAGTGTTGCCAGTGGGCAACTTTTTCTTAATTCAGATTTCTTGGTTTGTACCACTTTTGTTGAAATTGCAGAATTCTGGTTGTTTTCGCCTTAATTAATATGTCATTATATAAGGCGAAATTTACGACTTCAAAAATGTGGTGCCAGTGCAGTGTTGCCAGTGGGCTACTTTTTTAACTCAGATGTCTTGATTGCCACCACTTTTTCGAAACGGTGAAATTACATTTGTTTTCGCCTGAATTAACATGTCATTAAATAAGGTGCATTTTACCATTTCAGAAAATTGGTGCCAATCAAGAATCTGAATTAAAAATAAAGTAGCCCATCTGGCAACACTGTGCCAGTGATGAAATCTGAGGAAAAATAGTAGCCCACTGGCAACACGGTGTGGCAGCTACGCAACTCTAAGCATAATCGCTTTGATCTGCACCAGAGACAGCTGCAATGTGATTAAAAGAAAAATTACCTTTATTTTTATTTTGAATATTTTTTCTTTAATAGTAGTACGAGAATATAAAAATAATAGCATGTGACAAGTCTATAATATGCATTATAATTTATGTAAAATGCATTGAATTATGTGTGCTAATTATATACGTCCATCTAAAATTCCGCTTAAAACACGTTTAGTTTAATTTACGGTGGTCGCCAAGATAATACCAATATTGAATTTTTAACTCTACTATCTTCGTATAGTAATAATTTCTTTGATTAACCCTATAATTTTTGTAATAAAAAAACGAACCTTTATATACATAAATAATGTTATTTAAAAATCAGTTTGCTATTCACTAACTACATCAAATAATTTTTCCCTAGGAAGACATTGTCAAAATATTCTTTTATCAATCAAAAATGTGACTGCAGTCTCAGTTCAATCCGACTGCAGAAGTGCTTATAACTTTAAAAAAGTTTTCAATAAAAGACATTTTAACATTTTAACCCCTTAAATCTTGTTCCCTTGATATTCACGGGCTGTGCCTTTTATACAGATCCTTTGATTGTCACCGGTTTTATAAAATAGTGTAATTGGCTTTGTTGTGGTATCATTTTATAAGTCATTAAATAAGGTGAATATTTCTTTTTCAAAAAAGTGGTTCATTAATAAATTTGAATTTTTAAACCGTAATTTAATGCGACCGTTAAAAGGTTAAAGTTCAAATAATTGCGTTTTCGTAATTTGAATTCACACCAGAATTTTGGGGGAAACTTCCTGGAAATATTGAAATAAAATAGTTGCATTTTTTTTGTTTCTTTAACGCTATAGATGTGATTTTTTTTTTAAGTTAAGAGATCTGCCAAAATATCCTACTTCCGTTCAAGTGGATAATGAATTTTTATATAAACATACTGTCCATAATGCAAATCCTAATGAACCCGTATGTATTCAAATATGAGCATAGAATAAACTTTGTGCGAATTCTAATAAAATGCTAAAATCTTAAACAACGATTTTTACGCACAAATAACATACAAAACGATAAAAATACTCACACAATGGTTTCAAGGATACTTCGATCTCCTTCCTCAGTGAGAAAAAAAAATTAAGATGGGTTCAAAGAACCCCCCGGCTATAGCCCCGGGAACTGGCTTATGGATTAATTGAAAACGCACATGTAAGAGATTATATATCCCAAAGAAATGACGTAAATGAACAGAACTAACTGAAAAAGAGTCGCTGCGAAGGATCTCTCCACACTGGTGAAAGAAAAGGGGTGCTGGTCATATCATTTACTAAGATGGGAGTATGTTTATGAATATAGTGAGCTTCGTAAAAGTTTAGATCAAAAACTGAGTTACATTTTTGAATAATTTTTGCCTCTGTATAATTGAACAGGTGGTTGGAATTCCGGCAATGTTTCTCTATTGTAGATTTCTCAATTTCCTGCTTTCTAACGTAATTATGGTGTTCTTTCAGCCTATTTCTAAGTGCACGCTTCGTCTGCCCAATGTAAGAGAGGCCGCACACACAAAAAATTCCGTAAATGCCCCAGGTATTATGATCGTCAATAGGATCTTTAAGATTGGAGAAAGAAATTTTCTTGGAGAGAAAACAACTTTAAAGCTGAACCTATTGAGAATACGAGAAATTTGTGTACTAAGTTTAAGAAAATAAGGTAAGACAACAACATTTTTGAATTCTTTATTTGCAGGAACAGAATCGGTGATTATCTGAGGTTTAGATAAAATGCGGTTGATGATATTCAAACTAAATCCACGATCGATGGCAACTGCTTTTATATAGTTAATTTCACTATTAAATAAATCAGAATTTGAACAAATATTACGTGCACGGAAAATAAGAGTATTGAAATCTGTAAGTTTTTGATGTGGGGGATGATTGGACTTATAATGAGGTGGTAAGCTTACAGCAAAAGGTTTACGGTAAACTGTCGGCAAAAACTCACAATCATTACGAATTACCAGGACATCCAGAAAAGCTAGACGTTGTTTAGTTTCAATTTCAAAAGTAAACTGTATACATGAATCAATTGAATTAAATAAATCAAGAACAGCATTAATATTATGTTTAGACAAATCAAACAAAGCAAAGGAATCATCTACGTAGCGTGTATAAAATAGAAATTGTATTAATTCAAATAATTTAACTTCAAAATAATGCATGTAAATATCACTCAAAACAGGGCTTAAAGGGTTACCCATAGCTAAACCTTCCGACATTTTATAAAACTTCCCTTTAAACCCAAAAGTATTTTGTGATAAACAAACGTTGGTTAAAGAAATAAGCTTCTCAATTTCATATTGAAAATAATGAAATCCATTTAATCTTTTTCTCAAACAATCTAAATCACCTTGTACAGGATCATTTGTAAAAAGAGATTTGGCATAGAACGAAACCATAGTGTAGCCTTTGGATTGAAATTACGAATTCTACTAACAAATTGAACTGAGTTTTTTGACGTATAAATATTGTTAACCATGAGGGGGGAAAACTTGGAAACTAAATGTTTTGCAAGCTTATAGGAGGCAGTACCAATATTGCAAACGATGGGGCGAAACGGAATATCAGGTTTATGAACCTTAGGTAAAGCATATAAAAGGGCAAAAATTGCCACAGAAGGTATGAGAGAGTACTTGCTAGAATCAGTAATAAGGGGGGAGGAATTCACAGCAGATTTTATGTTTTTAAGTTCAGAGGTGGATGGATCTTTTTTAATATTAATGTAAGGCCCTTCATTTATTAATTTCGTAACATTTTGAACATAGTCAGTTTTATTTAGTACTACAATTTGGCCTCATTTATCCGCTTTTTCTGATTTATTTAATAGTGAAATTAACTATATAAAAGCAGTTGCCATCGATCGTGGATTTAGTTTGAATATCATCAACCGCGTTTTATCTTAAACCTCAGATAATCACCGATTCTGTAACAGCAAATAAAGAATTCAAAAATGTTGTTGTCTTACCTTATTTTCCTAAAATCAGTACACAAATTTCTCGTATTCTCAATAGGTTCAGTTTTAAAGTTGTTTTCTCTCCAACCAATAAAATTTATTTCTCGAATCTTAAAGATCCTATTGACGATCGTAATACACGGGGCATTTACAGAATTTTTTGTGTGTGCGGCCTCTCTTACATTGGGCAGACGAAGCGTGCACTTAGAATTAGGCTGAAAGAACAGCAGAATTACGTAAGAAAGCAGGAAATTGGGAAATCTACAATAGCGAAACATTGTTGGAATGCCAACCACCAGTTCAATTATCCAGAGGCAAAAATTATTCAAAAATGTAACTCAGTTTTTGATCTAGACTTTTACGAATCTCACTATATTCATAAACATACTTCCATCTTAGTAAATGATATGACTAGCACCCCTTTTCTTTCACCAGTGTGGAGAGATCCTGCGCAGTGACTCTTTTTCAGTTAGTTCTGTTCATTTACGTCATTTATTTGGGATATATAAACTCTTACATCTGCGTTTTCAATCAATCCATAAGTCAGTTCCCGGGGCTATAGCCGGTGGGTTCTTTGAACCCATCTTAATTTTTTTCTTCACTGAGGAAGGGGGATCGAAGTATCCTCGAAACGATCGTATGAGTATTTTGATCGTTGTGTATGTTATTTGTGCGTAAAAATCGTTGTTTAAGATTTTAGCTTTTTATTATAGTCAAATATGTTTGGAAATTCGAAGCGTCTATTTGAGCACTATTTCGATGTAGATACAGGTCAGAAGTGGTGTCCATGCAATCTGAGCATGATTCTCCCCACCAGTTTTTTTTTCACTCCTTCTTTTTTATAATTGTAAAATGAGGCGTTCAGTAGACAAACCGATTAACTCCGTTTTAAGTGTTTTTTTTTTTTTTTTTTTTTTTTTTTTTTTTTTTTTTTTTTAACAAAGGAACATTGAAAATTTTCTATATACAGGGCTATTACAAATGATGGATTCGATTTTAAAATATCACATTTTCGAAACTACTGAACATTTTACAATAAGTGATACATCAATTTAAAGAGGAATATACCAAGAATTATTCAGTTACAAATGTTCGATGTGTGACCCTCTTGTTACACGGCATACGTCGAATCTGTAATCCAGTTCGTCCTAAACATTTTGTAACATCACTCTGTCAATGGTTCTGAATTCTGCACAAATGCGTTCTTTATGTTCTGATTGTGTCAAATACATTGTTTATGTACCGCCAATGCCAAAAACAAAGATTTCAGAACTTAAAGAACGCATTTGTGAAGATTTCAGAAACATTGACAGAGTGATGGTATAAAATGTTTGGAACGAACTAAATTGCAGATTGGTCGTATGCCATGTAACAAGAGGGTCACACATCAAACATTTGTAACTGAAAAAAAAACTTGGTATATTTCTCTTTAAATTCATGTATCACTTATTGTAATATGCGCAGTAGTTTCGAAAATATGATTTTTTTAAAAATCGGCTCCATCATTTGTAATAACCATGTATTTAAACAGTGATAAAACGTTACCCTTGATTAAAAGAAAATGAATGAGTTCAGTCAAAATATCCCGAGAAAAATATTCTATAGATACAATATTTTTATAGTTAAAATAATTTTAACTGTTTATATTGAACATTTTCATTTGATGGAGTTAATCGATTTGTGCACTGAACGGCTCAAACGTTCAGAGAAAGGTATTACAAATCACAATTAACTACTTGTGATAAAGAGCCTGCTCATTTTTTTTTAATAAGAGGATACCCCCGGACAATGGCTACGCCTATCGCTTGTCATAATATAGTAGTTACATTTAACAAAATTGCATCATAAGCGCATCTATGCGCTCATTTCAAAAATTTCTTTTTTATTTTGAAATTCTTAGCTCATATCAAAAATGTTGAAATGTAATTTTGCTTTACCTTATGACAGACGATTTCTTTTAAATAAAATAAATTTATTCTTTCGGAATTCCCTGAATAGATATGGAATTTCTATATAAAAGAAATGGTTACTACTTAGTTATCAAGTCGACCAATTTCGCCAAATTATACAAATTGACATACTTTTTATTTTAAAGAAGAAATAAATTAGTATGACATTAATAAAAATACAAATAAAACGCCGAAATAAAAATACCTTGATAACGTAAACACGTGCAACTTGCTTAAAGTCAAGTGAATGTGACATTTGCGACAAACCATTATTGGCATTTAATCTTATAGTTTGACAATAGATTTTTGGTCGAAGGGATAGCTTAGTACCAAGAAAAGTTTTGAAATACATGCTTGTGATGCAAAACTGTTAAAATGTGGAATTTCGATTCACCAATTGGATATAATTTATTCAATGTATCGTTAAAGTTGGGTATTAATTTGCATTTCAATATTGTTATAAAAAATGAAAAAAAAAAAAAAAAACATTTGAAAGCCTGTTATTCGAAATTTTATTAACATAAAAAGTGTATCATTGAATTACTGTTTTCTAATAAATTATTGTGAGATAATATATAAAAACGTTTTCGTATTTTACGGTGTCAAGCATGCAATGTATTTAACAATATAACTTTAAATATTTTTTTTTTCAAAAATTTCTAAGTTACAAAATAAATAAGTATAAAAATTATAACCAGAATGTAATAATATTATTAAACGCAGAGCATATTTTTATACCTTGTTGCAAATTTTTATGCACTAGTACTTTATTGATAGGAATATAAAGAGAAAACATCAATATATTTTATCCGGTGACATAAATATTAAAATAAGTAATTATTAATTTTCATTCTAAATTAGAAGTATGCCTCATTTAATTTTCTAAAATTTAATTTTTTTATATTATATAAAGACATAATGGAAGGCCTAACCAAATTAAATAAGGAGAGAATGTAATCCAAACTCATAAATCTCAAATTTCTGTGTAAATGTCCTATACAAATAAAGTAATTTCTTACTATTAAATTTATCTTAATTTATAGAAACAAAATTGCTGTTTCATTGCCTCTGTTTAATAACTTGCAGTAGAAAACAAAGTTATAAATAGGATATTATTAGAAATTTAAAAGTTTAAATTAACATTTGGAAGTTATTAACCCCTTAATTCTCGCTCCCGTCATATTCTAAGGCTGTGCCTTTTGCTCAAATTGTTTGAATCCCACCATTTTTATAAAATAGTGAAGAAATAGGCTATATTTTAGTGTCGTTTTTCCTGCCATTAAATAAGGTAAATATTTCTTTTCATAAAAGTGGTGCCAATAAGCAATTTGAATTTTTCAACCGTAATTTAATTCGAGCATTAAGGGGTTAACGCTTACAGGGGCGTCGTTTGCATGGTGTACCGATTAAATTTAATCCCCAAACTGTCATGTGCCATCACAATTTTTTTAATACAATTTTGCTGTCATCATATAAATGGAGAATAGCTTTTGAATATTTTCAATAAAATTTGTTCGTAAATTGGGTTGTTAAAGAATTGTTTAAACATTTTTCGAGCCGAAATGTCTTGTCGCTGAAAGGATCAATACAATTATTTTAACACTTTCACCGCAGCAATGGCGCGACTCTGTGCCATCCTTTGCGCTAAGAGCCTGAGCCGCTCTTCACAGAGCTAAAATTGAAACAAAACACAAATTCATATAAAACTTGTTTATTTTACTTTGAAAAATAATAATCAATATCATTTCTCACTCTCATGATTTGTTTGTCCTTACTAACATTAAAAAAAAAAAAAAAAAAAAAAAAAAAAAAAAGTCGTGTCCGTTTGGGAAAATCCATTGCCACCGGAAAATTCTGTCTAATTATTAGAGAACAATGGAACAATAAAGCTGGTGTATGGATTCCCTATTGCTTGGCAACTTTACATCCAGGCTAAGAGTAAATCGTGTTACATTGCAATGGGAGCCTTAGAAAAAAAGAGCGTTTAACCCTAGATCTACCGGGAATTTTATTCAAGTTTTAATAAAACGTTCTACACCAGAATTTTTATTTAAAACTATTTAACTTATTTATTTACCTTATTTTTGTCTGGTTTATATACTTAGTTTATTTTAAAGAAATTTCTGGTTTGAATGAATATTTTGTATGTACCTGTCGGGTCCGATGGACCCGTCTGGTAGACGGAGGGTTAAACGCGGCTAGTAGCCACGAAAAAGAGAGAGTAATAGCTAAAACGATAGGCAATTTTTAAAAGAAAAAATTGTTAGTATAACTAGTAGGAGAAAAGAAAAATAATTAAAAGGTTATCAGGAATCTATCACGAAAAATTTTACATGGAACTAGTTGTAGATGGAAAAAAAAACACATAAATTATTAGTGGCAGTCCGGATATTTCCCTTATATTGAACGGAACTTTTGTTTAATAATATAAATCCCTTTTGGGTGAGTTAAACATTGCATTATTTATTAGCTCAATTAATGGAGTTGTGACTAAATAGGAGGAGCCATATAGAGCAGAGTCTGCCAGTTATGAGTGAAGTAACTGAGGAGTTTCTCACAAGATGGAGGCTGATTTCTCTTTACATAAGATCAACAGTCTGATTACCTCCGGAGCAGATATACACGAGTAAATTTTTAATAGGAAAATTCGACTTATTTTAGAGGCTTATTCATGAAATTTGCTCTCACAAATATGGTAAAAATTTCTATTCGTTTTTACTGGTGAAAGTTGGAAAACTCTTATAATGTCTTTCCCTGACACCGACTGCAGCTTGCTTAGGTTGTCAAAACAAGGCGAATAACGCAGGGTCTGATAACCACCGAAGTAAACTTCCACCAGTAAAAATTTGTATCTTTTTTTGGCCTCGATTATGACTGAAATTATGCATTAATAACATGTAAGTAAGGAGAAAAATTATTTTCAAATTTCCTTGTGGAAATATGACATGGTGGTAGCGAGCCACTGAGGAACCTATTACATTTGAAACTTAATCATTTTGAGGATATGGCAGGTCTCCTTTATTCATAGTTCTATGATTCAAAAGTTAGACAAACGGTGTCTTTTACGTATTTATTTTTTGTAAAAAAAAATAAATATAAATTTCATATAAGTAAACTTTTTTTTTATAGAAAAGCATTACTGTTGTTTAGTATTGACTGTAAAACACGATCTGTAAAGAACACGATGTAAACAAATCGCAAGTTTGTATTTAGAAGAACAACATAAATAAAATGCAAATTGATCAAAAAAAAAAAAAAGAGCATTTCATGTTATACATCCATTTTAAAATTTTAGGAAAAAGATAATAAATACATTAGTAAAGTAGTTGCATATAGCGACCGTATTTAACATCAAATACTACTTGAATAGATATTATGTTTGATATAATAATTATGACAGAAATTTTGCATGAATAATGAATTTCAAAAAGCCGGGAATTTCAATTCAAATTTAATAGTGGATGTTGGGTTCGTCTACAATCAGTCTCGCGCAACCGATTGCAAGTAAAGAGGCTACTTGTTTGTTGAGAATTTCTCCATTGTTTTTTATTCGTTACTCGCTGATTTATTTAGAACCATTTCTTTTAAGATTATATTTGTATAAGCAAAACACCTATTAATTATTATACTTTCCAATATTACCCATGTAAAAGAATATATATTTAATTGCTGCATATAAAAATTAAATTTGTAAGAAGTATTATCATAATTTATTTTCGTGATTGTAAAAATAAAATAAATATTTAATTTTTATTATTTAAAAAATGACATTTGCTGCGGATTATTGATGCTTTTGCAGTAACTATTTTTAAAAAAGAAAAATGATTCAAAGTTATATTAAAAAGAGTTTTTTTTACTCTACTATAAATCTTAAAGAAGCGCAATACTTTAAATGAATGGGAAAAACCTTTTGTTCTTACTACGTGACTTATATATCAATCTTTATAAGCTCCTAGAGACTAATAAAACACATACCAAGTCAAAAATCAATCGGGAGTAAAATTACAATGAAAAGAACTGTTTACTCTGAAAGTTTTGCCGTTAAATAAAATAAAACTATTTTGTAAATCTTTCAGGTAGTTATTAAAAAAACATTGAATAATAGCTGGCTGTTGAAACATATTTTTTTAATAGAAAGGATTAATAGTTTAAGGCTTAAACATTACTAGATAGTTCATATGAATTAAATATGTAAAAGTCGATTTTAGTTCACTTTACGTGATTTATGCATCATTTGTTGTACACTTGAGAAAATCAATCACTTAATTCAAAATCAATTGCAGATAAAACTACATAAAATTATGGAAATATCATCCATTTAAAAAAAGGAAAACATATGCATCACATGATATAATAAATTATTTTTAATAGTAATCTCCTACCAATATTATTTAGAAAAGATATACATTTATAATACACAATTTCAAGTACGCGGAAGAGCGTGTGGTACAATAAATTCATTGCTATCGCTAGTAACCACTGCTTAAAGAGCAGCCGAAGTATGTTTAAAGTTCAGCAAGTTTCCCGATTAAAGTGGCATAAAGCCGCTTAAAAGTTGTATTTTCTTTAACACTAAACGTACCGTTATTTTTTTATACCTATTCCTACCGAAAGAGGTCAAATGACACCTATATAAAAATCTATCAATTTTACAATGTTTTGCGAAAAATATACCAGTTGATACGCTTTGGTGTGTGAATAACACATTTTTTTAATTATTACAAATTGTTTATTTTTTAAAGTAAAATATATATATATATATATATATATATATATATATATATATATATATATATATATATAATTACGCAAAAAAATTAAGAAAACAATTAATTATTTCAAGAAATTCGAAATTTTAATAAACAAATATTGTGCAATTTGGTTTATGTTCACCGCATATTTTAAAGATTATTTCGTTCTGGATATAACATGAATTGTTCAAACTAGAATCTCACCCGAAATAAAGTCAAATCCTAATTGCACCGTCCCACATTAACACATTCAGGGTCGGTGGTATGTTTATGAAATCACTTAATTTTAATTCCCAAACGCCACAATGGCACCAAAATTTTGGTAAAATAATTTCCATTTAACCTTCTCGCTGACGAGTTTCTCGAGAAGTTTCGAGAAACCCGAGAGTTTCTCGGGCAACGTAAAAGTAGCAAAATTTGCGCAGCCCGAGATTTCATCGGGGATGCATCATTCCCACCAGTTACTTTTTATTGTAAATTTTGCCTTATCTAATCGGAGCATTTTCCCGATTAAATCATACGAAAATTTTTGTTTTAAAAAACCGGTGATAAAAGAATAAAAATTCTTAAAAGACGCTCGTCGCGAAGGAATTAAATGCGCAATTTTTGAAGCTACCTTGATAAAACAATTGAAGAGCTGAGTGGCAGAACATGTTATGCTACATTTTCTTAAAAATGATTTTATTTTTTTGGACGAAGGTGTTATCAGGTATTCTATCACATGGTAAAGCTAAAATACCAGAGTTCTATTTAGCCTTGAAGATTTAAGTCATTATTCATTAATATTTAATATTTTAATATTTAATAATGCAAATAATATTAATATTTTTTAACATTTCAGAATTAAATATGAATAAGTTTTTTTATAGCGTTTAGTACCACACCTGTTAATATTTTAAACACATGGTATCACACAGAAAATAAATCATTAAAATTGACAACACAAACTTTCACATCAAATTTCTTCAAACGTAATTTTTTGTTACTTAACATGTTCTTCCAGTTAGCTTCTCAATTACGCAGCGAGAGGGTTAATACGTATGCTAAATATAGCCTTTTTCATGTTTAGATGTTAATTTGTTGGTCAATTCCGGTGCCAATTATTTACTTCCACACTTTAGCATTAAAAATGCTTTGCCCTTGAAAGGGTGAACAAATAATATGTAATGTAGTAGAATAAATGATGTAATGGCAAAAATACGAAAGTTACTAATGTTCTTACAGAATAAAACATTTATACCTTTATGATTTAACATAAATTTATTCAGGGGTCAAATGACCCCTGTGAAAGTCGCCTATACTCCGTGGTCGAAAGACTTTAGGAAACTCGGAATGGCAACAGCCAGAGTCAGAGAGAGACGATGTAGTTCTTTGGATGTGTTCGAAAAGACGCTCGTGAGATATGTAATCGGGAAGCGTATTATCTAATAATATATATATTGTGTGTGTGTGCTGTAATTGTGTTCGTCTAATGTAAATATTAAATGTATTTAATTGGAGCATTTAATCTCTTCAATGTGTTCTTTCTTCATCAATATCGTGGAATACCGAACCGGGGCCATCATAATGTCGCAGACGACTAGGATGGTGATCCTACGGCTTTTAAAAATCAACAGCGGTGTTACTGCAGCATAAAATGTTATCGCATAATAAATATTGTGGTTAAAGAAAGAAAGATGTGCCTCTAATCTAAGTGAATAATATTGCGTCGATATATTTGATTGACAGCAACGAGAGTTTGATGGCTGGCCTAGCTATCATACAGGTATTTTTTTTTCTTTCCTATCGAGAGCATATTTTAAATATATGTTAGTAAAATATAGTTATTTAATGTGTATATGTTTTATATTATGTTTCGAAACAACGGGTTAATATTTATTCAATTAATGGAATAAACATGGTATTTTATCAGTAATTAAGTTTGAAAAGTATACTTAAGAATTATATTTTTATGGTATATTTCATAATATGAATGCAGAATTATGTATCATGATTGTTAAATTGATCGAAGGTTCAGATAGAATGGTGTTTAAAAATAACTATGTTTAGCATGAAAGTTTAAATTCTGTTATTTAAATAAATATTCTCTAGTTATTGTGTTAAAAAAAAAGAAAAGAAAAAGAAACGTAAAAATGAGTTAAAATTGTCATTTTAAAAGTTCATAACACGTCTGTCTATGAAGCTATTTATTCTCTAAGAATAAACTTTGCACAAGAATAACTAAAAGTGTTACCTAAGTAAATTATCGTTTGGAAAAAAAAAACAGATTTATTTCAAATGTTTTTTATTTATTCTTTTATCTTTGTGATTAAGATAAAAAGGTGCTATTTCAAAGTATGTAGAGGAAGTGGTTTTTTTGTTTGTTTGTTTTGTTACGTATTATTCTGGAATTCTTTGAAATGACTCATTCAGATTAAATATGAAATAAAAGTTGTGTAATCTTTGTTCAGTGAAACTGAGATGTATAAATTTGATTATTACGGATTGGGTTGTTTATTTATTTTTTTAATTGTGGCAGAATATTAAGCATTTGTTTGTTTTGTTTTTGTTGTTGATTATTTTCGATTGACTAATTGAAAGGAAATATAGAGATTTAATTTGAGTTTTAAATCAAAATAAAAGAAAGATTTTCATATCTTGGATGGAATTTAATTTAATTAAAAGGTGTTAATTTAATATTGAGATTTATAAATATTTGGTTCGTTTTGAAATATAATTTAGTAAGAGATTGAAGTGTTAAAAGGAAAATTGTTAATGTATTATGTATTTTTGAAGGATGTATTTAAAAATTAATACGCAAGGCATTGACAAATTCTTATTTTGTGAGAACGCAAATATTTTATTTTTTTTTAACTTGACATATTGGTAAAAGTATATTTTAATTATTGCAAAAATTGTTTTCTATATATATATATATTTGTTATTATTGCGCAAATGTGTTTTAATTTAGTCAGTAATACTAATATAAGTATTTAAATAAAATAAATTTCATTCAATTTGAGGGGTTATTTACAAAAGAATGTTCAGGTTTAAATTAAATTTGGTTTAAGGCGTTCTTAGGGAAAGTTCCAATTAGGGTAGAAACACTGTTCGAATATTGCTCATTGCTTCAAATTTATTTTTCAAATATGGCGTTTTTAAGCAAAGGTAGTAGAAAAGAAGATTTACAAAAAGTAGCGATTGAACTTGGAGTTCAGGATGCCGAAAATTTAAAAATTATAGATCTGAA
Source organism: Maratus speciosus (assembly GCA_963932465.1). Lineage (NCBI taxonomy): Eukaryota > Metazoa > Arthropoda > Arachnida > Araneae > Salticidae > Maratus > Maratus speciosus. Next base: position 241,340,208 of record OZ010794.1, read on the forward strand.
AAAAGCTATACTAGAAGTGCCGGACTATGAAGAGGAGTTTGTTAAGGGATTTTTGAGTTCTGTAATCGAGGACAGGAAAAAGAAAGAGGAAAGGGAGGAGCGAAATGCCAGGGAAGCGAAAGAAGAAAGAATACGGCAAGAAGAAAGAGAGGAGCGAATAGCCAGGGAAGCGAAAGAACATGAACTAGAAATGAAAAAACTGGAACAATTACAGAAATTTCCGGAACAAAGAAATGAATCAAAAGTTGAGATAGCTCCAAAAATTCAATTAGCACAGATTGTCCCGAAGTTTGATGAAAAACGTGATGAGATGGGATTATTTTTGATAAATTTTGAAAGAAGAGCGGAAATGGCACAAGTACCAAAGAAAGACTGGGTAGCTTACCTATTGGCAGTGTTACCGGTGGAAATTGCAAATATGCTAGCTAGAGAACCCCCGGAAGATGCAATTAATTACGATTTTGTAAAAACTCTTATCTTAAAGCGATACAAGTTAAACAGTGAAAAATTAAAACAATGTTTTTACAAACATCACAAAACACATGAAAAATCATGGAGAAATTATACAAAAGAGCTTTTGAGTTATTTTACCGAATGGATCACAGAATTAAATATTAACACTTTCTAGCAATTAAAAGACTTAATAGTAACCGAACAATTAAAATTTCGTGTGCCTGTAGAAATAAGAGAACATTTCTTAGAAAATTGGCTCACATTTACCACGCCGTTAGAATTGGCAGAAAAACTTGATGATTACGAGAGCATTACCGACAGTTTTAGAAGAAAAGAATTTCCAAAGAAAAATTTATCTAACTCTCGAAATCAAAGTTGGAATAATTACAGTTCGGAATCAAAAAAAGATATGAGAGATGGTAAACCGAAATTTGAACCCAAGACTGAAGCATCTTTCGGAGTGCAACGAGAAAAGAGAGAATTTCGCGCAAAATATACCTGTTTCGCATGTGGTAAGGAAGGGCATGTAAAGAAGTATTGTTCCAAATTGAATACAGCAAAACAAGATGGAGGAAAAACTTCCAAAAGCGATCTTGAGAAAAAGGGTCTAAATGCAATTTGTTTGAATGTGAATATTCCGGTGGAAGAAACAGATGGGAGACTCCTTAAGGTAGATCTAGGAATCGGTAACCAGAAGTTTCAGGGAATCATCGATAGTGGTGCGGAGATTACAGTGCTGCGGAAGTCGGTGGTGCCGGAAGAGTATTTACAGTCATATGGAAAAGTATTCTTGAGACCCACAATAGGGAGTCCTGTAGAAGCAAAGCTTGTTTCCATTCCGCTCACTCTTCGGACAGAAGATGAGGTTATTCCGTATGTACGGGTACAGGTTGCGGTAGTGGAAGGATTACACGAAGAAGCTTTGATCACTCCCAAGGTTTTCGCTCTGTTAAAAGAACAGCAGAAGTTGTATTTAGGGGATGAGGTAGATATCACCCCGGTTGAAGAAAATAAAGAAAAATCTGTATTCAATGTGGAGGGAAGGTGTCCAGAAGGAAACCTGGAAACAAATCTAAATAATGAAGATGAAGACAAAGAAGCTTCAGATTTGGAACTGATTCCTACTCCGGTCGAGGCAACTGTTTTGCCCGAAAATGTTGGTAACGAGGACCAAAAGGAAAGTTGTTCCGTTTCACAAGCGCAATTGTTGAAAAAGGAGCAATTGGCTTGTTTTACATTACAAAAATGCTTTGAGGATGCAAAACGGCAGAAAAATAATTATTGGGTAGAATCCGATTTGTTGTATCATAGAGGCAAAGTTGGAGGACAAAATTATGTTCAGCTTGTAGTACCTGCCTGTAGAAGACAAGAAATTTTGAAATTAGCACATGAAACACCAACTGGTGGGCATTTAGCTGCTAAGAAAACAAGAGATAGAATTGCTATGTCGTTTTGGTGGGAAGGAATGCCAAAAGAAGTAAAACAGCTATGCGCAGCTTGCCATGATTGTCAAATGCGCAGAAAAACAAAAGTAACAGACAGAACACCTATTGAAGCGGTCGGAAGACCAGAACTCCCATTTCAAGTAGTAAATGCAGATATTTTAGGACCAATTGAGCCGAAGTCTTCTCGAGGTCATCGGTATGTTCTGGCTACTATGGATCAACATAGTCGTTGGCCTGAAGCAGTCCCTATTAAATCGTTGACAGCAAAAGCAGCTTGCGAAGCGTTTATTGAAGTTTTTGTTAGGACTGGAATTCCTAGAATGATTTCAGCCTTTAACATGGAAAAAATTAAACTTGTGGATGAAATAAAAATGCAAAATGTAGAAGAAAATGTAAAATCAAGAACAATTGAAATACTTGGAAGTTTACTGAAAGAGAAATATTCTGACAAAAATGTTATTAGTGAAAATTTTCCAAAAATAACATGTAAAGTGTTTATTAAGTATTATGAAATTAAAAGAGAAGAAAATTGGAAATTTAAAAGAAGATCTATGATTGAGCAAGAAGTTATGGATGAATCTGTAACAATTGAAAAAATGTTTGACTTTAATGAAGATTTTAATATTGTCAAATATTCGGAAGAGAATATTGAGAATGAAGATGAGATAGAAACTAAATCAAAGACTCTGGAGCGTGTTAATCGTGATTATGAAGTCAAAATGGAAGAAGTTGAGGAAGATCTTACTTACAAAAATAAAAAGATAATTGGTACGATAAATATGAGAAAAAAAATGATGAAAAGCATTGTTTTGAAGAAGGAAAAAGATCTAGAAACAAAAATTTCCATGAAAAAAAGAGAATTGAAAGGTACTGTTGATTCAGTTAAAGGAATGAAAGAAAAAGGTATTCAATTTTATCTTAAGTTGTATTGTAGTATCCTGGAGACTCTAAAAATTGAGAAAGAAGCTATAAAGTATGATATTAATTCTGTTCAGAAGGTTAAACAAGAAAGCAAATACAAAATTGACACTGAGGGTAAAGAAGTTATAGTTTCCTTTAAGGACTTGTACTTTGCAAAGACTTTGACAGATCTGACCAGAAAAACTGTTCCAAATGATACTTCATGGTCGGAAGATGCTGAAAAGTCGTTCAATAAGTTAAAGGAAAGCTTATGTGAAGTTACAAACCTTTATACCCCAGACATGTCCAAACCGTTCGAAATAAACACCGATGCTTCCATATCGGGTATTGGTGCCTGTTTAATGCAAAGGGACAAAGACGGCATGTTAAAGCCCATAACCTTTGCCAGTCAAAAGCTTACTCCAACTCAATCAAAGTGGAGCACAATTGAAAGAGAAGCATATGCTGTAATCTGGGCACTTGGGAGATTCGAAATGTGGACTTATGGAACCACCATAATATTGCATACGGATCATAATCCTCTAAAATACTTAACAGCGGGAACTCCTAAGAACGCTCGATTACAGAGATGGTCGTTGGCACTGTCTCGCTATCAGGTTTCTATTGCTCATAAACCAGGAAGTTCTAATGTCGTGGCAGATGCTTTATCTCGCATTTATGAGTAGGAAAAAAAAATCTGTATATATATATATTTTGTATTATTTCATTATTATATATTGTATAATGTGTATTTGTAATATGTGTATTTTTAGTATATAGTGTATAAGAATTTATATATCTTAAGTAGTTTAAGTAAATGCTCTCGATAGGACAGGTGAAGGACTTTTTAAATAGAACTTTTTAATTAGGACTTTTGATAGGACTTTTTAAGTAAGACTTGTGTTAAGACTTTAAAGAGTAGTTTCACAGTGTGGGACATCGTCCAACATGTAGAAACTGGAGGGAAGGTGTGAAAGTCGCCTATACTCCGTGGTCGAAAGACTTTAGGAAACTCGGAATGGCAACAGCCAGAGTCAGAGAGAGACGATGTAGTTCTTTGGATGTGTTCGAAAAGACGCTCGTGAGATATGTAATCGGGAAGCGTATTATCTAATAATATATATATTGTGTGTGTGTGCTGTAATTGTGTTCGTCTAATGTAAATATTAAATGTATTTAATTGGAGCATTTAATCTCTTCAATGTGTTCTTTCTTCATCAATATCGTGGAATACCGAACCGGGGCCATCATAACCCCTTTCGTTAGTAATTTGGAGATGAGACATTTTAAGGAATATTATGGTCATATATTTTAATAAAAATCGTGAAATATAAAGAAATTTCGTAATGTTTAGTTTGAGAAATTCAAAAAGGATTATTTGACCCCTCGCGGTAGCTTTAGTGTTAATACAGTAAACTAAAAATAGGGACATAACACATAGTCCAGTCAAATTAGAGTTTGAAGTGGAAAATTCTGGTGTAATTGTTTTTAGTGTCTTACTTCATGTTTTCGGGGCTGCTGAATACGAATCTGAAGTTGTCCAACAAAATTTCTCTCGGCAAATATGAAAAATTGTGAAAAAACCACTAAAAATCGCAGAGTTTTTTGGTTTTTGGCTTATAACTTGCAAAGTAAGCTTTTTATGCAAAAGATGACTATATATTAAAATACAGACGCGAAAATTACATACAATTCATGTTCTTATAATTTTTTTGTACGATATACGGGGCGTTGAAAAAAAGGCGAAAACCAGTAATTTTTGAAAATCGCATAACAGATATTCTTACCCTTTCCGTTCATAACACTAAAAGAAAGCATTAAACTGTAAAGATTTGAATACGTACTCACTTATTATTTGGTTATATATCATATGATGTAGGTATATAGTGTGACCTCGAAAATCCGGCATTCAGAGATCCGGTAACTTAAAAAATCCGGCATCAATGTCATCACCTCCTTTCTTTTTTTCACTTCCACTTTACGGCAAAAGTAAAAACAGCAATTATTTTCGAATTAAAAACCGAGATAAAAGAACAATGCATTAGCTGACAGCGATATCGCTGACGCTGTGCCAAATGGAGCCCTCGATAACACTGGTAGCAGATCAGAGGAACGAGGTAAGGACCCGGCAGAAGATAAGTTCTCACCAAAAAAATGCATACATTTGACCGGAAAATTAACATCATCTTCAAAGAAACAAGACTGTGTTTCTGAAATTGACACAATTCTCTATAATTTATGTGCAAGTAATTTTTTTGGACCTCGAATAGTTATGAGAAATACAATGACGAATGCGCGAAGTATTCAGCTTCCTCTTTATTGAAAACATACAAAATACATCATTAGACGTCTGTACAGATATGAGAAACGAAAACGTTAGGTTTTATAGATACAACAAAAAGATAAAAAGTGATTAATGATCAGTTAGTGTTTAATGTTATACAATATAATGAAATAGATAGGTAAGTATTTTTTTATACAACACTTATTAAATTATTATTGATTTGAAATGACACTCATTAGTCAAACCGATCGCTCTTGGCCAAAGGTTGCATGATTGCAGGCATGCCTTCCAATTCTTCTACACCTAAAAAAATAATAATGAAATATAATACATATTTAAGCCCCTGGGTGCGAAAGGGCCGTTTTCGTCCCGAGGGAGAACATTGCTGCCCCAGCCGTAGGCGAAGGCTGCAAACAACCAAGGGTCGAAGCTTAGGCTTCTGAGCAGTTCTGGAGCACGTAGTATTTTTAAAAACGGTAGAACGAATTGTAATTAATTAATTAAGTAATGATTCATGTAACATTTTATCATAACACGATTTTTTACGTCTTTCTTTTGTTACCCCTCTTTTACAACTCAAGTCATGAATAGATTACTTTTGGACCCCTATTTAGAAAACATATTAGCCTATAATTTTACGAACCACCGTTTAAAAAAATAATTTATGATTTATTTCTAATTGTTTGAAAATTGAGTAGTTATACCACTGATTAGGATAAATATTTTGATCACAAAAAAAAAAAAGGTAAAGGTGAAATGGAATTATTTGAATTATTTATACATATTTACCTTCCAGTACTTCAGGGAATTCCGGATCATCCTCGTCTTCCTCGATTTCAGTAAGAGGCATGTTATTGCAACTGCTTTCGCAGTTTACGCATATATTGGAGCACTTGAGTTCTGCTTTTTTCCATCCACAGTTTTTCTGGCAGGTCTTCTTGCATTTTCAAGAAATGAGTTTCAAAACGGCTTGAGGTGCTGGTGGTTGTAGCGTGGTTACATGCTCCAGACCATTTTTCATTTTCTTCCAACCCCGTTGTTCAGGATCTTTTTCATTCCCAAACCATTGTTTAACTTGAAAATATACCCTGAAGGAATATTTCTGAGCTGTAGACTCAGTAGGAGGTAAGAACGCCAAATGGATTGATGTCTTGTGTGCAGATCTAAGGTAACATAAGTACCTCAATTTGGTTAATGACGCGGCTTCCTTGTCAGCGAATTTATACAATGGGACCAAAAAACGATTGCCAGCATCAGTAACTGCATCAGCATCTGCCATAGGGTCTTTAAAAACCTCAATGTTATTAGTTAATGCAGAGTTTTTCTTGAGAGTCCGAAGAAACCTCATCTTTCCTACTTTGAACAACGCTGAAGTAGTATCACAGCTTCCCATGGCATGCAAAAAATAATATGTTTTTTGCAATCTATTGATCAAGTTTGTAGTCAGAAGAAAAAATGAGTAGTGAAACTGTCCCTTTGCCTAGCTTTAGAAAGTATACATTTGATTGTACACCCCCTACTGCGACAAATCATGATAGCAAATCGACACCTTCACCCACAATAACTACAGAGTTATGTTGTTGTCCAATGTCCCTTGCTGTGGTAACAATAAATGTATCCGCATCCTCTCGTGCCTGTTTTGTGTGAATGTCTGCTACTGCAAATTTGTAATTGATTTTTGAAAATTACAGATTTCGGAAAAAATATAAAAAGTACTTACGATTTTCTTGATAGTGACATTTATTCGCTATTTAATACATACACAAATGATATTGACGTGATAAAAAGAGAAAATTGAATGTTTAAAAAACTTACTTTAATTGATATTTTATATGTTAAAAAAATCTGATAAGTAGTGCTATCATTTCTTCTCATGTAATTTCCAAGCATCAGTGTCAAGTCACTATCTTCTTTCTTGGATTTTATACAAGTGACGAATATCGATTTCGGAAATACAATCTTGTTTCTTTGAAGATTACGTTAATTTTCCGGTTAAATTTATGCATTTTTTCGGTGAGAACTTATCTTCTGATAGGTCCTTGTCCTCGTTCCTCTGAGCTACTACCAGTATTATCGAGGATTCGATTCTATTTAGCATAGCAAAAGCGATATCGCTGTACGCTAATGCGTCGTTTTTACCTCGGTTTTTAATTCGAAAATAATTGCTGTTTTTGCTCTTCCCGTAAGTTGGAAGTGAAAAAAAAGGGGTGGGGATTTTTAAGTTGCCGGATCTCGGATTTTGGAGGTCACACAATATACCTACCACACAATAATACGTAACCTAATAATAAGTGAGTACGTCAGCAAGTGTTTACAGTGAAATGCTTACTTTTAGTGTTATGAACGTAAAGGGTAAGAATATCTGGTTTCCGATTTTCAAAAATTACTGGTTTTCGCCGATTTTTCAATGCCTCTATGGAAGCCATATGTCGAACAATAAAAATGATAAAAACATGAATTGTAGGTAATTTTCTCGTCTGTATTGGTCACCTTTTGCGTAAAAAGTTTACTTTGCAAGTTATAAGTAAAAAACGCGATAAATCTGCAATTTTTAGTGGTTTTTTCACGATTTTTCATATTTGCCGAGAAAAATTTTGTTGGACAACTTCAGATTCGTATTCAGCACCCCCGAAAACTTAAAGTAAGACACTAAAATCAATTACACTATAATTTTCCACTTTAGGCCCTTTTTTAACCTAATTTGACTGGACTAACATAGCTGTAAACTGTTAGTAGCTGTAAAATTTAGTGGAAATTTCTGCCTTAATAAATTATCAAAAATGAAAGCAAATCGGCGATTCAATTAGGCAAAATTTACTATAAAATTTCAGTGGTAGCAAAAATCCGTACAAGTTGGCAGCTATGATAACACCATGATTATGTGTTAAAATAGTTTATTTTCATTATATAACTGAACACTATCTGTCATTAAATCCTTCTATATATATAAAAAAGTTTTGATTTGGAAATGGACCAATGAATATCTGCGTAGATATTCCCGGCAGATCGGCATCCAATTTGAATGCTTAAGCATGGCCTTTCTTCGTTAATATTTTAAAAAAAAACTGTTGCATACAAAAATATGAAAATCGGGAGTATTATAGAGAAATGTTTGATAAACACGCTGATGCAGACAGTTTTCAAATCGAAGGATTATTTTAAGAGATATTTAATGCCAAATTTGGACAAAATCGTTCCATTAAAATTTTTTTATAGGAGCAAAATGTGTACATAGGAATTAAATCATTTTTAGATCGTTTTATGCGTCAGGATTTCCCGGTGGGCAAACTGCATTTAGTATTTTAATTTGACTCATTTTCTGAGATTTTATTTCTATTTTAAATTCAAATTTTCAGCATTCGAGAGATATTTTTTTACAAAATTTAGAAAACTGTATTAATTTAAACTGTTGCCAACTGTATAAACAGCGCAAACAATAATGATTGCTTCAAATTAAAAATTTATTTTACACCTGACTATTATAAACAGAAAATATAAAAAGCAGGAACTCATTGAAATTTACGTTATAAAAACTATACTTACACGTGAATTTTAAAAGAGAAATACTATTGTAAAATAATAAATTCATTAACATGCGTTAGAAGTCTTAAATAGGAGAATTTACGTCACATTTACGTCACATTACACTTATTACGTAAAATTAACAAAAATAATATTGCAAACAGTTTACATTTAAAAATTGCTCTAGACATTTATTTGATATTTTAATATCATACTATTTCATTTCTAACAAAAGTATTTTTACGTGAATATTAAAAAGAGAAAGAAAAGTTTGGTGAAAATTACGTCAGATTATAATTGTCAGATTCAAATTATAATTAAATTCAATCTTCCGAAATCTTTTAAAATCCGATAAAATTAGCTTGCTGTTAGAGTCTGCGGTGTTTGAACGGGGGTTGACGAGCGTAGCTCTTAGGGGGCAGAGCCCCCTAGTAAAGCAAAAATTAAAGTTTACAATTAGCGTTGGATAAAAGCTTTTAGTAAGGAAGCATGTAGACAATTTTTGTCTGTACTTAGAACAGGCAAAACTACTAAGTGATTAAACTGTTTTATGTTATGGCACTGAAACTATATAAAAGTAATAGTCGTTCAACAATTGAACTTTCACATTCGTACTAAAATTTATTTCACCTATTTCTAACGCAGTTTTGTGTGTCTTAATTAATATTTGACGCTATAGAAAACAAATATACACTATATGGCGAAAGGTGACCGGTCACTTGCAATTTTAGACGTTTTGTCAAATATCTAGAAAAATACATGAAGAATTAACCTGGATGTTATGATTAATATGGATACAACACCTCATCTTTTTGCTTCATTTTGGGAACAACGAATTTTGAGCTTATTCTATAAACGATTATTATCAGACATTTCAAACTATGTTTTTGAGACTTTTACAGAAATTGCTCTATGCATTTAGCTAACACATTATGCACATTATATTTTGATTGCATTCGCGCATGCGCAATGAAACATTTTTTAGTAACCCTGCTCATTTTTCATCTAATTTTTTATTTATTTTTTTAATTCTTGATGCAAACTATTGTGCACAATGTTGTTTGTCATATTTTCTGAAAAGACCCTTTTTTATATTAAGAACTCTGCAAGTTATAAGCAAAAAACTAGGCGAAATTTCGGACTGTTTTCATAAAAAGCTTACTTTCTCTACGAGTATCCTCATAAAAATGAGCACATTATATTAAAATAAGACACTTATTAATAATCTCGAGTTTGAACCCTTTTTCTACATTAGTTTTTACAGGGTTATCCAAAAGATATTCGTTCTCTTTCAGTTTGCTAATGGTCGCCTATGGGGTTTCGGGAAAAAATCTTCGCGGAAAAATATGACCTATACTTTATTGTTTACACTCCTGCAGTTTCAGGTTAATTCCACGTGTATTATTCTAGATATTTAACAAAATGTCCCAAAATCGCAAGTGATCGGTCACATTTGGCAATATAGTGCATTTATAGTTAATATAAATTTATAAGTTCTATGTTTGTAATAATGTGCAATAATTTCCAAAAATTAAGGAAAAACAACAAAACTAGCGATTACTCAAAATGTTACATGTAGATTTTAATAAAACTGAGCCACATGCACAACACATAGTAATATATAAGACAACATTAAAAGAAATTATCAGACGATTGTGGTGCATCAACAATTTACACAGTTATAACATAAACAAAATGAATGTGTCAGTTTGATATAGGAAAAGTACCTATAATATGGAATACGATCACCCCTAAAATCAATACAGCACAAACAGCGATGTGTGATACTGTCAATTATGCGATCGATAAGTTCACTGGGAAGTGCTCTTGTAAAGCAGTTGTAAGCGTGGGAAGGGTATGGGGTGGGTGAATGAGAGCAACAACACACCTTCCTAAAGCATCAAAAATATGCTCAATGGTATTCAAATCCGGTGATTGAGCTGGTCATTCATGCGCTGAATTGTGTGATGCTGAACATAATCTTCCACGATGCGAGCTATGTGCTGTCTAGCGTTGCCGTCCTGTAACATGAAATCTTTACTAATTGCGCCGGCATAAGGGCGCACATAAGCATCAAGAATGCCATCGCTAAAAAGGTGAGCATTCACAGTTCCACGTGGAAAGATATGGAGGTCTGTATGTCCACCCAAATAGATACAACCTTAAACACAGCCACTATCTACTACGTATTAATCTCTTTCAGGAATGTTTGATGGATGACAATGTGTTTCCAGTTCTCTCAAAATCAAACAACGCCAACAATAGTTTTAGAGGCTAAAGAGGCCCTTATCCGTGATGAGAGCAATTGATCATTGATTTGAAGAGAACAATTGAGCCTCCATTGATCAGCCGTCCAGTGGACATGTTGACGTGGTCACCTTATACATTCCCTCTGGTGACGTGAGGTCAGCGGTACACAAATGGCTGTCCGCCTCATGTAAAGGCCATCTTCATGAAGTCTTCTATGCACAGTAGACGTTGATACCAACCTTCCATTGGCTGCAGCAAGGGAGGTTCTAAGATGAGAGGGGTTGCTGCTCTATTCCTTCATACACATAACTGCAAATATCGGACATCGGTGCTTATCGTAGCTCTTGCCCATCCTTGGCTGAACCTTCTGTAGGCCGAACCAGTGGTTTGAAATTATTGGCAAAGCCTATGAACAAGAAACGACTCGCATTGAACCATCTGGCCACCTCTTTCTGTCTTTGAGGCGCCTAAAATCTTTCAATATCTCTATATCGCAGTTCTGCACACGAATAATATCTCGAGGTTATACTAATGAATGGGCTATCTCAGTTTTTCTTATCTCATAATCACAGTGACAATTGCAGCCGTACTCTCTAGCAGGCTTTTTTATGCTCCTCACAGATGACGCAATCCGATTGCAGCGCCACTAATTTACATTTTCTAAAATTTTATTCAGTATATTTTAGTTAAACATTTATGCAAATTTCATACGGATAGGTTTCTTTTTGAACGAGTTATCGCTCTTCTAGTGATTTTTCCTTAATGTTTGAAAACCAGTGTAATTTATACATTTTACGGCAAATTATTTTTTTATTTACAAAGACAAACGAAAGATATGTATTTGAAAAAAAAAATAACTTAAAAAATGGGACTTCATTCAAAGTACATTTCACGACGATCTAATAGAATTAATATCTATACAAATCAAACATCTCTCATCTTAATATTAGAGATTGTTGTCAGGTTTTGTAAAAATAATTTGTTTGATGTTTTTTTGATTTTCAAAGGTATTATATATATGTATATACACATATATATTTGTAATGATAAAACTGATAATGAAGTAAAATGGAATATGCCACTAGGTGACGAACAAAAATGTTATATGTTGCAAAAAAGTAACAGGCATGCTGCTATTAAAATCTTCTATATTTGAATTTTCGAAAAATATTTATTAAGTCATACAAAGAGAAATATATTCCGCCCATTTTAAAATGAACCAGATAAACAAATACCCAAAATTACGCTAGGTATGATTAAAACTGTATGAAGTATCCTTATTGACATTCCCACCCTGTTGAAATTGAACTCAAACTTGATTTAAAAACATTTCACACCAGAATTTTAATTTAAGATATTTATTTAAACAGAGTTCTCGGTTGCTTTTCTTGTTGTGTCTATATTTTCTATGCCGTTAAATTATTTTTTCTTACGTTATGAAGAAATATCTTGTTCGAATCCGAAATAATAATATATAGGAAATGTTCGATTATACCCATTCAGGGTAGGAAGGTTAAATAATGTTCGTCAAGTTCCGTGAGTACTTGTAGTGTAAGTCGCATGCTACGATTTTTGGCTATCAGTATTTTAGAACGGAAAAATCTGACTTCATCAGAGATATCGCATTAACTGAGTATCCAAGCACACTTTTCGAAAATAAATGTGGCCAACAAAAACAGCAGTTATCAGATTTTCGAAAATAGCATTGGCAAACAAAAACAGCAGTTCCAGCTATGTGACTTACACTACAAAAATCCTTGGAACTAGCCGTTTAACCCCTTAATGCTCGAATTAAATTACGGTTGAATAATTCAAATTGCTTATTGGCACCACTTTTATAAAAAAGAAATAGTCACCTTATTTAATGACAGGTAAAACGATACTAAAATATAGCCAATTTCACTATTTTATAAAACTGGTGGGAATCAAACAATTTGAGTAAAAGACGCAGCCCGAGAATATGACGGGAGCGAGAATTAACCCCTTGAGGGGCAAGCAAAAATGTCTCTAAATATTGAATTCTCACCGGAATATTCGAAAAGTTTTATTTTTAAGTAAAAGCAATTTTTCAACGATTTCCTCCCCCCACAGTTAAAAATATAAAATTTAGTTAAAATTTTCTGGTGAGAATCTTGTTTAAATTAGGTAGGATATATTTTATCCCACCGCGCCTCAAGGGGTAAGGGATTAAAAAGTCATTGTCACTTCCATCACAGTCCCCCTGAATATTAGGCCTGAGCACTAACACAAAAAGGACGGCTGCAGAAGGCAGATTTTTTTTTTAATGTAGGTACGGCCCCTTAAATGTTGATACCATAATTTTATAAAAGATTTCTCTGACTTGTTTAATCTCAGAAAAATAAAGCGGAGAAAACATTAAAAAAATATTTGTACGAATATTTAACCCCTTGAGGGGCACCGGTATATATTATATACCACCTACGATTCATGAAGTTTCACACCAGAAAAATTTTAATAAATTTTACTTTTCTAACTTTGGTGAAAAAAAGCCGCAATATTGCTCTTATTAATTTTGAAATAGAATTTTTGAAAGATTCCGGTGGGAATTCAGCATTTCACAAACGTGATTGCTTGCCCCTCAAGGGGTTAAGGGACCTTACACACGCTGAAAAAAATCCGCCTTCATCAGCCGCATTTTTATGTCAGCTCTCAGGCCTATTATTCAGGGGGCGGTGCTTCCATTCTCACTGAGAATGTACGAACTTGTTAAGATGTTTCGTATGGCAGCTTTTTGGAGTCTATAACAGTCATCGGAGTGCCCTTTTTTATAGGCACTAAATCAAAATGTTACCACTACTATTACCTTACGAGAATTTTCGTTTTAGATTCATTTTAGAAATATCGTAAGATCCCACTTCGTGGTAAGCATTCACATAGTTCGGACGCCTCCTTGAATTTTGGAGGCCAGAAAATTTTTCCGCACCAGTATTGTCTTATAGAAAATCTGTTCTTAAAAGAAGGCGAAATACAGCGCGATTAACCCTTTCCGGCACACTGTGCCCGGTTCGGGATACCTAATTTTAATCACAAACTTACGAACGGCACCAAGAATATTTTAATAAAATTTTGCTTTTACGATGAACAGTAAAAGTAACACGTTTTTAATTTCTAAAAAAGTCGTTTTAAAATCCCGGTGTCAGTTAATCATTTCATCATTTTACAACAAAAATTACCCTTGCCGGGAAGAGTTAACCTATATTTCTTTTTCTATAAAAAGATACTGGTAGATTCCTGGAGAAATAACGGATTCAGGTTTCTGGAATCTATAACAGGGCTCGGAGTGGTGATCCCTTTTTATAGATAAAAAAACTGCATACATATTAAGTGTACAATCTTAAATGGGAGAGGAAACCGCAATGTTAAAGAGGAGGTCACATCAATCAAGGTCATGCGCCAAGTAGCGGATGGAGTTGAACTACAGGATGATGCATAACTCTTTTCTTACTTCGCACCACTAAAATTGTAAAGTTTTTTTTTTTTTCACCTTGATGAATAGCTGAAAAGTTTCCGGCTAGATAAAGCGAAGAAAACTTCGTGGTGTCAAGTGCATCTGGACCCCACCCCCTTCTGTCTACTCCGTTATTTGCAATAAATCGGGTAAACAAGATTCGTATTCCACGAGGCTAACGAGAAAGACAGGCTACCGCGGTGCATTCCACGTATCTTTTTTTACAGGCCGCTGGAGTCACATGATGCTCGAAAGCACCAATGAAGGTGTGCGAAAAGAGCATCACGTCACTCTAGCGGTCTGTAAAAAAAAGACACGTGGGATGAACCGCGGTAGCCTGTCTTTTACGTTAGCTTCGTATATTCCATGAGTGACTAAAAATTTAGAAAATATGCGCAGATGGTAGGTATTATGTTATATATGACGTCACACTAAAAGTCCGCGTGTATGGATTATCAACCCCGTCCACAAGATGGCGCAGCTGTGTTAATTTACGCCCGATTCCAGCATTAGGTTTGTACGCTTAATATGTATGCAATTTTGATAGACACTAAATCAAAACTTTTACCAATACTATTTCCTTACGAAATTATTCGTTTTAGATTCATTTTGGAAATATTGTAAGAACACACTTCGTGATGAACATTAACTGCTTCACCGGCGACGGGTATGGGAAAAAAGTGTAATTACCCCCGACTTATCTCGGGGCAATCTGTGAAGTGTTTAAATTGTAATTATCGTTTTAATCTGCCATAAAAATAATTATAAAAAATAGTGGTGGCTAAAAATATGACCTCTGTCTATAATAGAGATCTGTCTATAACAGTTATACACTATGACGCAAAAGTTTAGACAATGAAGAAATTCTTACATACTTTGAAAAATATTTATTCAATTTTCAAATCACTGCTTGAAATTAATGTGCTGTACATATAAACAATATTTATAACAAAGAAAAGTGGAATTGTGCATATTGCAATAAATTAAATGGTAACAAAAATAAACTGCTGTCTCAAAAGTTTAGACACAAATTAAATAAAATCGAAATAAACAATTTTTAAAACCTGGTTGCGCATCCATGCTTATGTATTACGTCATATACACGAGATTGCATGGAAGAAACTAAATCTTGCATAGTTTGTGGATCGATATCGTACCATGCATTCTCAATAGATGTCTTAAGTTCCTTTTCAGAAGAGTATTGTCTAGCGTTGCTATAAACTTTGCGACACATGATGCTCCAAAGGTTTTCTATAGGGTTAAGATCTGGGCTACATGCTGGCCAGTCGAGAACTCTTATATTATGGGAATTAAACCAAGATTTTGAATGTTTTGCAGTGTGAATTGAAGCATTGTCTTGCTGAAATTCCCACTGAGGACCCCCTAGAAGCTCAGCAAATGGCAGTAGGTTTTCTTCTAATGTCTGTGTATAATGCTGTGAAGTTTGACAACCACTGGTGAAGGTCAGAGATACTTGTCCATTATAGCAAAAGGCTGCCCAAACCATCACCGAGCCCCCTCCTTGTCTGCGACTAAAAAAACGTCGAGGTTCCTTCCGCAAGTCACGCCAATACGATAAACAACCATCTGGACCATCCAGATTCCACTTTTTTTCATCGCTAAATATGACTGACTGCCATTTCTCTCCATATGACATATGCTTTCGAGCCCACATAAGTCTTTGTAACTTATGATATGGTTTCAGAGCTGGTTTCTTCTGCATTTTGCTATAAACGATTGTTCCTTTTTCCAAAATTCGTCTACGAATCGTATCCTTTGATACAGAGAGTCCCGATGAGCTTTGAACTCCACGTACGCTCATTTGTTGAGTACTCGCTAGTCTTTGTATCAGGCGATCCTCTCGTACATTTGTCACACGTGGCCTCCCAGACCGACATTTTGCTTTATATTCGGAACCACTCGATAAAACTCGATAAATAGATTTTTTTGACCTATTAATAATAGCAGAAATTTCAGAAACGCTCTTCCCTTCACCTTTCAACTGCCAAATCCTTGAAACCTCATTCACTTGAATTTCTTTAGCTCTCGGCATGTCGACTATGAAGCGCAATCGTTTGCAGAACTTAAGTACTCCAAATTTGTGACATCATCGATTCTAAATTTGCATATGCCAGCGAATATTCAAAGAAATTTAGAATAGTGTCTAAACTTTTGCGACAAGCACATTTGAATTTTTATGAAAAAAATTAGTATTATAGCAAATAAAACGACTGTCTTTTGTACATAGCATTTTAAATCAGTTTTTGAATATATTTACGGGTTTTTGTAATTCTGACGTCAAAATTCTACATTTTAAAGCTGAATGACGTCATTGTCTAAACTTTTGCGTCATAGTGTAGTTGCGCCATTGAGGTTGTATTTAACCTTCTGCGATCTTTCGAATGTAAAATGCTTGTGCTCTACCAGATTTTCCGATTTATTAATTTTAGGCCATGCTTTGTTTATTAAAGTTCATATTTATTTCCATTTCCGATGATGGTCATTGGGAGTTGCCACCCACAATTGTTAGTGCTTCAGCGATGTAACTGATTTGGCCGACATTACATTATGATATAGAATAGACGCGTTGGTTTCTAAGAAAACAATTCTTTACTCACTTATTTACCCTTTTTAACACCCTCAAGCGTGGGGGTTCATTTTTGTACCACCTAATTTTATTTCCCAAATGCCACATTGACACCAGAATATTGGAAAGAAAAGTTTCCTTTTGTTAAGTACGTGAACAAAACTTTTGCTTACATTGGAATAAATTTATTTGTAAATTCTGGTATCGTTAACGCAATTTTGCATTTTAAGAATAGTCCCTAAAAGGGTTATGCAAGCGCGTGGGATTAATTCTGAGTTCCACCTATGCAATTTGTTTCCTTTAACTCTTTCATGGGCGGTGCCTCCTTTTTGAACAACTAAATTTAAATCCCTAAATACCACATTGGCACCAGAATATTGTAATGAAAATTTTACTTTGATTAGGTACCAAAAAAAAAGCTTTTACTTATTTTGAAATAAATTTGTTTGTATTATCTGATGCTTTTCACTCAATTCAACATTTTGCGAAGATAAACCCCTCGATGTTGCTCACCTGTTCAGCACTGTTCGTGATTACCCAAGGTTAAATTTCCTCTTTTGTAAATTCCGTTTTCAGTTTGAAATTTCTGAAAAAAAATATAGGCCAAACCGGCAACCCTGATGTAGATAAAACTGTAAGACGGTAGAATACTACCGTAATTCCGCGGATCAAACAATTCTGTTTGGACCCAGAAATTTTCTTTAGTAATTGAATGGAAATACTTACCGCGATCTAAGAAATTACATTTACTTTTAAAAACTTTCTGGGTCGAAGAATTATTGTTTGATCCGCGGATTATACGCCGGAAATTACGATATGTAAATTTAATCGATAACTAAAATATTTTATTTTATATTTCACACCAGTATGTCTTTGAAGAATTTTTGTATGTTAAATTTCTCTTTCTGTTACGATCATAAGTACTCGAGTACTTAAATTCTTTTCTATTGCTTTCAACATATCAAGAAACTGCATGTTTTAAAGGGTGTGTTTCTTGTCCAAACAGCGTACTTGGTGTGCTACATTGTTTAAACCCTTTACAGTCGAGTTCAATTAAGGTTTAAAAATGCAATTGCTTATTGGCACCAGTTTTTTGAAAAGAAATATTCAAGTTGTTTAACCCTTCCCACTCCGTTGGCTCCGCTGCGGAGCCATTCTTAGTCTTTGCAAAAATTTGTTTTTGGTACTAGTAATAAAGGAAAAAGAAAATTCACCTTATTTAATCAGAGCATTTTTGAAATTGTGTACTTGAAGGAAACTGCTTTTTAAAAAGTAGTGCCGATCGAATAAAATTGTGTAAGAGACGCTGGAGCTTTAAGGGTTAACACTAGAACTCCCGCAATTTGAGTCAAGTTTTATAAAAATATTACACCCCAGAATTTTGATTTAAAACTCTTTAACTTTATTATTTAACTTTTTCCCCTTTGTAACTTATATCATAATCCATTTTTGTAACTTATTTCTGTGTTGCCAGATGGGCTACTTTTTTAAAAATCAGATTCTTGATTGGGACCACTTTTTAGAAATGGTAAAGTGCGCCTTATTCAATGACATATTAATTAAGGTTAAAACAAAGGAAATTTTACCGTTTCAAAAAAGTGGTGCCAATCAAGAAATCTGAATTAAAAAAAGTAGCCCACTGGCAACACTGACTTATTTCATAACCAAATTCCTGGTTTGAACCGAAACATATTAATATGGTAGCCGTCAAAATGTCTGCTCACGGTAGTTCAGGCGTTTATTACAGGTAAAATGATACTATAATAAATCCAATTACACTATTTTATAAAATTGACGGTGGGAATCAAACAATCTCAATAACGGGCATAGCCCGTGAATATTACGGGAGCGAGAATTAAGGTGTTCATTCAGATTTCTTGATTGGCATACCATTCCAAAAAAAGTGGTGCCAAACAAGAAACCTGAATTAAAAAAGTAGCCCACTGGAAACACTGTGTCCAAACACACTTTCCAGTTAACCCCTTGAGATACGGTGAGATATATTTTATCCTACCTACGATTAATGAATATCTGCACCAGAAAAAAATTATTACATTTTATTTTCAAGCTTTGCTGGAAAAAAATTTGTAAAATTGCTTTTTTTTATATTTTGCAATAAACGTTTTTCAATATTCCGGTGTGAATTTGACATTGGAGAAACACAATTACATGGCCCTCAAAGGATTAAGCGAATTTTGTTAGGTTTCTAGGAACACGTTTCTTTCACACCTGTTTTAATATTTATGCGCCGGTATTTCAAATTGGTATTTTTGGGTTATTTAGTTGGTGAAAATCTGAGATTAGTTAAGACGAAAATTTTTATATTAAAATATTGATTTTCAAAATAAAATATCTCGTACTCCTCAAACAGCACTTATACCAGGGATTGCACTAGTCCGTTTTTTGCATACAAGTAATTCACAAGAATAATTTTCGTGATAGGTTTTTACAACATTTCCAAAAGAAAAAAAAAATATTCCGAAAGTTTACACAAAATTTGCAAGAGGAATCCAAAAAGAAGATTCTTGAATAAAAAAGCTGTTTTAAACTTTAACCCCTTGAGGGGCAAGCAATTACGTTTGTGAAATTATGAATTCCCACCGGAATCTTTGAAATAATAAGTAATAGCAAAACCAAAATAAGTAAAAGCAATTTTACGACTTTTTTCCACCAAAGTTAGAAAATTAAAATTTAATAAAATTTTCTGGTGTAAAACTTCATTAATAGTAGGTGGTATATAATATATACCGGTGCCCCTCAAGGTTTTAAAACCTGATTGTATCATTTATGATACCACCCGTCTTCCCGACTCTGAGGAGTTTTTATATTTACATATTCCGCATTCATACCGGAAATTAAATTAGGAATTCCTGAATTAAAATAGAAATTTTTGATTTATTTAATAACAGATATTTCGTTATTAAAATAACCGAAATTTACTATTTAGATTTTTCTGATATGAGTGCCTATTATCTGAATTGCGCAATTTCTGGATCGCATTCTACCCCGGGCATTTAAAGGTTAACACTAAACGTACCGTGATGGGAAATTTTGACGCCTACCAATTGAAAATATTTCGATTCGTGCGGGATTTTCTTTCTACGATAACGATACAAAAAAAGGGAAAGTTAAATAAGTTAAACGCTTTTAAATAAAAATTCTGGTAAAAATATTTTTATAAAACTTGTGTAAAATTTCCGGTAGTTTTAGTGTTAATGAAATTTGAACAAGTGGTAGCCCAGCTTTTATGTGCCGCAGTGGGATTATATATTTCACTTAATTATAATCCACCAATGCCACAGTGGCACCGGGATTTTGGAATAAATTAATATAGTGCATGTGAAAAATTCTTTTATTTATTTTAAAATAAATTTGTTTTCAAATCCACTTGTCATTCAGTCGTTCCAACTTTTTAGTGATAGGGGTACTTTGCCCGGAAATGCTTAAAATCCCTGTTTCTCGGTCCATCAAACGTAGCTTGACCGATGGCTGGCATGATAAAAATCGCATCACGTGATTCCCCAATGATTCAGTTTCAACTTATATCCATCTGTTCGATCCTGCGTTGTACTTTATGAAATCGACTTTTGGCCAGCCAGATTCTTCAAATAACCCACAGTGCGACGCATACCACTAAAATTTTATAGTAATCATTGCCTTATCTTGTCATCAAATTTGTCTGATTCAAGAAATCGACTATTTCTATAAAATATTTAGGGGTATGTGGCGGGCCACAGTTCAGGACTCTCATAAGGTCCGCCAAGTGAATACCAATATTTTCTTAGAAAGATTTTCTGTTAAGATTTTTTTCTTGGAAGTTGCACAGAAACTCTAGAGCAAATGCTGTAGAAACCTACCATGAAATTTTCTGTGAAAAAATATTTGTATTCAGTTGGTGGACAATTTGGTATCCCTGACAGTTTGACACCCCTGCTTTAAAGCTATATTTATTCCATTATCTCCTCAAAAATGATTTTAAAAGGACAAAGATTTCTCAAAAAAGCTTAGTTATTCCAGGGAAAAAATGAACATTTTGTATTTGTCAACCTTTCTTTGAAAAAATTGTTAATGAAGAAAACAGGATATATTTTTTAAAATATTTTATCAAATATTTTTATATATTATTCGAGTTATAACTTGAAGACATTTCATTTTTTATTTTCTTCTATTTTTACAAGAAGAAAGTACAAGATTCGTGTAAAATTTTCGACTTCCGGTTTTCGATGAATTCTTACGTTTTAGAATGTTCTCAACACGATTTGATGGTTTTTATAAAATGTCTGTCTGTGAGTCTGTCTATCACTTTGCGAGTCTCCCTTTTCTTGACAAAAATATTGTGGGCACTCTATCTCAAGAATTAATGCAAGGAATTTTACAAAACTTTAGATTCAGTTAGATTTTAATATAAACTTTCTGATTACGTTTTGGTGAGAATCGTCCAACAGGTGGCGCTGCAATGCTGCATTTTTCACGATTTTTTCAATAGCTATATCTCAAGAATAAATGCACGAATTTTTATCAAACTTCGGATACAGGTATACATTGATAAATATCGATGCTGATTATGTTTTGTTATAAATCGCCCGACAAGTGGCGCTGTTATGGTGCAATTTTCACGATTTCAGCAATAGCTCTACCTCAAGAACTAATGCACGAATTTTCGAATTTTCATCATATTTCAGATTTAGCTAGATGTTGACACGTTGTTGCTCATTAGGTTTTTTTGCGTCAATCGCCCATTAGATGGCACTGCTATAATGGATATTTCACGATAGCTCTATATCAAAAACTAATGGACGGATTTTCATTAAACTATAGCTTCAGTTAGACGTTGACATAATTTGTCCTGCTCTGCTATGCTGCACTTTGCATGATTTTCAAGATTTTAGCGATATTTCAAGAACTAATGTAGGGAATTTCATTTCTTTAGAATCCTCATGATAGGCGTAGATTTCCATTTAATTTTGGCACCGCTTTAGCGAATTTTGAATTATTAACATGCATGAGATAGAAGAAAGTTTTGGGATTGGCACATCCGACTAGTTATTATTTCTACTGATTTTCGGAAGATTGTAATACAACATCACCAAAAGTCAATGTTACATAAGAAATGGGCTTTAAAAGACGAATTTATTTATTGTTGCTATCTTACAACACGGCATTTAATAAAAGTTATTTATAAAATTCTATACAGACGGCAGTTGTTTTTTATAACAAAGTTTTATTTGTAATTTGAGCAGTTTCATATAGTTATTTCTGAAACGAACTTCATAAATTTTGGCAAAATTATTGGAGACGTTGAAAGATATATTTTTTAGAACAATAATTTCGTATATTTTACAATGCTGTATTAGAAAATCGACAATATTTATGAGAGGTGTGTACCGTAATTTCCGGCGTATAACCCGTGAATCAAACAATCAAGGTTTAACCCTGAAATATTTTGCAATAAGTAACTTTTCTGATCGCGTTAAATATTTGTCTTTAATTACTGAATAAAATTTCTGGGTTCAAACAGAATTATTTGATCAGAATTATTTGAACAGAATTATTTGATCGTATATTTTACAATGTTGTATTAGAAAATCGACAATATTAATGAGAGGATTGTACCGTAATTCCCGGTGTATAACCCGTGAATCAAACAATCAAGTTTTAACACAGAAATTGTTTTTGCAATAAGTAACTTTTTAGATCGCGTTAAATATTTGTCTTCAATTACTGAATAAAATTTCTGGGTCCAAACAGAATTATTTGATCTGCGGATTATACGCCGAAAATGACGGTAATTTTCTGTTTATTTTAGATGTAAAAAAAAAAAAAATAGTCAATAATTTTTATTTTATTTTATTTTATTTTTTACTTTCTTAAAATGCTGTTTTCTAAAATCTGAGTAGATATTTTTTTCTAATCGGAGATTTTGATTCAAGAAGCGCTAATATTTATACTTAATTCATTTTAATAATTAATTAAATAGTTATATAATCGTTAAAAATTTAAGTGAATTTTTAAAATCTTAATTAATCTCAGATGATTAGACGTTTTGTTAGTTCACCGGAAATAATCATTTATCTTAAGCAGAGACATATTTTTTCACGAAAATTAATTCATTCAAAAACTATTCACTTAAGATAATTGTTTCAAACTGATATGAAAGGCATAGAGCTCATTATCTTCCTGCTCTTTGTTAAAATATTAAAAGCCTTGAAAGAATAAGTTATCATGGAAAAAAAAAGATTGGACTTCAAAGGAATAGTTATTTGTCGACTAATAACTACTACAGTATGTTCTAGTTAGGCATTAAATTAGGCATATTTAACTACTTATGAAACATCTCAATTAATGTACACAACACATGCCTTCTTAGTAATAGCTCTCGAATACCAGCAGGATCTTGTGAATGTTCTCAAATGTCGATTTTACGCTTCCGTTTAAAGCTTAAATGGTCTTAATATGTGCATTATATATTTAATGGATAGCATCGTTGAAATCTTAATTATGCTTTTGAAGTATCTTTATTAATTCTGAATGCATATGTTTCAACAACAAATATTTTCTAAATGTATAAGAGAAATAAGTATTCACATAAAAATTATACTTACCTTTAACAAACACATCTACTTGATACATTTTCTCGAAAAATGGAGAAGACAAGCTCTTATCTGATATTCTATATTTATCGAGCCCCACCAGTTGCCGAGAGGTCTGCTCTCGAAGCAGGTAGACGGGAGGTGCTGGGTTCGAACCCAATCGTGCCCGTCGACCTAATCGTTCGGCGTTTTCGTGGTTTTCTTCGAACCTTGAATTTCCAAGCGTTAATACGGGTTAGGTTCCTTTAGAAAGACCCCCATGAAGGGCACTCCCCCCTAGGACCCATATCCCTCGTGTTGATAATTGGCCGTCATAAACACAACCAACTATATCTATGATGAATACGAATGTTCAGATGAATGTTCAGATGAATACGAATCTTAGAATAGGATGGATAGGTGATCTAGAATCCATCTACATAAAAGGTTGCAATAAATTTTTCATCGGTATGACAAAAACAAAATTCGTGGAACATGTCCAAAAAAATATCAGTGAAATAAATGTCATAAGCAGTCTACGGCTTTCGCTTGATTATTTACGAATAGTGTTAGTTGTAGAAATAATTTAAAAAATTCTAATGTTATTGTACCTTGCAGGGTTGACAGATTGGCCTCCAATTTTAATCCGAAATTTCAAATTAATTCCGGAAATTTGAAAAGAAGAAATTTTGCTTGACATGATCTCTAAATGTCTCTTATTAAATTAAGCATAAAATACTATTCTTTATTTTTGATATAAACACTAAATTCCTGAATAAAAGCAGAGGCCAAACTGGCAACCCTGGTACCTCGTAATATATTTCAAATATGTTCAATATTGGAATCCATCGAAAATTTGAAGAGGGGTGGAGTCGTGTAACGATAATATGCCATATAACATTTCGAGAATTTGGTTGGATTTGTTGAAGATATAAGCAGTGGTTTTCATCTTGATGTAGAAGCACTTTTCTCTTTTCGAAATTTTTCAGCTTTAAGACTGCTTTTTACTCAATTGACATTCTATAATTCTTCAATTCCATATGAAATAGTAAAATTTTAGACTAGGTCATTGTGTTAGCTATCTGTTATATCTAGAGATCCGACATTAGATAAAGTAGGATCTCGAGTAATAGTCTCGATCTCTGGTGTGACTTGATGTCCTGAACATGTCCTCGGATGTTGACTCAAAAAGTTGATTTTTGTTGTAGTGTGACTTTAATGTTTTTAATGTAATACACCATTTAGCCGCATATATGTATTTTATCGTATTTCCATTTATTAAAAGGTTGACAAATACATGAACAGGAATTACGAAAAATATCAACTTAACAAAAAAAAAAAAAAAAAAAAAAAAAAAAAAAAAAAAAAAAAACGTTAGATATATAACCATTTAACACCTTGTAATAATATATTATTTCTAATTGCTAAAAAGGTGTTGTTTTTTTTTTAACATTTTTAACACCTTTCTAGCAATTAGAAATAATGCAAACACAGCAGTAAAAAAGAAGTTTAATCGTTTACTTACTAATTTTGAGAACACTTTACCTTATTTAGAAGAAATCTGAAACAAAAGAAAGAAACCCAATTAAAATATTTTATTAATAAAAAGTTCAGTGCAATGTATTCATAACTAATTTTCAACAACTTAATATGAGTTCAAAGTATTATCGTTTAATGTCGTGTTTAAAAATTTATATTGAGATTGATATCATAATTAAACTGAAGGACTTCCAGGCGGTCTTTAACCCCTTCAAGGTCGGTGGTTCATTATTGGACCACCTAATTTTAATGCCTAAACGCCATATTAGCACCAGATTAATGGAATGAAACATTTTCTTTTATTAAGTATGTGAATAAAAGCTTTTGCTTACTTTTAAATAAATGTGTTTGTAAATTCCGGTGTCTCTCACAAATTTCGGCATTTTCCGATTAAAAGTACCTTGCCCCTGAAAGGGTTATCTTATTCAGAGAAAGTCCAGCTAATATTCTGTGGTCAGAAAATGGATAAAATACCTTTTTTATCATTTAATTCCAACGGAATACCGAAGAGCGAAGATAAGTAATGTAATTGGATTATTTGAGGTCTAACATTCTTCTATTAGATATTTCACACATGTTTTCAGTTTCCTTCGCGATGAGGGTTAATTACACTTTTTATATTTTTTCAGCACTACTTTTTATAAATATATCTCTCAGTCTCTTTCTCTCTATCTATTTATCTATCTATACCAGGATGTTGCTGAATTCAACCGACAGATCCAGAGGGATCAGGGTTGCCATTTTGACCCCCAATTTTATTTCGAAGTTTCGAATTCACATAGGAAATTTTCATAGAAAAATCTTTACTTTATCTAATCACAAAATTTATGTCATTAAATAAAGCAAAAACTACGATTTTTAATTTCTGGCACGAATTCGGATTTTCCGAATAAAATTGGAGGCCAAACAGGCAACACTGAGAGGTGTGATAGTAGGCATAAAGCAGATGAATTATTTCCATAGAACATGCCCAGATAGCATGAACATTAGCAGCAAGTTTGAATTTTTCTGACATTATCTTGCCGTGACAAATTTGAATTGAGAAAATCGCAGCAAACTTCTCGCAAGGTATAACATCTCCTACTTTCATGAGTAGTTTGTTGTGAAACTGATGACAAGACTGTCTTTAAATCACGAAAGTGACGAACGCAAAAAATCCCTCTGTTGAGACAATAGACAATCAGCACATACGCACAAATTTTATTCGGTTGGCACCGCTTTTTCTAAATGCTATACATGTCAAATACAGAAAAAGGCTCGTAACGAAAAGTACAAATAATACCATTGCATGTTTATGGCGATGAAAACGATGCATGCACATTCTGACGGTGTGTTTGCATCAATAGACCTGCTTAGGTCAATGGACCCCACCCCGAAGGGGTTAAACTTTTAGTGTGACAGTTGTAAGCAGATAGTGTGGCGTGGAAAGATTACTACTTTGCAGTATTTTTGATTACTTGTTTGCCTTTAACTTGCACAACAAGTTAGTTGCAAGTTCAAAGTGTGGTGACTTCGGAAGTTTGCGTTATCTTGCGACAGTCTTGTTATGATCTTTCAGTCTTGTCATCCTGAGCTTGCTGAAATTTTACAGGTTTTCAAAGCAAGACTGCTGCAAATTTTCTGAAAATTAAAAATGCTATCTGGGTGGGGTCTGAAACCACATTTACTGGTATAAAATCGCAAAAATAGTTATGAAGGGTGTGACGTGCAGTAGAACAAAAAGGGGCGATAATTTGTAGAAAAACATTTATTTGACGTAATTCAAGATTACGAGGCATTACATTTCAACGTCAGAAAGGAGACGACGATACATTTTTGTAGTAATTGTTCGAAGTGACGGCCGCGAAATCATTCCACAGCCGAAACTGACGGACAAAGGATTGCGGCCGAGAAGTCATTGTACAGCCGCGACCGACGGAGGGGATTGCTGGCCGCATACGAAAAGGTCTTTCTTCTTGACCGCTGCTTTTATTTTACTTATATGCATGGAAAATTTGCATTGCAGGAGGTTTCTTCTTCTCAATTGCAGTCCACCTAATCCTCGTATTTGATTGGTCGTTCACTTCGTCAGGCTCAATGTCATCTCCTAGTCTACTTTTCGCAATTTTCACCGAATAAACGTGGTTTGCAAACCCATGTTCTAGGGTAACTTTTCATTCCCTTGATGCCTACTATTACTCCTCTGAATTTGTCGCTCGAATTTGGCAACAACGTCTATTTATATTTTTCTTTATATTATATAAATCCAGATATTTTATTTATGATAAGAAAAAGTTTCTGTGTAAAAATACCAATGTCCAAAGTGTAGAAGTGTGCATATTTTATACGGCACTTATCAGGCTTGCTAGTTTGGTTTCTTTTTGTATTCTGAAATTCCTAACTCATTTCGAAATTGTCGAAAGAATTTTTTTTTTACTTTAGCTAATCATGAAATGCATGTTATTAAATAAAGAAAAAATAGCTAATCAGAATTTCTGAATAATAATATGAGGTGGAAATAGAAATCCTGGCGCGTATATGTATCGCTCGTCTAAAATGGGTAGGAATACATATATATTTTTTTCCTTTTTATGTATACATAACGTGATTTTCGACAAGGTAAACTTCCATTACTTTTGCTTTGAACTAATTTTTGCATCCTTACTTATTGATGTATTTCGTGATAGGTATTTAATAACAAAAGCTAGTAATACAAGTTAAAGTATAATTTTATTATTGCCAATGATGGTTTTAAAAATAATAAAGCTGTTGAAGTTTATTTTTTTTATTCTATTTTACAGGCGAAAAAGCTTGTAAAATATCTATTTTTCAAGATAAATTTGTAGATTTCTATCGTTATACAAACATGCTAAATTATGTAATATAACACAGTGTTGCCAGATGGGCTACTTTTATTTAATTCAGATTCTTGATCGGCACCACATTTTTGAAATGGTAAAATTCGCCTTATTTAATGTCATATTAATTAAGGCGAAAACAAAGGTAATTTTACCGTTTCAAAAAAGTGGTGGTAATCAAGAAACCTGAATTAAAAAAAAGTAGCCCACTGGCAACACTGATATAACATATCAAAGTTACGACTAAACATTTTCTTATACCAGGATGACTTTTTGATAATATTGGGTCGTTCGGAAAGTCGTGTCCGTTTGAGAAAATTAATTCGTACCGGAAAATTCTATCATTTAATTATTATACATTGATTCCGATATCTAGTGTCTCATAATTACCGGGCAGAATTTTCCTGTTAGAATTGATTTTCCCAAACAGACACGACTTTCCGAACAAGTCAATATTTTTCATGTTATGTTCGAATCAATACATTAATAAATTTAACACTAGAACCACCATAGCGGTCGTTTTGACTTGTACGAAATAAAAATAATTCAATTGGGACCAGAAATTTCCTTATAAAATAAGTTAGATTCTTAAAAGGAGGAGAAATATGTTTAATAAATAAGTCAAATAGTTCTAAATAGAATTTCTGGTGTACAATATGTGTTCAACACTTGAGTAAAATTTTCGGCGGTTCTAGTGTTAATGTATTGATTACTGGCAATGACGATAATTTTTTTTTTCATTATTTTGCATACCATTCCTTCAAAGCAAAATGTTTTTCGTGATAGGTTATTTATTTAGAAATAGAGGTAAAGCCTAATTAAATAAAATAGTCGTTAGTGGCAGCCTGCTTTAACACCTTGAAGGGCGGTGATGCAGATATGGCATCACCTAATTTTAATCCCTAATGGCCACATTAACACCCGAATTTTTGAATGAAAATTTCCCTTTTATTACGTATGCGAATATATATATATACTTCTTTACAAATAAATTTTCTTTTAAATAATGGTGTCATTCAATGATTTCAACATTTTACGAGTAAACGTATCTTGCCTATGTAAATGATGCCTATGTTTAATGGAACGTAGATGAAATGGAGTGTGACGGATTTGAATAAATAATATTTTAAACCTAGGGTGCATAATTTTTTCACAAATTTTAATAGGTTATCTCGTGTTATTAAATACCACGATGTTACAAAGAGTGGTACACGTACGCGGGAGGACTTCAAATTCCGCCAATTAATTACTAAATAAAAATTAACTGATCTTAAATAGCGGTAGCAGACTTATTTGTGAATTTCAACCCTTCTTGCTAGAACATTTAATTCCAACTGCATACGAAAACATAAAGAATAGTAACCTAATTTGATTCGAGATCTAATATTCTCTTAACCACTTCACGCGCATCAAGTATAGGGAAACGGAGCTTTTACCCCCGACTTATCTCGGGGCAAACGTAGGTATTTTTTAACGAAAAAATTATAGATACAATTACGCTATATATGTATATTATAAATGCTATTTGTTGTAATTATAACAATAAAATTTAATAATAAAACTCTCCTTATTTATCGCAGAAATATGTTTTCAATTAAAGGAAAAATTTCCTATTAAATTTCAGTGATAACAAAAAAGCGTACAAGTTACAGCTATCTATCATATATATATATACCGAGTGTCCTAAAAAGGATTGGCTGATTTTAACAATAATTCAATTATAATTCAATAACTTGCAAACGATGACAGATATTTAAAAATTTTTTGCAGGAGCGTTATGTATGACGTCAGGAGTTTTTTTCCGTTTGATTCTCGAATTTAGTTCGAATTATAGACGATAGATGGCACTGCGAGCAATATGCCCCTTTTCAAAATAAAAATCTTTTGCATACCCTTTGACAACATTTGCAAGAGAAATATACTATAAAATTTATTTTTTAAAAGTAGTGGTGCGAACAGAAAGTAAAAATAGTCGCCTGTGACAAACGTGTATATATAAAGAGAGACAGTTCGTACTGTTCCTGGAATTTCCTGGTCTGGAAATACGGTACCAGTGTTTTCTTATAAAAAATCTCTCCTTAAATAAGGCGAAATTTTGCGCATTCAACCTAGATTTATTTTTCTATAAAAAAATACTGATATTCTTCTGAAAATTTTCTGAAACGTACGAACCCTGTATATATATATATATATAATAAAAGCTGAAATCTCTAATACAGAATAATAAAGTTAAGCCACTAAATACTCTTTGTACTCGAATGATCTATGATAATATATATCAAATTCTGAATCACTACATATGCGCTCTGTATAATTAGGATACTCAGAAGGGAGTCTAGATATCTAATATCAAGGAAAAGGACAAATTATCTTTTTGATCTTCTAATCCCAACGGCATGCCAAAGAATGAAGAAAAGTGATCTAATTGAAAGATATAAGATATAACATTTTCAATAAAAGATATTTCATTTCCTAAGGAATTCCAGTTTTGTCTTTCCTCTAGAATAGAAATCTAATTTTATTACTTATGTAATATATGATCAATTATAAAAATTTATATCCACACTTGCTGACATATTTATAGTAATTCTAGAAAATACTTTTAATAGTACCCTAATAATAATATATTATATATATTTATACATATTTCGTTGTTTTTTAAGGATAGAAATGATGAAAGTGGTCATTCTTTGGCCATTACATTCAAACATACGAGGGGCAGTCGGAAAATAAGTTTCTCCTGGCGACTGTGGACAGAGGTGTGTATGAAAGACAAAATATGTAATGAGACATTAAAGATAAAACATAACTTTATTTTTCCACATAAGTACAAAGTACATTGAGACATTTGCCACCGCTTTATATGCTTCAAAAAGCCCTCTAAGAAAAAATCAGGGCTTTGCATGTGGACGAAACGTTGAACGTCTATGGGCGAAAGACGACACAGCAGGTGAACGCGAACGTGCAAGACACCGATTCACTATTGGGTACACCATCTGCTTGATCGAGGTCGACCTCTAACCCAATGGTGTATCGGTGTCTTGCACGTTCATGTTCACCTGCAGTGTCGTCTTTCGCACATAGCCGTTCAACGCTTCGTCCTATGCAAAGCCCTGACTTTTTTCTGGAGGGATTTTTGAAGCATATAAAGCGGTATGACAAATGTCTCAATGTACTTGGTACTTATGTGGAAAAATAAAGGTATGTTTTATCTTTAATGCCTTATTACATTTTTTGTCTTTCATACATAACTTTGTCCACAGTCGCCAGGGGAATCTTATTTTTCGACTGCCCCACCTATATTGTACAAAATTGTATATTCAATTTTACATTCGGAATTTATATTCAGAAAAATCCAGTTCATAGCAGAATTTAAAAATAAATACTTTTTATTTATTTAATGCCAGACATTTAGTGATTACAAAATGTAGAAATTCCTCTTTCAGAATTTCCAGTATGAATAAATTGAGATTTTTTGATTAAAATTGGAAGTCAAAATGGTACCCCTGATATTGTACCTTTATATAATAAAAATAGTATGTTAGAGAAATATGTGATGTTTTTAGTTAAAATTAAGCTTGAACACATTTCCAATGAAAAAAAATCTCTGATATCGTATATCAAACTATTGGGTCGTTCGGAAAGTCGTGTCCGTTTGGGAAAATCAATTCGCACCGGAAATTTCTGCCCGGTAATTATTAGACATTAGATATCGGAATCAATGCCTAATAATTATATGATAAAATTTGACGGTACGAATTGATTTTCCCAAACGGACACGGCTTTCCGAACGACTCAATATGTTAATCTGAATAGGTAAATTATACATAGCTGCCAACACACAACAAATCGATTAAGAGTATCATACTTATGAAAAATATCTTTATATTAACACAACGAAAGTTGCTGCTCTTGCAATCACACGGAAGTTCGCTATATATCTGAAAGATGCATCTCATCCAATGGAATGGATCTAATGGAATTCATCGAAACCATCGATGAATTTGACATTATATGGTGGGACTATATCCTTGAACATTTTTTAAATATAGGTATTTAACCTTTTAACCGTAGCTGCCAACTCGTACGGTTTTTTGTGCCACAAAAATTTAATACAGATTTTTACCTTATTTAACCAGCAGATTGCGGCGATTTACAAAGGTAAAATTTACTAAAAAAATGTTGTGGTACAACAAAGCGTAAGTTGTTGGCAGCTATGCTTTAACTGTTTCATTCTTGTGACACAATGAACTAAAGACAGAGACCGAACATCACTTTTTAACCGCTGGAGGGGCGGTGGGATATATTATATCCCACCTACGATTAACCCCTTAACCTACGATTTAGTCTCAACAGCTCCACGGTTTGGCAAATCCACAGCTACCACTAAAATTTTATAGAGATTTTCGCTTTGTTTAATCATGGAAATTCGACGTTTAAATTAAACTATTATATTTACTGTGAAATTTTAGTGGTAAGAAGAATTTGCATTTGGCTCGATCATCGTACGCGGGCTATGCCCGTCATTGTAGGTTAAGGGGTTAATGATGATTCGCACCAGAAAAATTTTATTAAAATTTACTTTTCTAAATTTAGTGGAAAAAAAAAAAGTTGAAAAATTGCTTTTCCTTATTTTGCAGTAACATTTTTGAATAATTCCGGTGTGAGTTCGACATGACAGTAACGCAATTGCTTGCCCCTCAAGGGGTTAAATACTAAATTATTTGCCTTAAATTGTCGAATGAAGTCTGTTAATTAATGAACCGAAATTTACAAGTAAAAATTAGTGGTATCGAAAAACTTTAGTACGAAGAAAGATAACTTTTCTTGCCCCAACTGAGTTAGGTGAAACTAGTTAAGTGGTTAAAATGCAAGATTATTTCAGTGCCAAAAATACAAATTTCATAAAAATATTTCATGTTTTTTTTGAGAGTTCGTGACATTTTAGAAAATTACACTTCGCTTATTTGAAATAGTTTGTAACTAATTCTTTGATTTTGGGAATATTTTGATAATTTTAAGGATAAGTGTGCATGAAGTGGAGGACAATCGACAGATGTGACGATTGAAATATTTAAGCTATCATTGGGGTAAAATTTTCAGCTACTTTCTTGAAAATTATTTTTGAAATTGTTAAGGAGCTTCGCAGAATACATTTTATTCTAAAGAAAATTATATAAATGAGAAAATGTATCACATAACCCCAAGGTACGCAACTTATCCACTTATTGGAGAATTGACTTTACATGTTTATGACTATCGCTTTCTAGTCCCACATGGATCTGCAAATATTCAGCGGAAGCGGGCGATTTAATAGAGATTTGAGTTCAATTTTCCTTATTGCATCACGAAAAGTATATGAAGTTATGCATAGAATTTAAGCAATTATATATAAATATATATATTTGGCTATGGTCAGCAGGTCGGGTTTAATTTAGGAATATTTCGCCAAAAGGTGAAACTGTAAATCAGGATTTATCTGCTTTTTTCTCTATTGTATCATTGGCAAGTGTACGGAGTTATGCATAGATTTGCACCCAACTTCACATATTTGTTTTTTAATTTCGACATCAAATCTCAATTGAAAATGGGGATATTTTGCCGGAAGTGTTCGCTGTGATAGCGGTTTTTGTGCGATTTTCGATACGGGATAGATATAAACCAAACTGTTGTATATTGTAAAACATTTGCTCAGAATTCGACTACATCACGTAAGCAGGATGCTTTTAACCCTTTGAGCTCTGATGGGTGAATTTTTTCTACTTGATTTTATCTCCAAATGTCACATTGACCCCGGAATATTCAACCAAATTTATTCATAAATAGATTAATGCCCTTGTATATTTTAAGCCGAATCTTTTGTTCACAAAATACTGGTGCGAATCATTTTGAAGAAATTGAACTACAGAGCTCAAAATGTTAAGCCGTGTATGCTCTCTTTTTCTTCCTACCCTGTTGAAATTTTACTCAACCTTAATAAAAACATTTTACACCAGGATTTTCTTTAAAAACTATTTAATGTATTTATTTATATTAATTTTCGTTGCATTTTATTTATCTTACTTTACGAAAAAATTTCTGGTTCGAATAGAATGAAATGAATTACAGAAATGGGTCGATTAGGCCCATTCAGGGTAGGAAGGTTAAGATGATATATGCTTCGACTAACTAGAGAAGATAGGGAAAAATCATAATGTATTACTCGCTAATACAAAGTAAATCTAAATTTCGACTTCGACTATGTTTTATTTCGAGTATGAACATGTATGAGACAGAAGAAAGTTATAAAGTTAGCTCATCAAACTAGTTTAATTTAAATAAAGTCAGAAGCTAACAAGTTTTTATTATAAAACGTTATAAAGTTAAGATGGAGCTTTGTTTAATTTCAAATTTCAAATGATATACTGAATCTGACTAACACAGAGACAAATTTTAACTTGTAGTTTATTTACTTCATTTGTCTGAATCCCTAGATTAAATCATTGTTTAATTATGATACATATGAAAGACATTTCAAAGTATTTTTAGGTAATGTAATATTGCATATGACGCATTTTATTATGTTCACGTCAGCGATTCTGATTAAAATGTTAAGGATATAACTACACATATTTCTATTTTTGCCAATTCATGTAATTAAGATATGTTATAAATTAAGTGATGCAATTAATTAGCTTTACCTATAATAAGTATATTAGTAGAAAAAAGGCAGATGGTATTAGAAGTTTTAAAGAAAAAGCTAAGAAAAACAATTTGTTGTTGAAACATATTTGTTTAAACTATAGTTATAGCTGTAACACTTATATTTAAAATACCTTTTAATTAAAAAAAAAAGAGATGAATATTAATAGAAATAAAATAATTTAAAGTAACAGAGCATTTTATGAAATGCTGTTTTATTCAAAAACAGTTATTTTTCTCTTTTTAAGTAAATTTTGGATGACAATTGTTGCTTAAATTACTTCTACGGAAAATATATTTTTTTAAATAGCAGCTTTTTACAGGGTAATTGTGATATTCCTTATTACACTTATTAACAACCCAACAAGTTTACCGTTTTCTTTTGTAATCTTTCAAATCTTTCTTCAAAACCTTTTCTTTCTAATATCTTTTACACGGAAATTAAGTATTTTTTTTTCCTTTCGTTTAATTAGTTCTACTTTGATCATGTTGTTACTTTTGAAAATTGATTTATTTTAATTAATTGTTTATAAGAAAAAAATAAATCAACATTTCTAAAAAAAAATAAAATAAAATAATATAAAAACCACACAGGATTAAATTACAACTAAATACAGTGAAAAAAATTATGTATTCTCAATCGCCTACGTAGTTTCCTAGAAAAAAGTTACATCGATATCAATTATTCACTATGTGTTTTCTACACTGTTGGTACATCCTTAAAACATCTATTTTGTAGAAACTATTGGATTAATTAAGGAACACACAACTAAGTGTAATTCTACTCCTAAGAAATGATTTTCTGTCACAAGAAAGTATAGATAAATGTCGATTTCCAAGGAAAGGAGCGCGTTTTTTTTTTAGACAATTAAATACGAAAATCTTAGGAAATGATTAAGAAAAATTCCCTCAAGAATTTACGTTTCAGTATTAACTATTTCATTTACTAACAAATCAGACTTTTGTATTTTCCAAAGATTTTATTTTCTGCTATAAATTCAATTACGTTAGCAGAAAACTTATGGGTCAAAACAAT
Source organism: Maratus speciosus (assembly GCA_963932465.1). NCBI lineage: Eukaryota > Metazoa > Arthropoda > Arachnida > Araneae > Salticidae > Maratus > Maratus speciosus. The sequence continues at coordinate 241,375,780 of OZ010794.1, forward strand.
TATACTTTTTTCATTGCATAAAATACGTTAAAGAAATATGTGATAGAACAAGGTTAAGTTAGGATTAAGCACTGTTTTATTCATCAATTCTCTTTATATTCTGTTACAGATTATGTTCGACTACACCACTTTGACAATCCTTTGTTTAATTACATTATACATCAAAGTCATTTTAAATCGCATTAAAGTAAAGTATTAATGAAAGTATCACTTTTGTAATCAAATAGGCTCTGACTTTCTTGTAGAAATTTTGAAGACATAAATGCAACCATTTTTGTTTTGGAAGAATTGTGCAATGAAATAAAGTGATTTAGTAATTTTTTTAACCTTTTTGCTCACATTACCTGTCCCAATGAACATTATGGAAAATAATATATGCCATAACAATAACGCGAAATTTAAGAGCTAATATATTTTTATTATTTACAACATAGTTTTAAAAGTAAGGTGTTAACGTTATCCAAATTTACTAAATTACTCGTTTGTATAGTCTTATAATTTTGTAAACAGTACCAGTGGTGCCTCTGCAAAAATAAATTATTATTTATGTTTTTCATCAGCATGAAGGCTGTGGCATTTTATATATCACGCTTAATTTTAATTTCCAAATCATAAAATAGCACCAATTTTTTTTAATTAAAATTTTGCTTTTATAATCTCCTTTAAAAACACTTTTGCCTATTTTAAATTAAACTGATTCGAAAATAAATTTTTCAATATGAAAGCAGCAGACGTAATTTGTCTCTCAAAGAGTTATATCGTCGAGTCCGCAGTTATTGTCGCCTGACCAGTAACAGGCACTTGAGAAATATCTAACTCAACTTATGGAACTATTGATAAACAGGATCCTTAAAATAGTGAACCTTCAAATGTAACCGCTTCCCAATGGTTTGATTACCGTCGACGCAAACTTCCACCAGTAAATTTAAAAAAAAAAAAAAAACTCATCATTTCAACGACTTATTAATGCAAAATTTCAGTTATATATAATGACAATATCAGCTATTCATTTTTACTGGTGGAAGTTTACTTTGGTGTTAGTCAAGCCTTGTGTTTCCGCAGTATTGTGAAAACCTAGACATTCTCCTGTCAGTGTCAGTGAAAAAAAATTACAATACCTAAACAAACTGCCGTCAATAAAAACAAATAGACACTTTTATGAGATGTGTGAGAGAAAATTTGCATAACTACTTTGCTAAATAAGATGGAAGTTCCTATTCAATTTACTGGTGTAAGTTTGCCCGGTGGTAGTAAGAAATTGTTGACCGCTCCCCCCCCCCACCCCCAAAAAAGAAAGAAGAAAACGCGCCATCTTTAGATAACCTCACCGCCCCCTGAATACTAGGCCTGAGCGCTCACACAAAAATGACACAAAAGTGGCGGCTGCCGAAGGCGGATTTTTTTTAGCATAGGTACGGTCCCTTAAATGTTGACATCAGTATTTTATAAAAGATTTCTCTACCTTGTTTATTCTCAGAAAAATGAAGCGGAAAAAACTTCAAAAAATTATTGGTAGGAATATTTAAGGGACTGTACACACGCTGAAAAAAATCCGCCTTCGGCAGCCGCCATTTTTGGTCCAGCGCTCAGGCCTAGTATTCAGGGGGCAGTGGATAACCTCCTGAGTTACGTCACTCGCAACTGCACCGCAACAAAAAAAAAAAAAAAAAAAAAAAGAAAACGCGCCATCTTGTAATAACCTCCTCAGTTACGTCACTCGCAACTGGTAGACTATGCACTACATGTCTGCTCCTCCGTATACATAATTCTATTACTCAAATAAGCATTTTCTTGTAAAAGCCTGCAAAGTAATGTCATATAGTTATAACATATTTTTTTTTAGTTGATATAACTTATAAATCTGTTTTTTTTTATTTTTTGAAAATATGGATGGTGTCAGTCACTAGAGTTATTCACCATATTTATTTAAAAATATTTTTTGTAATAAAAAGCATAATAGTTCGAAATTTTATCAATAATAATTTTTTTGATGTATTTTTGCTATACTTTCAGAAACAAGGAAAAGCACAAAATAATTTAGAAAAAATGTAATAGTGAGATAACAAGGAGTCTTTAACAGTATTACCGCATATGGCTTATTTTTCTTTTAGGCATTTCGAATTATCACGAGCAAGTTTTAATAGTTTTGCTCTATGACAGGGGTGTCAAACTGAGGCCCGCCAAATACCACTAAAATTTTAAAGAAATTGTCTACAAGTTTAATCGCAGAAATTCGACGATTAGATAAGGCAGATATAACTATAAAATTTTAGTGGTACCGGCGGGCCTCAGTTTGACACCCCTGCTCTATGAGATGATATATCCCCTTGAGGGGCGGTGGGATAAAATATATCCCACCTAATTTAAACAAGATTCAGAAAATATTATCTAAATTTTATATTTTTAACATTGGAGGAAAATCGTTGAAAATTGCTTTCCCTTATTTAAAAATAAAAATTTTCGATTATCCCCTTGAGGAGCAAGCAAAAATGTCTCTAAATATTCATTTCTCACCGGAATAATGGAAAAAAAATTTAAATAAGGAAAAGTCATTTTTCAATGATTTACCTCCAAAGTTAAAAATATAAAATTTAGTAAATATTTTCTTGTGAGAATCTTGTTTAACCCCTTAACGCTCGAATTAAATTACGGTTGAATACAATGTTGCCAGATTGGGGATTTTGTCCCCATTTTGGGGAATTTTGAAATTCTAGGGGAATTTTTTGGGGACAAGTAGTTCGTGGGGAAATTTTTGGGACTACAAAAATTTTGGGGAAAAACTTGGGGATTTTTTTTTTTTTTTTTTTTACTAATTTCCGTAAATATTTTTTTTAGTCCTGGATCTGTCTCGAACTGAATTTTGATTTGAAAAACGAAAATACAAACCAGAAAGCGGAAATGTTAGTCATTGTTCTCTTGGATGTGGTCATGTTCGTTGTTTACTACATTGCAGTTTACACATATTACATATGCATGAGACTCTAAAGTCTTAAGCAGCTTAAACCTGCGTGTGACTAAATCTGCAGGACTCTAACGAAAAATTCCTTCGCCGTACTTAAAAAAAATTTAATTTAAATACGTGGAAAGCAGATATTTTTCTCTTTTAATTTTTATGACATACAAAAGCACATCGATTGATACAGCGAAAATACTTTGCATTATGATTATGTACTTCAGTATAGGGATGACAAAAAATTAAAACAGCGTACCATCTTGGATTCATTCAAATCCCAACTGATAAAACAGTAGTCCAACATTGTTAGACAATACTTTTAAAAACAAAGGTAAAATAACTTGTCACTGCAAAATATATCTCTCATTCTCTTAATGTAGCTACAGAAAATTTTGTTTTTTGTAAATGGGGAATTTTTTCAAAAGAAGGCTTGATTTGGGGAAAACTTTTGAGCTTAAATTACTTAAATATTTTTATAGTGGTAAACTGAAAATTGAAAAATTCCCTTTTTGAGTAAAAACTGAGTTGGGGACTTTTGCAGAAAAAAACACTGATTTGGAGAAATTTTCAGAAATTTTGGGGAAATTCACTTTTGACTATCTGGCAACACTGGTTGAATAATTCAAATTGCTTATTGGCACCACTTTTATGAAAAGGAAAAATATTCACCTTATTTAATGACAGTAATAACGATACTAAAATATAGCCAATTTCACTATTTTATAAAACTGGTGGGAATCAAACAATTTTGGTAAAAGACACAGCCCGAGAATATGACGGGAGCGAGAATTAAGGGGTTAAATTAGATGGGATATATCTTATCCCACCGACCTTCAAGGGGTTATTCCGGTGACAATTCAATATTTAGAGACATTTTTGCTTGCCCCTCAAGGCGTTAAATTCCACAAATAAAATAGAACTGCTATTCAAAGCTGTCTGATTGGAATTCGCTATGTGTAAAAAAAAAACTACGCCTGATGCAGCAACACATATCCTTAAGGCGTCAGTCACGGGGGTATTCAACCATGTATACCCCCGTGCGTTACATATACAGGGTTGTCATAAAAAAAAACTTCCCCCATATATAAACCCCTAGCGGCCTAACCGCTCAACCAATCGAAAAGAAATTTCAGATTTAGTTATTTGAAAGTATGCGCTCGAGATCGAAATTATTTATTACAACAGAGTTCTCATAGATTCTGTTACAGTGAAAAAAATTCGAATTTTTCGAATGGCAACACTCATTTTTTCATGCGCAAATTTATCAGCGCATCATAGCTGCCAACCTTTCCTCTTTTTTATACCACAAAAATTTAATAGGTTTTTTTTTATTTATTCCTCAGATTATGGCGATTGAAAAAGACAAAATTTACTATAAATGTTCTGTGGTACAAAAAAGCGTAAGGTGTTGGCAGCTATGGAGCATTGAAAAATCACAAATGGAGGTAGAATGATACACGTACGATTAAAATTGCAGGCGTAAAATTACTTGAAAAAAAAGATCATTGCGAGAAACGAAGGAATGGCTGCAAGACATTTTTTCAGTAGACGTTTTTTTTTTTTTTTTTTTTTTTTTTTTTTTTTTTTTTCACTTGTGAATTGAGTAATGTTGTAAGATTTGTTTTAAAATGTGCTTTCGAATTGTGTTTGTGTACACATAGTGAAAATAAATATGTAATCATTTGCTTTAGAGTGCTGAATATTACGTTACATAGGAACTGATTAGGATTGAGTGCCACGATATTACACCGGTAATTTTAGTCATACGTGTATCATTCCAACGCCATTTATGATTTTTCAATGCGCTGATGAATTTGCTCAATATATATATATATATATACATATATATATGTTGCCATTTGAAAATTTCGAAATTTTTTCGCTGTAACCTTGAGCTCTATTGTTTTAAATCATCACGATCTCGAGCGCATATCTTCAAATAACTGAATCTGAAATTTATTTTCGATAGTTTGAGCAGTTACGTCGCTACGGTACATGTATCGGGGAAGATTTTTTTTTTTTTTTTTTTTTTTTATGACCACTCTGAATCTCTATGCATAAAATACGTTGCAGATTTATATGATTAAACATAATAAAGCTAAGTTTAAGTACTGTCTTATTAAAATTCATGCTCATATTCCCGACAAATGGTATCTCCCAGAATCACTGTATTGTAGTTATCTTTAATTAGATACATATCAAAGACATTTCAATTCATTGCAATGTAATATACAAATGAACGTCTCCCTTTATATTCTGTAAAGTTCCGATTGAAATTGGAATGAGATAAATATATTCCATTTTCCTTTTTTGTCGGTTCGTTCAATTAGTAAAAGACCGAAATAAAGTGATATAGATAATGAACATATTAGAATTATGTTCGCCGCTAATGAGCATATTAAAAGAATAAGACAGATGCTATTTTATGTTGCAGAAGAAATTGACCAATTAGGAGTCCGATTTTTTTTAAATATAATTCTTCGAAATAATGTTAATACTATAATGCAGACATTTATTATCACCGTTTCATATTAATACTGTCCACTCTTATATGTCAAAAGAAAATTATCAACAATAGATTTTATGTAATATAATAACATGATTTGCCCAATTTTTTATAAAGGATTAAAAAAAAATATAATTATTATTTTATTTTTTAAAACCAGAAAGAGAACAAGGATTGTAAAATATAAAAAAAAACCCTTAATCAAACTAGCTTGAATAATTGTTTTGAAAAAAATATTGTTTTTTTTATAATTGTGATATTATTGTTGTTATCTGCATAACATTTGTATTAAAAATATTCCGTCGAAAACTATTAATATTAAAAAGTGAATGATATACCATACATGATTTAATTAAAAAAAAAAGATAAAAGTTTTTATAGATAGAACTGTTTTTTCTCGTGCAACAAACCAATATTTATTAATAATTTATATAAATTATAATAATATAGATAAAAAATAATTATTTTAATATATACCGGGTGTCACAAAAATGACTGATGGATTTTAAAGTTCAATAACTTTCAAACGTGACAGATATTTAAAAAAAAAACTGCAGGAGGGTTATGTATGATTTCAGGAGTATTTTACGGTGATTCTTGATTTTAGTTCGAATTGCAAACAATAGATGGCGTTAAGAGCGTTAGGTGCTCAGTCCGGACCCGATTTTTGGTACTTCGCGATTCATTTAATACATTTTAAGCTCCTTTTTTCGTATGGAAGTAGAGAGAGGCCGAAAAATCGAGTCTGGATTTAGCTGTTATTGCTGGCAGTGCAATCTATTGATGCTATTTGTAACTAAAACTGAGAATCGCAGCATAAAAACTCCTGACATCTTACATAACACTCCTGTAAGATTTTTTTAAATATCTGTCACCGTTTGTAAGCTATTGAATTTTAAAATCCATCAGTCATTTTTGGAACACCCTGTAAATATATAGATAATTTCGAAAATTTTCTTAGAAACTTTAACCTTTCTTGAATTCAGAATTTTTTACATTTTTAATTGCTTAAAGGCACAGAGCCAACAGAGTGAAAAAAAAATCAAAGCCTGGAATCGAACTAGGGTGATTGAGTATGTGCGTGAATACTATGTTGCTACGGTACCTATACGATACCCAGCTTAGCATTTCTCGTCCGTATATGTAGGCAAGCCTGCAACCGCAGCACACAGGGAAAATAATGTTCCTAAGCCACCAATCCAATGGCACAGAAAAAAAAGATAATTAAATCCAGCACGATGAAAGCGAATAAATCTATCTATATAAATACGGAAATTTTGGTAAAAAAATTCATGCGCCTTGAATTTCGAAATTTTTAAATTATTCCTTGCTTAAAAGGATATTTTTTTTTACTCTGTTGGCTCTACGCTTTTTAACCATGCATATTTACCCCCCATTATTTATGACCGACATTTTGTATTAATAAGACGTTTAAATAAGGAAATTTCCAGTTAAATTTACTGGTTGAAGATTGCTCCGACGGTAAACAACCTCCGGGAGAGCGGTTACAGTTGAAGCTTCGTCATCCATGAAAATAACTGATTACATTTAAGCAACCATTAATGTAATCTCTCGTGTTCCTGAAAATAGTTTGATGATAAAATGAATGTGCTGATTTAATACTTTATAAAGACTAAACTTTCAATAAATTCGTAAGTGTAATAGCATAGTATTTTATAAAATATACAAAAGTATGCAGGGTTCGTACGGGTCCTTGAATTTCTAGACTGAGAAATTCTTCTGTACCAGTATTTTCTTATTGAAAATCTCTCCTTAAATAAGGCGAATTTTCGTTCGTTTAAACTAGATATACTTTTCTGTAAAAAAAATACTGATATTTGGATTTGAAAATAATGGCACCGTGCGAAACGGTGGTATAATTGAAAAATTAAAATACGAACATATATTTTATCAAAGCAAAAAGGCCGAAATTTTCTCCCATTTATGTTTCTTTTGAGCATTAATTAATAATTATCATCTAAATGAAATCTAAATTATATTTTTTATCATCATACTTTCTACTAGCTCCAAATATATTTCTGTTGCAATTTTAAGTTAACTTTGAATTTATTAAGTTCAATATTAAACTTAAAACACTTATATCCCCTTTAAGACCCGATGTATTTGTGAGCAAAGTTAGTCATGCCTGTAGAAAGTAAAACATGGGCTGCAACCGCTACCTGTTGATAAAAAATGATACTTTACTGTATCTGCAAAACGGAACGATCGTTCGATTCGAGATTTTATTACATACGGCTCAGAAACAAAAATTTAAATGAATGTCTAACCCGCACGATCGTGCGTGTTGGGTCTTAAAGGGTTATAGATATTTCTGACTATACAAAAAAATATATTAATTAATTTTTAAAAATAGAGTACACATTATGTGATATGCCTTAAAAATTTATATGCTAGATCTTCATAAAAGTAACCATTCTACGACACAAAAGACTAATAAAAGATAACATTAAGTAAATTGTTTTTCTTAGTAAGAAAAACAATTCACTCTTAAACATAAAAAAGAACCTTTTTGGTAGAATATTTTTTCAACTCTTTGGTGTACCAATGGGATTAAATGATCAAAAGGGTAATTTGTCTATTTTCTAGACACTTTGTTTCATCTGGAGTTCCCGTGGAAAGTCAATCTTGCCTGATAAATCGAGTTCTTTTTCCCTGTAGATTTCTTTCAGGATTAAGTACGATATTTAATTGAAAAAGAATTTTTCCGATGCTTTTTAAGACACTTAAATGATGATAAAATAAATATATACAGCGAAATGATTTAAAAATCATAATATAAAGGATTTTTGACATTTTTGACTATTACATGTGATATTTGGCAAAGATTTTCAAATTTGAATTTGGGCAATAAAAACTTTGTTTTATAAATTTTATTTCGTCGGCAAATTATTACATCAGCCTCGAAAATCTATCAATATCACACCGCTGGATTTTCATCAATGGAGGAAGGTTCGAAAATAATTGATTATGCTGTCAAAGCTAACAATAAGACTAAATTAAATGAACTAATCAGAATAAATACAGATATTGTGATTCCACAAAAACTTGACAATATCTTAAACGATATCGAGAAATTCTTTACTATATGATATGAACTAATGGTAAAAATATTAGAATGTTTTAAATATGTTGTAAACTACATCACACAATTGTTTTGGAATAATTAAAATAGGAAATTTTACTATTTTTTAAAAATAAAATCAGTATAATTGCTTACATATAATATCCTAGATTTAACTAGTGTGAATGTGGGCGCTTAAAAAAAAATGTAAGTACACAAGCAATTACCATTTTTCTCTTTTATAAGAAAGAATCTCGATAGGCAATATTTTGCTATAAATTTGTCAAAGTGAAGATTCGCTTAAGCCTGCCAGATGTGTTACAACTACTTTGTTATTGTAGTTACATGTGTTTGATTAATTTCATTCATTGTAAAACGAGTCTATAACAATCTGTCAGAACATATCTATCAGTAATTTTCAAATTTTTAATTGCTCAAAATTTGTAGAACTAGTGTCCAAACCTCGAACTGAATCAGCCTGGGAGATGTTTAAACCTGCACACTTTATTTAATATAGTGAAAAATTACTTAATCACTTATCGAGATAAAATAATTTTAAAATTGCAACTCTGGCACATTAATAGACAAACCGATGCCATAAAAAGCTAATTTCCAATCCATCGTACCTTTAATAAACTTCAGATGAATATTTTATTAGTTCATTATCAGGGTTCGGACCCTTCAAGGACTTTGAAACAATTTTTATCAGGTTTTTCGTAAAGTAACATTTGCTTTATTTAAAGAAAATAATCCTTCTTCAGATACAGCGACCAGTACATAAAAAAAAAATCCTGGTACTAAAACACTTAAAATCTCCTGAATCCATGATGCGTAGGAACCCTGATTATATAAGAAATTAATACAGTAAACTCTCTACTATCCGACCTAATGTGGCGGAAGGGTAGGTCGGATAACAAAAAAGCCGGATAGGCTGGAGTTCTACATATATTTAATAACTTCGTGGCCTCCCCCCGCCATGATATTAAAAACAAATATTACACATATTAAGATAAATTTTATGTATACAGTATATACAGTTTCAAAAACAGCAAAACATTAACATAAAACAAAATCCTAATTCCTAAAAAAAATGAGTAAATCTTATTTTACTGTTTATTAAGAAATGATTGCACAAATATAAAAAGTCATGCATAAGATAAGAGTCAAAACTTACAGTTTTTAATTTTTGAAAAAGTGCTTAATAGTGGACTGCTGCTCTCTATTAGCCATCTTTTGCGATGCAATTTCCCTCCATTTATGCAAGTATATGATGTGGCGTCGATTGCTGCTGACTAATGCACTGCAGTGCTGCGTCAATCGTCTTAAACAATTTAAGAATGTGTGATGAGATTTTTCCTGCAATCCTTTTAATATTTTCTTCTGATATTTATCCCCCTATCAACAGTTCTACGATATCGCTTTCTATTAATTCATTAACTTCATCGTTTGTCATCCATTCTGTAATGTCTTCTGCATTGACATTGTCAGAGCCCGGAATATTTTTCACAACGATAGAAGCTTATCGTTCTCATCTCCCATTGCAGTTCCTCTCACGGGTTTATGTTCACCCTTTTAGTTCAAAAGAATGTTCCAAGATCTTGCAATTACTATGTTTGGAATTTCTTCCCATGCTTTTGGCACCCACCTGGACGGGCTCCTGCCTGCTTTGGCCGCTTGGAACATTTCTCTCTCTTTTTTTTTTAAATTAGCCGGATAGTACGGAGGGCCGGATAGTCGCGAGCCGGATACTCGGGAGTTTACTGTAATTCGAATGCGTTTTTATTTATTTATTTATTTATTTATTTAGATATTCCGAATTCTCACCAGTAAAATTTAATAATTATTTTTATAATATAAAATGATAGGCTTGCCTACTAGGTTTACCCACTACTACTAAGAAACATTCCTACACACTAGTATAATCGAATCACATTACTGTACAGCCGAGAACTGTGAGAGTAAAAGTGTTCAGTGTGTTATTGAAGCAGCCTTGAAGATTATCACGCTTTGATCGAAAGTAATCGGCGTGCTGTATTCAAGTTAGAAGTTTTTAACCCCTTAATTCTCGATCTCGTCATATTCACGGGCTGTGTCTTTTACTCAAATTGTTTGATTCCCACCAGATTTATAAAATAGTGAAATTGGCTATATTTTAGTATCGTTTTTCCTGTCAATAAATAAGCTGAATATTTCTTTCTCATAAAAGTGGTGCCAATAAGCAATTTGAATTTTTCAACCGTAATTAATTCGAGCGTTAAGGGGTTAAAATTGTTTTTTTTTATATGTAGTAACAACTTATACATATTGTGAAATAAATGCTTCTTTGCAGCAATATTATTTTAATTTGACTAAATCCAAGTTGAATGTGACATTCCATTTCTATATATTTTAAGTATATACATATTATGATATTCATTAAATTTTATATAAATTTATCAATATAACCAATAATTTTTTGAGGCATTTTACAAATCTACCAATTACACTCTTTATATCATAGAAATTTATTACTCTTCCATGCATAATAGGTTTTTATTAAAGTCAGTTAATATATCTTGATTTAATTTAATTGTACCAAATCATGGACGTCTAAAACAAATTAACGAAACATCATTTTTTACGTTATGTATAACTTCATAATCAAAGAACTCCAATGGGAAAATTAACTCTGATTATAAGACACGATTGACATTCCTTAGGAAGTTCAGCCAAAACAAAGTGTCAAAAGAATGACAAATTATCTTTTAATCATTAAATCACTTCGGTACATCGAAGAGTTATAAAAAACATAAGGCAAAAAGTTACTTCTTTTAGAGCGTCAATTAAAAATTTCCAAGCAATTACATTCTTCTATTTTTCGTAAGCATTATTATGGTATTTTTTAATACTAAGCGATTTAATTGAATTTTAGACGATATTCGTTGTGACTTTTTTTAATATATTCTTTCATAAAGGAGTTCATTTAATCCTCCTAATACAGTCATCAGCAAAAGTTTACACACTGGTGATATTTAACCTTTAAATAAAAAATACGAACTCTTGGGTTATACAAATGGCTATACTTATTTTTAAATATAGTTTACATATTTTAGTATGAAAATAATGGTTTTAATATAGGATAATATTTAATTTAACGGAAAAAAGGGAAATTTGCATACTGCAAAAGTTTAGACATTTTCCTGATTTTTGGCAACTGTTCACGGAAAAAGGCAAATTTCAAACTTATCACGTCACAGGGATGACGTATTCATAGCTGCCAACTCTTCCGCTTTTTCAGACCACAAAAATGTAATAGAAATTTTTGCCTTATTTAATCGGCAGATTACGGCGATTTAAAAAGGTAAAATTTACTATAAAATTTTTGTCGTCTGAAAAAGCGTAAGTTGTTGGCAGCTACGCGTATTTAAGTGCATCTGGCGATAGCATCGGTTGGTGAAAATGTCTTGAGCTAAAAATATGCACTCAAAAGAAATAATTGGAGTATGGGGTCTCAAATCGAAAGGGTAGACTGTTGCAGAAATTTCAGCCACTTTGAATCGTCCAAAGAAGTCTGTCTATCAAGTATTGTCTAAGGGTGACTCTTTCAAAGCAAAACACAGATCTATAAGGCCTCGTGTGCACAGAAAACGTGATGATAGAATCATCCATAAATTGGCATCTACACAAATAATGATTGCTAGTCACATTAAACGTGAGTCAGAAATTGCTGCGGCAACGGATAAATTCGTAGATGAATTAACGCTAAAACGTTCAGCTGGTGTCAATTTGACATCGATCAAATTATATAATGTCGAACCGAATCATTTTTTTTCGTAAAATCAGTTAAATTTTAAATGGAAAAAATTCAGTTAAATTAATAAGTGAAATAGTTGTAAATAAAAATTCTGGTGTTATTTTTTTTTTAAAGTTTCGGTAAAATTTCCGGACGTTCTAGCTTTAACCCCTTAATTCTCGCTCCCGTCATATTCCCACCAGTTTTATAAAATAGTGAAATTGGCTATATTTTAGTATGGATTTACCTGTCATTAAATTAGGTGAATATTTCTTTTTCATAAAAGTGGTGCCAATAAGCAATTTGAATTTTTTAACCGCAATTTAATTCGAGCGTGAAGGGGTTAAAGAAAGACGTGAATTAGTTTACACGAAAATGATAAAACAGCCAGTTTTGAAATCTCACTACGAATTGACGTAAATGCAGTGGGCTCGAAAACATATGCCATATGAACCCAAGTGGTGTATTGTGATATTCAGTGGCGAAAAAAGCGGAATTTTCGTGGCCCAGCTTGGTGGGCATACCATTAGTACGACTGGTGTAAAGATCCGCTGGTTTTCTTTAGTAGACAACCAGTACTTGATTCTTTAATGCTTTAGTCCCCAGTTTGCTTTAATGCTCAAATATCTCTGTAGTTCTTCAATGGTCGTCCAACAACGCAAGATAACATATATACATACATTGGAGAACAATTTACAGCCATTTGGTGAACGTTTAGATGGTCCAAAGTATGTATTTGAGCAAGACATGGCTTGCATATAAAGCAAAAACTTGGTTTAACGCCTTAACCTACGATTTACTTTTAACAGCTCCACGGTTTGGCAAATCCATAGCTACCACTAAAATTTAATAGAGATTTTTGCCTTGTTTAATCATGGAATTTCGTCGATTAAATTAGACTATATTTACTGTGAAATTTTAGTGGTAAGAAGAATTACGCGGGCTATGCCCGTCATTGTAGGTACAGTGGTTAACTGGCCACATATTACTGTTCACGACCTGCCGGCGTGTAACCCTGATCTAAAGCCAATCGAAAACCTTTGAGGCATAATACCATGTACGGATTACGCAATTTTTTTATAATACTCTTCTGTTAATGATCTTCGAGCTGTTGTTGAATGTGTTTAGTACGAAATAGACCCTCAAGTTATGCAGGATTTAGTTTCTTTTATGGAATTCACATTCTTGCACTAATTGAAAACAATGTGGGACAATTAATCGCTCGATTTTAATCTACGATTATTTTTCTGTAAATATACAGATTGTCTATACTTTTGCCGCAATGTTTTTCCCCATTATGTATTATGTAAAGTGTATAATTTAAAATTTATTGTTTGTGAATAAAGGATAAGTCACAAATAATGTATGGCAGTTTTAGTTACAACAATTTGTTACATACTTCTCAGTACACAAACGTAATCCATCATTGTTAAACTTTTGCTGCGCATTGTACCGCTGTGGTCTCGTCTCTTCTGGCTACAGTATTTTGTATTTTGAAATATTTAATATTTTGAACCTGAAAAATAAATAAAAAAATATATTTAATATATAAAGTCAGTTACAATCAGATTGAGGTATGTTTTGTTCCCTGATATTGATTGTCACGACTATTTTGAAGTAGAAGTATTCTGCCCATTTAAAGACAGTTTAAAAATTCTGAAAAATAAGGCGAATTATACTATTTTAAAAAAGTGTTCACATTCAAGTAATCTGAATTAAAAAAGTCCCCAATCTGACAACACTGGTTACATATAATGATATGAACATTCTTGTTCAAATCGTGAAAACATAAGAACGCTCATAAAATATTAAAACCTGGTCCTAGGAGGTGTGTTGCCACAGCTGACGATTTTGTTATTCAGAAATTGCTCCCCAGGAACTTTTAATAGATATTCTTGTTAATAAATTGACAGATATTTCATTAAAAATGAAAAATTAACATGAAAAATTATCTGATGTGAACTTGTAAGATCAGAGTGAAGAAAAAAAAAAACACCAGATTTTGCAACACTGATTTAGAGAGTTAATTACTGACTTAATAATCCTAACATGGTGCTCATGGAATTCATTTTGATTTAATATTGCGTTTAAACTCAGAAATAGCTGCTAAAACGGAATCGCAGAGAAAGAATAACAAAAACCGTTTTCGACAGGTTGCTGTCTTAGACGGTGTATTGTCCTTTGTAATTGCATTGTACTTTTTGTACCATGATATGTCTCTTCTAATTGCATTGTATTTTTTGTATCATGTAATTCTTACGTACAATGTGCGATAACGCTACACAAAACTAACAATATTTAAGTGCTGTACTTAACGTCTTACATTAAAAAAAATGATTATTTAACACTAGAACGCCGGAAAATTTTATAAAACGAAAAAAAGTTTTACAAAAGCATGTTAAACCAGAAAATTTATTTAAAATTATTTAACGTCATTGTTTAACCTATTTCAGTGTCACTCATATTTACAGTTATTTTTTGAAGAAATTTCTGGTGCGAACTGACAGTTAGTCTATTGGTAGGTGTCGGATTGATTCTTGCTCGGCGTTCTGGTGTTAATCTTCTATTTAGTAGAGTACACATATTTTACCGCAAATTACACGAATATTGAAGTAAACATTTATGTTTTTCTTTTTTCTATAAAATATTAAATTGTTCCACAAATTGAATTTTTATTGTCTATGTCGAAAAAAAATGACGATTCTGTCAAATTAAAATAAACTAATTGTCATCTGTTTTCCCATTTTTTTTATTTAAATAAAAGGTTTTAAATGAAAAGTATGGCGATGATTATTTTGAGTTTTAAAGTTAACATAGGCATTCTTATATTCTGAGAGAGCACAGGGATATCCGAGTTCAAAAATTTCAGTTTCAGTTAATCTTTTTCATTTAATTTAATCTTAATTTTAATCGAAAATTAAAAATGGCTCCATTTTTAAATATTATTTTTTGTTAGTATACACGTATCCCAAAGTTTGTTCCTGTCACAACCCATTTGTTAATCATACTGGTAATAAAGAATGGCCAGTTTGAAAACCCTGCTGTTTTCATCTTTATTTGAAATATTATGGAATAGATATAGAATTATTGCATTTTAATAGTAATGTTTTTTAAAGCTTTTATTTAGATGTAGAAGTCAAATATTTCTTATTTCTAATAATTACAATGTTGGTGCAACAGCTGTAATTTTTGTACGTGCGGCTGTAATATATAAATATGTTTAAAATTATATTACTGAATTAAAACAAATAATAATAAGAACGTGTTGTGCATTTTTTTTTATTATTAAGTATATGTAATCTCTATCTAAAAATAATTCTGAAGAATAACTTCAAGCAGACATGTTGCAAAGAATATTTAAACGTAAAAATAATATTTTGTAGTGTTTCAAATTCCATTGAAGGAACTTATAATAAAATAAATTTATTTTGAACGAACTTTAAGTTGAACATTTCATAAACATTTTCTTTTCCCATTTTGAATTTAAACTCCTGAACTTGGAAAATCACTAAACTGTCAAATTTATTTTATTTTTTGACATATCTTCAGGAATATTATTCTAAACTTTCTTTTTTTAACGCCTGTCGTCGGAGAGAATGAAGTGCATTCTTCAGAAATAACTTTATTTCATCGAAAACTTTGTACAATGCACTGACTTTTGGATTTTTAAAATGCCCAAAATAAACTTTAAATCATTTCAAATTTTATGTTCAAGATGTTGTGTTAATAGTGATTTACATAACAGGAAAAGTACTATTTTCTTAGGAGAATCAAAGAATTTTATATTATGAAGAATGCACAAATTTAAATTGAGTTTAAAGATCGTTAATTTTAAAAATTATGTGTTCAAATAATAAATACCTCGTTCCAGCAAATAACTTTCACAAAAATAAATAAATAAATAAAAAAATAAATAAATAAAACAAATCGAATACAAGGCTCCGAAATGGTCCGCAGACTGAATGCCAATATTTTTTAACAGAATATTTTCTGGTAGGTTTCTACCACGTTTCAGCTACAATGAACCTTCAAAGAAGATTTCTGGAAAATGTGCAAGAAAATATAAAAAGAATTTTTTTTGTAGATAATAGTGGTAATTATCAATCGAACCATTTGGGAGTTATGCGAATAGGATTGAAAAGTTCATTTTTATGCACATGTACTTTTAGGAAAATGCATTCATATACACATTATATAATAACACAAGAATGTATAGTTGTTTTAAAAGTATACAATACTAGATGGATGATACAAAACTTTTCCAAAAATAATAGTATGTAGTTCATATCTGTATTTCAACACAGATCAGTTTAAAAAAACACTGAAAAAATTTTATTAAAAAAAAAAAACTTTTTGGATATGTTAAAGAAATTTAAAACGGGAAATTTAAGTTTATATGCTATAAGAAAGCAATTTTTATCATTTTTAGATTGTCTCAAAATATATACGTAACTAAATAAAAGAAATACATTAACTGCGCAGCTTTTGGATAGGTCTGAACTATACAGACAGGCAGATTTCCAAATTGAGTAAATATATCTACATATATATACGAAAGGAGTAGAGTCTTGGCCATTTTGCTTAATATGCCAAATATAGGTGTAGATTCCCAACATTTTTAAGGAGCCTTAAACTACTTAATCCAAATAATCCAGTGGCCACATTGTGAAAGGAACGCATAAAAGTATTAGCGTTTCAAGAACACAGAAGAAAAGTTATCTTTTGAAAAGAAATCTTATCACAGACTATCACAGGGGTGATTCTATTCTGAATTTTTCGAAAATTTAAGTCATACGGTTCCGAAAATTCTGACATTAAAAAATATCACGGAAAAATATCGAGAATTTCGACAAATGGTCGCCGAAAAAAATTAATTTTGCCAATCGTCAGCAAAAAACAGCGCTAATTTTGTTAATGGTTCGCAACAAAAACACAAATTTCGTCAAAAAAATCACGAATTTAGTGAACGGATTGCGGAAAAAACGCGAATTTTACCAATCTTCAAGAAAAATCGCCCGTTTCATCAAAGGATCAGGGAGAAAAGCAAATTTCGTCAAAAAATCCCGAATAAAAAAACATAAATATCGCCAGTCTTCGCAGAAAAAGCGTCAAGTTCGTCAAAGGATCACAAAAAACACTAACTTTGCAAAGGATTGCAGAAAAATGCTAATTTTACCAAAAGGTTACAGAAAAACGTGAATTTCGACAACATATTGCAGAAAAATGCGAATTTTGTCAGTTGCTTGAAATAACGCGAATTTTATCCAACGATCGCAAAAAACCACGAATTTCGTCAAAAGGATTCAGAAAAAACGCGAATTTTGTCAACAAATTGCAGAAAAAACGTTAATTTTACATAAAAAAAATCGCAAAAAAACAAACAAATTTCTTCAAAGAATCGCGAGAAAAACACATGAATTTCGTAAAAGGATTGCTATAAAATCATAGAATTATACAAGAAGAGATGGAAGTCGACCCAACCGGATTAGCTCGAAAGCGCGCAAAGGGCAGTCGAAATTTTATGAGGACGAACTACTTGAAACCCCCTAACGCTGATGCAACCCCCGTAACAATAAGCGATAACTTCACCTTACTATCCAATGGGCTTTGTTACTAGCCTCCCCTTTTCTCGCAAGTGCTCATGAGAATTTACGAAGGAGAAAAACTCCGGTGGCAAGCAGCACCCAGGGAGGATGCAATGCAAAGATATGCTTGCTTTCCTTCCGTCTTAGTTCTTATTTCCATGTAAAAAATCCTTAATTTCATCCACAGCCCCCTGAATACTAGGCTTGAGCGCTGACACAAAAATGGCGGCTGCCGCAGGCGGATTTTATTTAACGTAGGTACGGTCCCTGAAATATAGACACCAGTATTTTATAAAAAAAATTCCCCCTACTCCTTTAATCTCAGAAAAATAAAACGGAAAAAAAAGTTAAAAAAAAATATATATATATTGGTACGAATATTTAAGGGGCTGTACACATGCTGAAAAAAATCCGCCTTCGGCAGCCGCCATTTTTGTGTCAGCACTGAGGCCTAGTATTCAGGGGGCGGTAATTTCATCAAAGGATTGCGCAAAAACACGATTATTTTCGTCAGAGGATCGGGAAAAAATAAACGCGATTTTTATCAGCGGATTGTGGAAAGAAAACGCGATTTTCGTCGAAGCATTGCGGGAAAAACGCGCATTTCTCCAAATGATGGCGACTTCGGTGCCGAAAAGTAGTCGCCAAAGCAAAACATTTAGTCGCCATATGGCGACTGGTGACCGTGAAGCTGCACCTATACTGCCAAAGCACTACCAACTGAACATTCTGAAAAACTCAGATCTCTAATATTCATTCAAACATGTTATACAAGTTTACATTCGATCAGTGATTTTAGAAGGCACACCAGAAGAAATTTCTAATAATAGAAATCCTGCATTATAATTCTGAATTTCTAAATAGTTCTGAAATTCTGCATTAAAAAGGAGTTTTAATAAGAAAGAAATTTCCATTTAAATTTACTGGTGCCATTTTTCCCCGTCGGCAGTTAACCCTTGCGAAAGCGATTATAGTTTCACAAATTCTGTAAAGTTGCGATTGAAATTACGGGCAAAATAATACGTCCATTTTCCACTCAATTAAGAGATACAACAAATAAATTGTTATGTTTAAGGCTGTTAGTGAGTCAAGTCACCAATTCCCCTGGCTAATGTTAAAAGTATGGGCGCATAATTCAACTCTACTCATACTGCAATTTTAGAACTATTTTGCTAATACGAGAAAAAAAGGAGGCATCCTTTAAGAAATGGAATCGGCAAAATGAAGTTAAACATATGAATTGCCTGCGTATTAATATTTAAAAGATAAGAATGAATTTCAGGCTCATATGTTAACATTAGAATTTGGGAGTTGGCTGGCCCAAAAGTATTTTTTTTTTTACACTCGTTGTTATAGCTATAAAATAAACAGGTAACAGGAATACAAATGAAAATATTTTGACCTTATTTCGTAGCAGATTTTTATGGCTTATACGAAGCGCATATATTGTTTAAGTACAGAAGTTGCATGTAATTGGATTTATTTATAAAAATTAAATTTCAATAGCTTCATTTATGGATCACTGCGCACTGTAGATTTCGTTTGTCGACTATTAAAAATGATATAAAAATAAGACAGGAGAACGACTTAATATATTTCATCAATATGCGTCGTTGATCTTAAGTTATGTTTAAATGCTTTAATTTAATATCATCACTCCTTAATCTGAAATAAGATACATGTGTTAAAACATAATTATAAATAAAATATTAAAAACTAACGAAATAGAGTTAAATTTATTCCTTATTTAAATTAAAATAATAACAATTTATTATTTTAATATTTATTTACTTTTTATTTTATTAACTAAGCAATATTACCTCCTGACCTTTCGAACAAATGTATGCTATGTTACTTAAGAATATACAAAAGTAAAAGGGATTCGACTCCCTAGAAATTTTCTATTGTCCTAAAGCCTGTCTACCTAGATGAAACCCATTGTCTAGAAAATGCACAAATTAATCCTCTTTATCAACAAATCCCAAAGGCACACTAAGAGATGTTTCCTTGACTAATAAGTATATTTTTGCTTTTTCCATAGATATCTTGTAGCTTCAGTTCCAAAAAGTACAATTTCATATGTGATATAATTTTATTATTTTCCAAGTTTCTGTTTTTTTTTTTTTTTTTTTTTTTTCATAGTTTTAATATCGAGATATTACTTCTATCCAATTCTACTAATACATTAGGTTTTCAAGATTTCTCATTTTGTAAACAATAAATTCCCAACCAACTGCCAGCAGATCCAGGCTTCCCAATGGACAACATTTTTTAAATTCCGATTTCTTGATTGGCAACATTTTTCTGAAATGGTAAAATTCCTCTTGTTTTCGTCTTAATTAATGCTATTTCAATAAATATGGTTAATTAAGGCGAATTTTACTATTTCAAAAAAGTGGTGCCAAACAAGAAACCTGAATAAAAAAATAGCCCGCTGGCAACACGGCGCAGATCATGCACCTACTGCTGTTTTATAAAAGGAAATAATTAATTTTTTTTTAATGATAGAAAATTTTACGATAAAATAAGACGAATATTCTTAAATTGTGTTGGCAAAACAATAGATAAATTGATTTTTTCAATATATATTTAAATGCATAAATTATGCATGTACCTTTTTATATAAACTTATAAAGATATCATTAGGCATCTAATATCCTGCAGATACATATTATAAAACAGGCTGGAGCTAAGATGAAGCATTGTTCCTTTTAACACGTTCACGGCGGCGCGGTGGGTCACACTCGATTGTCTCAGAGTTGTCAAGTTTCCGGCTTTTTGCACACCACTATTGTTTTAGAGAAAATGTTGTTCCTTTAAATAGCCGAATTGTTTCAATTAAATAAAATAACATCATCGGTATTAAAATACTCGTATCCACAAAGCTGGAGACTTGGCAGCTCCGCAAAATCGAGTGTGACCCACCGCGCCTGCGTGAACGTGTTAAATTCTCTTTGATATTTTCTAGCAAATTATATCTAATGAATCCCTGTCTAAAATCTGTTTAATTACGATAGGTACCAAAATAATTGAAAATCATTATACTGTAACATACTAATGAATGTATCTCTTTAACCCCTTGAGAGGTGGTGATGCTGTCAGCGCAACACATAATTTTAATCCGTAATTGCCACATAGGCACCAGATTTTTTGAATGAAAACTTCACTTTTATTAAATAAACGAAAATATACCTTTACTTTTTAGAAATACATTTTCCTGTAAATACTGGTGTTATTCAATTGTTTCAACAGTTTACAAATACAATTACCTTGCCCCTGAAAGGTTTAAATTCTGTATTATCATAATTAGCGATCGAAAGGGCATGACTACACCATACTTGCCAACATTCAATTAAACTTCCGTAAAATGTGACTTAAATTGACCCAGGTTATACTCGTTAACAACCAGAAAACTTATTTGATGTATCATTATACATTTAAAATCATGTTTCAATATAAAATCTATTTGAATTAATTTCTGTAGTAAATTTCTGGTTCGAAACGTGCTTGACTTGGGTCAATTTAACTCACATTTTACGGAAGTTTAAGGGAAAGCTGGCAAGTATGCTACACATATTTTTTCCCTCTTTCCGATTTGTTCACTTAACCCCTTAACTGTTTTTTTTTTGACACAATAAATTTAACCCTTTCAGCGGCAAGGTACTTCTGTTCGTAAAATGCCGAAATTAGTGATCGACAACGGAATTTACAAACAAATTTATTTAAAAATAAGCAAAAGCTTTTGTTAACATACTTAAAAGAAAAATGTTCATTCCATTATTCTGGTGCCATTGTGGCGTTTAGGAATTAAAATTATGTGGTCCAAAAATAAGCCACAGTCATTGAAGGGATTAAAATAAGTACCGGTTTACACTTATTTTTTTTCTTTTTTACTAAAATATTTGGCTTTGTACAATAGAAAAAAGTATTAGACCAGGAGCCAATAGCGCAGACAATCACCTCATCGAGTTCACGGCTGAAATTGTAGAATTAGTTAAAACTCGATATGCATATTAAAGCGCAATCGGTCTTCTAAGTCATATCTTGGTGGAAAACACCTGAAAACCCGATTTTAGCGGTTGAATTGTACGTTTAATATTGCGTTTTCTTGCTCCCAGTCTTCCATGTTTTCGAACTTTTCGGTGAAGGAAAACACAATTGTAAATCGCTGTGAACTCGATGAGGTGATTGTCTGTGCTGCCGGCTCCCGGTCTATATGTACAGTCGGACCTCTATTTAACGAACCTCTATTTTGCGAAATTCTCTAATTTGCGAACTTTTCCTTGGAACCAAGAACATTTTGCGAATTTCTTCGTAAATTAATCTCCAAATAGCGAAATGCATTCTCTATTTAACGAACTTTTTCTTGAGATCTAATTTTTTTCTCCCCATTTCTGAAAATATTTCTAGACATTTCGTTTTATGATGTTCAATGGCCTTGAACTGGTTGTACCAGGCGCCTTCTTTGCCATCAGTGAGAATTCAGTAAGTACGGAGGACGATGACGATAACCCCCTAGAGTAACTTTTAAAAAATGTGGATACAGACGAGAAAAAAAAGAAGAAATTGACCATGATGTGCTGATTGATGATTATATTTCACTTAATTCTGAAACTGAGCCCTCGGAAACACTATCCGAATTGGATACTTTGGACAGTGTGAAAAAAAAAAACAATACAGCAATGAATTGCAATGAAGACGAATATGATAATGATGGAAATGATCATGATGCAGGAATTAACAAAACTTTGTATGTCGAAATGCTAAAATCATTTGAAACAATTCGATGCGGATTATAGCTTGAAGAAAATACGCATGAAGGGGTTTTTGGTTCATTGCAAAGATGCGAGACGTATTATAAGAAGCAACACTTAAAAAAAAAAAAAAAAAAAAAAAAAAAAAAAACTATGACAAAATTAACAGAGTTTTTCAGAAACTAAATTTAAGGACGCATATTTTAATGTATGATTAAAATTATTTGTTATAATAATAATAAATACGACAAGGTCATTAAAATTCGTAAAATTCATTAAAATTTTAATGTAACTATTTACTTTAAACATAAAATACAGTGTATCACCGGACAATGTTTTGTTTTCCTTGCAGATTTCAAAGATTTAAACACAGAAAAAATGAATTGATGATGGATATTGGTGGCTAAAATAAATAAAACAAATCGATATAATTTATATAAAAAATGTGATTAATTACTTTTAGTAAAAATATTTAGTGTTTATGAATTTAAAATATGTTTTATGTAGTTTAAAGTATTTTAAATGGCGAATCTTTATTTTTACGAATTTTCCATATAACGAACTTTTTTCCGGGATTTAGCGACTTCGTTAAATAGAGGTTCGACTGTAATTTAACAAAACATACATTACATTTAAAATTATGTTGTATCAAAAAGCTTTTAGTATCGATGGTAGCAAACTCTTTTTGCTCGACAGGAAATCGGGCAAAACAGTTAAGGGTTTAATGTGTGCTAGAAATAATGCGTTCACCAAAAATGATGATAATAGAAGAACAAGCAGGTGACATTCGATTCTACAAAAAATATCTCAAACAAGAAAATTTTTATTCCAATATTTTTGTTTGAACTAATATTAAGTTTGAAATCTTTATATTTAATATAGTATCATAATATTCAAAAACAAAGCATAGATAATCAAATAAATTATAATGAAAAATTGTAAAGTAAAACTGTGTTTTTAAAAAATTGTTTGTTAACCCAAAACTTTTATTTAAATTTCAAATTTTGAATGATAATACACTGCTCAGCAAAAGTTTAGACACTGGTGATTTTTAACCTTTAAATAAAAAGCACGAACACTTGGGTTATACAAATGGCTGTATTTATTTTTTAATATATTTTAAATGTTTTAGGACAAAAATAACGGTTTTAATGTAGGATATTATTTAATATAACTGAAAAAGTGAAATTTGCATATTGCAAACGTTTAGACACTTTTGTGATTTTTTGCCAACTGTTCACGTAAAAACGCAAATTTCAAACTTATGACGTCACAATCATGAAGTATTTAAGTGCACCTCGCGATAATATCGGTTAGTGAAGATGCCGCAAGCTAGAAATTTTCAGTCGGATGAAGTAATTAAAGCATGAAAGTTGAAATCGAATGGGAAGGCTTTTTTCAAAAATTTCAGCCACTTTGAATCGTCCAAAGAAGTCTATCTATTAAGTACTGTCTAAGGGTGACTCTTTCAAAGCAAAACATAAATCTGGAAGGCCTCGTGTGGCCAGAAAACGAGATTATAGAAGGAAGCATAAATTGGTATCTAGACAAATGATGACTACTAATCGCATTAAAAGTGAGTCAGCGGTTACTTCGTACATGAATTATAGAAAGATGTACATTAGTTTACATGAAAATGATAAAACAACCAGCCTTGAAATCTCACAACAAATTGACCCCTTTCCGTCGCGGAGTAATTCTGGTTATAAAACTAATGAAATAATGGACTGAAATCAGAATTTATAAACGAATTTATTAGAAAATATGAACTTGCTTATTTTCACGTATATTATAAAAGGAAAATTTTAATTAATTCTTCTTGGTGCCGTCTGTCAGTTTTGGAATTAAAATTAAGTGTGCTTTTTAAGGACACCGCCGTCGAAAGAGTTAATGATTTGGGCCTCACTTTGTTTTAATTCTCAAGTATCTCTGGAGTTTTTCAATGGTCGCCAAGCAGCGTAAGACTACATACATACATTGGAAAACCATTTGGTGAACTTTTAGCTCTTCCAAAGTATACAATTGAGCAAGATAATGCGTCTATTCATGTTGCATACAAATAAAAAAAAAATAATTTAACTCTCAAAATATTACAGTTCTCGACTGGCCAGCGTGTAGCCCTGATCTGAACCCAATCGAAAACATTTGTGGCATCATATCTTATACGGTTTATGCATTTTTTTTACAATACTCCTCAACAATGAACTTCGATCTGCTGTTGAACCTGTTTGGTATGAAATGGACCACCAAGTGATGCAGGATTTAGTTTTTTCGATGGGAACTCACATTGCTGCATTAATAGCAGACAATGTAGGTGCAGTTCGAATTTAATTTATGGATACTTTTCTGTTAACAGACAAATTGTCTATACTTTTGCTACAATGTTAAATTTGTTTTTTGTCATTATATATTATGTAATGTGTATAAATTAAAATTTATTGTTTGTGTATGAAAGATAAGTCCCCACTAATATATGACAGTTGAGTTCCAACAATTCGTTACATACTTCTCACTACAGAAACATAATTGATCATTGTCTAAACTTTTGCTGAGCACTGTAGTTCCTTAAATTAATGTTAAAGAAATCTTTTAATTGGCACCTGAAATTAGAGAAGAAGTTTTTTAACCCCTTAACACTCGAATTAAATTACGGTTAAAAAATTCAAATTGATTATTGGCACCACTTTTATGAAAAAGAAATATTCACCTTATTTAATGACAGGAAAAACGATACTAAAATATAGCCAATTTCACTATTTTATAAAACTGGTGGGAATCAAACAATTTGAGTTAAAGACACACAAGAGAATATGACGGGAGCGAGAATTAAGGGGTTAAATTGCAATATGATACCGCCAGCTAAGCAAGATTATCGACTTCTTTTCAGCCAGCTTATATCAACAATAGCTGATATTAATGTAACTTTTTCTCACGAATTAATAAAATGATTTCTGCATTTATGGGGTATTATAATTAACTCTATTTTGGTCATTTTGTTATGCGAAAACATCAGTACATTGTAAATAAACATTATTATCAGGATTCGTGAGTTTAAGGGAAATATACCATAATTTTCGTAAAATAATATTTACCTTTTGTAGAAAAAGAAAATTCTATATTTAGATGACAGCCATTACTCTATGAAAATATTGGTATTCAAGCCTCTTAAATACATTTAATACTAAGATGCGTACGAACAGAGTCTGATTATGGTTGGGGAAAATCTTCACCAGTAAAAAGGACACAAATGTATGCCTTAATTTTAACAGTTATTCTGTATAAATATGGTATTTAAAGAAACCAATTTTTTTATTGAGATTTACTGATGGAAGTTTTCTTCCGCAATCGGCCCCTTGGTTTTTATCAATAATAATAATAATAATAAAATAAAGAAAGAAAAAAAAATTCTAATGAAAAAAATATATAATCTTGATTCTTTTTTAGTAGTATTTGTGAAAAAGAGATTCACACTGCAACCTCGATACTGTTGTTACTCATTTTAAATTATCTTTTGAAGCCACTATCGAATTAGTTAAGGGAATTCTAAGAGAAACGGAATTCTACTTCGAAGATTCGCAAAGAAGCACAATGTGAAATGCCAAAGAAAAGAACAAATTATCTTTTTAACTACTAAACCCCCAAAGTTTACCAAAGAATCAAGATAAATGATCTAAGTAAAAGATTCTTAATATAACTTTTTATTAATAGATATTTCATTTTACCCAGTAATTTGACTTTTATCTTTTCAAGATATTTTTCTTTATGAAATAAAATCAATTACACTAACTCAAACCCTATCTAATTATATACTTTTATTATAAGCCAAAATATTACTAATAATTAATTAGTTATGCTTTCAAATTTTATAAACATATTAGCACTTCCAGGCTAATCATGAAGCAAATCTTACTTTTTTTTTCTTACATTGGACAAGTAGAATATTTTGTCTTACACATATATGTATGAAGCATTTACATATAATTTCACACATTAACTAGGAAATATATGATAAATAAGAAATATGTTGTAAAATTATATGATATAACTTTCTAAAGTTAATAAACACTGGTTTATTTCACAAATACCTTTTAAATCCGTCTGCATCAGTATATTGAAGTTCTGTTCAATTACGATACACATCAATGGCATTGCAATACATTTTAGGGAATAACAGTAATGAGCATTTCATTTTATAATAAGAAACGTTCTGTCTTGATTTTGAACAGTTTGTTGAAAAGGTCTTATTGATCTTAATGAAATTTATAAGACTTAAGTAGACACGTTTCCATTTGTTGAAAACATTTGAATTACAATATGCTAGTAATAAAGTGTTATCATAGCTGCCAACATGTACGGATTTTTCCTACCGCTAAAATTTAATAGTAAATTTCAGTTAATTGAATTACGGAATTTCAAGAAATTTTAACGTTAAAATAAGTCAAAAGTTTCTATTAAATTTTATTGGTATGAAATATCCGTACAAGATGCAGCTATGTGTTATTGTGAATTTTCTTATCGTTCATGTGGATATTAGAAGAGTAAGGCAGATGTCATTCACTACTTCAAAAACTATCTTAGCAAAGTAAAAATTTTATTAGAAAAATTTAGATTACTTCTTACATTTAACATCATGTTTCATTTTTACAAGTTAAAATAAAATTTTAAGGAAAGTAATTTAAAGCAATTCATTATAGTTAAGAAAATAGTTGAGAAAGTTTTTTTCTAAGAAAAATATCTTCATATTCATAGTTTTAGATAATCTTTAGTAAATTAGCTTTTTAATAAATTAACTTTTTTTACAAAACGATACAGCGATCTAAAAACAATTACCATCTCAGATGTCAAAAGAGTGTTTAAAACACCTTTTACAGAAGATGTATAATTTAAGCAAATAAATGTAAATTGAATTCTACTCCTATTATATAAATACGTGTAACTTTCCTACCATATTGCAATTTTACTCAGCCTTGATTTAAAAACATTTTACACAGAAATCGTGAAAAATGCAGCATTGTACCGCCAACTGTTTGGCGATTTACACAAACGCATCGTCAATTCATATCAGGAACTAACGGAATCCGAAGTTTGATAAAAATCCTTGCTATAGTTCTTGAGATAGAGCTATTGAGGAGATCGTGGAAAAATGCACCTTAGCAGCGCCGCCCGTTGGGAGATTTACAACAAAAACTAATCAGCACGATTTATATCACAGACTGACTTATTATGAATTTTTACTAAATTCAGTACATTATTTCTTGAGATACAGCCCCTATAAAATTGGTGTCAGACAAAGACGGACAGACAGTGTCTTAGACTCATAGACAGACACATTTTGTAAAACATGTTTTTCGGGATCTTTCACCTGCAAAAAGTGTAAATCCGCCGAAAACTGTAAGTAGAAAATTGTCACTAATCCAGCATTTTCAACTTATAAAGATAGGACAAATTAAAAGTTAATTATCGTATATGTAGCAATTTTATCTCTATCATGGATTACTTTAAAAAAAATGTGTAAACTAAATGAGAATAATGAGTAATATATATATATATATATATATATATATGTTTGTTTTATATCGTTTCAAACAAATGGTGACGATATATATAGATACATGCAATTTATGTTGAATAAACTTTTGTTCTAAAGTAAATGAATTTCTTCTAATATACATAAATGACATTTATAAGATATTATTTGTCTCATTTTAAACTCTTTTTTTTTCGGTTATCTATTAATGATTAGAAATATATTTAATTGCAGTTTAGTAACGTACTCTTTATGTTATGTCTATCACATAAACTTGAAATTTAATTGACTGAGGAAGACAATGTCGTGAACGGCGATTTTTTTTTCTTTTTTTTCATATATTTCTTAAACCACAAAATTCTGCATATAACATTAAACCATAGCTGCCAACTCGTCCGCTTTTTTGTGTTTTATTTAATCGGTATGTATAATGATGTATGTGCAATTTATGTACCCTTTGAATGCTTTACTGATCAATAACGAAAATTTCAAATATATCCTGCACAGCCAAATGGAATTTAGAATACACTGCTTGATACTATTAAGTGACTTCGGAATTCCAATTTATCGAAAGTGCTTGTAAATTTCTCTTGAGCGGCTTTGTAATGCAGACTTTCGTATAATGAACTGCATTTAAAGATAATTTAATGGGAGGTTTCTTCTAATGATGTCAGATGCAGCAATAGGACCTCACTGACTTTGATCTTATATTGTAAGGGAGCTTATAAACTTGAAATTTATTTTAATTGAATGTTGAACATAATATCGTGAACGGCGATAGTCTTTCTTTTTTTCACATGTTGTTTAACCCATTGAAGGGCAGTGGTTCATTTTTTGACCACTTAATTTTAATTACTACATGCCACATTAGCACTAGAATAATGGAATGAAAATTTTTCTCTTATTAAGTACATGAAACAAAAGTTTTGCTTGTTTTGAAATAAATTTGTTTGTAAATTCTGGTGTCACACTCATTTCAGCATTTTATGAATAGACGTACCTTGCCCCTGAAAGGGTTAAAACACAAAAATCTACATATAACATTAAACCATAGCTGCCAATTTTCCCGCTTTCTGTGTCTTACTTAATCGGCAAATTACGGCGATGTAAAAAGGTAAAATTTACTATACAATTTTTGTGATACAGAAAACGCGTAAGATCTTGACAGCTATGATTAAACATACAAGGAATTTTATTAAAATTTTCAAAAAATAATTCTCAGCAGAATTTTTTATTTAAAATTTAATAATCATTTTTACTTAATTTTCTTGTTTTTGATGCTTATTTTATTTATTTTATGAAAAAAAAGCGTATGGCTTAAAAGAAAATATTTTCATTTGCTACCTGTTAAGTGATCGTATATATGGCTTTTTTTTTCATTCAGAAATTTCTAATTAAGTCATGAAAATTGGAATAGACATTTGTGGTTAGTACAATAATAGATATTTCGAGAATTAAAGAAGAAAAAATTAATATTAAAGCTTTTTTGTTGTGAACTCGAAATCGCTGAAATAAAAAAAGCCAGATTTTGCAACACTGGTTCGGTTATTAGTAGATTTAGCAGGGCTGTCAATTCTGGCGCCCTCGCTTTATCACAAATTTCTTACAGAAAACTCTGACTTATTTAACCCCAAGTATTGGGATAATAAATAGGGCAAATATTTCTGTAAGAATTTTCTGGTGTTATGCCGGCTCCAGGATGTACAGACATGGATTTAGTTCTAACCCATTAAAGGTTGAGTTTTCGCATTATTATGTTTGTGATTTTTTTAAATTTTTTAGTTACCAGTAAAACATAAAACTAAAATTTGCCTTATTTAATTAACACATTTCATGATTCATAAAGTAAAAATAAGTGTTTAAAAAAAGTGGTGTGAACTGAATAAAATTCCTGTAAAACATGCTGGTCCTTAATGGTTTAAGAGTATTAGTTGGTGAAGGGTAGATCTAGTGTGCTGTACAGTGTTGCCAGATGGGCTACATTTTTTTAATTCAGTTTGTTGATTGGCACCAGTTTTTTGAAATGGTAAAATGCGCGTTATTTAATGACATATTAATTAAGGCGAAAACAAAGGTAATTTTACCGTTTCAAAAACGTGGTGGCAATCAAGAAATCTGAATTTTAAAAAAAGTAGCCCATCTGGCAACACTGGTGCTGTATTCCGTATGAAAATACTGATAGAAGTTTTCCCTTATAGTAATGGTGCTATACTTCGTGCAGAAGATAAATGATTAACATTTTAAGTAAGAATATTATTTCCCCTAAAATGTGAAATTTTAATTATCAGTATTTTTTATGTATGTTATTGTAGTATAACTTAATAAATTTATTTGGAGTGCTTTCTTTAATTCCTGACTATATGAATAATTTACAGGATTAATTGTTGTTCCTATGAATATTGGAACAAGTAAAAGTACAAAATAGGAATGGGTTTTATTCATCATTTTTTTTTATATGTGTATGAATTTATAAAAGTGTTTATTAAATTTAAGCAGATCAACATTTATTCCGCCGCGAATATTAAACATGACTCGATATCTATCTCAGTGATTATCTGGCTTCCGTTGTCACAAAAAATATTATTTCTGTAATTTGTTTAAATAAGTCAGTCGCATCATCATAAACTCTGTGTTTTAATTTTTTTAAACATTGCGTCTAATAACGTGATGTAGAATTCACTTCTACTAATCTAACGAAACCATTCACTCAAGAAAAGAAATTCGATTGTAGAACATCGCCTTTAACCTCTTAACACCCGCATTAAATTATTGTTAAAAAATTCAAATAGCTCATTGGCACCAATTTTGAAAAATAAATAATCACCTTATTTCATGACAGGTAAAATGATACCATAATAAATCCAATTACACTATTTTATAAAACTGGTGAAAATCAAACAAACTTTTGTGAATGTGTGCGAATGCTTTAGATCCAAAAACTCTCATGTTTAATAAATCTGGTTTCCGACCGTTCCATAACTCATACGGTGTGTTAATTTTGGCTTTAGTGGGTAATCTATTCTGCAAATAGTTTGCTGTCATTATGGCTTCTCCCCAATATTTGTGTGGCAGGTTGGCTTCAGACAGGAGGCATCTTGTCATCTCCATTAAGCTCCATTAAGCTTTAATTTCCCTTTCCGCAATTCCATTCTGTTGTGGTGAATGTGGAACTGTGAACTGGTGTTCAATTCCATTATTTCTCATGAATTCTTCCATTTCATTGCTTATATATTTCCCTCCATTGTTGCTTGTAAGCGTTTTTAGCTTCTTATTGAATTTATTCGTAGTAACAGTCACAGCGACGTATTCTTTTAGTTTAGCGTAAACTTCATTTTTGTTTGTTATTAGATAAATCATAGTGAAACGGGAAAAATCGTCAACGAAAGTAAGGAAGTAAGGCTTTCCACCGACGCTGGTGGTTTTCATGGCGCCACACAGATCACTATGCACAAGCTCAAGCGGACTCTTTGCTTTGAACTTTGATTCGTTGGGATAGGGAAATTCTGAAAGTTTATTTTTAATACAATTTTCGCAATTATTAACTATTTCGCAATTATCAACTTCGATGCCATCAGCAAGATTTTCTCTCACAAGTTGCTTAATAACATCTGAATTTCGATGCCCAAGGCGTTTGTTCCATAAATTAATGCAGTTTACATTTCTGCATTTCAAAGCGAACGTTTGGTTTTTGCTGTTCCCTGTATATTCATTTTGTGTTACCTTATAAAGACTATTACTACTTGAAACTGCTTCTAAGTACGTAATTTCATTCTTTGTAACGAAGCATTTTCTTTCGTTAAATGTAACTGTAAATCCTTTTTCAGTAACTCTTTTTAGCGATATTAAATTGCATTCTAATTCAGGCAAGAAATATACATTCATTACAATAACATCATGACTAGTTCCGTCAGACAATTTTGTTGAAATGTGAACGTTACCGATACCTTGCGAAAATAAACTTTTCCCATCTGCAATAATAATTTTCACAGGTTCCGCGTTCTAATTAAAATCTGTAAACCTATTTATGTCATTAGCTAAGTGTTGCGTTGCACCGCTATCTATATAGACATCTCCTTTAAGATCTTGCGTTAAATTACAGTTTAGTTTTAAAGTGTAGTCACTTTCAGTACTTCAGTATTTTTATTTTCATTATTCAAGACAGAATTAGCTTCTCGATTCATTTGATTATTTTTATTTAATGGATTTTTATCGCGAGCTGTTGTATCCTGAGTTTTTATTTCTTTTATTTTTCTCTCACTAGATCGTCTGCAATCTTGGTTAATATTGGAATTTTGTCCGATGCTTTGCATACAGACTTTATTCTGATTCATATTTTTATCGTTCGTTGTCATGGAGATAAAATTTGGATCTTCTGAGATCAACGTAGTGTGTCTTATTATTTTTACTTTGTAATGGATAAAAAGATTTATTCCAATTGCAATTTTGAAAAGTTTTGTTGCTCAAGTGATAACATTCGTTTCGGCAGTGGCCTGTTTTGTTGCAATACGAGCAAAATTTGTCATTTTTAGGCCGATTTTGTTTAAAAACATTCGTTTTAAAGACATGTGAAACTCCACGAACATTATTCATTTCCATTCTACGATTGTACTCTTCTGTCAGTTTATTTCTTATTAATTGGAATTTATTTCGATTTCAAGTCGCGCCTCCATAGCAATAATTAAGTTATCGTAAGTTTTAGAAACTGAGACTAAAAGCAAAAAGGAAAATACTGTTTAACACATTCATCGCTATGGAAGAGATAACTCGTCTTCCTGGAATATTAGCTATCAATCAAAGAAAATCAATTTGTGCCGGAAACTTCTGTCCTTTAATTATATTAGATATTGATTCCGATATCTAATGTCTAATAATTACCGGGCAAAATAATCCGGTGCGAATTCATTTTCCCCAAACGGGGACGACATTTCATTAATATATTTTTTTATGTTTGTAAGGACAAACAAATCATTACAGTGAGGAATGTTATTGACTATTATTTTTCAAAGTACAATAAACAGGTTTTAAATTAATTTGAGTTTTATTTAAAATTTAGCGCTGCGAGGAGCGACTCAAGCTCTTACCGCAGAGGGTGGGACAAAGGGGTGCCATTGCCGCGATGAAAGTGTTAATATTTATGCCGGAATATTGTGCATTACTATATATCTTATGTATTATCGATTTCTAAAAACAAAATTAACTTTTATTTTCAACGAAATCAGAGAGTGAAATTACATACTTATTGGCGAATCGCTTATACAGGGAGTTCCGTTAAAGGGGTCCAATATTAATAGGGGTAATAGAGGAGATCACATGGAGCATAAATCAGTATATAAAGCCCGGTCGGATCTCAATAGTTTTCAAGTTACAGCAAAAAGAATGAAAATTCGGAAAATTGTAAAAGAACCCTCATTGCTAAACTATCGATAATGCTACATAAAAACGAAGCACATATTTAGAAAGAGCAGAAAAAAACCTACAAAATGACATCAATTGTATTAAAATAGCAATATTTATTGACGAGTTACAAGCCCTGAAACAGTGAAAAAAGTACGAAATCCAATATACATCAAAATAGTTAATCGTTAATTCCAAAAAGACAACTCTAGCTACAACAAGGAAAATGTAGTAAAATTTGGTCCATTCCGAAATCTTTCGAAAAAGCTTACAATGAACCATATCGGTTTAATTGTGTGAGAGAAATTAATCAGTTTCTTAGTTACAACTCCGCTTTCTTTGACACTAGCAAAGGTTAAACTCCGCCCATCACGATTGGAAACACCGCCTTTTTAATTACTCTCAACTATACATTTTCGATCATGCTTCTTCTGAGATGCAACATTTTTAATTATTCAAGAGTTGAATGAACCAAAATAACTTTACAATAATAGTCTACATTTTAAAGTGGTCTTTTATTGATATAAAGCTTAAGTTAAATTCTTTAAAATTAAACTGGTGGTGAAAATTCGGAAATAATTAAAAATATTGCGATTTGTAACTATGCAAGAAGTTTCAGTACATGTTTTACATGGACAATTATTGTATGTATATGTGCATCATAATTTATGATAGGAAATAATAATAACAAATAGCATAATAATTTTATTAATTATAAATTTAAAAAAGACACTAAATTTTAAATTAATTCATACAAACTTTGTAATTTACAATTTGAGTACACCACAGTCTGTGACTTACAAAATACTGTGCCAAAAAGTGTTGAAAATAAAAGAAAAATGACAAATAAAGAATTACATTCCACGTACTTTATGACATATGTGAAGCATAGTCTTCTGGCCTGCGCTGCACAGTTCAATGTCGGAAGGCAGACGAACGGACATTATTATAATAGGTGTTCGAAGCTGCGCCCATTAACAGAATCGCACAGCCGACAGCGACGTCGTAAAGATTGGCGAACACGCCGAAAAACTCCGACGGAGTTGGGAATGCCTCCTGCAGCGACAACGATTCGCGCTAGTAAATCCTCCGGTGTATCCACAGGCGTTTCATACACCAGCGATTTAAGGTGTCCCCAAACAAAAAATTCTAACGGATTGAGGTCTGGAGAGCGTGCAGGCCAAGCAACAGGTCCACTGCGTCCAATCCATTTCCCAGGATATGTTGAATTGAGGTGATTGCGAACACCTATGAAAAAATGTGCCGGTGCGCCATCGTGCATAAACCACATATTGTGGCGCAATGTTGCTGGCACATTTTGCAGTAACTGCGGTAAGATATCCCGTAGGAAAACCAAGTACGTACTGCCATTGAGTACATCTGGGAGTAAATATGGTCCTATGAGATAATCGCCGAGGACACCTGCCCATATGTTCACACTGAACTTTTGTTGTGCGTTCGACGGGAAAACAGTGTGCGGATTTGTATATGACCATGTGTGCATATTGTGCATGTTTACCACGCCCTCTCTCGTAAATGTTGCTTCATCAGTAAATAAAATATTTTCCAGAAATTGTGGATTATTTTCTGTTACATTAAGCAACCAGCGTACGAATTCTGTCCGCTGAGCACAATCTGTTACTGATAACAGTTGTACCCGCTGCACATGAAAGGGGTGCATGTTTTCTGCACGCAGAACACGCCACACACTTTGGTGAGAAACACCGACTTCAGACGCAGCAGCTCGTGTACTCGTGGAGGAGTTATCTTTAAAAATATTCAGTACATCTTCTTCCATTGCAGGTGTTCGTACATGTCGAGGTTTCCCTGCATCAATGCTTGCTGTATTAAACGACCCAGTCTCCCGTAATCGTCTATCGATTTTTATGAAGAGTTTCGAACTTGGGCAACGTCTCCTTGGAAATTGCTCACGGTACATGCGCTGTGCTAGACATGCATTTCCATGAGCTTGTCCGTACATCAGATGCATGTCCGCATATTCTTCGTTAGAGTATTCCGGCATAATTATTATACATCAACTTACTACAATCCCACTTACAACAGCCTCTTTTTAACATAACGCCCACTGATGACTGCTGTTTTATTACACTTTTCTTCCTATACACATAGAAAAATTGCATAAAAAGTACTTCTTCATCATCCTGAATGTTCATGGAGGAAACGCAGCAGTCACGGAGTTTGCTTTAAGACAAGGCGAGAGCTGCACAATATGTCA
Source organism: Maratus speciosus (assembly GCA_963932465.1). Classification (NCBI taxonomy): domain Eukaryota; kingdom Metazoa; phylum Arthropoda; class Arachnida; order Araneae; family Salticidae; genus Maratus; species Maratus speciosus. Next base: position 241,411,589 of record OZ010794.1, read on the forward strand.
TTCACTTGACCAGACTGAATAATGAAAGGGTATTGATAGAGGTTGATCAGAAATGTATAATTGAAAGATATTAAAACGGGGTGTTTACAATCGTCATGGGCGGAGTTTCGCCCTTTCCGAGCGTGCAACAGTACAGAGTTGTAACAAGGGAACTGCTTGATTTCTCCCATACAATTAAACTGATATGGTTTATTGTCAGCTTCTTCGAAAGCTTTCGGAATGGACCAAACTTTATAAAATTTTCCTTGATGTAGGTAGAGTTGCATTTTTGGAATTAACGATTAACTATTTTGCTAAATATTTGATTTTGTATTTTTTCACTGTTTCAGAGCTTGTAACTCGCCATTAATTCTCAATATTCTAAAACAACTTATGTCATATCGTAGGATTTTTTCTGCTCTTTCTAAATATGTGCTTCGTTTTTATGTAGCATTATCGATAGTATAGCAATGAGGATTTTTTTACAAATTTCCGATTTTTCATTCTATTTGCTGTAACTTGAAAATTATTGAGATCCGGCCAGGCATTATATACTGATTTATGCTCCGTGTGATCTCCTCTATTACCGCTATTAATATTGGACCCCTTTAACGGAACACCCTGTATATTAGTCTGATATTGGTAGAATATGGAGGTCTTTTAAATTATTGATACGCATTATAAAGCTTTAAAAAACTGCTCTTGCCCCATTCAAAACTGACAATCTTCGCCCTAACAATGCATTTAATACTCTAACCCAGGGCTGTAAAAGTCTAGGCGCAATGCGATATAAGTAAGCGTCCTATCTTAAATGGGAGAAGTAACCGCAAGATTAAAAGCGAGGTCACATCAATCAAGATCATGCGCCACGTAGCGGATAGAGTGTGAACTACAGGTAAATACCTAACTGATTTCTTACTGACACCACTAAAATTATAACGTAATTTTTCACCTTGATTAACAACTGAAGTGCCTTTGATAAGGCGAAGAAAACTTCGTGAAGTGAAGTGCGTCTGGATGCCCCTCTCGCTTCGCCATTAACTTGCAATAAGTGAAGCTAACAAAATTCATTTCCATGAGCGACTGAAGATTTAGAAAATACGCGCCACACTAAATGCCCGCGTATGTGAATTATCACTCCGTCCACAAGGTGGCGCAACTGTGTTAATTTACGCCTGATTCCCGCATTAAGTTTGTTCGCTTACTTATAACGCTTTGGTCTAGGCGCCAGCGAGCAGTTTCTCACCACTAAATTTTATTCTTTATTTTCCGTCTAATATTTCGTGTAAAGTTTTTGTAAGAATGCTAATAGAATTTAAGCGAAGAAAACTAATTAAATTTACTGGTGAGTAACTGGTTGCAGCCGCCTAGAATTTTACACCCCTTCTCTAACCTTGGGAAATTACATGCATTTATAATATTAAATTCAATTAACTAAATACTCGTGTAAAACTTAATTCCAAAATCCAGTAAACACCAAATTTTAAAGGCAAAAAATAGGTAGTACAAGTAATACACTAATGAATTTTTCCGTCTTGTATAATCGAAGAAATCGTAATAATTTTCATCGACTAAACAAAGCTAAGATAACTGCTATCGAATACTGCTATTAAACAAGTTTATCCTCTCAAATTTGAGCAACGACTTTTATTAGAATATATAACGGTAGATTCGTCATAATAATGATACAAAATGTTTAATTGATTTTTTTGTCATATGTTGACTAATCTATTAATACCGTGTATATTCTTTTAGCATGATTTATATGTCCTAAACAACATTGAAACTTTTCTTTTTGAATTAAATATCGTTTGCAATAATCAAAGAAATGTACAGGGAAAAGGAACTCGATTTATCAGAGAAGATTGACTTTCTACAGGACATCCAGTTGAAACAAAGTGTCAGGAAAATAGACAAATCACTCTTTTGATAATTTAATCCCATCGGTAAAGGTTTAGAAAAAAATATTCTCTGAAGAAATATCATTTTTATTTTTTAAAAAGCTGTTTTACTTAATGAGAATTATACTCTTATATGGACATTCTGTTAACACTAGAAGCGCCTATTGGGGTCATTTATTAATAATATTCTATTCGAAGCAAATTTCTTCATAAGATATGTGAAATGCATGCAGCAGAATAATAGGATAATTAAATAAGATAAATTGTTTTAAATAAAAATTCTGTTGTGAAACAATTTTTATAAAACTTGAGTAAAAATTCCGGCGGTTCTAGTGTTAACTGCTACTATATTTTTGTTGTTTAGAATAGTTGTTTTCATGGAAATATTGTAGAATTTAACTTTCTGAATTTCTGACACATAAACGGAACACTCTTTTAAAAGTTTCATAGTCCTAATTTTCGATTTTTAAGCTTCCGCTACACAACGTATACTTTAAAACAGAAATTTTTTTAATAAATAATATGACACAACTAACAATTAAAACTTAATACATATTTAACTATTTGTGCTCGAGTGCTCCGCTACGGAGACATAATCTTTCTTTGCAAAATTTGTTTTTGGCACCAGTAATAAAGGAAAATAAAATGTACCTTATTTAATCAGAGCATTTTTGAAATTGTGTATTTGAACGAAACTTCTTTTAAAAAAGTGGTGCCGAACGAATAAAATTTGTGTAAGAGACGCCGAGCGCAAAGAATTAAATCACTAAAATCCAATGTTGAATACACAATACAGAGTTCGTACGCTTCAAGCACCTGTTACCAGAATTTTCGTAAAGAAATATTTGCCTTATTTATTGACAAAATAAAATAATTCCATCCTCAGATATAGCGACCAGTACTTTAAGAAATTTCTCGTTCTAAAACACCTGAAATAAACTGAATCCTTTGATACGTAAGAACACTGCAATATATTCAAATCAAGCACTGTGAAAATGAACAGACGTATAGATTTCGTGACTACTGGGACTCGCATCACCAGTATATAAAATACAATCAACGTCCCCCCCCCCCAAATAAATGTTAGACAAAAACCCAGATGTCAGTGAACAACTTAAAATAATGTATTAAGGGGACCGGGCAAGCTCTATCTCGTCCATGTTAAAATACGCCAAATGTATGTACCTTCTTCTCAGAAATGGTGAAAGATGGTATAGCTTTTTTAGAGTAGTTTGAATAACATGCTTTACGTACTTAACAGACTATTTTCTTTCTAAGCGAAACTGAAAACAAATTATTTATTATTTATTGAAAGTCATTTTTAAATTAGCATTTTTGGGAAGATTTCACAGCCTAAAATAAATAATTCTCAACAAATCATTAAATGCCTGTGTTAAAGTATGCACTAAAACATAATATAAGTATTTAGAAAAAATCCGAGTTCTTAAGTTTAATGGATATTTAAAAAAAAGAACATAAACCTGAAAAATCGAAGTTTTGAGAAAAGTCGAATAAAGCTGTGAAGTAGTGTTGCCACTGGACTACTTTTATTTTAAATTCTCATTTCTTGATTGGTACCACTTTTTTGCAATAGCAAACTTTGCCTTATTTAATAACATATTAATGCGAAAACATTGGAAATATTACCACTTCAAAAAAGTAGTACCAATCAAGAAATCAGAATCTTAAAAAAGTAGCCCACTGCTGTGAAGTGCTCTTAGAAAGAATGAAAAAATCCAACACTTTTTTTTTACATAGAAAAATATGTAATACATTGTCATAAAGATAAAAGTTTAACCTATTTAATGATATAAAAAAAGTAAAAATCGATTTGTTGGTTGAATTTCGTTTACCCGGTTCCCTTAAAATAAATACAACATGCTAAATGGTACACGCAATAAAACAGTGATTTTACAAAAGCAATTAAAATTGCATAAATAAAATCTACGTTTCGTTTCGCCTCTGCTAATCTCATCAGTATATAATGTTACATACAAATCTAAAGTTTCGAAATGGGCATAAACGTCTAAGAGTCCTGGAGTATACTGTACCGAAAACTGCGCCCCCATGGTAACCAAAAGGAGCTAACCAGCACAATAAAAAAGGGGGGAGGGGTGGAAAACAAAATGAACAGACTGTATTAATGGGTTGTAACAAATTATGCCAGATTTTATGAATGCGGCATAGATTTTAATTATATTTACGTAGTATTAATGGTGGATTTTAATTATATTTTAAATGGGTTTGTAAAATGACTGTTAAAATGTGTGTTGCATTTAGCATGTTGTATTTGATTTTAATACATCATTTTAAGTATAAATTGTGGTGCATTTGTTCAACTTTTAATTAGCCAGTAAACAATACATCAAAAGACCATCATGTTCCAGCAACCAATGAGATCAAAGCGGAAGTGAAGCATTAGGGCATAACAAATCTACCCAGAAAGGTGAGGAGTAAGGTACACTGCAAAAGTCACTGACCAGAGAAATTCTAAATTTATGAATATGAACAGCTTCAAAAAAGTCTAAATCTGAAAGCGCATTTCACTTCTTGATAATATTGGCTGAATCGAAGTTGAAATTATGTCCCTCCACCCAACTATGAGAAGGAATAGAGGATTTTTGTAATTTCTTTTCTTTACACAGTTTATGCGTTCCTTACTCTTTACCCCTTGACAGGCTCCGGTATATTATATGTACCAATTTTTAATTCTCAAAAGCCACATTGGCGCCAGAATTTAGAAATTAATTTTTTCTTTTTATATAATGTACGCGAAGAAAAGCTTCTTCTTACTTTCATATGAAATTGTTCGTAAATCCTGGTGTCAGTCAATTATTTTAATATTTTAGCAACAGGCGTGTTTTGCCCCTGACAACCCTGGGACAAACCACATTGCCATTTTATATTGTATATACTCCAAACTTTTTGTGGCCAATCCCTTGCCACAGCTTTTTCGAAGTTATTCGCCTTATTTAATAAATGATTAAATGTTATGAAATTAATGTGAATTATACTATTTTTATGAAATGGTCTATTATACTATAAGTATATACTATTGTTACAGTGTCTAGAAGTACATAGTGTGGAAATCGCGTATACTGGTATTTCTTTAGAATGTATGTAAAAAATTAAACATTCTTAGGCGGAGCTGCCATCAAATTTTTGGCTTGAAAGTCTAAACACCAAGTGCTAGTTACAGCGTTTTGAAACACGTGGCACAAGATGCATTTAAAATAAATGCCTGAATTTTTGTTCAACCGTGTATCTAATCCATATCTCGTAATCTAATATATATATCGTGTATCTAAACAAAAATACATACATCTTTTTAATTTTATTTTTCATAAAATTTATCTTTGTAAAATAACTTTCTCGAGGTTTAAAACTTATCATTCTGGGTCGTTCAGAAAGTCGTGTCTGTTTGAGAAAATCCATCCGTACCGGAAAATTCTATCATTTAATTATTAGACATCGATTTCGATATGTAGCGTCTAATAATTACCTGGCAGAATTTTCAAGTACAAATTGATTTTCCCAAAAGGACGCGACTTTCCTAATGACCTTATAATATCTATAAAGACACTGGGTTTCTATTTATTTGCAGCATTAGACTCTACCACAGCGCCCTTTTGTGAAAATTTAATTTTTTGGATACGGTTTCGCTTGTTGATTTACACACTATATACATCTAGGTATTGTATCATTGTTAACACGTTGAATGCCACGTCAGTTACCGGTGACCGACACTGATATTTCCATTTAGGTAGCGTCAGTCATCGGCGACTGACAATTTTAGATTCTGTAATGGGAATCTTATTTCGTGGCCTAAACGTAAAGACAGACAAAATAGACTTGGCGTTCAACGTGTTAAAAAGAAATATTAACCCTTTGCACTCGAGAGGTGACTCTCACTCATCCGTAGCCAGGTGTCCCTCGTAAATTGGGACGCCAAATGCTTAGGACACCATATATATCTTACACTTTATTTTGCTAACTTTTATCAGAGATTATTCAGCCATCGGATAAGGCGAAGAAAATTAGTTTAAAACACTGGTGTCCAGAGAATTTGGAGCAACCATTTCGCTGAGCACAAGTGTTCAGTCAGAATCACGTCTGGAGTGCAAAGGGTTAATAAAAATCTTAGCCAATTGGGATCACTGGTCGTAGATTCCTTAAAATGTGCAATAAAAATTATCATTTCAAAATAGTGGTAGCAAACTGAAAAAAATATTTTAGAACGATGCAAGACCTGATTTACTTTCCACGAAACGCGTTCGTGATTAACACACAAGAGGTTATTAGATGAACTAACAAATCTGTCATTTTAACACACCGTGATATTAACTTTTTTATATAAATTTGTAAATATTGCCAAAGTTTTATGAGGTACCGTGTATGTAACAATAAATTTTTTATAGTGTCAATCAAAATAGTAATTCATTAATCTTTCATAGAATAAAACGTGTAAAAATGTATGTTAACATCAGCAGATTGAATTTTACAAATTTAGCAGAACATGTAACCCTGGAGTCTGGAAGAATTCAGCGAAAAATCATTTTTTTTTTTTTTACAGTTATATAGCACTTCTTAATAAATGAGATACCCTTCATACATATTAATTATATTCCTTATAGCATAATTTAAAACAGTAATTTATTAAACTTACGTACCATAAAGCTTATACAAAAGTCAGTTATCATCTGTATATTCAATTTTACAAATTTACCAGAACATGTATGTCTGGAAGAGCGAGAAATCATACTTTAGCACTTTTTTCGTTATTTAGCACTTCATAATAAAAGAAATCCAATGGGGGAATTAACAGTGTTTATCAGACAAGATTGACATTCCAAAGGATGTTTGGGTAAAACAAAGTGTCAAAAGAATGACAAATTATCTTTTAATTATTTAATCACTCTGGTACATCAGTCTGTTGCAAACAGTTGCTCTTTTTTTTTTTTTTAAGTATCAATTGTAATTTTCAGAGCAATTAGACTCTGCTATTGTTTTGTATACATTATTATGGTACTTGTTATTACTAGATGACTTAACACTAGAAACGCCGGAAATTTTACTCAAGTGTTATAAAAATATTTTACACAAGAATTTTTATTAAAAACAATCTAATTTATTTATTTAACTTTTTTTTTTGTCCGTGTTACATATTTAACTTATTTTAGAAAGACATTTCTGATTCGAATCGAAATATTTTTATTTGGTACCAGTCAAAATGACCGCTATCATGGTTCTAGTGTTAAAGGCATCACTCATGATTTTATTGTGATTTTTTTTTTTTTTTTTTTTTTTTTTTTAACAGTCAGAGCTGCCAAGTCTCCTGCTTTTAGAATACCCATATTTTAATACAGAAAATGTTATTTTATTTGATTGGAACATTTGGGCGATTTGAAAGAACAAAATAACATGATGATAGTGGTGTGCAAAAGCCGGAGACATGGCAACATATTCTTAATATAAATTTTAAACAAAAACAAACTACCGTAATTTCAGGCGTATAATCCGCGGATTAAACAGTCATGTTTCGACCAAGAAAATTTTAAAAATAAAATGTAACTTTTTAAATCGCGGTAAATATTTGACTTCAATTATTGAATAAAATTTCTGGGTCCAAAGCAGGGATGGCCAACCTGCGGCACGCGTGCCACAGAGATACCTGAATTTATGTGCCGAAAAAAATGCATTCTTTAATGACAGAAGGTCTTCAATTTTAAAAGGATAAAATTACAATTCTTAGGAAACAGTGTCAAGTGAATTTTAGACAAAAAGGTTGGCCACCCCTGGTCTAAGAGAATTGTTTGATCCACGGATTATATGTCGGAAATTACGGTATCTTAATAATATTAAAAAGGATTCAAGTGTCAGCAACTTTGATCCAGGAAAGCATATAAATGCTGAAATACCTGGTAATAAGAAATTCCAAAAAATCTGAAAAAAAAGACAGTTTCATTCATATCAGGTATACCGTTACAGGAATTTAATATTTATTTAAAAATTCTCAATTAATAACAGAAATTCTAAATAGAAATGTGTGCTTTTTAAAATATAGGCGTTTCTTAATTACACATAGTAAAAATTATTCTTCGGAAATTTACGATGTGGATTCAGAATAAATGTATAAATAACAAATTCCTCAAATGGCGCATATAAGTACTAATGATGCAAATGTATTGAAACAAAGTCGATTTTTTTACATTTTTATAAGGTAACTAGCTCACACAGTTTTGCACAGTAATGTTTAACCCTTTAGCGCCTTTGCAATAGCTGACAACTCTTCCGCTTTTTCAGACCACAAAAATGTAATAGACATTTTTGACTTATTTAATCGGCAGATTACGGCTATTTAAAAAGGTAAAATTTACTATAAAATTTTTGTGGTCTGAAAAAGCGTAAGTTGTTGGCAACAAAAGTTTTTTTTTTTTAATTATTCGCATATACATAATTCCCACCAGGAAATTATAATATTGCTTTATTTAATAAGATACATTGCGCATACATATGAAATACATACATTTCTTACATATGAAAATAAATTAATCATTGAAACTTTCTAGTGTAAAGTCAGATTCTCTGAACTACGCAATATCTGGAACGTATTCTATCATGTGAATTAAACGGATATATGTTAAGTTTTATAAAATAAATAATAATGTATTTGGAAACATACTTATTAATATATTTACTAATTTGCATTATTTTAGCGTAATACAGCCACACTACAGTAGTTTTTAATTATTTTGCAGATGTGCAACAGAAGAAATGATTGACGTATTATATGAAAAATGTATCTATGATTTTTTTATTATTATTTCTCCTTTCAGAGAATGATATATATTTTTTTCGAAACAAAATGAAAAATCGCGCATTTAAGGGTTAAAAATGTTAAAATAGTATACAATTAATACATTATACTTGTTAAGGGGGCATATTACATTGACGATTTAAAAAATTATTTTTCGCTAATTTCATAATGAAACCTTCAAAAGTTAAAAATCCACTGCAAAAAGAATTTTACAAAAACATCAACTAGAACAGAAGTTATGGCTAAAAATATCTTGCATAAAAGCGTTTGCTGTAATGTTATAAATCAACTTTGAAGTTGTTTTTCTAAAAATTGATTTTTTTGGTATCGTGTGCACTCTCATTTAAAAACAAATTATCACAGAACGTTGAAATTACGTATATTCATTGTTCACGCGTGTTAATTTATGCTTAACCTCAATTTAGTCTGATTTTTGTCCCAGAAAATTGTGAATTGAGAAATTAAGTATATATTTTGATGGGATTTTGTGAATATGATTAGAAAAGGCTTAATTATGCTAAAGAACTTGACTATACGTTCAAATTTAGGTTCAGTGTCCAATATATTGTATTATAACAGGGTTTGTATGCTTCAGGGATTTTCAAGCACTTTTATCAGAATTTTCTTAACCCCTTAACGGTCACATTAAGTTACTGTTTAAAAATTCAAATTGCTTATTGGTACCACTTTTTTGAAAAAGAAATATTCACCTTATTTAATGACAGGTAAAACGAACTAAAATAAAGCCAATTACACTATTTTATAAAACTGGTGGGAATAGAACAATCTGAGTAAAAGACACATCCCGTGAATATGACGGGAGCGAGAATTAAAGGGTTAAAGTAATATTTTCCTTATTTATTGAAAACAAATTCTATCTCCAGATATAGCGACTAGCACTTTACGAAATTTCTTTTACTAAAATACCAAAAAAAATCCATGAATCTCTTGATGAGTTCGAACCCTGTATAAGTAACAAAGTATGAAACATTAAACATATATCTGCAGTAGAATTTGCAAAATAGTGCGTTCAAAATGCATATTTCAGTATTCATATTTTTCAAAAGCCACTTATGGCGTTATGATTTAATTAATTAATATTATTAAATATATGTGTATTTCAATATTTTATCAAACCATAAGAATGTGTGAAAGTAAAGAAAAAAATACTGTTGCGTTTCATTCATTTGTTAAGAAACGGCAGAGTATTTCGTGCTGCTTTAAATACGGTCATTTTATCGCTGCACAACTTGATTTGTCACTTTAACCCCTTAATTCTCGCTCCCGTCATATTCTCGGGTTGTGTCTTTTACTCAAATTGTTTGATTTCCACCAGTTTTATAATAAAGTGAAATTGGCTATATTTTAGTATCGTTTTTCCTGTCATTAAATAAGGTGAATATTTCTTTTTCAGAAAAGTGGTGCCAATAAGCAATTTGAATTTTTCAACCGTAATTTAATTCGAGCGTTAAGGGGTTAATCCTATAAAAAATCGTAAGCGGACAAAGAAAAAAAAAAAAAAAAAAAAAAAAACTAAAGTAACAGTGTTTGTGTTTTGCGGTATTAAAATTAGCTTGAAAATTCTGATATGAGGAGGGGGCACAAGGGCTTCTAATTTCTAAAATTTTAACAATAATTAATCTTAACTTCACACAAAATTACAAAATTGTAGAAAAATGCCACCTTTTCAGGTCTCATAAATCAGTGTTCGTACGGGTACCGTTATTTTCAAGGACAAGTATCAGTATTTTATTATAGAAAAATAAATCTTGTTTAAATGCCGGAAAAGTGGTCTTATTTAAGGAAAGATTCTCTATAAGAAAATACTCGTACCGAAGAATTTCTAAGTCCGGAAATTCAAAGACCCGTACAAACCATGTAAATGGCCCGATTTTGAATACAACTTTCTTGAAAAAAAAAAGTGTTTTTTTTTTTTGTAAAGTTTTCAGAAATCTATCATGATTTTTGCTTCTGTCACAAACCATTTCTTAGGAAATACTGTTACACAGTTAACAGATTCTCAGCGAAAGATCAAATTATAGAAAAAAATTTCATTTTTTCAGGGCTCCTAAATGGCACACTTTTAAATATAAATTTCTTGGGGGGGAAAAAAAAACATTTTTTTTTTTTTTTTTTTTAGAAATTTATCATGACTTTTGCTTCTGTTGCAAATGTTTTAGTGTACTTTAACCCAGTTAAGAGATTCTTAATAAAATATGAATTTTTAATTCATTGAACTTTAATATTAATGCATGTTTTAAACTTTCTTCTAGCTGTAAAAATCAAACATTTTCTTTGAAATATTTACAGTACTTGTGCAAGACCTGGGGTTGTTGTTGTACTTTGCGTTTGTTGTTGAATTTCAATATGTTTTAAAATATATTATTGGGGGAATATCAAACAATACCCACTTGCTATGCATTTTTATTATTATCAAATACATTTCGTTCATCCAAACATAATTCTAAAGAATAAATTCATGCAGTCCTGGTGCATAAAAATAGATAAATATAAGAGTGAAATTTTCGTATTCGACATACCATTGAAGGAAATTATAATAAAATCAATTTCTTTTCAACAAATTTAAGTTGAATAATTCATAAACATTTTCTTTTCCACATTCTGAATAAAAATTTCTGAACATAGAAAATCACTAAACTGTCAAATTGATTTTATTTTTACGACATACATTCAAATATGTTATGCTAAACTTAATTTTTTTCGAATGTCTGTCATCGGAGGAAATGTATGTAAATTCTTTGGGAATAACTTCATTTTGTCAAAGACGTTATATTAAAAATTACTTTAGGATTTTTTAAATCTCAAACATAAAATATTAATTATTTTAAGTATTATATTTCAAGATGGTATGTGAATGGCAACATAAATTAGCAGAGGAAAGAATAGGTATTAAAGAAAAATGAAGCAATTTGAATTTTGAATGTTGCAAAAATATAAACGGATATTTTAATTCTTATAAAAATCAGTTATTTTATGAATTACGTGATCAAATTTGAATTTATCTTACACCAGTAAATGTTTTTAGAAAACTTATTTTATTGCATGTAACTGATGCTTTGCAATCATATCACGGTTGCAATCATTCCGTTCAGGTCGGATTGCCAGTTTGGCATCCAGTATTATACAAAATAAATAAATAAATAAACTGGGATTCACACCAGAAAATAGACATAGTTAACAGATTCTTAGCGAAATATCAAATTCCAGAAGAAGGACACCATTTTAAGGCTCCTCGATGGCACACTTTTGAATACAACTTCAAAGCGATATAAGTAAGCGTCCTATCTTAAATGGGAGAAGTAACCGCAAGATTAAAAGCAATGACACATCAATCAAGGTCATGCGCCACGTAGCGGATGGAGTGTGAACTACAGGTAGATACCTAACTGTTTTCTTACTGACACCACTAAAATTGTAAAGTTTTTTTCACCTTGATTAATAACTGAAGTGCCTTTGATAAGGCGAAGAAAACTTCGTGGTTTCAAGTGCGTCTGGATACCCCCCTCGCTACGCAATTGTTTTGTGATAAATGTGGCAAACAAAATTCATCTCCATGAGTAACTGAAGATTTAGAAAATACGCGCCACACTAAAAACCCGCGTATGCGAATTATTACTCCGTCCACAAGGTGGCGCAACTGTGTTAATTTACGCCTGATTCCAGCATTAAGTTTGTTCGCTTACTTATAACGCTTTGTACAACTTCCTTGGCAAAAATAGTGTTTTTTGTAAAGTTTTCAGAAATGAATCATGATTTTTGAAGGGAACTATTAATAAAAAGGAGCTGACATATCCTTAAAATAGTGAAGCTTCAACTGTAACCGCTATCGCAGGCGTTACTTTCCGCCGGTGAAGTCTTCCACCAATAGATTTATATAGAAATTTTTAACTTGTTTAAATCCCTTAACATATAACTTAACAATCCCTTGCAACATTTAAGTCATAAATAATTGTAGAAACATACTTTCATTTTTACTGGTAGGAGTTTACTTTGGCGGTAGTTAGGCCCTGCGTTTTCGCCATATTGTGACACCCAAGGAAACAAACTGAGTTTTACAAGGCACACTGTCACCAGTAAAAACAAGTAGATATTTTTATGTCACTTTTTGAGAAAAAAATTTCATGAGTAAGACGCTTAAATAAGACGAAATTTTCTGTTCAATTTTACTGGTGGGAAGTTTCCATTTGCGGTAATCAGAAACTGAAGTTTCGATTTTAAAAAAAGCAGCTGCCATCTTGTGAAACATCCTCAGTTACTTCAATCGCAACTAGTAGACAGTACATTAAATGCTTCCTCCTTTTTTTCATAACTCCATTGATTTTTGCTTCTGTTGCAAATATTTTAGTAATAGCCACAGACCTTTTCTTAGAAAATACTGTTACATAACTATCAGATTCTTAGTAAAATATCAAATTTTAATTGATTGAACTTTATAATTAACCCTCTTGCTGCGGAACCCGAAATTTCATCGGGCATACATTTTTCCATCTAATTAACCCTCCTTGATTATTCCCACAAGTAATTTTTTTATTGTAATTTTTGCCTCATTTAATTGCAGCATGGTCCCGACTAAATGAGACAAAACTTTTTGTTTTGAAAAACCAGTGACAAAAGAATAAAAATTCTTAAAAGACGTTCGTCGCAAAGGTGTTTTGATAAAACAATTGCGCAGCGAGAGGGTTAATGCATATTTTAAACTTTGTTCTAGCTGTAAAAATAAATCATTTCCTTTAAAATATTTACATTGCTCCTGCAACACGTGGGGTTGTTGCCATACGTTGCGGTTGTTGTTGAATTGCAATATGTTTTAAAATATATTAACACGTTCGCTGCTATCTACGAAAATACTCTTAGTTGGGAAACTGGGTTTCCTTTCCAGCTACGAGATAAATCGTTATTGATCTTCATATCTAAATCACCGATTACGAGCAGTGCCATTGAAAATATCAGCAATATTTCATTTGCCAACAACGAGGATACTCGTGTGAATTTATTTGCTACTAAAAAAAAAAATAAATGCGTCATATATATAATAGTATTTAAATAATAAAACAGAAAATAATTTAAAAGTACTAAATTGCAGATATGATCTTGGCGTGTATGAACAGATGTACAATCTCAGCTTTGGCAGCGAATCTGTTAATGAGGAAATTTCAAATAAAACCCACTTGTAACCGCTAGTAACTATTTTTCTTATTATCAAACATATATCTTTCATCCAAACATACTTCTAAATAATAAATTCATGCAGTCCTGTTGCATTAAAATAGATAAATATAAGAGTGAAATTTTTGTATTCAACATACCATTGAACGAAATTATAATAAAATCAATTTCTTTTCAACGGACTTTAAGTTGAATAATTCATAAACAGTTTCTTTTTCACATTCTGAATAAAAATTATTGAACATGGAAAATCACTAAACTATCAAATTTATTTTATTTTTACGACTTATATTTAAATATGTTACGCTAAACTTTTTTTTTTCGAATGTCTATCATCAGGGAAATGTATGTAAATTCTTTGGGGATAACTTCATTTTGTCAAAGACTTTAAATTAAAAATTACTTTAGGATTTTTTTTAAATGTCAAACATGGAATTTTAATTATTTCAAATATTATATTTCAAGATGTTATGTGGATGGCAATATAAATTAACAGAGGAAAGAATAAGTATTAATGAAAATTGAAGCAATTTGCATTTTGAATAATGAGAAAATATAAACGGATATTTTAATTGCTTTTAAAAATCGGTTAATTTATGAATTTCGTGATCAAGTATGAATTTCCTTTACACCAGTAAATGTTTTTAACTTAAAAAAAAAAAAAAAAAAAAAAAAAAAACTTATTTTATTGCATGTAACTATTGTTTTACAGAATTAGCAAGGAATTGCGTTCAGGTCGGGGTTGCCAGTTTGGCATCCACTTTTATTAAAAGAACTCGGGTTCACAGCAGAAAATGCAAAAATTATTTTCAGATTTATGGAATATCAGACTTCTTACTGAAAGTAAAATTTTTGCTTCAAAAAGTTCCGTTCTGAAGTCAAATGTTGGTATTCAGTGTTGGTGCAGGGCTGCAGCGAAGGGTAGAGAAAGCGGCACACCTAACAAGATTTTCTCTTAAGTAATAGTGGTGTGCAAAAAAAGCTGGACACTTGACAAATCAATGGAGTTATGAATAAATAGGAGGAGACATATAGTGTATTCTCTGCCAGTTGCAAGGAAAGCGATATAAGTAAGCGTCATATCTTAAATGGGAGAAATAACCGCAAGATTAAAAGCGAGGTCACATCAGTCAAGTTCATGCGCCACGTAGTGGATTGAGTTTGAACTACATGTAGATACCTAACTGTTTTCTTACTCACACCATTAAAATTGTAAAGTTTTTTTCACCTTGATTAATAACTGAAGAGCCTTTGATAAGGCGAAGAAAATCTCGTGGTGTGAAGTGCATCTGGATGCCCCTCTCGCCACGCTATTATTTTACAGTAAATGCGGCAAACAAAATTCATTTCTATGAGTGACTAAAGATTTAGAAAGTACGCGCCACGCTAAAAACCTGCGTATGTGAATTATCACTCCGTCCACAAGGTGGCGCAACTGTGTTATTTTACGCCTGATTCCAGCATTAAGTTTGTTCGCTTACTTATAACGCTTTGGTTGCAAGTGAAGTAACTGAGGAGATTGCCACAATATGGCCTTATTTCAGCGGGCTTTTAGGGAAAAAAATCCTCTCATAATTATGACTAAAATTTCTATTCGTTTTTTCTGGTGTCAGTTTGACCAAGTATTATAATAATTTTAATTGATACTGACAGGAGGTTGTTTGGATTGTCAGTCACAATATGGTGGAAAAGCAGAGTCTGACAACCGCCAAAATAAACTTCCATCAGTAAAAAATAAATAGCTGTTTTTGCCATCATTTTTGACCGAAATTTTGCATTAAAAAGGCGTTTAAATAAGGAGAAATTTTCTATTTAAATACACTGGTGGAAGTTTGCCTCGGCAGTAATCAACACCTGTGAAAGTGGTTACAGTTGAAGCTTCACTATTCTAAGGATATGTCAGTTCCTCTTTATTAATTGTTCAATAACAAATCTGGAACAGCGATGCACTTCTACCATGACGTCACTACATCTAGTGTCATAGACTTTCTGGATAGAGCCGCGATTTAAGAGAGTTAGAACTCGAACAGACATCTCACCAAAAAACTGAAGATATAATATTTTTCAGCTATTTTGGAAATTTAAGAAAAAAGCGAAAACGTTTTCGTTTTCGTTATTGCATTAAACCTAATTTCTGTATGTAATACTTTTTGAGCAATCTTTAAGTTCAATAACTGATAAAATATTTTTTAATCATTTTCATATAAAAATATTTAATTTGAGAAAATATTATACTTTTATTTTTTTTATTATTTCATTTTCTATATTCAGAAATGAACACTAAAATTAATTTTTCAGATGACTGTCTTTTTAACGAAAACATGTAAATTCTTTCGATATAACTTCATTTCGTTATCTGGAGAATTCTAAAAATATCGAGAACGAAATCTTAATCATTTCAGCTATTTTATTTCAGGTTGCTTAAGTAAATTTCCATCAGCGATTCCCATAAGTAATTTTTCGGTTGAGTTTTTTTTAGGTTAATTTTATTTTCGGTAGATGTATAACATTAAAATGCGCATTTATGAATTACACGGTGAATCGTATTCTATAAGATAGTTTAAGCAGAAGACATTATAAAAATATTATTGATGATGGCATTGTTTGTAGAGAAATACAAAATATCAAATAAGCATAGCTGCTAACATCTCACGCTTTTTTTTTAACACAAAATTTTTATAGTAAATTTTTTGTTTGTAAATCTCCGTAACCTGCCATTTAAATAAGGCCGAAATTTCTTCTAAATATTTGTGGTATAAAAAAGCGGAAGAGTTGGCAACTATGTATATTATATATTTTTTTTCAATTAAGTTGCAGCTGTGAAATTGCGATCGAAATTATTTAATATTAAATGGGTGAAACATTTCCCATTACTAGCTAAGCGTGAACCAAGAGCGAAAAATGTCCAATCCGTGAAACGAACCCGTATCTTTGGAATAGCGCTCCAATGCTCTACCATTAAGAAACGAGAACAATACCCAGCTATTTCAAGGTTCCGGGTTCGATTCTCGGATTGGATAATTTTCTCGCTGTTGGTATACTCTTAGTTAGCTATCTGATAAATTTCATGTATTTAATATTCTATAATGTATCATTTCATATATGTCAAGCAGTAAATTTAAGAAAATGTTATTCATCTGTACTATGAGCAATATAGCCGAAAAATATTATATTATCAGTTTTTTTGTGAGATGTCTGTTCGCGTTCTTACTATAATATATTATTTTGTAAACCATACTTATAACTAAGCCAACATGCATAAATATATAAAGAAATACTGGAAAAAAATATATTTTACCATGGAACTTTAAATATTTGTTAAAATGTCGATTTTCTTAGTGTAAAAAGCAAAGTTTAAATATTGCCATGCTGTCAGTTATAAATACAAAAACGCAGTTCTGGCGTCAGTAAATACCCAATACCTTGAGGGGCGGTCGGATATATTATACCCCACCTAATTTGAATCATTATTAACACCAGAAACTTTTAATTAAATTTGACTGTTAAAACTTTGGTGAAAAAAAGTTGAAAATTGCTTATATTTAACTGAATCTCATCGATAATTTCGGTGAGAATTCAACATTACAGAAACGCGATTGCTTGCCCCTGAGAGTGTTAATGTAGGATGAGCTTTGTCTAAATTCTTCTTTTAATTCAGGGGTCACAGCGTTCCTAAATATTTCTGCATTTCTACCGCTATTTTAATTTAAAAATCTGTGTGGAAGTTTCTGTTAACATCTGCAATATACACTAAAAATATATCGGTTTAAAATACCAGTTGTAAAGTGAGAAAAATATAGGGAACGCTGCAAGCATTGTTAATTGCAAAAAGCTGTGAAATAGAAACATTACAAATAATGAAAAACTTTTATTAGACTGCTTAAGAACTTCGTTTCGTTATCTAATCGGGGAAGGGAGTACGTAAAAAATTGAATGATGACGTTTCAAATCATTATAACATAGATCGTGCAATTTTAGAAGATTCTTATTTGTTTTAATATAATGTCTTCAATGGATGCAAAACATGTAAACAGTCTGAAAAAAACTTTTTTACTGTTTGTATTTTACATATTTTAGCATTTAAAAGTATTATATTATTATAGGTTTTACAATTTGCTACATATTTATATAAATTGTTACAATTTTTATGACAACAACACTTTATTTTTGATTAGTAGTCTAAATCAATTACAGGGAAGAAAGGGATGCGCCACAAATGACTGATTTTCACCACAAAATTTTAATTCTTTTCTTCGACATATTAAATTTAAGAAAATCTGTCATTAAATAAGTTGACGTTGGCTGATGAAGTTAGCCGTTCAATCCGAAAGAGACAGTCCCATCCCGAACCATTCTCCCTTTTTTTCTGACGAAATAACATGTTTCGTTGCTCAGTAATTGCAGATTGGCTGAGAGCTTTCATAGCCAGGGCTCGCAGCGTTCCTAAAATTTTCACACTTTCCTACCACAATTAAAAAAAAAATAATATTTATTGTAGAATTCTAATGTAGATGTTAAAGGAATCTGCCATAACGATTTTTGATTTAAAATACTGGTAGCAAAGTGTGAAAATTTTAGGAACGCTGCGAACCCTGCATAGCTCTCCGAGACATCCAGTTCCACTGGGGTCTCAATCCTTTCTCTTTGCTCGACGTTTTCTGGTAGTTTGATTCGTTGCGTTTCGCATCCTCATTCGCTGCTGAAGTTTGCCGTCAAATCCTTGCCGGTTTCTATTCAAATTTCCATATTTTATCTTATAACTTTTATTTTCATTAACTTTTTCTTATTCTATAATAGTTTATTTTGATATACTTAATTTATATTAAAAAAAAAAAAAGAAAAAAAAATGTATGGTTCTGGGACAATTTCCACCTTCCCCACTTACCCGGGCTTGCTTTTCTACCATTCCAATGCTCAGGAATTCGTAAGGGAATCCACTATTGCTAAGCATATAAGCAATAAGGAAAATCGACTGATCATTTTCTATGGAAGGTTAACTAGAGCATTACGAATCTAGTAGGCACTTCTGAACATCTTGCATTGGTCATTGGTCAAATAACTTAAGTAATACTATAAAAATTTAGTGGTAGCAATCAGATATTTGTGGCGCAGCGCTTATCCCTGCAATTTACATGAATTACTCAGTAATGCTGAATATAAAAGAAAAGAATAATTTTGACTCTGTAATTATGTGTAGGCAATTTCTAATAAAATCTATTTATTTTCAACATGCCCGACAGACATAGCCACATCGACTTTTAAAAAAATATCCTTCTGCATTCAAATAGTTTCTGCTTTTCAAATATCTCTAATTTTTAATTTATTTTATTTGCGTCGACACATATTCAATACGTTAACCTAAACATAAATGCCTGTCCGTAAATTTATGAATGAATAACTTTCTTTCCTCCAATTTTTTTCGTGAGGCATTGATATTGACTTTATTTAAATGTCAAATTGGAATGTCGATGATTTAAAACATTTTATTATTGGATATTAAATATAATTTGGTTTAGACAAAACAAAAAAATAGTATTTCCACATTTTTTTGAAAAGAAAAATGTTAAAAATAATAAAATGAGCATTTTATTCTACTTACATAAATGGACAGAATTTTTTTTTTTTTTTTAATACATCATGACAAATTAAGTTATAAGTTTTTTTTAAGAGATATTTGCTGCATCATTGATGCACATGCAAAATTAAATAAAAAAATATTTTAATATTTTTTTTCAATTGCACTTTGTTAAAATAAAAATAAAATTTGTAAAATATCTTCTAAAGTAAAAATTTTATTTTGTTTTATGTTGTCAACAGAGAACAGACCGTCTTGGTATGTTCTCTGTTCTCTAATGTTTTAATCTTATTCAAATACATCATTATAAATATTCTGCGTTTGTGACAATTTCAGTTAACCCTAGAACTACCGAAAATTTTACTCAAGTTTTATAAAAATATTACCCATCAGAATTCTTATTTAAAACTATTGAACTTATTTACTTAACTCATTATTGTCTGGTTTACATATTTAGTTTATGTTAAAGAAATTTCTGGTTAGAATAAATATTTCGAATGTACCCATCGGGTCCATTGGACCCGTCTGGTAGACGGAGGGTTAATACAAGTTCAAACAAAAAAATGTATATAATATTTAATATTATGTTTAGAAATAAACTATTTTAGGTATAGTGTCTTTCATAATAAAAAACTTAATAAAGAAACTTTTATATATGTTTATCCATATAATTTATTCGTTAGCACATATATTTATAGGACTTAACGAATGTTTGTATTGTGCAATATTTAGCATATTTTATGAATATTTTATAAATATTTAAAAAAGCAGAACACGATTTAAAACGGAAAACTACCAGAGACAGATATCGAAACATAAGTTTTAAAATGCTACAGCGTGTTTTCTCATTTCTAAAAAAAAAAAAAAAAAAAAAAAAAAAAAAAATGTGTTTAACCCTTAATTGCATAGTGATGTAAATTTCCATCAACTTTTTATTTAATTTTTAATACATAAATTAAGTTCTTGCAACCATTATATTTATATAGAAATATTAATCCTCTAAAAATTAAAAATATATGCTACTAAATAAAGCTAATAATATATCTTAAGATTTCTGGTGTCTAATCCTTAATATAAAAATTAAAAAACACAATTCTAAAAGAATAATTCATGCATTTAAGGGTTAATACTTTGATTGCGGGATTGGGGCATCGTACATTCCAATGACTTTTTTTTTATTCTATCCGTATCAATTTTTGAAAAAAAGAATCTCTGATATACACTTATACTAGACTCTTTTAAAGAAACACTTGGTCATTAACAGTTATAATACTCTAGCTTTTTATACATCATTTTACTTTTATAGTCTACTCGCACTACTATATTTAAAATATAAATTTTGTAGTATATTTCTCATGCATCTATCGTCTAATCAGAAGTAAAAGTGTGTACTGTTTAGATTTATTTCGATACGCGGCGATTAGGCGGTGACCGCCCCGATATCAGGTATCAAGCCCGTTCAGCTGGGGAGAACCGGGACAGTGTTGCCAGATAGGATACTTTTTAAAAAATCAGATTCTTGATTGGCACCACATTTTTGAAATGGTAAAATGTGCCTTATTTAATGATATATTAATTAAGGCAAAAGCATAGTGAACTTTACCGTTTCAAAAAAGTGGTGTCAATCAAGAAATCTGAATTTAAAAAAAAAGTACCTCACTGGTAACACTGAGCCGGGAGGTAGGGGCCTGGTCACCAGTTAGAAAGTAAGTAGAAGTATGTTGTTAAAGTACAAGTAAAACTGTTTCTTTAAGAAAAAAAGTGGGGCCAACAGAATAAAAACCGTGTAGGAAATATTAGTCCCGATGTCACGTGGGAAACGACATAGGGCGGATAATATAAAACATCCGTTTACAAAAGAGTCAGATTACCAACTGGGTGAACGTGCACCAGTAAAAAGGACAGGTATTTTATACTTATTTATGACAGTATACTTTCAAGGATTCGTTCTTTATATAGGACGAAAATTTATATTAAATTTCTCTGGTGGAAATTTGCACTTTTGGTAGTCTGGCCTTTTTGTAGTCGGGCGTTTCATATTTAATGACCTAATATCTACCACAAAAAAATCAAAAGGGTAATAAATTATAAAATCATGCAAAACACTTATTACGTCCATTGAATATAGTATTAAAAAAAGAATGTTAAATAGACAGAGGAAATTAACTGAAAAAAATAATTGTATGTGATATTAATTAACACTAGGGTTCAATCCAAAGAGAATACGTTTCAAAGCATCAACCACGATTTTTTTCTTATGACCAAATTTTTTTAGAATATATTTTGTAAATCAATTTTATATCCACATTGACATAAATTGTGTAGATATTTTCAGCAATTTTTTTTCGAAGTAGAATATATTCTAATTATACACAACTCTAAAAAAGGAGCTATACTATTACTCAAAAATAGTATTTTTTTAAATTATAGTTTTCTATGTGTTTTATTATTTTATATCGAATAAGAATAAACAAACCTTTCAACTATCTATATGATATATGTACTTGTTGCCGCCAGTGTAAACAACCATCAATAAATTTGAATAGAAAATTTAGACTTACTTACATGACTTATCACTTCGAATGTCTGACATAAATTAGGCACAAAATTCAATTCATTTTTACTGATGGAAGTTTGAACCTGCGATGACCAGACAGAGTTGCAAGTTGGGTGTCTTTTATTATTTCAAAAATTTCGATTTTATACCGAAAATTTTAAAAGAACAATTTTTACTTTAGGCAATCACAAACTGTCTGTCACTGAGTAAAGAAAATAATGCTGTTGAAAATATCTAGTATGAAGGAAATATTTGGGAATCTTAAAAAAGGCCAAACTGGCAATCCTGTAACAAGACGCTGATACGAAATTCTAACATGGGATCCGTTTTGTTTATAAACAGTAAACTTCTTCTATCAGTTTATTATTTCAGATACGAGCATGCGTTCATTATTTACGTTTTCATGAGGCGCAGAACATATTTATATGATTAATCGTATGTATTATGTGTCAATTGAATTTTTTATGGAAAGTAGAACTATTCAGTGTTTTGAGGTTAGTATGCAACACGTTTTAAATGCAACACATATAAAAATATTAGCCATCCCTGGTCCAAAATCAAACGTTCATTAAAAAAAAGCAATATTTTTGTTTGTCCAAACAAACACACAATACAGATAAAATATTAATAAAAATCCCCACAAATTGGCAATTAAGTTTTTAATATCTAGATTCTATCTGAAAATTAACATTTGTACTGTAATTAATCCCCTGTCTTCCTTATTTTCAACGAGTTGTGTAATGTCATCAGATAAACAACCTAATTTTCCCGTGAGTGATGTAATTAATTAATGGTAAACAATATAATTTGAAGATTATCTTTTTCTCTGATAAATCGGTTTTGTGAAGCTAAACAATTGCAACAATAGCAATTTAACCACTTAACCTACAATTACGTGCATAGCCCGCGTACGATGATCGAGCCTAATGTAAATTCTTCTTACCACTAAAATTTCACAGTAAATATAGTTTAATTTAATCGTCGAAATTCCATTATTAAACAAGTGGAAAATCTCTATTAAATTTTAGTGGTAGCTATGGATTTGCCAAACCGAAGGTTAAACTGTAGGTTAAGGGATTAATAGATAACATTGTCAGATAATCAGTTTCCGATCGTCGCAAAGGCCACCAGTCTTTAACTCCTTAACCCCTTGGGGACGAGCGACACGTATACGTGCCGCATGAAGCGCTCAGAATCCTTGTTTTTCCTCACTAGTAAAATTTTACTGTAAAATTTGCCTTATTTAATCGGCGCATTTTCTCGATTCAAGAAGACATAAATTTCTGTTTTTAAAAAACGGTGACAAAAGGTTAAAAACTTCGTAAAAGGCTCGCGTTCCGAAGGGGTTAACGCAAGAATTAAATTAAGGTTGAAAAATTCAAATTGCTTATTGGCACCACTTTTACGAAAAAAGAAATATTCATCTTATTTAATGACAGGAAACACGATACTAAAATATAGCCAATTTCACTAATTTATAAAGCTGGTGGGAATCAAACAATTTGAGTAAAAGACACAGCCCAAGAATATGACGGCAGCGAGAATTAAGGGGTTAAGTACAGAATTTTTCGCCGAAGGTTGTCAATTTGGTGCATTTCTTTTATTCAGGAATTCTGAATTCGTACCAAAAAACTCCGAACAGTATTTGTTACTTTTGATTTCAATGAAAGTCATTTCATGCTGCTTAACCCTTTAACTGTCGCAATAAATTACGGTTTAAAATCTGAAATTGCTTATTGACACCAATTTTTTGAAAAAGAAATATTCACCTTATTTAATGACAGGTAAAATGATACCATAATAAAGCCAATTACACTATTTTATAAAACAGGTTGGAATCAAACAGTCTGAATAAAAACACAGCCCCTGAATATCATGGGAGCGAGAATTAAGGTACTCAAGTTTTATAAGAAAATATTTTAGACCTGAATTTTTACTTAAAACTGGTTATCTTATTTACCGTAATTTCGCGCGTATTCGCCGCACCTCAGATAACTCGATTTCCTACAAGAATTTACTTTAACCCCTTAACGCTCGAATTAAATTACGGTTGAAAAATTCAAATTGCTTATTGGCACCACTTTTATGAAAAAGAATTATTCACCTTATTTAATGACAGGAAAAACGATACTAAAATATAGCCAATTTCACTATTTTATAAAACTGGTGGAAATCAAACAATTTGAGTAAAAGACACAGCCCGAGAATATGACGGGAGCGAGAATTAACTCCTTGGGGACGAGCGACACGTATACGTGCCGCATGAAGCGGTCACATTCCTTGTTTTTTCTCACCCGTAAAATTTTACTGTAAAATTTGCCTTATTTAATCAGCACATTTTCTCGATTCAAGAAAACACAAATATCTGTTTTTAAAAAACGGTGACAAACGATTAAAAATTTCGTAAAGGGCTCCCGTCTCGAAGGGGTTAAGGGGTTAAATGAACTGTGCCTTATTACTGTGCTTAGCACTTATTTGACTTCTTTTTCTTTTCAATAAAATTTCCGGTTTGAGAAATGGTTAAATATGCGCGGAAAATTACGGTATTTAACTTTTGTTTAAGTTTTTGTTGTTGTTGTTGTTGTTTTTTAAAATTATTTTATAAAGAAATTTCTGGTTCAAACTGACATGTTCATTTGATAGGAGTTAATAATGACCCCTCGCCTTTCTTCTAATGTTCAGGAACATCTAAATAATAATAATAAAAGAAATTAAATGTAAAAGTGCCAACCATGATTTCAACGTTGGATTCCTGTTTTAACTAAGAAAAAAAAAAAAAAAAAAAAAAAAAAACATTCTGCTATAAAACGTTGAAGTTTGCCCCAACGGTAATCAGGATATTCAGATCATGATATCAGAGACGTGTTGTAATTTAACCCCTTAATTCTCGCTCCCGTCAATATCAAGGGCTGAGGTGTCGTTCGCTATTTCTCGTGACCGTTATATTTCCGGGCTGGAAATTTAACTGCTGGGAAAAATCTTCATTTAACTGGCATTTCCGTGTGAAGACTTTGACTATTGCCATTTAGGGTTTGACTTTTGGCGCTGATTGTAAAGCTGGGATTTGTATTGCATGTTTCGAAATATATAACACTCAAACAATTATTAATAATCAAAATTTAATGCATATATATTATTTCAAATATTATTTGAAAAAAAAATTGTGTGATGATTATAAAAAAAGATCTAAGATGTGAAAAAGAAAGGTCTTATTCGCATTAATTTGTATGGTGTAAAACGAACATTAAGACACAGAATTCTCGCTTGATGGATTTTCTACAAATGTGAATTTGTTCTATAACATCTCTCCTTTCGCCTTAAAAAAAAATTTAAAAAATAAAAAAATAAAATAAAACCTAATTGCATATTTTATTTATAAACCTTATAATTATTCAATTTCTGTAATAAAAGAAATAGGTACTATTTTCATGGTTTTTCCAAATATTAAGCGACCGTGAAGAGGTTAAAGATACATTAAAAGTTTTGTTAGACTTTGATATATTAGCTCAGGGGTGACCAACTGTGGCACGCCCGACACCACTAAAATTTTACAATAATCGTAACATTACCTAATCATCGAATGTCTGCGATTCAAGAAGTAGATTTTTTCTGAAAAATTTTAGTGGTATCAGGCGTGCAGCTCATTAAGGACCAGTATGTTTTACAGGAATTTTATTCATTTAAAAGGACTCAGGGCTTGAAAATTTTTAAAAAATCGACATTTCTTTTAGTATCTATTTTGATTATTTAATTAATTCTGAACACATTGCAAAAAACCGCATAAAAATATTTGCATTTTTAACGGAGTTATGAGCATTTATGTAACAACCATTACAAAGCCGCACCCATTTAATTGCAACTTTAAATCGCGTTATCTCAAAACTTGATTTTTGATGACTATCCGTGAGATTAAAAAAAAAAAAAAAAAAAAAAAAAAAAAAACTATTTGATCGAATGGCTTAATTTTTTTGAATGCATATAACGTCATTATCTATAGAATGAATTAATATATTTTAGATTGTATAACATTTTGTGTATTTTTAATGAAAAGAAAGTTGTATGTTTTAGGGGTTTTTTAATTTTCAAATTTGAGAGTTTTTTAATAAGGTTTCCTTTGAGTGATAGTTATATCCTTAATTCATTCTATAGAACAACGTTTCCTGATCATTGTAAAGCAAAAATTAGGTTCTTATGTCAATTTAACATTAAGATATCTTACAGATGGTGATATGACAGCTAAATATTTTTCCGAAAATTGTGTTATATAAATTTTGCTTTTTTTTTTTGTTTTATTACATTGAAGTACTTCATTTTATAATTTTATAAGACTACAAACATACCTCAAAAATATCAGAAGGTTTAACCAAAAGAAGGGGAAGCAATTGCGTTTGTGAAATGCTAAATTCCCACCGGAAATTTAGAAAAACTTTATTTCAACATAAGGAAAAGCAATTTTACGTCTTTTTTCCTCCAAAGCTAGAAAAGTAAAATTTCATAAATTTTTTCTGGTGTAAATCTTCATTAATCGTAGGTGAGATAAAATTTATCCCACCGCCCCTCAAGGGGTTAAATTAGTTACAGTGAATACTTCTGTTTCTATATGGACTCGAAGCGAGAGCTTTGTTTGCATGTTTTTCGTTATCGATCAAGCCCTGAGCCCCCTTAACAACACTTTTTGTTAAACACTTGCTTTTACTTTATGAATCACTGAAATTAAGTCTTATCCTTCTCCCCGATTTTTTAATTTTTCACTGCTGCCCAAGGAATCGCACCTTGTCATCTAATCCATGTGTTCATTAACTGGAGATCTGGGACATAGGTCCCGGCCTCCTCAGCAAAAAAATTTCGCATCGTAGTCGCCGTGTTAATTAAATATGGCAAATTTTACTTTTCTCTTTTACTAGTGACAAAAAAAAATAAATAAAAATAAATAAAATAAAATAAAATAAAAGTCACAAACTTAATGTTGCGAAAACGTAACGTCAGTCTTTAATGGTTTAACTTTTTAACTTTTTTTATAATAAAATAACTTTAACACTAGAACTACCGTGAGCCATCATTTTGACGGCTACCATATGAATATGTTTCGGTTCAAACCAAAAATTTGATTATGAAATAAGTTTAAAAGATACAAAGAAGAAAAACGTTAAATAATAAACTTAAACTGTTTAAATCAAAATTCGCGTGTGAAATATCTTTATAAAACTGTCTTGACTTAAATTTCAGGTACTTTATGTTAAATATTTTTTTTTTTAAAGATGATTATACAAAACATTTTTTATATTGCAAAACAATTTGAAATTAATCTCCATTTTTAACGAATGGTTTGAGTAATTTCTTTAAATTGTGCCCCTGAATATGAAGGACAAATTTCTAAAACCAACCTATTATATAATTCCTGATTGTATGTAGAATTTTATCATATAAATCTTTCATTCATTTCTTTATTTAACTCTTTAATTAAAGGGCTTTAACTTATAGTACCAGGGACTATTTTTTTAATTAAATTCGTTACCTTTTTAAAAGTAAACGCTATCATATGCATACATATGTACCAACATGCCGATAATTTCCGTAAAATTGTTTCAGCGTGACCTAGTTCTAATAAGCGATTTTTTCACCGGAAAAATATGTAATAAATAAAATAATATAAGAAACACAATGAAAGAAGACACATTTCATTTTTAAAAATTTCTGCTCCGAAACGAATTGTTGGTAAAATTTTAGAGACGTTATATGTCAGTTGGTAAGCATGCACATACTTACATATAATACTTGCCAACATATCGATAATTTCTGTAAAACTGTACCGATATCTAGTGCAGTAAATAAACATGTTTCGAACCAGAAAACAAAATTATTAAAATGTGTCCTGTTTTATTGAAATCCTTATACAAATTTATTTATTACATATTATTTCTGGTGAAAGAATCCCTTGTTTGACCTAGGTCACGCTGAAACAATTTAACGAAATTTAACGCTAAGTAAGTAGCTATGATATGTATTGGGATTTTTATAAATTAAAATGCGCCGAAAATATAGCTTTTATTTTGTTTTATTTTAATTTATTTATTTATTGTAAATTATGGTGCGATAAAAGGTAAAAAAAAATCGCCGTCCTTGCCCCGGTATAAAAATTTAAAAGGAATAGGGATGGTTATATTTTTGTTCTGTACTATGCGTAATATGGGAAAATTATCAATAAAGTTTGTCAAAACCAAACTAAGATAAAAT
The DNA here is from genome assembly GCA_963932465.1 of Maratus speciosus. Taxonomy (NCBI): domain Eukaryota; kingdom Metazoa; phylum Arthropoda; class Arachnida; order Araneae; family Salticidae; genus Maratus; species Maratus speciosus. Next base: position 241,439,839 of record OZ010794.1, read on the forward strand.
ATAGCTTTAATTTCAGAATGTAACAAAACATTTTTCCATTTTGACATGTTTATTATATTTTCTTATGCAAAAACCTTTCTGTAATGTTTTTAAAATCGATATGGTTTAGAACTTTTTATTATTAAATTGTTATTTGTTATATAGCTCTTTCTGGAGCAGTTAAAAAGTCGTTTTATTTTTAATTAAAATTACTTAATTAGCTTTATCCTATAATTATGCATCGTATTTTATTTATAAGTCTTTAAAAAATACTTTAATAAAATTGCATGTAACATGAGAACATTTTTTGTTCAAAAGAAATACTAATAAAGGTACACAGAAATTAACCATACGAGATTTTTTAAAAATGTAGAGCTTATCTCTGCGAATTAACTTAAATATTGCAATTTATCTCCAATTTAATTTTTTAGAATGTGGTATAATGTCATCAGATAAACAACTAAAATTTCCCGAGACTGATAAAATTAATTACTATCACGCCATGTATTTGGAAGGTTATTGATTTTTTCTCTGATCAATGAGTTTTGCGTACCTAAACGAATACCATTTAAATAGACACAATAATGCATAAAATACCCTTTTCAGATAATCAATACAGGGCTACCACAGACGACTAATTTTTTTATTCTATTTCTTACTAGTTTAAAAAAAAAAAAAAAAAAAAAAAAACAAAAAAAAAACTGATATACGCTATGAAAACATTTGCAAGAAAAATATACTATATAATGTATTTTTTTTTAAATAGTTGTGCGAACAGAATATAAAAATATTCGCCTGTGGTACCCCTGTCAGTGTAGAATAAATTACAAGTTTAATTATAGTATGAAATAAAATTGTTGTTACAATTCAGCATTTTAATCCCTTCGAGACGGGAGCCTTTTACGAAATTTTTAATCTTTTCTTACCGTTTTTTAAAAACAGAAATTTCTATCTTCTTCAATCGAGAAAATGCGCTGATTAAATAAGGCAAATTTTACAGTAAAATTTTACTGGTGAGGAAAAACAAGGATTCTAAGCGCTTCATCCGGCACGTATACGTGTCGCTCGTCCCCAAAGGGTTAACTCTGTTTTTGTGACGGATAACTTTTAAACAGAACTTTTAGAAGAAAAAAAAAAAAACAAAAAAAAAAACATCATCCGAAACCTTTATTTATTATAATAAAAATCGGAAGTAAATCTCTATTTTACGCTGTAAGTATGTGAGTTACAGATGTTTGAAAAAAAAAGTATGTCGATGAGCAGTTGCTAAAACCGGCCTTTTATCCAAAACCAGATGCGACATTGCACTTTATTTAACGACGGCGTATGCACGTGCTGCGTATAATAAAAGAAATAGTCAAGTTTGCCACCAGTAAATTTATACACTCTCAGAAATAAAACTCTCAATTTTGACGATTCAGCAGTCCTCGAGCTATATTTCGTTGTTTTTGACAATCATTTCGTATCAAAATCACGTGACTTTTAACGACACGTAAACCCTCAAATATTTGACGAAGGTGTTTCTTCACTCACGGACAGACTCAATGCATTTTAAGGAAACCGTACTTCCTCAAATCCTGCGACTTTAGCAAGCAAATATTTGCTTGTTTATGTTATTCCTGTCATAATTTATTTAAAAAATTGCACTTTTTAGCGCTTTTCAGAAAATGCTGAAACACAGGTAGTTATTGTTTCTGCATTAGTTATTTTTTTAGCTGTTAATGTTTTTAAGAATGTTTATTATTATTTATATTATTATTATTATTATTATTATTATTATTTTACTTTGCTCGCTATGGTTTAATTCGAAAAGAATAAATTTCCTGCGTTTTACAAAATCGTTCAAAAAGAAAATTTGGTCAATAAAGTTTCAAAATTCCAAGATCTCTTTTTCATTTAAGAAATATATTCATATAACTATCAAATTAAATATGCATAATTGATCCCTCTCCCTTCTCTTCAGTAAACAGTAAAGTGTTAAAATCTTAACCAACTACTCAAATTGATAAAATCTCCCCCATATGTACATACATCATCCCCCATACATCATTTCTGAGCAACAAATTAACCAGACCATATTTTAATCATTCATCGAGCAAAGAAAATTTTTCTAATAAATTATATTAATCAAGCCATATTATAATTATTCATATTAAACATAGGAAATAATAATAATAAATTAGTCTTACTAATTAAAACTTGCAAGAATTATAAGTATAACACCATCGATAAAATTACAACCAACCTTATAAAATTATAAATATACAGTACAATCCATTACATGCATGAAAAATCGTATCTGTTCGAGGACTCAATAGCGTAATGGCTAGAGTGACCTTCTCCCACACAGGAGGTCGTGAGTTCGAATCAACCCGAGGACCGAATCTATTTTTTTTTTCTCCTGTCGATACAAGAGCTTCCAAACTGTTCAATAGGTGGCACCACCAGCCCTCTGATTGCACTTTTCAAATAAGCAATTTTGACGAAATTGTTATCCTCAAACAAGCGAAGAAAGTAATTTTCTCAATACGACGAAATATTCGCTCGGAGCATATCCCAGGAAATGGTTTCGTCAAAAATGAAGAAAATTTCGTGAAATCTGAGTATCCATTTCTGAGAGTGTACTGAATTCTTTTAAATTAATTAAATCTCCGAGTTCTGAAAATTTATAAACTCAGGAAATTACATTAATCCCTTCAATGGCTGTAGTTAATTTATGGACCACTTAATTTCAATCCTTAACCCCTTGAGAGGCGGTGGGATAAAATATATCCTACATAATTTAAACAAGATTCTCACCAGAAAATTTTAACTAAATTTTATCTTCTTAACTTTAGAGGAAAGTCGCTGAAATATTGTTTTTCATTATTTAAAAATAAAATTTTTCGATTATTCCGGTGGGAAATCAATATTTAGCAACATTTTCGCTTGTCCCTCAAGGGGTTAAATAATGCAACATAGACCAGCATATTAGAAAGAAAAGTTTCCTTTTATTAACCCTTTGCGGCACAGAAAAATTCTGTTCATAAAATAATGAAATGATTGACTGACACCGAAATCTACAAACAACTTTTTTTAGAAATTAAAAACTCGTTACATTAAACTTTCACTGTAAAAGCAAATTTTTATTAGAATATTCTTGGTGCCGTTTTTAAGTTTGGAATTGGAATTAGGAGGTAACAACGTGGGACCACTGCGATGGAAAAGGTTTTAAGAACATGAACAAAAGCTTTTGCTTATTTTGAAATAAATTCATTTTAAATTCTCGTGCCATTCACCCATTTCAGCTTTTTGAGAATAGAAGTACATTGCCCCTGAAAGTGTTAAAAAACTGTAACTTTAATCGGTGCATTTTCTCCATTAAATTATACAAAAATTTCTGTTTAGAAAAACCGGTGGCAAAAGAAGTTATTTAATTATTTTGAAGCTATTTTAATAAAACAATTACGCAGCGAGAGGGTTAAGCCCTTAATTCTCGCTCACGTGATATTCACGGGCTGTGACTTTTATTCAGATTGTTTGATTCTCTATTAATACATGGAAATTATTCCAGAGGGAAACATTCGCCTTGGATACAATATTTCAAGTGAAAATCAAATTTCCAAGTAATTGCTTAATAGGCGCAAAGGCCAACATAGTGAAAAAGATTCCAAGCCGGGACTCGAACCCGGGTCATCAGTATAGCGCACTGACGTTCTACCGACTAAACCACTTGGAACGATACCCAGCAAGGAAAATTTCTCACTATTATATGTTGGCAAGGCTACAAACGCAGCACAAGATGGAATATTTACTCCATTTGAAATTTGATTTTCACTTGAAATGTTTGATTCTCACCAGTTTTATAAAATAGTGTAATTGTCTTTATTATGGTATCATTTAACTTGTCATTAAATAAGGTGACTATTTCTTTTTCCACAATGTGGAGCAAATAAGAAATTTGAATTTTTAAAGAGTAATTTAATGCGATCGTTAAGGGGTTAAAAAAAGTGTTCACGACAGACGTTGAAAAGGGTGTTAAATAATATATCTCTATAAATGCAATCTGATTATATATATATATTTTTGTTTAGTAGAACGTCTAATAAAGATAGAATATTAATTTTAAAAAAAATCAACATACTGCCATCAAAATATGTAAAAGATCTTGCAATATATGTTTGACAGTTCGTTTATACTCTACAAATAGTCTCCAAAGTTTTTTTTTTTTTTTACGCAAAAGAAAAAAAAATTGGAATAGTGTCATAGAATACATGTCATATGGTAAATAACCTAATTTCACGAAAGTGATAAAATTAAGATTTGTCACACAAAATAATTTGAGGATTATCGGATTTTTCTTTGATTAATTGACTTTGTGGAGAATAAATTATATCGTTTAGCAACGATATTTTTTTAGATTCATATATCAGAAATTAGATAATCAGTCTAAGATAAAATACAATAACGAATTCCGGAGTCAGTGAAACAGTTGCTACATGTCCTTGTATTGACTGTATTTTTAAGATGATAATAATTTTAAATAGAATTCTTTTGATAGAACTTTATCCAAAATCTTTTTATTTATTTATTTTTTTTAATAAAAATCTGTCATAAAGCTATATTTTAAGTTGTATGATTCAGATGTTTTTAAGTATTTTCCTTATTTTTGAAAAATATTTTCTTATTATATATTAAAAAGTAATTTCCTATTCCGATAGTACATGATGCTATCTTTAAAATATTTAATTTAATTCATTTGTTAATAGAAATGTAACTTGAAAATAAATATTTTCTTTAATCAAATACATAATAAAATATTAAGAAATCTGTTGATAAATTGTTAACAAAGCAACTGACAAGTACCGTATACACTGAAATCAATCTCCAAGATTATTTGTTTAATTTTCAGCTAGTGGAATGATGTCATCAGATAAACAAACTCTTTGTTCCAAAGGATGATCAAATTAATTACTGTGACACAATGTAATTTAACGATTATCGGTTTTATTCTCCGGTGATTCTTTTTGGGGGGGTAAAAAGGGAATTAACATTTAATTATACAAAGGCTGTGTTATATAAGTTCTCCATGTCTGGTGATCACGTGTAAAATCGATTTTAGTTATCATTTAAAAATGAAATAAACATTTAGCTACATTACGACATGTTACCTTTTTTTTCTATGACAACAATACATTTAAGTATTGCTTTTTAAAAGAACATTATCCTTAAAAAAAATCTTATAATACAAATCTAAACAACAGTACATATTACGTCTGTCAGTTTAAGATAGTCAGTTTAAGTCTCTTAACCATTTCTTGGGCAAAGCAATTCCATTGCTAAAGTGTTGAAATTAATGAATGACACCGGAATTCGGAAACAATTTTATTTTTAAATATGAAAAATGCTATATTTCACACACATAATAAATTCTTTTTACCAAAATTCTTGTGCCAATGTGGCATTTGGGAATTAAAATTAAGTGGTTTCAAAAGCATACCATCGCCCCTCAAGGGGTTAAAGATATGTGCTTGAGCAGTAATAAATACTTTACTAAAAGCAACCATTTTATTCCCTATCTTGATTTTCACTCAATTTATTTAAGAAATATAGGATGTCTACAAATTAATTGTGCCAAAAGAATGATTTAATGAATGGAATTGACAGGAAAACAATTAAAGTACATGTTGTTATGAAATAGAAAAATATTTAAAGTTTACCATTTTCATCATTATTTCGTCGTACTTGCACAGCAGAATGAGTTTCATGAAACCAAAGACAGCATTTCGCTTTTTCAACACTGTTGCACGTATCCATTATCAAGATGCCGAACAAGAATGATTACCGCTCGCTAAGCGATAGCGTCAGTTATGACAACTAACGCCATCTATGAATAAACTTCGACAATATTACTACTAGTCTGATATTCAACTAGTTAACCCCTTGAGGGGCGGTGGGATATATTTTATCCCACCTACGATTAATGAAGATTTGCACCGGAAGAAATTTATGAAATTTTACTTCTCTAACTTTGGTGGAAAAAGTCGGAATATTGCGTTTCCTTATTTTCATTTTTTTAAATTTCCGGTGGGAATTCAGCATTACACAAATGTAGTTGCTTGCCCCTCAAGGGGTTAATTTTCATTTAATATTTCGGAAGTTCTTAACTTACGAAATTGCCCAACTAATTTGTAGATATCTGTAATAAATGCTGATATTTTTTGTTTAGATGAAAGAATAATAGAAGTAAAATATTAATAATTATCTCAATAATTCCTCAATAACATGCTTTTAAAAAAACTCTAAAGGATCTCTCTCAATTAACCAATATACTGCAATTAATCTCCAGAATTCCTTCTTTAACACTAGAAAGCCTGCGAGCAGTCATTTTGACTGCTACTAAATGGATATATCTCGGTTTGAACCAGAAATTTTTTTATAAAACTAGTTTAAGAGATACAAAGAAAAAAACTAGTTAAATGGATAAATTAATAATTTAAAATAAAAATTCTGGTGTGAAATATTTTTCTAAAATTTGAGTAAAATTCTCGGTCTTTCTGGTGTTAAATGAATGTAGAATATTATGCTTAATTTATTTAACACTAGAAGCTGCGGAAATGTCGATTAAATTTTATAAAAATAATTTACACCGGAATTCTTATTTAAAGCTTTTTAAATCAATTATTTAACTAATTTTTATGAGAGTTAACTCTTTTTTAGAGAAATTTCTGGTTCAAACCGAATTATACCCATTTTGTAGCGGTCACAATTGATCACTCTTGGCGATTCTAGTGTTAATAAATCACTGTAACGCACGTATGCCACCGACGACTATTTTTTTTAATTCTATTTAGCACCACCTTCGCAAAATGACGTCCTGAACAGACAATCGGAAAACATTTGTAAGAGATATACTTCAAAATTTATATTATAAAAATACTGGTGCGAAGAATATAAAAATCGTCACCTGTGGCAGGGCTGGTAACGTGATAATACGTTTTGTTTAGAAGCAATAATAATAAGGGTAACATATTCATAAAATTCCAATAATTTTTCAATAAAAGATTTTAACCCCTTCGGGACGGAAGCCTTTTACGAAATTTTTAATCTTTTGTCACCGTTTTTTAAAAACAGAAATTTGTGTCTTCTTGAATCGAGAAAATGCGCTGATTAAATATGGCAAATTTTACAGTAAAATTTTACTGGTGAGGAAAAACAAGGATTCTGAGCGCTTTATGCAGCACGTATACGTGTCGCTCGTCCCCAAGGGGTTAAAGACATAGAGATTTTCTCTCAATTAATCTATACGCTGCAAATTAATCTTCAGACATCCATCTTTATGACAGTGTGTAATAATGTAATGTTTGTTGTGATGTTCATTTTATTTAATAAACAATTGTAACATGATAATATTTTTGTTTTAGAAGAGCAAATATTAAAGATAAAATATTAATAAAAAATTCCTATAATTTATCACTAAAAGATTTAACCCTTTCACTCCCAGTGAGTCCAAATGGAATCATGACATCCCTTATTTTTTTCTATATATCCGAATGCACCTATATTATTTCAAATAACGGAAATAAAACCTATGTATAATCCCCTTCGATATTTTTTTCCTTCTTCAATAGATAACACCATTATGCAAAGAAATGATTTTATTATTTCTGATATAAGATACAGTTCATTTCCCAAAAAGAGACATGAATAACATTCTTTTATATACACTTTATAATTAATAAATGTTTTTATTGTTTTGTATTGTATTAAAATAAGCTTCAATAATTAATTTTGCCTAGTTTATATAAATATTTTATTAAATTTTATTTATTATTTAATTTATAATTTATAATTTTTAATATTATTTAATTTTTAATTAAAAAGGGGAAAAATATCTTACTATTTCTTATACTGAGTATAAAATCCGCCTATTTTAAGAATTTCAGAATTTTTGTATAAACAGGTAATGTATGGGACTGAAAGGGTTAAAAATTTACAAATTCTCACTCAGTTAACGTATACACTGAGTGTAAGAATAACGTCATCAGATAAATCACCTAATTATCGACGAAAGTGATAAAATTAATTTTTGTCACACATTATCATTTTACGATTATCGGTTTTTCTCCTGATGAGTAGGTATTACAAATTATGGAATTAACATTCATTTGGACGAAACAATGTACAAATATCTCTGCGTCAGATAAGCAATGTAAGATAAATTAGTTTGTGTAAGTTATCAATGTAAGAAAAACTACAATTTTAGAATGTAATGAAAATTAAGTTATTTTCCGGAGAAAATATGATAATTTAAGAAAAAAATGACATGTACCGATTTTAACACCTTAACGCTCGAATTAAATTGCGGTTTAAAAATTCAAATTGCTTATTGGCAGCACTTTTTTTAAAAAGAAATATTCACCTTATTTAATGACAGGTAAAACGATACTAAAATAAAGCCAATTACACTATATTATAAAACTGGTGGGGGATAGATTAATCTGAGTAAAAGACACAGCCCGTGAATATGACGGGGACAAGAATTAAGGGGTTAATTGATAAGCAAGGGTGATAAAAAGAGATAAATTTCATTCTGAAAAAAAATGGCAAGTAGATTTTATGTTAAAAAAAAAAGAAACGAAACGCTGCTTGCATAAAAACATATTGGGTGATTACGAATGTTCGTGCACGATTTCCGATGAATCGAGTTTCGAAGTGTATCCCAGTTGTTTCAAATTGCGAAATGCAGTCGAATTGTAAACATTTAGTTTCTCATCAATTTCTTCGGTAGCAGACCGTGGATTAATATTCACTAAATCACGGATTAAGTCCTTATCAGTGCCGAAAGGTTGCCCATAGATAATTTTATCGTTTATATTGAAATCACGTTTGCGAAATCGACAAAGCTATGTTTTAACTATCCTAAGAGCGGAAAAACGATCCAAATAAATGTCTTGAATATTTTTGTAGCACGTTCAAAATTCATTCCTTTATTAAGGGGACAAGGGACCTTAAAATATTTTTATTTTTATTTTTTGTAAATTTCACCTTAAATATTATTCAAAGGTACATTATATGCATTATAGCATGCATTTATCACAAAAAAAAAATTAAAAAAAATTATTTTTGAGAAAAAAAAGGGAATTTTACGTGTCGTCTTAGAAATCTTCGAAATGTCGCTTGCGCATTCCATATCAATGAAAATTCCCAATATTTTTTATAAAAGTCTGTTTTATATATATAAATAAAATAGAGCATCGAATTTTATATATTTGAATTTAAAGGTAAAAAAAAAAAATGAAAATTTTTAAAAAAATTTCGAAACAATTTCCAAATTTCCAAATTTTTCAATTTTTTTTTTTTTTTTTTACTTTTTGTAAATTTCATCTTAAATATTATTCAAGGGTACATTATATGCATTATGGCATGGATTTATCACAAAAAAAATTAAAAAAAATTTTTTTTTTGTGAAAAAATAGGAATTTTACGTGTCGTCTTAGAAATCTTCGAAATGCCCCCTGCGCATTCCATATCTATGAAAATCCCCAATATTTTTTATAAAAATTTGATTTATATATATAAATAAAATAGAGCATCGAATTTTATATATTTGACTTTAAAGGTTAAAAAAAAAAATGAAAAATTTTGAAATTTTTTCGAAAAAATTTCAAAATTTTTCATTTTTTTTTTTATTTTTTGTAAATTTTATCTTAAATATTACTCAAATGTACATTATATGCATTATGGCATGCATTTATCACAAAAAAATTTTTTTTTTAAATTTATTTTTATGAAAAAAATGGAATTTTACGCGTCGTCTTAGAAATCTTCGAAATGCCCCCTGCGCATTCCATATCTATGAAAATCCCCAATATTTTTTATAAAAATTTGATTTATATATATAAATAAAATAGAGCATCGAATTTTATATATTTGACTTTAAAAGTTAAAAAAAAATTTCAAAATTTTGAAATTTTTTCAAAAAAATTTCAAAATTTTTCAATTTTTTTTTATTTTTTGTAAATTTTATCTTAAATATTACTCAAAGGTACATTATATGCATTATGGCATGCATTTATCACAATTTTTTTTTTTTTCTTAATTTATTTTTATGAAAAAAATGGAATTTTACTATATTAAATATACTATATTAATTATAGTCTTAGAAATCTTCGAAATGCCCCCTGCGTGTTCCATATCAATGAAAATCCCCAATATTTTTAATAAAAGTTTCGTTTATATATATATATGAAATAGAGCATCGAATTTTACATATTTGAATTTAAAGGTTTTTAAAAAAAAATGAAAAATTTCAAAATTTTTTCGAAAAAAATTTCAAAATTTAAATTTTTTTTTTACCTTTAAATTCAAATATATAAAATTCGATGCTCTATTTTATTTATATATATAAAACAGACTTTTATAAAAAATATTGCGGATTTTCATTGATATGGAATGTGCAAGCGACATTTCGAAGATTTCTAAGACGAAGCGTAAAATTACATTTTTTTCATAAAAAAAAAAAATATATATATATATATTTTTTTTACGTGATAAATGCATATTATAATGCATATAAAGTACCCTTGAATAATAATTAGGTGAAATTTACAAAAAATAAAAAAATATATTTTTAAGGATTTTAAGGTCCCTTGTCCCTTTAAACTCTTGTAACTTAAAATGACGAAAATATAACTTTTCATTTTCCATTTTGAATATTAACCTTGTACACAAATTAATTTGAAAAGCTATTTTTTTTATTTTTTTGTTTTGTTCACTCAAAACACACGTAGAAAGTTATCACTTACCGTATATACTCGCGTATAAGTCGCTTCAAAATTCGAGAGGAATAACAGGCTGTATACCAGTATTTAAAAAAAGTTATATTCGTCTTATCTAAATGTAGAATCTGCTGATATTGAATAAGCTGAAGATGGCTGCAAGAAAATACTGGTATGCAACATACTTTTTTCAGGAATTTTGGGGTCGACTTATACGCGAGTATATACGGTAACTCTAAAACCGCCATAACGGTAATTTTCACCTCTACCAAATAAAAATACTTCGATTCGAACCAGAAATTTCTTTCTGAAATCAGTTAAATATGTAACACGGAGAAATAAGTTAAATAAGTAGGTTAGAATGTTTTTAATAAAAATTCTGGTGTAAGATATTTTTATAACACAAGAGTAAAATTTCCGGCTGCTCTAGTGTTAACCCTCTAATGCCCATAGTAGCATATATGTTAACAACAATGTTTCAAATTTACTGGATTAATTCGGATATTCTAAATTCACACCAGAAATTTGAACTAGCAATATTTGCTTTATTTAACAACAGACATTCGGTACTTACGCAAAGCGAAATTGCTTAACAATAGGCATTCTGTGTTTAGGCAAAACGAAATTTATTATTCTATTTTTTCTGGTGATAATTCAGATTCTCTTAACTACGGAATTTCTAGAATGTATTCATATAAATTAGAGGTTTCATAATATCGTCGGCACCATATCAAATTATCCAACGTGAAAACAGCGGGCTGCTTTTTCTATGTTCAGATAGAATTTACTGACATTCAAAAAATCGGAAATTTGGAAACTATGGTTAACAAAGAATATTCTTCTAACAATACACTTAAATTTTTAGAACTAAATAAAATTACGCCAAAGATTTTGGAACAGATGTCATATAATCACACTGCCGCCATCTTGGATTTTCTCTTGGCGTGAAAACCTCTTTTGCGCCAAATAGTAAATGTCGCCAATCACCGATTTATGCGCATGTTAGGCTTAACAAAAAGAAAATGTAAATAATAAAATATAAATCTGAAAAACGCAGAAAACTCCTTAAAGCGGCAATTAGTAAAATGTAAGTATGAACGCTACGCGTTCATAAACTGAAAAGAAAAATCACTGGATTCTGTAAACTACTTCTGCAGCAATCCAGCAATCTGAAAAATAAACGAAACTCGTTCAAGCGGCAATTGGTAAATGAACGTATGAACGCTACGCGTTCATTAACCGAAAAAAAGACATCACGGGATTCTGCAAACTACTTCTGCAGCATCTGAAAAATGCACGAAAGTCGTTAAATCGGCAGTTAGTATATGCGCGTATGTTGCCATGCCAGCAATCTCAAAAATGCACACAATTCTTGAGAAATATACAATAAAAGACTAATATAAAATATTACAACAAAATATGCATAAAATTAGTAACATCTTCTTTCTTTAAAGCTCAAGCACAAAATACCTGCTACCATCACTTTCATTTCACAAAATAGGCCTATGACTTTGACTACACAGTATAAACAAACATACTTTTTCCTTCAAAATGTCACGATATTTCTTAATTACATGAGCAACAGCGGGTAAACGAACTACAGAAATCATTGTCAAACGTATAAATTCTTCAAAATCACAACATAAAAACAGCGTCAATTGCTTACACCAGCTAAATCCATGACTGAAGTTATTTCAAAACACAATCACGCAGAAAACGTCATTCGTCGGAGTTGCCATATCGAAAAAGATCGCCAACATCGTAAGGAAAAAATCACCAAGTAATCTCAAAACATCCAGGATGTCGGCGGCGGGAATAATGGAGCTATGAATAAGGAAGAGGAGACATATAGTCTACTTCTACATGTTGAGAGGGAAATAACTGAGGAGGTTGTCACAAGGTGGCGGCTATTTTTTTAACCCCTTAACGCTCGAATTAAATTACGGTTCAAAAATTCAAATTGCTTATTGGCACCACTTTTATGAAAAAGAAATATTCACCTTATTTAATGACAGGAAAAACGATACTAAAATATAGCCAATTTTACTATTTTATAAAACTGGTGGGAATCAAACAATTTGAGTAAAAGACACAGCCCGAGAATATGACGGGAGATAGAATTAAGGGGTTAATCAGATCACCAATTTCTAATTACTGTCGGGGCAAAATCAGTAAATTTGAACGAAAAATTCCGTTCTATTTAATCCGAAAGGAGTCGCGTGGGGTATGACATACCCCGGGTGCGTACTGTTTTTACAATTGTCAGCACTATTTTTCGAAAACTAATCTTTGAAGCATAATTAGTAGCAAATGTCTTCCACTATATAAGGATACAAATATTATTTGCATTTATTGGTGACAAACTATGAAATCTATTTATGCGCGACTTCCCCCGGGTTAAGCGCCTTATTCATGGAAACTTTTTTTTTTTTTTTTTTTTTTTTACAAATAGGGTAAAAATTTCTATTTGTTTTTACTGGTGTCAGTTTGCACAGGTGTTATAACCTTATTCACTGACACTGACAACATGTTGTCTATGTTGTCACAATATTACTGAGACATAGGGCCCCTGATTGTTGCCAAAGTAAACTGGCACCAGTAAAAATGAATATATGTTTCTGCCATTACTTATCACTGAAATTTTGCATTAATAAGGCCTTTAACACTTTCCGGTAAAGTGTGCCCGGGTCGGGATACCTAATTTTAATTCCGAACTTACGAACGGCACCAAGAATATTTTAGTAAAATTTTTCTTTTACAATGAACATTTAAAGTAACATGTTTTCAGTTTCTAAAAAAGCCGTTTTAAAATTCCGGTGTCAGCCAATCATTTCATCGTTTTACAGCAAAAATTGCAATAGCCCGAAACGGTTAAATTAGGAGAAATTTTCTATTTAAATTTACTGGTGAAAGTTTCTTCTGGCGACAATCAACCGCTGCGAAAGCGGTTAAAGTTGAAACTTCATTATTTTAGGAATATGTCAGTTTCTTTATATTAATAGTTCTATGGCGGAAATTAACGGCATCTAAGCCAAGATTTTTATATTTTATTTAGTTCATAATTTTCATTAGGGTCGCCGCGGTTCTAGTGTTGATACTGGTTATCAAAAACTGCCAAAATGTCATAACGGGATAAATAAATGAATGGTGAAGGGCACTAAGTTTTTGCAAAACACATTAACTTTAGAATGGCGACAGAACATTGAACATTGTTTATATGTATAGCAAACTGTGCTACAGGTGCGACCGCATACAGTGCAACGTAACACTAAAGTGAGCAGTTAGCGTTTCCTTTTAGATTTAGAAAAAATGAATACTCATATTTGCAGAGCGTCCTCGATTTAGTATAGAATGTTGCCCTACATGTAAAAAAAGCTTCATTAGAAGCCTTGAATTATAATTTTTATATAATATCGCAATATTAACCCCTTAATTCTCGCGTCCGTGAGTTTCAGGGGCAGTGAAGGCTACTCTTTAAAAATTATATTGTTTGATTCCCACCATTTTTTTTAAATAGTGTAATTGGCTTTATTTTTTCATCATTTTATCTGTCATTAAATAAGGTGAATATTTCTACTTCAAAAAATGATCTCAAACAAACAATCTGCTTAAAAAAAAATATTGGCCGTTTATTGGGCGCGAAGCTTAAAGGGTTAAATTTACAACCGGGGTTAAATGTTACGCAGGAGATTGTCATTATAAAGCAGATGAACCCATATTTATGCCGGCAATTAGTTGTGCATATCGTCCGTCCCATGTCAAACTATCCAATATGAAATCAGTGTTGCCAGGGGTCTACCTTTTTTTTTTTTTTTTTTTTTTTTTTTTTTTTTTTTTTTTTCAGATTTCTTATTTGGCACCACTTTTCTGAAATGGAAAAATTCCTCTTGTTTTCGACATAATTAACATGTCTTTAAATAAAATTAAATAAGATGAATTTTATAATTTAAAAAAAGTGCTCCAATAAAAAAGTCTGAATTTTGAAAGTCGGCCACTAGCAGCACTGTTATTGGATAATTTGACACACATATCGGATAGTTTGACATAGTGGCGACGATATATGCATTTAAACTGGTGAATGAATATAAAAAAAAATACCTGAGCAATTATTTGTAGTTAACTTACTTGTTTTAAAACATATATATGTAAAATTTAAATAGTTTAGTCTAGCTTAACATGTATGTTTGTTTTAGGTTATTCTAGTAAAAGTACGTCTTTTACGTGTGTCATGTAAGATCGCTCTCCATAGAAATGTTGAAAATTTAAACCGAATGTGGCAAATACTAAGGGTTTAAGGGAAGGAAGATGCAATGCCAACTTAAAAACCTTCAGTATTTGATAGATTAAAAAACGTCTAATTTTTTCATGATTCGAATGTTTCTTCCAGAATTAAAAAAAAAACATTTTAGTGATTTTTTTTAATTATTATTGTTACAAAATGATAAAAATTACATTTTCATTTATAAATAAAGTATTAAGATATGTATTTAAAAGTAAAATATTTTGACTGTTTTCTAGCAAGGAGATAAATAGAATTATACAATGCATCCCATTTCACTTATGTTGTAGAATTTATTATTGCAAAATCGATTTCATCTTCTACACTGCTTGAGATTCTTAAAACTCGGTACTTGTACATAATGGGTAAATATTTGTTGTTTTTCCTTGAGGTTTTGTATTTAATAATTGTTTTGATACTTTGCGAAAAACTCTTATTAATTTACTTATTTATATCACGATTGATATCAGAGAATGTTTTAACATTTCTTATCCAATTCTTCGTAAAATGTTTATTTGGAAAGGATCTTCTTTATCCTCGAAAATCGCCGTCCCTTTAATTTATTTATTTGTTTATGTGTTGGTATATTTAACAATGCTTAACCCTTTCAGGTGCAAAGTACTTTTGATGGTAAAATCTTAAAATGATTGAATGACAATGGGATTTAAGAAGAAATTTATATTTACGTAAGCATTACATTAAAGTTACGTTAGCAAACATTATTATTTATTTTTATATAACTTTTATATATATAATTTTGGGCTCATAAACTAATTTTTGATACCAGAAATGTATTCGCTAGAATTTTAAATTGAAATTAAGTTCAATTACTTGGCTATTGATCATTTTGTTGTGTAGGAACAGCTATATATTTATGTTATTCATTTCATAACAGATTTCCTTCTGGACAACTAGGGATATATTAAAACTATTTCGTTAAATTATGACTTCCATTTTAAAACGTACATAGATATAAATGTAATTAAGTTTTGAATAGTAAAGTTGTATGCAAAATCTAAAACTTTGAAAACACCTTTAAAAAATCCATATTACCTCTGGATCACACACACATATATATATATATATATAAATATAGAGTCATAAAGGTTTTTTTTTAAATATTTTACATTGTAGTTATATCCTCACTTCAAATATAAATATCTTAATTAGTAAAGTTTGTAAAGAGCAGTTTCAAAGATTTTCGAGAGAAAAATCTTTTGCAGTTTTAAAAACCGCTAATTGAGAAATATTTGCAATTCGAATTTTGAAAACAAAACTTTTCTTATTGAAAGTTAAATTGGAAAAGTTTTGTAAAATGTTCTGTCTATCATAGTTACAGAAAGCATTTCTCTGAGTTGCATAATTTAAATATCTAGAAATTTTCAAGGACTGGAATTTGAATTCCCCTTAAATTCATAAGTACTTTTTAAGAAATAAACTAACACAGCTTTCTTTAAGTGGATTCCTCTGCATTTTTCTAAATATAATTAAAAGTTTGAACAGAAGTATATGTATTTATTCAACAGTAATCAACAAATCGAGCATTAAAATCTTCATCGCTCTAAACATTTAGTCCACAAATTGGAAACTGAAAACTCTGCTTTAAAAAGACTTTTTTGACCCATTCTACCACATTCTTTCCTTCATCAAGCTTTCATAAAACAATTTATGAAATTTTGTATACGTTTTTCCATTTAAACACAAATTATCAAAGAGTCTAAAATTTCAATGAGCATTCTTTTAATTTGCTCGCATGTACGAGGGTATTGTAAAGTTTCAATTAAAAGCGACTATTTTTATATTCTATTTGCACCACTATCTTAAAAATACATTTCGTAGTATATTTTTCTTGCAAATCTTCTCAAAGCGTGTGTAAAAGATGTTTGTTTTGAAAAAGTTGTGTAAGGTAGCATTAAAAATATTAGCCGGTAATTGAAGCTTTACGTACTCCCTCCTACCATGTTTGAATTAATTTTTAATTGATATATTTTTAATTTAAATAGGATTTTAAAAGTTATACGAAATAAGTACTTTAACATTTTTATGAGCCCTAAATTTATTTAAATATCGAATCTGTCATATGCATGGAACTATAATTAAAGAGGAATTGACCTAAAAATAGTGAATCCTATTATCCTAAAAATAGTGAAGTCTTAATTATAACCGTTCCGCCGAGGCTGGTTAACACTAGAAAAGCCGGAATTTTTAGTCAAACTTTATAAAATATTTCACACCAAACCTTTTATTTTAAACAATTTAACTTTTTTATTTAACGTTTTACTTCTTTGTGTCTTTGAAATTTATTTTATATTGAAATTTCTGGTTTGAACCGAAATATATTCATATGGTAGCTTTCAAAATGACCGTTCGCGGCCGTTCTAGTGTTAAAACCGAAAAAACTTCAACGTGTAAATTCCAATAGAAATTTCCTCCTTGATTAACACTACAACCGACATAAAAATACGAATAAAAATATTTCGATGTGAACCAGAAATTTCTTTCTAAAATAAGTTAAGTATGTACCACCAAGTAATAAGCTAAATAAATAAGTTAAATAGTTTTAAATAAAAATTCTGGTGTAAAATGTTTCTATAGCATTTAAGTAAGATTTGCGGCGGTTCTAGTGTTAAACGCTTTATTAATAAAACTTTTTTCTCATAATTAACCCCTTAATTCTCTCTCCCCTGATATTCATGAGCTGTGTCTCTTATTCGGATTGTTTTATTCCCACCAGTTTTATAAAATAGTTTAATTGGCTTTATTATGGTATCATTTTACATGCCATTAATTAAGGTGAATATTTTTTTTTCAGAAAAGTAGTGCCAATAAGCAATTTGAATTTTTAAACCGTAATTTAACGCGACCATTAAGGTGTTAACCCCTTAATTCTCGCTCCCGTCATATTCACGGGCTGTGTCTTTTTTTCAGATTATTCAGATTTGTTTATTTCCTACCAGTTTTATAGAACAGTGCAATTGGCTTTATTATGGTATAATTTTAGCTGTCACTAAACAATGTGAGCATTTCTGTTTCAAAAAAGTGGTGCCAAGAAGCAATTTGAATTTTTTAACCATAATTTAATACGACCGTTAAGGGGTTAAGGCAAAACTGTTTATTCGTTTTTAGTAATGGAACTTTTCTGGTAGTGAAACTCAGCAGTTTCGCTATATTACAACACTATAAACAGACATCCTGTCGATATCATTGAAATTGATTCCCACCGGTACATATTTCACACCAGTAAATTTGAATAGATGTTATCGCCATACTTAACACTGTCATGCAACATGGTAATATATATGCTACCGTCAGTGTTTCAAATCTAATGTATATTTTAATCAAGATATTCCACATTCATACCAGAAATTTAAAATAGCAATATCTGCTTTATTTAATAACAGAAATTCCGCAATTAAATTAAACGAAATTTTCTATTGAGATGTACTGGAAAACATTCAGATTCTCTGAATTATGGAATTTTTAGAACGTATTCTACCGTGAGAATTAAAGGACTAAACGCCAATTCGTTGAAATTTTCTGTCATAAATAAGTGTAAAATTTCTATTCGTTTTTACTCGTGTGAGCTTGTCCGATGTAAAGAAACAGCAGCTGACATCTTGTGACTACATCCTCAGTTACTTCATTCGCAACCGGTAGACACAAAGCTATCTGCCGACTCCTCTTAATTCATAACTCCAGTGGGAGATGCTTCCAAGCACTTATATTTTATTTTATTCGTTTTTTGTTTACATTTTTCCATCTTTAAATTCAATGAGAAAACAATCGTTCATAAAAAAAACCTCTATAAGGCGATTATTCTAAGTGAATATATCAAAAGAAAATGGGTTTGCTCGATATGTTTCATTTTACAATCAATATTGAAATCTTTAGGGCGCCCCCAGGGATGCAAGCGATGCGCAACATTTAGCTGATTTTCACTGCTAAATTTTAATAGCATTATTCGCCTTATGAAATCTCAGAAATTCTGTCATTAAATAAGCTGAATAATACTATAAAAATTTAGTGGTAGCAATCAGACATTTTTGGTCTTGGATCCCTTGGTGTCTCTGAACTCATGGGCTCAATTGTAAAGGTTAATGGATAACGCTGTGCCAATCATTTTTATATAGGAATATCGCCGGCACCATGTCAAACCATCCAATATGAAAACAGTGCTGCCAGTAGCTTACTCTTTTAAAATTCAGATTTCTTTATTTGCACCACTTTTCTTCAAAAGTAAAACTTCCCTGGCTTTCGCCTTAATTAATATGTCATTAAATAAGGCGAATTTTACCATTTTAAAAAAGTTGTGACAATCAAGTAATCTGATTTTTTTAAAAGTAGCCCACTGGCAACACTGCTTTCATGCTACATAGTTTGAAATGCTACCGACGATATGTGGACGCGAGTGCTGCGTTGAGACAATAACATAGGAAAGCAACATGAAAGGAATGTTTATTGCTACCGTCATTGACAAGCGCTCTGGTCAAAATGATTGTCCAAAAGGGTGTCAACCAATCAGTGTTCCCAGTGGTCTACTTTTTAAAATTGAGATTTCTTGATAGGCACCGCTTTTTTCAAACAGTAAAATTCGCCTTATTTAATGGCATAATAACTAAGGTGAAAACAAACGGAATTTTACAATTTCAGATTAATGGTGCCAATCAAGAAATCTGAATTTTAAAAGAAGTAGTCCATTGGCAATACTGCAACCAATAATATAGAAGCCTGCTGTGTTGCCAGTGGGCTACTTTTGTTAAAATTCAGATTACTTGATTGGCATCTCTTCTTTGAAATTGTAAAATTCACCTTTTTTAATGACATATTAAGGCGAGACAATTTTACCCTTTAAAAAGGGGGCTGCCTGTCAAGAAATCTGAATTTTAAAAAAGTAGCACTCTAGCAACACTGGATACCCGCCACCGTGGATGAAACGATTGTCGCATAGATTCAAAGATGACAGGTATTTCAGGCTTTACAATCAAGCAACAAGATTGTCAAAAGAGTATTCTGAAGTCTTCCTAGCAAGACTTCCCAAGAAGTATTCGGGGGTCGATAAATCGGGAGATGGGTGTAACAAAGGGACTGGTCAATTTCGTCAAAAGATGCAGATGTTATCGTAATTTTCTCGGAGAAGTTATAAGCAGAACTACCTAAACATGCTACAATTGCAATTCATAAACGACTGTGTTTTCAGCATGATGGGGTTAACAGACCATTTACCGCAATTTCGCGCGTATCCGCTGCGGCTTAGTTAGGTCTTTTTAAAACCGGATATTTTATTGAAAAAAAGTTTTCAAATAAGTGCTAAGCACAAGCTAGTCACATTTTATTTAAAATAAATTCTGGTAGGAAATAGAATTATCTGATTTGCGGCGGATACGCGCAGAATTACGGTAAGCACAATTCTACGCAATTAAGTGGAGGCCACTTTTCAGGTGCGGTGGATTGAAAGGGCGGATTTTTGTGAATCAAGGAGCATTTTGTCGCTCAAATATTTGTTGGTACTGCAACTATGCGTGAAATACCAGGTAACTTTGAATACGTACAAATCTGTAGGGATTCCAATTGATCCATCGACGCAGACAGGCATGTAATACTACTCGTTTATGCAAATATGAACACTTATTTTAAACATAACTGTTGTCAATGACGCTGTCAATAAACATCCCCTACTTCAAATTCTCTTTCCTGTGTTTGTGGTTCAACGTGTTACATGCTCTCATATATTTCTGTACAATAAATGATTCGTATAGTGTTCTCTATCAATCCTGAAAGTTTTGACAAGAAGTTGTGTGACACCCTGTATATGATTTTTATATGAAATAAACATGCTTGCCAGCCTCCGACTACTCTACTGTAAAAACTGTATTAATGTAACAAAAGTCTATAGTCTGAAGACGTCTAAAAACAGAAACACAATTTCATTACTTATTCGATTTTAGTACATAGAACTATTAATACTGACATATCCTTAACCCCTTGGGGACGAGCGAGACGTATACGTGCCGGAAATAGGCCTAAGGATCCTCGTTTATCCTCACCAGTAAAATTTTACTGTAAAATTTGCCTTATTTAATCCGAGCATTTTCCCGATTTGAATAGGCACAAATTTCTGTTTTTTAAAACCGGTAGCAAAGTAATAAACATTTCGTAAAAGGCTCCCGTCGCGAAGGGGTTAAAATAGTGAAGCTTCAACTGTAACCGTTTTCACAGGGATTGATTAACCCCAGTTGAAACTTCCACCAGTAAATCTATGCAGAAAATTTCTCTTTATTTAAACGACTTAATAATTCAAAATTTCAGTCATAAACCACAGCAGAAACAGATTTTCATTTTTACTGGTGGACATTTACTTTGCTGGAAGTCAGGCTCTGCGTTTTCGCCATATTTTGACAACCAGTAAAACAAACTGACTTTTATTAAGCAAACTTACATCAGAATAAGCAAATAGAATTTTTTTTCTTTATTTCTGATAAAATATTTCCATGAATAACACGCTTAAATAAGACAAAATTTTCTATTCATTTTTATTGGTGGGAAGCTTTCCCCAGCGGTATTCAGAAACTCCAGGTCCGATTTTTAAAAAAGCAGCCGCTGTCTTGTTACAACCTCCTCAGTTACTTAACTCGCACCTAGTAGACTGTACACTACATGTCTCCTCCTTTTTATTCATGACCACAATTTTGAATCTTATAACCGGACCTAATCACTGTAACTTAAATTGACTGTCAGCAATCCAATAACTAACCATTTTATACTAACAAATCTGGCTTAAACGGAATTGTTTTCATTTCTCCAAAGGTAAATACAGCAGATTGCCCACCTTTCCTCACGGTGGCACTTGCTCCAACTAACAAGCTATACTCCTCCCCTTTGACTGTACGTCATAGCTCTAGCTCCACCCCCTGCATATATAGCAGGCGGGAGTTCATTTCTCTCTCACTTTCTGAACTACAGCCGAATT
The DNA here is from genome assembly GCA_963932465.1 of Maratus speciosus. Taxonomy (NCBI): domain Eukaryota; kingdom Metazoa; phylum Arthropoda; class Arachnida; order Araneae; family Salticidae; genus Maratus; species Maratus speciosus. The sequence continues at coordinate 241,461,824 of OZ010794.1, forward strand.
GACAGTCGAAATGTAAATCGCAGCTGCGGGGATCTAAATCCAAGCCTTTTTCAAGGCTGAACCGTTGGTGCTAGTAGCGTTTTGATCCGCAGATTGTGGTGAACACCGTGAACACTAGGCTGTCAGGGAAACTGCTGTGAAGAGAGTAAAATCTTTCCTAGACTTCTTATAATTTCAATATGTGGCCCATTGGGGCCTTTTTTTGGAAGGTTCTCATATCTCTGGAACTTTATCTGGGCCTGTTGGTACCCCCCCAATGTTTGCTTTTCCCTCCTTCGATCACACAGTCTGTCAACGAAGTGATGATTTTCTAAAATTAAGAAAATCATTGCGTCACTGCGGGTTATATTTAACCCTGGTGCTCCCAACTCGAGAATGCAGCGATGGAACTGGTTTCCGTCGTTTGCTCCACTCAAGTTTCCAAATTATTAGTTTTATTTCATGCTTTATTTAATCGTAACTTTATGTTTTTTGCACTTTCGATGGAGGTTAAACAGGGGTTGCGACCCACTGTAAGTACTCCTTAAGCACCGGCGTTGACTTGACTTGACTTATAACCGGAAGCGTGAAATTAAGTAAATAATAACACGATAAATGTTCATTTCTGGTTTGAAACAAGCTTTATTTATAATAAATTAATCCAGATTGCAATTGTTTTTGAAAATGTAAAATGCCTACCGAGCTCGGCCTGGAAAGAATGTTATTCTGCCCTGCCCGAGTCAGTAGCATAGCTGCCAACACTTTCAAATTTAAGAAACCACAGAAATTTTATGGTAAATTTTGCCTTTTTAAATCGCCGCAGTTTGCCGATTCAATAAGGCAAAAATTGCTATTAAAATTTTGTTGCCGTAAAAAGCTGAAGAGTTAGCAGCTATGCAGCAGAAAAAGAATAGATCCACGTACGGCCCCAGATTTTTGAAAAGACCTGGCTGAAATTAATCAAGAAAATGTAACACTTAAATGCAGGATTTTTTATTTTGTTTCGAGCAAATTAAATATGATTCTCAGAAAGGTTTAGTACACAGGAAAATTAATGAAAAAAAAAGTCAGAGATAGTACATTTTTCGTATAATACGCCAAACGGTTTTTTTTTTTTTTGCATATCTGCAATGCAAGTAAAAACTAAAATATTGCAAATTAGTAAATATTTTAATAAGTATGAATCTAAATACCTTATTTTTTATATATATATTTTTTTATTTTGTAAAACTTAACTCTTAAACGCATGAATTATTCTTTTAGATTTGTTAACCTTTTCTTATGACACTAAAGACTGACACTAAATAAAAAATCTGACACTAAAGATCTAAATTGGATAAATCCTGGATCTATATACCTTATTATATCGATATTTTTTAATTTTGTAAAACTTAACTCTTAAACGCATCAACGCTTTTTGAATTTTGTTTTTTATTCTTATGTTAAAGATTAGGCACCAGAAATATTAAGATAGATTTGATCTTTATTTAGTAGCATATTTTTTGTACGTTTTACAGGATTAATATTTCTATATAAATACAGTGGATGCTATGAGTTAGATAAAAAGTGATGCAGATATGCATCACAATGCATTTAACACTAGAACCGCTGGAAATTTCACTGAAGTTTATAAAAATATCTTACACCTGAATTTTTATTTGAAACTATTTAACTTACTGATTTAACTTATTTCTCTGGGGGTGCATTTTAAACTTATTTTAGAAATAAATTTCTGGTGATAATTGAAATATTTTTATCTGGTACCGGTCTAAATGACCGCTACAGCGGTTCTAGTTTTAAGGGTTAAGCCAGTCGAATCTGAGACTTACAGCAAGAACCAGACCCATGTAAACCTTCAGAGTAGTCTGACGGAAAAAGGAATGTACAATGGGAGGATAAATATTTTACTAAATCTTAATGGATGACGTTAGCATGTTGCTAGAAAGCTTTGCATTAAAATTTAATTAAAAATTCCCAATTCTTTATTTAAATTCATAAATAGTCAAAAGATATCACATATAAAAATAATAAGTTCTGCTAATACATGCTTTCTTTTACAAAATGCACACCAGGGCAGAAAAATGCGCATTAGCTAGAAATGGTGTATGAAAAATACAACTAGTCGGAAATTGTTCGTACAACGTGGCAAAGGAGGTGCGTTCGTACTATAACCAGTTTTATAGATATTCAGATCTTGGTGCAATAGCTGTTGAACTGTTATGCAAAAATTCATGAATACAAAATTTATTGCGATTATATATATATTAATTTCAGTAATACGGATATAATATTGTTCCCTTTTAAATAGGACTTAATCACCATGACAACTTTTAACCCCTTCGGGACGGGAGCCTTTTACGAAATTTTTAATATTTTGTCACCGGTTTTTAAAAACAGAAATTTGTGTCTTGTTGAATCGAGAATATGCGCTGATTAAATAAGGCAAATTTTACAGTAAAATTTTACTGGTGAGAAAAAACAAGGATTCTGAGCGCTTCATGCGGCACGTATACGTGCCGCTCGTCCCCAAGGGGATAATCATTACCTATTATGGGATATCAATGAATTAATTACGTATGATAGGATTTAATTGAATGAAGAAAACTTTTATGAATATATTTTTTAAGTTTTCATTCAATTTACATAAAACCATAAATGAGTCTACAAAATTCTGCAACGATTATATATATTAAATTTCAAACCATTCGGTTGGGTAGTTTTTGCACTGTTACATGCGGACAGACGGATAGACAGACAAACGGACGAACCGATCAGACGACGACTATAGGTTCGACGAATTTATATATTTACGAAACACCTAAAATTTGCTGCATATTGTTAAACATTCATAAGTACGCAACTCTTGAGGCATTAATAACTTACTTTCACCAAAAAATAAAAGTTTCTATTTTTAATATTTTGCATTACATCCAGTTTGTATATCTTTCAAATCTAAATTTTCTAATTAGGAAGTATTTTAATGAAAGTTTCAAAGAATTTCTGAGAGAAAACCTTTTGCAATTAAAAAAAAAAAAAAAAATATATTTCACTGAGAAGTTAATATCTTGAAAACAAAAGTTTTCTTATTTAAAGTTAAATAGAAATAGTTCCTGCATACAAATTCTTCTGACTATGGCTACAGAAGTTAATATTCTAAGTTTCATAATTTAAGTATTTAGAAAATCTCAAAGGCTAAATTTATATTTTCATAAAATTAATAGATCTTTTATGAAAGTTATTCCAACTGTAAACTTTTCTTTTAAACTGTATTTGAAGAATTTCTCGGTAGGATGAATTAAAACTTTTAATAGAAATATTTTTATTTATTCAAAAAGAATCGACAAGCCCATATGATTAAAAATTTGTCTCTTTAAAAAGTTCGTACAAACAATGGTTGTTGATTCTGATTTCATAAAAGAAATACATTTCTCAAATTTAGTAAAATATATCTTTCTGCTATAAAGTAAGTAAGTGATTGAAAATAAATTAATTAATACATATTTCGATTTTTAGAAAATTGTTGTTATGTAAAATGAATGTTTTTAATAGTTTTAAATAGTTTCAATTTTTGCGAGAAAGTCTGTATTAAACGTACACAATTTCGTAGCGTTAACTTTAACACTAGAACAGCCGGCAATTTTACCCAAGTTTCACAAAACTTATCCCACACCAGAAATTTCATTTAAAACTATTTAACTTACTAGGTAATTAGACTGTTTTTTGTGTTGCAAACATTTAACATATATTATGAAAAAAATCCTCATTCGAATCGACTACTATCAGTTTGGCGGGGCACAAAAGGACCCCTAATGACAATTCTAGTGTTAATGAGGGATATATATAAGTTATTTATTATTATAATTATCGCAGTGTGTCACAGACGACTATTTTTTTAATTCTATTTCACACCACCTTTTCAAAAGCAGAATCTTTTTGCGTACGTTTTGAGAACATTTGCAAAAGAAATATACTACACAGTTTAAATTTTAAAAATAGTGCTGCAAGCAGAATATAAAAATAGTCGTCTATGGTAGCCCTGTTATTATTACTTATACTATATTATTATTATTACTTATCAATTATGAAACCCGAAAATTGTCAGATGGGCTACTTTTTTTAAAATTCAGATTCTTGATTGGCACCACATTTTTGAAATGGCAAAATGCGCCTTATTTAATGACATGTTAATTAAGGCGAAAACAAAGGTAATTTTACCGTTTCAAAAAAGTGGTGGCAATGAAGAAATATGAATTTAAAAAAAGTAGCCCACTGGCAACACTGATGAAACCTGTGTCTTTTTTTTTTTTTTTTTTTTTTTTTTTTTTTTTTTTTTTTTACAGTGCATAGCTGCTCTCTACTCTTGCGCTTTTTGTAGCACACAGATTTTATAGTAAATTTTATCTTTTCAAATCTCCAGGTGCTGCACAGGCGCGCATCATTGAGTGTTTTCCTAGCTGATATCAGCTTAACACGTAATCTGACAATTAAATAAGGCAAAATTTTCTGTTAAATTTTTGCAATAAAACAACTGAAGATTTCGCAGCTATGACAGTGCATATATGGCCTACTAATTTTTTTTTATTATTATTTATTCCACATGTAACTGATTTCGTTGTGCGCTGAAGAAAATTTTGGCTTATTTAATAAAAATACTTTTAAATGTCTTTCGAAATTGAAATTCCACGGTATTTCTACCCAGTTTAATAGTAAATTGGTAAACTTAATCTTTGGTAAAATCGGTTACAAAATATTTTATTCGATGACAAAATAAAAAGATATTTCTTAAAGATATGCTGCATTAAATGAAAAAAAAAAACATATTGATGCATATGCACAAATGATATGGCAAATAATGCGCATTTGTACAACATCAATTAAAAATTGAAAAATGGAAATCCCCTTCTAAAGTTATTCAGTTGATTTATGAAACGGGTTGTCAATTGACCTTTTTTTTATTGAAAAATTTCTAATTCATACAGAAATTCTGAAAGACGAATTTTTACTTGTCAAATGTTTTACTTGTATTTATGAAGTTAATTGAACAGGTAATCAGCACAAAATGCATTTCATTAAATAAAGAAAAATATTATAGGTTTTCTCTGGTATGAATGCCAAATTTCGGAATTAAAAAAAGATTGAACTGACCCTGTTTAACCCACTAATAACCATCGTAGAATGAATATACCAGGTGTCTCAAAAATGGCTGATGGCTTTTAAAATTCAATAACTTGCAAACGGTGACAGATATTAAAAAAATTCTTACAGGAGGGTTATGTATGTCAGGAGTTTTTTTACTGTTTCGAAATTCAAACAATAGATGGTGCTAAGAGCAAAAGGTGCTCAGGCCAGATTCGATTTTTGGTACTTCGGGATCCATTCAATGCATTTTAATGTCCTTTTTTTGCATGAAATAAGAGAGAGACCGAAAAATTGAGCCTGGATTTAACGGTTATTGCTTGCAGCGCCATCTATTGATTCTATTTGTAACTAAAACTGAGAATCACAGCATAAAATCTCCTGACATTTTACATAACACTCCTGCAAAAAAAATTAATATCTGTCACCGTTTGCAAGTTATTGAATTTTAAAATCCATCAGTCATTTTTGGGACGACCGGTTACCATCATTTTTTTCCAATTTTTTGGGTTTTTTTTAAATTTAGATGTTCCAAATTCATACCAGAAATTTAAAATAGCAATATTTGATTTATTTAATAACATTCATTCCGAGATTTATTTTTTAAATTTACGGTTTGAATTCAGATTATCTGAATTACAGAATTTCTAGAACTTAATCCGCCACGGGAATTGGAGGGTTAACGAACAAAAAAGTGGTGAAAGAACAAATGTTTTCAACATAAAATTTTACTTAAACAATACAGAGAATATCTCAATACCGCATCAATAAATTAGTCAAATTGTTCCGTGTTTATGCCCAGGAATTATCGATGTAATTAATTTTCACACTTGTTAATTTTTAAACGTGTGAAATACAGTCATTGGAAATCCAATGTCACTCCATCGTGAGTAGTGTACAAAATTAACTACAATCATATAATTAATTTTAACGAATATTGGTCTTTTATTTGATAAATCTGTTTTGTTGAAATAAACAACAAAGATTTAATTGCGCTGTGTAATACTTCAAGGATACGACATCGGATAAATTAAATCTAAATTAAGCTGAATAAATTACCAATTAAGTTTACCTTTGAAAATATATCGAGCTTTCAGCAACGTAGTAAAGTCACGTCCATTTTATAATTAGAAAGTTTAAAATTAATGAATAACATTAAAAAATCATTTAAGCAATAATTGTAAACCTTTGAAATATATATGTTATATTATTAAACAATGACATAAAAACAACTAAAATTATGCAGTCGTAAATAGTATATTGAGCAAAATCAAGTGTAAAATTTTCAACAAAATTTCTGTCATAGATAACAGATTGAGCACAGCCCTCTGAATACTATGCATTCGCTCTGACACAAAAGTATAGGTTTTCGTTAGTGGATTTTTTTCAGCCTATTTACGGTCCCTTGGAAGTTAATACTAGTATTTTCTAAATGTACTCTTCGCTTTAACTACATACAAATGAAGCAAATAATACTTTCAGAAAATACTGGTATTGAAGTAAAACGAACTGTACAAACGCTGAAAAATATCCATCTACGACAGCTGACATTTTTGTGAAAGCGATAGGCCGAGTCTTCAGATGGCTGTGGATTGGTCGTAGATGATCAAATGTTTCGACGATCAAATATTGCGTAATTTTATTTTCAGAAGTGCAGTAAATTTTGAAATAAGAAATATGTTTTATAGTAAATTAATTAAAGGTTGGAGTATTTCGAATAGGCGACAAATTAACGGCGATTTCCTACGATTGACTCTGTCACTTGCGTGATGTCGTCGCCTACGGTATTTCGTATTTTGCTTTACGTTTCTTAAATTGCACTGTCCGAAAGAAATATAGATTTTATCCTTAGTATTGTTTTTAATGCATTTCCACTCAACATATTTTAAAAATTTAAAAATTCCGTAAATTATAACATAGCTGAAATCCTCGGCTTTTCTTGTAAGTCTATGTTTTTTTCATCTATTATGTAAAACTGCTTCGTCAAAGAAAAAAAAAAAATGTTTATATGTTTTAGGAAAAAACCACGGAATGTTTGCACTTACATGATAAGATTTTTGTTTTTGTTTAAATCTTGGCTGAGCTTCATAAGAGGTTCTTAAAATAAGTTATAAAAACTATGGTTTGAAAACTTCTTCCGACTATTTTAAACATTCAATGGCATCTCTAAAGATTTCAGATTCCATGCGTGTTTTCAAGCTTGTTTTATTTTTTTAAACAATGGTACCCTTATTTCTCCAGGAAAACTACCAGTATATTTTAATAGAAAATGAAATCTAGGTTAAACGCTCAAAATTTCACCTTCTTCTTTTTGAGATTTTCTATAAGATAATACTGGTGCCAAAAAATTTCCTCGTTTGCAAAATTCAAGGAGGAGTACGAACCATGTAAACACATGTGACATCACAAAAGGTTTTTAGAGTTGGAACTTTGCCCTACATGCATTTTAATATAGGGTTCGTACGTTTCAGGGACTTTCAAGGATAGTTTCCAGAATTTTCGTCAAGAAATATTTGTCTTATTTCATGAAAAAAAATTCAATCTTCAGATATAGCGAAAACTAGTTTACGGAATTTCTGGTACTAAAGCACCTAAAATACCCTGAATATATTGATGCGTACGATCCCTATAATACTATACAGGTCGCCTGATGCATTTATGCGTCATTTATAAAACTATTGTTAAGAAATTCTAAATTCTTATCAGAAAGTTTCATTTGTTATTTTTGGTTGTTATGATAATTAATATTTCGTGAAAAAAGTAATAGAAAATAATTATTAAAAATTTCCTTGTGTGAACTTGAAATTTGTGAATTTTAAACAGCTAGATATGACAACATTGTTTATGGCCTGTATAGTGTTAATATTAGCTGAGATGAGAAGATATAAATAAAAAAAATCTATTTAAAAATTACTTTTACTTTGTACAACACATAATGTTTTTGGAACATGGTATAGTGAAATATCTGAAAATCGTTCTATAGTGTAATTCTTCCAATCAATGTGTTAAATCAATTTTAGAAGAATTTTCCTTCTATGATATTCTACACTACCGTCGGAGCATAAAGCATTAAACCCTTCACGGCGAAAGTCTTATACGGAATTTTTTATATTTTATCACCGATTTTTTAAAACAAAAATTTTTGCCTAATTTATTTAAGAAAATGTCCTGATTAAATGAGGCAAAATTTACAATAAAAACAATTGTTGGGAATTTTAAAGGACTCTGAGCAGCTTATGCGTCACGTATACGTGACGCTCGTCCCCAAGGAGTTAATAGGATAACGCTACGCAAGATATGCTTTTTCTGCACAATTTTGGACTAGAATCTTAACACTATACAGACCGCAAACAGTGTTGCCAAACCTCGCGACTTTCTTATTCAGAAATTTTGAGTAGAACTTTCTGAGGAGAATTTAGAATTTAGAATTCCATCACAGTTCTGTAAATGAAAGGGAAATAAAGCATAAATGCGTTAGCGCTACCTGTATAGTTTTAAGTGTAACAATACACACAAAGACTTTTCCTTGTTTCATAATGCGTCATTGGGACGGTTAAATATAACCAAAATTATTGCTTTAAAATTTAAACAAGAGTAGCAGAATAATGTATATTTTTAATGTTCCTGTTTTGAAAATATCCTTCAGAAACTAATAATTTTCAAAATTGACATTAATAAAACAATCTCTCTTTACCTCTCTATTATAATCCAATACTTCCCATTAACGCACATTAGCTTACTTTTCAAACTCCACAACCTACTTAATCCCTTAATGTGAAAAATGGAAAAAAAAAACATGTTTTGTTTTACTTTTTTTTTATCGATGGAGTGACATACAAAAAGAATACCGATACAAGAAAAAAACCTAATTAGAATCATTAATGTGATGATAATTGAATGTCACTAATGCGAAATTAATTTTCTGAGACATATCAAGCATGGTCGATATGGAATAAAGGAACTTACCTAAGGTCATTTCATAAAATGTTTGGTCTTTGGGAAGTTAGAAAATCTTTTATCATGTTATATCAAAATACTTAAAATAGGAAATAACTAGTTCTGTACTTCAAAATTTAAAGGATTTGAGAGAAATAGTCGAAAGTAATTTTCTTAGCTTTTCAATGACAACCATAGGTAACGAAGAATACAAAAAATACTTTTAACACTGAAATAACCCAAATTTTACACAAGTTATAAAAATATTTTACGCCGAAATTTTTATATAAAGCAATTTTAATCTATCGCTATAACCCCTTTCCCTAATTGTCCCACTGGCATCATAATTTTTTAATGGAAACTTCACTTTTATTTACTCATTTAAACCAGTTGGCAAGGAAACGTACTTGCCAGGTATCTCGAACAAAATTTTTAAATCTGAACACCGGTGTTTTAGTTTGGAATTTTTCATATTATTTAATCTCAGATTTTGAGCGATTAACACTAGAACGCCCGGAAATTTCGTTCAAGTTTCATAAAAATATTTTACACCAGAAATTTTATTTAAAATTATTTGACTGATTTATTTAACGTAATTCCGCGTTTTTAAATTTTAAATTATTTTGTGAAAGAATTTCTCGCTGAAATTGACTTTTAATCATATGGTCGGTATCAAATCGACTCCTTCCGGGCTTTCTAGTGTTAAGCAAGTCCAAGTTACGAAGACAGGGTAGCGAGTGATCAGGAAAAACACAGTCAGAAAAGGTGTTAAATACCAGTATTTTGTTAAAGAGAAATTCGCCTTCTTTAATCCGTTTATATAATTCCAAATATTTTCTATAAGAAAATACCGGTAGTCGCTCTTTCTTTGACTGTTTTTTTTTTCCGTACCACTCGCCACCCTCGAAGTGTCGAAGAATTAAAAGAGGTGAAATGGAGGGTGGTAGTTAATGGGTTAAGTACGCGAAAATATACTGCTACATGTTTACAAATAAATTTTCTTGTAAATACTGGTGTCATTCAATTATTTCAACATTTTACGAATAAAAGTACCTTGCCCCTGAAACGGTTAAGCTTTGGGCCCGATAGGTGTGGGCTGCTTTTTTCAAAACTCATCTTGTTTGTTTGCCACCACTTTTTTGAAATACAAATATTCAACTTATTTATTGGTAGGTAAAATGATGCGAGAATAAAGCCGATAACACTAGCTAAAATAAAACTGGCTGGAATCAAAAAATCTAAATTTTTAAAACGTAGCCTGCAATGCCCATGAAAATCACGTGCGCGAGAATTAAGGAGTTAAACTACATAAGTGAGATATGAATTTCAGGGTTGCCAATTTTCAGGTCAGAAATTTCAAATTCACACCGGTTATTTGGAACGAAGAATTTCTACTTTAAGTAATCACGAAATAAGTGTATTTCAATAAGTCAAAAAATGCTATTATTAATTTCTGGCATAAATTTGAATTTTCTGAATAATAATGGAAACCAAACTGGAAACCCTGATAAATTTAACTGTCCTCTCGAAGACATTTATGTTTCAAATCGAAATTTAGGGTAAAAATGTACAGCAAACACATTCACTGATGCTGGTTGCTCTGCCGGTGATATAAAATAAAAGTAGATATATAAAAACTTATGGAAATAAAAATAGAATATATATTATGAAATTTTATTTATGTAAAGTGTACACAAAAATAGAAAATTATTAGTTGTGTGTCTTCTTTTTACCGTCCTAAATATCCCACTTCAAAATAAATAAGCAAGTGCATTCTTTATAGTGCAAGGGTGAAGGAAAATATGTTACGTTACTTGAGCATTGTTTCAAATATGAACACAAAACTAAAGGAGCAATATAACAAGGAGGCGACATATACAGTGCGCAGCAAAAGTTTAGACAATGATCGATTATGCTTCTGTACAGAGAAGTATCTAACAAATTCTTGTAACTCAACTGTCATATATTACTGGGGACTTATCCTTTGTTCACAAACAATAACTTTTAATTTGCACACTCGACATATTATATAATGACAACAAATCAAATTTAACACTGTGGCAAAAGTATAGACATTCTATCTGTTAACAGAAATATATCCATAAATTAAAATCGAACTGCACCTACATTGTCTGCTATTAATGTAAACATGTGGCTTTCCATCGAAGAAACTAAATTCCCCATCACTTGGGTGTCTATTTCGTACCAAACACGTTCAACAGCAGATCGAAGTCATTTACAAAGGATTATTGTCAAAAAATTGCATAAACGGTATGAGATATGATGCCACAAATGTTTTCGATTGGGATCAGATCAGGTCTACACGCGGGCCAGTCGAGAACAGTAATATTGGGAAAGTTAAACCCATTTTTTAAGCCTTTTTTGTATGTAACATGAATAGACGCATCTTCATGCTCAAATACATATTTTAGAATGGCTAAAAGTTCACCAAATGGCTGTAAATTGTTTTCCAATGTATGTATGTAGTCATACGCTGTTTGGAGACTATTGAGAAACTCCAGAGATACTTGAGAATTAAAACAATGTGAGGCCCAAATCATTAACCCTTTCGAGGGCGACGCATACCTAATTTTAATTCAAAAAATGACAAACGGCACCAAGAATATTTAATAGAAATTTTCCTTTTATAATGTACTTTAAAATAAATAATTTAGTATTTTCTAATAAGTCATTAGATTTCATGTCCATTATTTCATCAGATTATAAACAAAATTACTCCGTAACAGAAAGGGGGTAAATTTGTAGTGAGATTTCAAGGCTGGTTGTTTTATCATTTTCATGTAAATTAATTTATATCTTTCTTTAATTCATCAACGAAAGTAAACGTTGACACAGAAAGCTCTGACTCACTTTTAATGCGATAGCAATCATCATTTGTCTAGATGACAGTTTATGGATCCTACTATAATCTCGTCTTCTGGCCACACAAGACCTTCCGGATCTAAGTTTTGATTTGAAAGAGTCACCTTTTCGACAGTACTTGATAGAAAGACTTCTTTGGACGATTCAAAGTCGTTGAAATTTCTGCAACAGTCTTTCCTTTCTATTTCAGCTTCTATGCTTTAATCACTTCATCTGACTGAAAATTTCTAGCTCGTTGAATCTTCACTAACCGATACTATCGCGAGGTTCACTTAAATGCTTCATGCATGTTATAAGTTTGAAATTTGCGTTTTCCCGTGAATATTTGCCAAAAATCACAAAAGTGTCTAAACTTTTGCAATATGCAAATTTCACTTTTTTCAGTTAAATTAAATATTATCCTACATTAAAATCGTTATTTCTCTCCTAAAACGTTTAAAATATATTTAAAAATATGTACAGCCATTTTTATAATCCAAGTGTTCGTATTTTTTATTTAAAGCTTAAATATAACCAGTGTCTAAACTTTTGCTGAGGACAGTAGTGTATTGTCTTGCGAGTGAAGTAACTGAAGAGGTTGTCACAATATGGCGGCTGATATTTTTTTTTTTTTTTTTTTTTTTTTTTTTATCAGATAAAAAGTTTCTGATAACCGCGTAACCAAACTTCCACCAGTAAATTTTAAATAGAAATTTTTGCCTTATTTTAGCGGCATTTTTATAAAAATTTTCGCACACAAATATGGTTAAAATTTATATTTGTTTTTACTGGTGACAGTTTGACCAGGTAGTATAATTAATTTTACTGACAATGACAGGAGGTTATCTCGGTTGTCACAATATGACGGAAACGCCGAGCACCACTCCTGCAGAATTTAACTCCCACCAGTTATAATTAATCTGTTTTTGTGATTATACATGAATGAAACTTTGAGTTAAAAAATTGTTTAAATAAAGAAAACATTTCTATTTAAATTTACTGGTGGAAGTTTGACCTGTCGGTAATCAACACCAGTCAAAGAGGTTACAGTTGAAGATTCACTATTTTAAGGATATGCCATCTCCCCTTTATTAATAGATTCATGCACAAAATTATGACACATGATAAAAAATAATTACATCGATTAATTTGCAATCATTTGATAATTTCTAAAGCGAAAAAAAAATGCATAGACTTTTCATATAAAGGAGATAGCCAAAAGTAGACAGAAATATAAACATAAGGGAATTAATTTTATGAATGCTGAAGATATTTTCATAAATTCTGAAATATTTAAAACAGAATATAATATACATTTAAAACAGAATATAATACTTTCAGTATATCGCGACACAATATAAAGATATTGAAGTAAACAAAGTCAATAGTAAATCTTCTAATTTGGCATGCGTTTTTTATCGTAAAATGAAATTTTACTACATCATGAAAATACATGTTACTTGGTTTTAATTTCCTATAAATGTCGAATAGTCTGAATAAATTGTTTTATAGTGTAATATTGAATTGTAAAATAATATTAATCGTATGCAACTCGGAAATGGAACAGGAGAATTGCGTAGTAATTGGAGTAATATCGCATAAAACATGACAAAGACGTTTCATTAAAGTGAGTTAAACTGTTTTAAAATGAATCTTTTACAGTCTGTCTTGAGAATATTAAACTATCATCTATAGTCATGTCAACTGTAATATGTTTAAAATTTAAATAAAACTTTAACATTTTCAAATTTAATTGTCAATATAGTGTTATTTTATACGGTATCGCATAAAATTTGATAATGTAATGAGAATTATATATATATTATTCCATCATGTAAGAAATTCCATTTGATGCTGCAAGTTTATCATCTCTGTTAACCCCTTAATTATCGCTCTCGTCATATTCACGGTCTGTGGCTTTTATTCAGATTGTTTGATTCCCACCAGTTTAACCCCTTAACGCTCGAATTAAATTACGGTTGAAAAATTCAAATTGCTTATTGCCACCACTTTTATGAAAAAGAAATATTCACCATATTTAATGACAGGAAAAACGATACTAAAATATAGACAATTTCACCATTTTATATAACTGGTGAGAATCAAACAATTTGAGTAAAAGACACAGCCCGAGAATATGACGGTTGCGAGAATTAAGGGGTTAAATGAAATATTGTAATTGTCTTTATTATGGTCATTATTGTAATGGTTATTGTATGGTTATTATTGTAATATTATATAATGGTTACACACACACACACACATATATATATATTATATAATGGTTATATATATATATATATATATATATGTGTTATGATATAACATATTAAAATTTACGTAAATTATGACGCTTATTTTTCTATAAGGTTTGTCCAAATGAAAAGTGGGCACGTACGATTGTTTCAGAATGACTGCAGCTGTAGCAGTGTCACATAACAGGGATATAAAGGGCGGTAGGAGGTAGGAGGCGTGCACCGCATACGGCATTTAACAGTGAAACCTGTTCGCGGAGAGGAAATTAGTCGAAAGTAAGGTAGTGCTATACATGGATGCGACCAGATCGGAATAACGCGCGGTAGTACGGTTTGTGATTGAGAAAGCTGAGCGTAATGCGGACATCTATTGTCAAATGGTGGCAGTCTATGGCGAGCATTGTTTGGATACAACGACTGTGATAAATTAGTGTGAAAGTTTTCGTGAAGGGAGACAAAAGATATCGGATCTGCCAAGGCCATGCCAAGCAAACATTGTAATCACAAGCAACTCTATTGCCGTTGTTGATGAAATGATCAGAGCTAATGAAGAGTTTGCACGCCTAACATCAGTGACGAACTCAACCTGAGTGAAGAAACGGTGCACACGCCATTATCCATCAACATCTTAAGTACAGTAAAGTGTGCAGAATGGGTATACATCAAATGTTCGATCTATTCAATCTAAACGTTGCTCTCCATAGGTTGCCACCATTCGCCGATAGATGTCCGCATTACACTCACCTTCCGTAAACAGAAACTGTACTACCGTTATTGTTCCGTTCTGAACGCATCCATGTATGGCACGACCTTAATTTTCGATCAATGTCCTCTACCGCGAACAAGTTCCACTGTTGAACTCCGTACGCAGTAAACACCTCCTACCGGTTGTTATATCGTCGGTACCATGTCAAACCTACCAAAGAGAAAACAGTGATGTACTTTTATTTTAAATTCATATTTCTTGATTGCCAGCACGTTTTCTGAAATTGTAAAATTCTGCGTGTTTTCGCCTCAACTAACCCCTTAATTATCGCTCCCGTCATATTGCCGGGCTGCGTCTTTTACTCAGATTGTTTGATTCCCACCTGTTTTATAAATAGTGAAATTGGCTATATTTAGTATCGATTTACCTGTCATTAAATAAGTTGAATATTTCTTTTTCATAAAAGTGGTGCCAATAAGCAATTTGAATTTTTTAACCGCAATTTAATTCGATCGTGAAGGGGTTAATAAGCAAATAAATAAGGTTAAATAAGGCGGATTTTCCAATTAAAAAAAAAAAAGTGGCGACGATAAATCTGAATTAAAAAAAAAAAAGTAGCCCATAGTAGTAGAGCTGTTGAAAATTTTCGAGTAGGTATTTGAGGCACCCTGAAAATTTGTGCAGCACTTCTTTTGTAATGCCTGAATACAAAATCGAATGTCTGGCTGAAGGATCGTGGCCCAAAACCTGCGCCAGACACGTGTCAAGTGCCATTTTTTGACACTACCCACAAAAATTATTTGAGCACTCTGAGATTGAAACAGAATAATATTTATACATAGAAACAAATATTTTGAAAATGGCAGACACTTTAGTCGGCCCAAAACCTGTGCCAGACACGTGTCAAGTGCCATTTTTTGACTACCCCCAAAAAGTATTTGAGGCACGCTGAGATTGAGGCACAATAATATTTATGCTTAGAAAAAAATATTTTGAAAATAACAGACACTTTAGTCGGCTCAAAAACTGTGCCAGGCACGTGTCAAGTGCCATGTTTTTGTCTGGCACAGGTTTTGGGCCACGATCCTTCAGCCAGACATTCGATTTTGTATTCAAGCATTACAAAAGAAGTGTTGCACAAATTTTCAGGGTGCCTCAAATACCTTTCCTAAAATGTTTAACAGCTCTTGGACTACCACTGATTTCACATTCGATAGTTTGATATGATGCTGACGATATCACTGTACGGTGGTGCTTTTATAGCTGCAGTCATTCTGTCGCAATCGCACGTGTGCGCTTTTCATTTGAGCAATTCTTATTGAATATAAATGTATGTTTCTGTAATGTTCTAAAATCCTCTTTAATTAAAACTTAATAATAAAAACATTAATACGTTTTACTATACAATTACTTAATTTTAAATTATAAAATTAAAAAACAAAATTTGTAAACATAAAAAGGAAAATAACTTCTGCATTTATAAAACAATAAGTTTGTGCAAAAAAGTATTTATCGTAGTAAAATAAATGTAAATATCTTATTACTCTCATACTTTCATTGTTCAAATAAGCCTTTTAAGAAAAGAACAAAAGATTAATTTAATCCTTTAAAATATTAGCTGTGAATTATATTGTAAAAATGTAAACATGCACTGTAGCAGATAAAATTGTTATGTACACTTTACATTTATATATTTTATTTTTTAAACATTGAAAAATATTTTCCTATTTTCGAAATACATCGTGACTTCTAATTGTATACGATAATTGAAGCAGAAATAATTTAGCACCAGTTATCATTCAATGGATCCATATGTCTTCCCTAGAAATATCAGCAAGTAACAGTTTACTTGAATGCCTCAAGTTACTCAGTTGTTTGTCTTTTAAAAGTCTTAATTAACGCTAATTATCTTCCTGTTATCTGTTATTTTAATAGAGACACTCAAAAAGGAGTTAATTAAATAGATATTATGGTGCAATCTGATAGTCTACATTGTTAAAGTAAATAACAACCAGTTATCATTACTTTAAGAAAAGAGATAATGAAAATTCAGGAAAGACATTTCGAATTCTAAAGGGAAATATGTTTTACAAGAACAATTGTTTTCTGAAATAATCTCTTTCAAAATATGTAGTATTCAGTTATTTTAATGTATGTTTAAGCTAAAGGGTGCAAAACTGTAATATTTAAGGCTTAATCCTTTCAGGGCAAGGCATTTCTGCTCCAAAAGATGTTCAAATAATTTATTCACACCGCAGTTTAAGAACACATTTATTTGAAAATAATCAAAAGTTTGTTTTTCACATATTATAACATCGAAATTGCACTAAACACTTACTGGTGTCACTCGGTATTTTAAGCATCAAAATTAAACGTTTGCAGTTTGCAAACGGCGCCCCGGAAACGGTTAACATCAAATGAGAATGTTGTTGTTTTTTCGCATTAAAACTTGATCTTATTTTATGTACAAAAATTTATGCAATATTATTTTTAACAAAATTTGCAGATAACACATGTAAAAAAAAAAAAAAATAGATTCAGCTTCGAATCCGGGGGTTGATACTCTGAATAAAACTTTTTAAAAATTATTATGAATGAAAAAAATGTATGTTATGAAAGTTAAATTATCTCTCAGAAATTGTAAAGCGACAGTTTTAGTTTATTAATTAACGTGTTAATAACAAGAATAAAGTTAATCTAATCAAAGCTCATATATATTATACAGACCTAGAGGAACGGAAGAAATTTAGCGAGTTGAAAATAGCGCCCAATAGCGGCCGTTTGTAAACTTCGTATTTGATGTCCAACTAGAATTTTTTTTTCTCAGATTAAATAAGGCGCAAAATGCTTTCAGAAAATACTGTTATTTAAATATTATCAGTTAATATTTAATAATTAATATTTAAATATACAGGCATCCCTCGACTTACGTAAGTAATACGTTCCGTAAACTTTTGCGTAAGTAGAATTGTACGCAAGTCGAATTTGTAAATTCCTTAGGTAGAATTTCGTCAGAAACTGCAATATTAATTATATATATATATATATATATATATAGTATATAAGTTATTTACACAGTATTATTTTATAAATAAAGTAGCATGCAGTAGTATTTACTAAGATATATACTATAAAAGTATGAAAAAATATACAAATAAACTGAAAGAACACTTTTCAAATAAAAAGTATCTTGAGGAATATGGGATTTATAAATTTAACATTTATGAATTAATTTATATCAATTAAGAATCTACGTCAAACGAACTGATCTGAAGCTGGAAGAAAAAATACCCTCGTTCTTCTTCACCGAAACTGTAAAATTAAGTTTCGTTATGGTTTGAATTCAGATAACAAAATTGTAACGGGTAAACAGAGCCTAGGGCTCATTTTAATCAGATTTGTGTTTGTTTTGTTAAAGATTTGATTGTATATCCCAATAAAAATACAAAATTTTTATCTGCATATTTTATTTATGAAACAATTATCAAAAGTATGCAAATACGTATCTAAAGCGCTAGTATGTTCATAAATGTAAATTTCGAAATTTTATACGTAAGTGCGAATTTAAGTAAGTCGAGTATTGCGTAAGTCGAGGGATGCCTGTACAGGGTATTCCAAAATTCTACCAACAAATTAAGAGGGATGATAGAAGACGTCAAGTGGATGAAAAAATGACATAGATCATGTAGTCGCAAACCTCGAATTTAATCATAAATTCAGTGTGTTCTGCCATAATCCAATTTGTGTTGACGGCGGTAACTATCAGAAAACGGAAATATATTATTAAAAAAAAAAAAAAAAACACCCGACATTTTGGACTGTGATTGTTAGTTCATACGATATCATCGATTGCTTGACCGCCCTGTTTTCCGGAACCTTTCGTGATGTTATAATGTTTCACACAAAATGAGTTACATATTGTTGCATTTTCATTGTAAGGTTTTAATTTTCTCAAAATTATTACCGTCAACGCAAGTTCAGTTAGGATAAAACACTCTGTATATGTGACTAAATACATTTTTGCGATCCCATGTTCTATGGTAATTTTTTTACCCTATTGATGACTTTTATCACCCCTCCTAATTTGTCGGTAGAATTTTGGTGCACCCTGTATATTATTAAATATTATATATTAAAATACAATGTACCGTAGAAAATTGAAAAAAGCCGCTTATGACAGCCATCAAATATGCAACGCGTAGGCCTGATATTCAGGAGGCCCTAGCCCTCTGAAACGTTTAAAGTGTACGAAGGAAAGTCAGTAAGTAGGTCACAAACCGATATGAGAGGTCGGGAATTAGCAGTAAGTTGTTTTCAAATATGCCAATAGGTGGCAACACTGCCCAACTGTAAGACGTCAATTTCGAATTTATGAGACAAGAGTTGTACAAGATGTGCAGGGGCGTTCAAAAGTTGTTGACGAAGAACGAAGTGATCGTCCTGTTGAGATTGCGACAGAAGAAACATTGCGGAAGTTTGAGGAAATGATTAGAGCTGAAAGGCGAACAGCAATATAGAACATTAGCAACTGCAACAGGGTGTTCACATGGTTTAGCCTACAGCCGACTGATGCAGACGTTCAATGTGAGGTATGCAGATGGCTGAGATTGCAGTCCAGAGGCTTTTATGCAGCAGGTATTAGAAAACTCATAAAGACATGGGACAAACGTATCAATGTAAATGACGATTATATAGAGAAATAAAGATGCCTTTTAAGTATGTATCTTGTTTTCCCTTTTTTATTGGTTTTTGTGCTCTACTTACTGACTTGCCCTCGTATTTATTAAATTTATTGTTTTTTCTATATTTTAATGAACATTCAGTCCGCTAGTGTTTGTCTATTTAAAAATAATAATAAGGAATTTCGATTGTAGTTCCAAAATATTTTTATTTTTTTTCAGGACCGGAATTCGAAAGTTACAAGTACAGGGCTCCCAAGTGGTCCGCAACTGAATACCAATACTATTTAAAAAAAAATATTTTTAAATTTTTCTTACAAATCGCCCCGAAATCACCTTTGAAAGTAATTCTTGCGCAAACCTACCATAAAATTTCCAGTTAAAATTTATTGGTATTCAGTTGGCGGACGATTTGGGAGCCTGCAGGTACGTTATAGAAAACATATTTTATATATTTAATCAAAGTGTGATTAAAATTAATAATTTGATATTACACAATTTCATTTTTATAACTATTATTAATTGCAAGTATAAATTCTAATTATTTTTAGTTATTTACTTCTAAACTACCTATCCCAGTAGAATATTTTTTGAAATGTTCAAATATGTAATCATGTTCATTTTTAAAATAATGACAGATTTATATGTCATTTTATAAAATATTTTCAAATTTGTTACTGAAATGAATTCTTCACAGATGAAAATTAATAAGTATTTAATTAAATTAATTCATGTATAAGAATTTGATGAAAATTTAAAAAGTAATTTTTGTCAAAGTGAAAGTATAATGCAT
Organism: Maratus speciosus; assembly: GCA_963932465.1. Lineage (NCBI taxonomy): Eukaryota > Metazoa > Arthropoda > Arachnida > Araneae > Salticidae > Maratus > Maratus speciosus. The sequence continues at coordinate 241,482,170 of OZ010794.1, forward strand.
TTGTTTTTAAAGAAAGGAGATTTTGTTTTCTATAATTAAGCTTTAAATATTTTAATTAATTAAAGTATGATAGTTTCGTAAACTTTATTTTTGATTATCATTTTCTGTAAATTTACCTTGATGAGCAAGTCTGTAAAAATTCAAAGCGTTATATAAACAATTTTAAATTAATAATAAATAGATTTTTAATTGCTGTGTGATAATTTTTACGTACAAACATATTCTGAATAGGAAAGTTTACTTAAATAAAATGCCTTTTTATGTTCTTTATCTCCAGAAGTTCAAATAGTATTCTTCTTTCAATTTGTAACATAACTCTCTTTTAGTTTTTATAAATGAATTAATACATATTGGTTTAATTTGATGTGCCTTCATGTATAAAATATGCTGAGAGAGGTACACATATCTGTGTAAAAAAAATTCTATCCACGTAAATTTAAGACTATTGCAGTTTCTTTCTCTTTTGCTTAAAATAATCTACAGCCGTAAAATGTTCTTTTTAAAAAATATGTTTTAAACACTTTAATATAGTGTTTCAAATCGGATAAAGTAATTTTTGGAAGATATTTTATGATATCTGAAAAGTAAAATAAATAAACGTGATTGATTACGGTAATTTAGGTTCAGGCGTATAAAATTGTGCAGAAAGATTTCAACTTATTTTTTCTTTAGCATTACTAAGTTTTTTGTTGGTAAAAAAACACAATGTGCATTGTATATGCGATCCATAAATTTCAGTGACTCACTCCGCTATCCCTTGTGGACAAGGAAACTTTGAATAAAGAGGTTTTGAAATATCCTTAACCCTTTCCGGCACACTGTGCCCGGGTCGGGATACCTAATTTTAATTCCGAACTTACGAACGGCACCAAAGATATTTTAGTAAAATTTTGCTTTTACAATGAATAGTTAAAATAGCATGTTTCTAATTTCTAAAAAAGTCGTTTTAAAATTCCGGTGTCAGTCAGTCATTTCTTCATTTTACAACAAAAATTGCCCGTGCCGGAAAGGGTTAAAGTGGTGAAGTTTTAATTTTAACCGGTTCCGCAGACGCTGATTACAACCTGCGCAAACTTCAATCTGTGAATTGTAACCCATTAATGACACGTATCATTTAGGCTTCTTTTATTTTTCAACACTAGTTTTCTCTACGTTGAAATTTTGAATTTTCAATCGTTCAAATTTTGATATTACACAATGTAATAATTTCCAAACTAAAATACTGGTATTAAAACTTAAAATTTTGTTCGCTTTAAATGGCAAGTTTTATTGCCAACCGGCGTTAATGAGTTAATAGAAATCTTCTCGTTATTGAAACACCTTATTCATGCAGAATTTCTACCATAATTAAAGCAAAAATATTTATTCGTTATTTTTGGTGCAAATTTTCCTGAGCTAAAGTAAAGCCCTACCGTTGCGCCATATTAAGCCACTATAAACAATCTTCCCATTTGAGTGAAAGATGTTATAATACAGCCGTGGTAAACAACCCCAGTATAAAGGAATAGACATTTTTGCCGTATTTATGACAGAAATTTTGCAGAAATAAGAAGAACATATCTATTTAATTGTATCCCGGCAGTAATCCAGTCCTGTTGATCTGAAGTAAACAAAAAAACAGCCGCCATCTTGTGACTACACCCTAAGTTATTACACTGGAAACTGGTAGGCACAATTGAGTTATGAATAGAGAGTAGGGGACCTATAGTGTATTATCGATCAGTTGCGAGTGAAGTAAGTGAGAAGGTTATCACAAGATGGCGTTTTTTTTATTATTATCTAAAAAGATTTTCATTACTGACGGGGTTTACTTTCACCAGAAAACTTGAATAGAAAATTTCGTCTTATTACTAAAAAGTAACAACTAATAGTTTTCACAGTATAGCAAAAAATTACTCACCCCTGATAGGATAATTAAAAAGATGTCGATGATATGCATAGCTGCCAACTTGTACGGATTTTTCATACCACTAAAATTTTATAGAAATTTTTTACTTATTTAAACGTTAAAATTGCTTGAATTTCGGTGATTCACTTAGCTAAAATTTTCTGTTAAATTTTAGTGGTATGAAAAATCCGTACAAGTTGGCAGCTATGGATATGTAAAATTGTAGCTTATATTATTTCTTGGAATTGAATATTTTTGCCACATATATGCTGGTTTTGGATTTTACTTTTTCTTTAAAAATCGATTACTTTCGATACTTTACTTTTAAATTTCGATTACTTTATTTCATTGAAAAAAAGTTTTATAATGCGTGTATAATCTGCTTAACACTAGAACACCCGGAAGGAGTCAATTCGACTGCAGACCATATGATTAAATGTCAATTGGAACCAGAAATTCTTTCACAAAATAAGTTAAATATTAAAAACGCATGTTTACGTTAAAGAAATCAGTCAAATAATTTAAATACAAATTCTGGTGTAAAATATTTTTATGAAACTTGGGTAAAATTTCCGGTCGTTCTAGTGTTAAATGAATGAAAATAAATTTTATTGTTATTTGAGCTTTTTGAATTTTAACAAAGAGAAAAAAATAAAATTTACAACACTATTATGTGATATTCATAAAATGCAGGTAATATAACTCCAGAAAAACTCTGGATACTTATTTACACTTAAATAATTTAAATAAATTAATTAAAGTTGCAATTTTTCCAAACAGAAGTGATTTTTCGCCCAGTTTGGAAAAAATTACAGCTTTCACTATTTATGTATTATAAATTATGCTGAATCAAGTTAGCAGATACCACTACTTTTCAGCTGCAATCTTTGTGTTATTTAATTGGCAACATTTTTCGAATATATAATGTAAATATTTTAGTACAGGAAGAGTGATATTTGGTCCATATTTTTAGTTTATTCTGTCAAAAACAACAGGTAAGTCGTTAAATGTTTTGACAAATTAACACGTTCCATATTACTCGGTATTTTTATGTATTTAAAGAAGACATTTTTTATTTACATACAGGGTTCATACGGATCCTTGAATTTCCAGACTAAGAAATTCTTAGGTACCAGTATTTTCTTAAAAGAAATCTTTCCTTAAATAAGACGTCATTTCACGCATTTAAACTAGATTTATTTTTTATAAAAAAAAAAAAAAAAAAAAATTATGATATTTGCCTTGAAATTAACGGTGCCCGTACGAACACAGTCATATTGTTTAATTTTATTCCACAAAATTATAGACTTTTTTTTTCAATTTCGGTACTGGCATAAATCAGACAGGTGTTGTTATCATCTGATAATACAGTATATCGTCGGCACCATGCAAACTATGCAATATGAAAACAGTGTTGCCAGTGGGTACTTTTTATAAATTCAGATTCTTCATTGGCACCACTTTTTTGAAATAATTAAATTCGGCTTATTTAATGACATATTAATTAAAGGGAAAACAAAGGCAATCTTACCGTTTCAAAAATGTGGCGGCAATCAAGAAATCTGAATTAAAAAAAGTAGCCCAATGGCAACAATGTCTTCGTATTGCATAGATTGACATAGTATCTACAATATCTAAAACGATTAAAGAAAGAAAGAAAAATAAAGAAAACTCTTCTCGTTTTCAGCTTCAAATACATAAAATATGTTCAATTTTATTCCATATTTTAAGAAAGATATTCGAAAACTAAATTAAACAGATATTTTATTTACGAATCATTCAGTTTATTTTGAAAAAGAAAGTTTACTGAATAGCATGGTTATAAAATATTTAATTTTATTAATTATATGAAGAAAAAGTTTTCTCATACTTTCGACGTACATAAGGTGAACAAACAATCTATTTCCTATACTAATAGTCGGCTTACAAACTGTTTAATTTATATCTTTAACAATTAACACTGTAATTTATTTTCACACCTGTTACCTTTTAGACGTGAAAAATAAAGCCATCCGATATCCAAATTATTTGAATCGTGAGTGATTTATAAAATTAATTACATTCACACCCTTAAATTTTACGATTATAGGCCTTTGCTGATCAATCTATTTTGAATAATAAACAATCCACCTTTAATTACGTTATGGGATGCATCAAGTTAACGGATTAATTAATATAAAACAAACTGCATAAATTACATGTTAGGTTTTATTTTAAAAAGATATATTGTGTTTCTAACATCATTGTATCGCCGCTTCCATTTTATAATTATAGTGTCTTTTTTTAATCATGAAATTCAAAAACGTTTAAAAGGTAATTAAAATCCTTTGAATCTTATGTGCTATTACAGGGTCCGTACGTTTGCTTAAACTTTCCCTTTTGAATACCAGTATTTCTATAAAGAAAGTTTCACTGGGTGTAATCGAATATTTCACGTTACGAAAATTTTAATGGAAATATTTGTATTCAAAAGGGAAAATGTAAGCACCCGTACGAACCCTGTATATTAGAAAATAAAGACGGGAATTATTACCAAAAACATGCATTTATAAATAATATTAGTGCTACCGGAATGTTCTCACCGATAACGTTATTTAATGCTTACTCTTTTAAAATTAAGATTGCTTCATTGGCACCACTTTTTTGAAATGGTAAAATCTCGCAGTTTTCATCTTAATGTGAAATGTGGAAACAAAACGAATTTTACTATTTTAAAAAGTGGTGCCAATGAAGAAATCTAAATTTTAAAAAAGTAGGCGTGGATTAACATTATCGGACAGAACTTTCCGATAGAACTATTATATTGATTTCCGGTACACCTAATATACTGATTAAAAACCAAAGTAAGATGCATTGTAATAGGAGCTTGATATTTTTTGTAAATATTTGTATATAGTATTTTGAATATTTTGATAAAATTAACTTCTTTATTCCGAACCCTAGACGTCTACTTTTTTTTTATAATTATTACTCAAATTACTTGGAAAATCAGATTTATTTTATCCATGTACAATTTGTTTACTTATATTATATGAATGTACTATTTGTTATAATGTACTTTTTATAAGAACGAGGTGGAACCCGTCGAATTTCGACGAAAGAAAATGTTTACTAAGGAACTGTTGCATCTAATTTATAATACATCGACAACAATAATTACAATAAAAAATCCATCTTACACTTGTTAATTTAACTCTCCAAAGACATATTTTAACCTAAGATTAACAAAATACTTTTTTCATAAACTTCAACTGTTAAAATTATTGGAAAATTAAACTTTATTCATATACGTAATCAGTAACATATAATCAAGGTAAGTAATTTTGATTAAGTTATCAATTGATGCTTGGCATTACGGAATGAAAAAATCAGCAAAAAGGATTTCACCATGACATAATCATAGAATCCCCCCCCCCCTTTAAATCTAAACAAATCAAGTCATTTTCAACGTTTCACATCGATATTAACCATTTAAAAACATTTTCACTCGCAATAGGTTATTGATAAATATATTTTCAAGCTTTAAGTCACGTTTGTCAACTATTACAACTTGCCATGTTATTCCCACTCGTGATTTGAGGTCTTATAACAATCTCTGTACCTGCGCGTAAAAATTCCAGAAATTTATAACTTTTAGACGTATTCATGGGGAAATATCTCGTTTTATCAAATAAAATTATCGGTTTCTTTTAAATATGACGTCATTTTCAGTCGCTGAAATATTTTGCCTATTGTCTCAAACTCAAAGTCAGCGAAATGAAAAAATAGTGAAATATAACAGCATCATCAGGGAAATTGTGTCTTTTTTAAAGCGTGACGTCATTTTCTGTTCAAATTTTTAAAAAATATATTTTTAATTGTAATGAGAAAATGGCATCAATAAGAATATAATCAATAAAGATAACTAAACTACTTTTAATAGAAATGAAGTACTTCAGTTGCCACGATTAGAAAATTGGTATTAAAAACTATAAAAAAATTAATATCTCAAAAATGAATTGAGGTAAAGTTTTCAAACAAATTGCATTTAAATGTGCATTTTTTTCTGCATACGACGGTGTAAACATTTAAAACGTGGTATGTTTAGAAGTTTAAAATTTTGTAGTAGCGAAAATTGCAAAACCAAATTTTTATTTCAAATTTCAAAGTGTTGCCATTCGCAGAATGGCGTATGCGTTACGCACAGATATGTTTGTCCTTTATAATATAGATAGCAAATAACGCCTTTGTGCAACAATGTTAAAAAGCAGAAAAACCAACGTTTAAAATGCACGAATAATACATTAAAAACAGCAAACAGCTGTTTCAATCTACTAGCGAGATTCTTTTTCAGTGCAAGATAGGGAAAAATGAACAGCATGCTAGGAAAAGCAAGGCTGAGCAAAATCATAGCCAGAGACGCGCTGGCTTATATACCCTATGCGGCTAGCGAAGGCGCCAACAACAACCAATGAGAGAGAAGCAGTGGAAACGACTGGGTGGACAAGTAGCGACATCCACCAGAGATAGAAAAAAGAAACCAAAAAAAAGGGGGAATTATATTAACGATTTCCAAATACCTGAAAAATCAGGAGTACTTCCCAAAAATCAAGATCAGGGTTAAAGAACATTTTTTAGATAATGATGGCTGAGGAAAAATCGAACCTATGTTGAGAAGACCAAGAATGTTGAGCAATAGAAGAACGTTTGAGCTCCTGATTTTTAACGTAACATTCATGCTCTTTTAAACGAAATCTAAGAGCACGTTTAGTCTGGCCAATATAAAAAAGGCCACACTGGCAGGAGATTTGGTAAACGCCCCAGTTATCTAGGCGATCAACGGGGTGTTTGAGATTTGTAAGAGTGATTTTTCTTAACAGGAGAAAAAATAACATTAAAATCAAACCTTCTTAGTATTTTAGCAACTAGCGGACTTATTTTCTCTCTTCATTTGATCTGTATTATGGATTCCATTGATCCCTGCATTCACTTTACCCCTGAAATTGAGACCAATAACTCTCTTTCTTTCCTGGATGTCCTTGTTATTTCTTGTGAAATTGGCTTTCAGACTACTTTCTTTCGAAAACCTTTTGCAGTCAGTCTCCCACCTCACAGGTATTCTTCTCATCCCCCTAACCAGAAATTTGCTTTTTTCAATACTTTTGTTTTTCGGGCTACCAATATTTGTTCCACTCCTCAGTTGCTTAGTTCTGAACTTAATTACCTTAAAGCTATTGCTGTTGATCGTGGTTATTACTGTAATATTATTGATTCTATTTATAAGAAATTGACGAAATGTGTCCATTCTGAAAAACATTCTAATTCCAACTCTAATACTTCAGTTGTGTTACCATTTTTTCCTAAAATCAGTCAGCAAGTTGCTAAAATCCTAAGAAGGTTTCATTTTAATGTTATTTTTTCTCTCCTGTTAATAAAATCACTTTTTCAAATCTCAAACACCCCGTTGATGGCCTAGATAACTGGGGTATTTACCAAATCTCTTGCCAGTGTGCCCTTTCTTATATTGGCCAGCCTAAACATTATCTTAGATTTCGTTCAAAAGAGCATGAAGGTTATGTTAAAAATAAGGAGCTCAAACGTTCTATTGCTCAACATTATTGGTCTTCTCAACATACGTTCTATTTTTCTTCAGCCATCATTATCCAAAAATGTTCTTCTAACCTTGATCTTGATTTTTGGGAAGCTTACCACATCATTAAAAATTCTTACTCTTTAGTCAATGACTTATCTAGTACTCCTGATTATCCAGGTATTTAGAAAGCATTAATTGAATTCCCACTTTTTTGGTTTCTTTTTCTCTCCTTCTCCGGTAGATGTCGCTACTGGTCCATCCAGTCGTTTCCACTGCTTCTCTCTCACTGGTTGTTTTTGGCGCCTTCGCTACCCGCTTGGGGTATATAATCCAGCGCGTCTCTGGCTATGATTTTGCTCAGCCTTGCTTTTTGTTGTCTGTTCCGTTTTCCCTATCTTGCACTGAAGAAGAATCTCGCTAGTAGATTCGAAACAGCTGTTTGCTGCTTTTAATGTATTATTTGTGCATTTTAAACGTTGGTTTTTCTGCTTTTTATTAATGTACTTTTATATGCTAATTTACTTTTCGTTATATGATACTTTTAACACTAGAACGCCCGGAAATTTTACTTAAGCTTCCTAAAAATATTTCACACAAGAATTTTTAATTAAAATTATTTTTCTGATTTATTTAATATATTTGTGCGTACTTTAAATTTAACTTGTTTTATTAAAACAAATTCTGTCTCCGACTGATATTTAATCATTTGGTCGGAGTCGAATCGATTTCTTCCGTGCGTTCTAGTGTTAAAAACATTTCTGAAACAATAAATTTCATAACTATATTTTTATAACTTCTGACCTATACATGTATATGTTTCAGTTTTTACCTTTTTTTCTTATCTTTAAAATTTAAAATTAATTTTTTACATAAAAATTAAATAATTACGGCGATTACATGAGAAAACAAATTCCACTTTCCTGGCAATTTTTTAATTGATAGCTATGTATATGTACCATATACATTAACCGTTATATAATATTTAGCTTATAGATTTCTATGATGATAGATAAAGGTCACATTTTAACAATATGAGTCCTTTCAAATGATAACATTACTTAATTTATTATTTAATAAATTTCATTTTCTATTTATAATTCCGAAATTTCAAAATACTTGATTAGAAATAGCATTTTTGCATTTATTAACCCCTTGAGAGGCACCGGTATATATTATATACCACTTACGATTAATGAAATTTTACACCAGAAAAATTTTATTAAATTTTACTTTTCTAACTTTGGTGGAAAAAAGCCGTAAAATTGCTTTTACTTATTATGAAATGGAATTTTTCAAAGATTCCAGTGGGAATTCAGCATTTCACAAACGTAATTTCTTGCCCCTCAAGGGGTTAAGAAGTGAGTGATTCTTCAGTAACATGATTTTTTTAAATTTAAACTTTAACACCACTTTATATTTTACTACTTCTTAAGATAAATCTATGAAAATCAATTAAGTTTTGAAGCGAATATTATTGTCAAGTAAAAAATTTTCACACCCGTGGCTTCCCGGATGTCAAAATAAACTAGTCTTCCGTTTAATTATTTTTAAATCTCTCTTTTCTTTCGCTTATTTGCATCTCTTCCACACCTATTCTCTAGCTACTTTCTAGCATAGTTTAATTTTAGACGGTGTCAGCTAATCTCAGAAGAAATCCGACAAAATTTGTGCTCTATCCTCCTATATATTAAACTGATGGACAAGCAGCATACTTGCAAACCTCAAGATAATCTTCCTGAAAATGTGGTTTAAATTGAGATAGGTTAATCATGTTTCGAACCTGAATATTTATTTGATGTTAACACACATCTTTGGGTGTACTGAAAATGTCACATATCCTGTTTCATACCTGCTAACTTTCTACCGATCTTCCGTAAAAATGTAGATTAATATGACCCAGGTTAAACAGGATTCGAATGAAAAAGGTAACAACGAATGAAAATGAAAAACCTTTTAACCCTTACCGGCGCGGACTAATTCTGTTTATAAACTGATGAAATAATTGACTCTCACCGGAATTTATAAACGAATTTATTAGAAAATACGAACTTTCTTATTTTCATGTAAATTATAATAGGGAAATTTTAGTTAAATATTCTTTGTGCCGTTTATCAGTTTTGGAATTAAAATTAGGTGTCCTTTTTTAACCTCTTAACGCTCGAATTAAATTGCGGTTTAAAAATTCAAAATGCTTATTGGCACCACTTTTTTGAAAAAGAAATATTCACCTTATTTAATGACAAGTAAAACGATACTAAAATAAAGCCAATTACACTATTTTATAAAACTGGTAGGAATCGAACAATTTGAGTAAAAGACACAGCCCGCGAATATGACGGGAGCGAGAATTAAGGGGTTAAGGACACCGCGCCGGGAAGGGTTAAACTAAAATTTTGAGTAGTAAGGCTTCTAAATAACGAGAATTTTTTCGATTTAATTTAGAGTTCAAGGGTACAAGTTTGACCCGGTGGTGATCAACACTTGCAGCAGCAGTTGAATTTTCACTATTTTAACCCTTTGAGGGCGGTGGGATAATTTTAATCATGATTTTCAACAGAAAAGTTTAATTAAATTTTACCTTTTAAACTTTGGTGGAAAAAAGGTGAAAAAATGCTTTTCCTTATTTTGAAACTTTTTCTTTTTATATTTTCGGTGTCAATTCAACATTACAGAAACACAATTGTTTGCACCTAAAAGGGTTAAATGCGCAATTTTTTATTTTGTTTCGAAAAAAAAATTATATCATTCTCTGAAAGGTTTATTACACAGAAAAAATAATGAAAAAAAAAATCGGAGATACATTTTTCATATAATATGTCAATCTTTTCGTCTGTTGCACATCTGCAATACAAGTAAAAACTACTTTCATGTCGCTGTTTTATGCTAAAATATTGCAAATTAGTACATATTTTAATAAGTATGTCTCCAAATTTCTTACTTTGTATAATTATTTATTTTATAAAAATTAACCTTTAACACTTTCCGGCAGAGTGTGCCCGTTTCAGGAAACATAATTTTAATTCCAAACTTACGTAAGGCACCAAGAATATTTTAGTAAATTTTTTCTTTTACAATGAACGTTTAAAGCAACATGTTTTTAATTTCTAAAAAAGTCGCCTTTAAATTCCGGTGTCAGTCTATCATTTCATCATTTTACAACAAAAATTACCTGTGCCGGAAAGGTCTAACCCCAAAGCGTTATAAGTAAGCGAACAAACTTAATGCTGGAATCAGGCGTAAATTAACACAGTTGCGTCACCTTCTGGACGGAGTGATAATTCACATACGCGGGCTTTTAGTGGGGCGCAAATTTTCTAAATCTTTACTCATTCACGGAAATGAATTTTGTTTGCCACATTTATCGCAAAATAATAGCGTAGCGAGAGGGGAATCCGGGTGCACTTCACATCACGAAGCTTTCTTTCTCTTATCAAATGCACTTCACTTATTAATCAAGGTGAAAAAAACTTTGCAATTTTAGTGGTGTCAGTAAGAAAACAGTTAGGTAATCTACCTGTAATTCGCTACCTGTAATAACACTTCATCCGCTACATGGCGCATGACCTTGATTGATGTGACCTCGCTTTTAATCTTGCGGTTATTTCTCCCATTTAAGATAGGGCGCTTACTTATATCGCTTTGGGTCTAACCATTTAATTTCCATGATAGAATGCATTCTAGAAATTACGTAGTTCAGAGAATCTGACATTACACCAGAAAATCTCAATTGTTAATTTCGCTTTATTGAAATACGGAATTTCTGTTATTAATTAAATCATATATTGCTATTTTAATTTTCTGGTGTGCATTAGACATATACGAATAAAAACATTTATTAAATTCGAAACATTGTTGTTTGCGCATATGTAAATCTGCGCACTAAAGGGTTAATGATATCTCAGTTCTTCTTTAACCTTCCGTCTACCAGACGGGTCCATTGGACCCGACATGTACATTCAAAATATTTATTCAAACCAGAAATTTCTTCAAAACAAACTAAATGTATAAATCAGACAATAATAAGTTAAATAAACAAATTAAATAGTTTTAAGTAAAAATTCTGGTGTAGAATGTTTTTATAAAACTTGAGTAAAATTTCCGGTAGTTCTAGGGTTAATAGTTTTATGATTTTCTTAGAGAAAAACATTGCCATTCGCAATCGCGCGATTATATGAATAGAATTTTTCCACATAAAAATACTGGTATTTAATCTGAGTTTGTAAGAACAATGAATTAAAATTATTTTTCATGTTTTTTTTTTTCGTCTGAATTTAAGTTAAGAGTAATGTTTTCTTATCCTTGTTTATTTTTTCTGTTTAAAATAATTCATTAATAAATATATATTTATATAAAATATATGTATGTAGAATCAATAAATAAGAGTCCACGGAAAATTATAAACATTCTTATTTTTAAATATGAAACTATATTAATTGAATAACAATTATATTTAAATGATTTTCAGCGTTTGTTATTTTTTCTGGACATAAAATAAATGTAAATCAATTTAATTTTGAAATCTACAAATTACCTGGTTTGCCATTGATAATTACTTTAAACCGAAACATGAAATATTTTCCGCTTTTTTTTTCAGTTTTATGTTTGATATTAATTAGTGCGTTAACTAGTGCATTAGTTTGTTTTTCACCTTGTAAATGTAACAATACAAGATATTATGTTACGTTTCAAGAAAAGTATTTAAGAGATAATGGCTTATAAATCCTTAATGACGTATGCACTAGTAATAACAAGAAAAACCTATTTACAATTAATACTTTCCTGTCAATTTAATGCCACTAATGGGAAATTATTTTTATGCGTTGACGACAATAAATAAATAAATAAACCGAAGAACATTTCCTGAAAGTTGCGCAACTCCTTCAAATATTTCGAAAACATGTATTCGTAATTAGTGAAAAAAAATAAAAATGCTCCGAGTGACTTGTAATAATATAATTCAAGGAAAACATGTTAAGTCAAGAAGTTTCACAATTATTAGTGAGGTTCTTATTCATATAATCTCGAATTTAAATTTATATACATTGATCATTTTGATTAGCTTGATTTTAACTATTGTTTTTTTTTAACTTTCAAGATAATTAGGCATCATCCATTTCTCTTTTTCGAATTAATTAAATTTCACGTCAAAGTGCATTTCAAATCCAAAAAAATGATGAATTATTTATCGTGAAAATCCGTGAAAAAGCATGATCTCATGTTTTGAATCATTGTCGTAACATGAAGAAGAAAAGATGGGACAAGGGAAAAAAAAACTAATTACACTTGTTAATTTGTGATTCGACATTCTGATGCCAGTAATACGTACTTAATTTTCACAGATTTGTCAAGAATAATAATAAATAAACCTAAGGATAATGAATGAAAATTGAATCAAATTTGTTTAATTCCGTGACCATAGTACACTCAAGTACAAAATTAAGGTCACAAACATAAAATCTGTGAAAACTGATGAACTATTCACTGTGTTACCAAACAAATTGGCACAGGAGTATATTACAATGGGAGGAATAATATAGAAACATAAAAATATGGAAAAGATTTTAATTGTGAATTAAGATACAGGGTAAATCAAAAATAGTTAAATCTTGAATCAGAGATAAAGCATTTATCTCTGGAAAAGTCTGCCTAATATGGAATGTGACAATCGCGCACTTCTATGAAAGTCTCACGACGAGCTCTCATACCGTTTATGAGGATGTCAATAAATGTTTGTGGCAACAAAACCCATTCTTCCAAAAGTGGTGCTTTGAACTCCTGGCGTGTCCTGGAAGGGGGGTTACGCTGTGCAATAGTTCTTCCAAGACCATCCCAAATATGTTCAATAGTATTGAGGTCCGGAGATGCGAGGGCCAATTCATACGGGGAATATCCTTTTCTTCAAGAAAATCATTAAAAATGTGAGTTGTACGTGGTTTCGCACTATCGACCATAAACATGAAGTCCGTGTCTGTAGCACCCCGGAACAATCCACAAAGGCTTCATGAACCTCGTTTCGACATGTGCGTTGACAATACCCGCATCAAAGATGTGCAGTAGTGTACGGCTGCCCAACATTATGCCTCCCCAGACAAGGGTCCCTTTGCCACCAAATACGTCGATTTCGTTTACGTAGGAGTGATGATAGCGAGTTGCGCGTTCTCTCCCGATGAAGATTCGACGAGAATCACTCTGCGTGGTGAATCTGGATTCATCACTGAAAAGATCACGCCCCATTCTTGTTGTATCCAAGACTGATTTATTCGGCTCCACAACAACCGGGCTCTCCTGTCGAATGCAGTGAAAGGGACACACACGACTGGACGCCTGATATTAGGGATGAGGCCCTTGAAGCCTATGTGAGGTTGTTCCATGAGCTGTAGGAAAGGATTTCATGTTTTGGACAATAATGCGAAGCCACACAGAGCTCACATTGCTGAGCAAGACAATCAGACTTCAAGAGGGGAATATCCTCTTGAAGAAGAGGATATTCTCCGTATGAATTGGCATTCGAGGTCTCTGGATCTCAATCCTATTGAATATGTTTGGGATGGGGTATAAAGAACCATTGCACAGCATAACCTCCCGTCCCAGGACCCGCCAGGACTTCAAAGCCCCGCTTTTGGAAGAATGGTTGTTGCCGCAACCATTTATTGACACCCTCATAAACGGTATGAGAGCTCGTTGTGAGGCTAGCATAGCAGTGCACAGTGGTCACACTCCATATTAGACAGACTTTTCCCGAAGTAAATGCTTTATCTCTGATTCATGATTTAACACTTTTTGATATATGCTGTACCTTAATTCACAATTCAAATTTTTTCCATATTGTTACGTTGCGATAATCTTTCTCCCATTGTTATATACCTCTGCGCCAAATTTCGTGGCAACATAGTGAATAGTTCAGCTGTTTTAAAAGATTTTATGTTTGTGACCTTAATTTTGCACATACGTGTAGCTTATTTAAGCCCTTAGCCCGTTCAGGGGGAAGCAATTGTGTTTGTGTAATGTTGAACTCAAACCGGAATTTTCGGAAAAAATTACCTCAAAAGTAGGTAAAGCATTTTTTTTAGTTTTTTCCATCAAAGCTAAAAAAGTAAGATTTAATTAAAAATATCGGGTGCGAATAATCATTAAATTAATTAAAATAATAAAACTTTGTAAAAAATCACCATAAAATTAAAACAAAACACAGGACGCGTTTCGAGCTAAAAACATAACAGCTCGTCATCAGCTAAGCATACACGTGTCCGAAAACGAACTGTTATGTTTTTAGCTCGAAACGCGTCCTGTGTTTTGTTTTAATTTTATGGTGATTTTTTACAAAGTTTTATTATTTTAATTGCTTCATATCGCCAGTTTTCGGTGCTGTTTCGCAATCATTAAATTAGTTCGAATATAATATATTTCACCACCCCTGAAGGGGTTCAATTGTTTTGACACAATAAACTAAAAAGGGGGGCATACACCTCTTTTACTATACTAAAATATTTGCCTTATATAATCGAAATATGTCTGCTCTAACACCTTCGGGACGAGCGTCTTTTACAGAATTTTTAATCATTTATCACCGAATTTTCAAAAAATAAATTTTTGCCTAATTGTATCGGGAAAATCCTCGGATTAAATAAGGCAAGATTTACAATAAAAATTTACTGGTGAGAATAATCCCCGATTCTGAGCACCTTACGCGGCACGATTACCGGTCGCTCGTCCCCAAGGGGATAAGTAAAGCGAATTTGGAGTTTAAAATTAGTGGTGTCGTAAAGCTTTTAGAAAAAAAAAAGCAAACTCTTCTTGTACGTTAAGTGGTTAACCAAAATGGATAAAAATAGAATTTAAACTTTACCGTGTATCTTCTAACTATTTAAAGGAATCGAAATAAACACTTGAAATTCGGAAGATTACATTTTTGAATAAATTCCTAATCGTAAAACTTTATTTCAATATAGTGTGAAAAGAGCTGTTATTGAGTTTTAATCAAAGCAGCATAAAATGTGATTAAAGTAGCATAAAACTGCCAAATATTTGATTTTCAGAAATGTACTTAATTTTTAAATAGTAGGAATGCTTTGTATTTGGGAATAAGAGTGGAATAATTTCAAAGATATTAGAGTAATTTCACTTACATCTCGACTTTAGAATTTCACCAATTTCAATGAAAATACTTGAAATATGAGTATAGTCATTTCACAGTTTCTCCTGAGAAATTTAAACTATGTAATCATGTGGAATTGAATATGCTCGAATTTTAAATGAATGTTTTCTAGACAGTTTCAAATTTCTTTGACGATAAAATGTTATTCAAGATACGATTTTGAAAAATGTGTGGTGTTGCTTAATGATATTTTAAGAAAATTACTCTATCATTAAAGATAGCAACTACTGTTATAATATGGTACTTTTATTAACCCCTTGAGGGGCGGTGGGATAAACCTACGATTAATGAAGATTTGCACCGGAAAAATTTTATGAAATTTTACTTTTCTATCTTTCGAAGAAAAAAGTCGGAAAAATGCGTTTCCTTATTTTGAATTTTTTAAAAATTAAAATAATTTAGTTTAAACGCACGAAATTTCGCCTTATATAAGGAGATATTTTCTGTAAGAAAATACTGGTACTGAAGAATTTCTTAGTCTGGAAATTGAAGGACCCGTACCAACCCTGTGGTAGGTCGTATGTTTTCAACAAGACTCTGCACCAACGAATAAAGCTCATTCAGACTAACAATGGATGGCCCAAAACTTTCATGTATATGTTATCCTTAACCTGTTGCACCCACCTCAGCTCCTCAGATATTAACCCGATGGGCTATTACATATGGGGCGCGGTTGATGGGGAATTTAATAGAAATCCAAACAGCACGGTTGCGGCTCTCAGGGTAGCTGTTGTGTTTGCAATGTCAACCGTTCCGAGCAAACATCTAGTTATTGCCTGCAGTCAGTTTGTAGAAGCGGTGTAGAAGCGGTAATTGCGGCTACCAGTGGTTTCAATGAATGATATCATCCATTGTGTAAGTGATCAGATGTACAGAACGTTAAAATACAAAAAGTGCTATATCTCTTGTGTCTGTTCTGTTTGTAAGGAGGCATTATTATGTTCTCGAATATCTGCCGAACCATTTAATAGCATTACATAATAATAGCATTAAATAGTCATATGATTTAACCATTATAGTTCCAGTGGACTATATTTTTATTCTAGTCTTACCACTTTTTTCATAAATAATATCTGTCGTATTCTCAGATTAGTACTTTACTGAGAGAACCATTCCTACCAGAAACATATATGTATTTTTATATTGTGAGACGTCTGAATCAAGGTTGCCAGTTTGGCCTCCAAAGTCAATCTGGAAGTTTCGAAAGAAGAATTTTCGCTTTATGTGGTCGCTAAATGTCTCATTAACCTTTACTGGCGCGGAGTAATTCTGTTTATAAACTGACGTAATAATGTACTGACACCGCAATTTATAAACGAATTTATTAGAAAATATGAATTTGCTTATTTTCATGTACATTATAATAGGAAAATTTTAGTTATATATTCTTGGAGCCGTTTGTCAGTTTTGGAATTAAAATTAGGTGTCTATTTTAAAGGCACCGCGTCGGTAAGGGTTAAATAAAGTATGAAGTACTATTCTTTATTTCTGGTGTGAACACTAAATTTCTGAATAAATATGGTGGCCAAACTGGCAACATAAAAGCGGTAATCAGCCCTAGGCTCTAATCTCGTGGTGGCCAAATGTGGCACGCTAGATACCACTGAAAATTTATATTAATCATTGCCCTTTCTAATCAAGAATCTCTGCGATTAATGAAGTTGGCTATTTTATTAAAAAATTTGTGGCGCGGGCCACAGTTTGCCACCTTTGCTCAAATGAAAGGTTTAATTAAAAATTGAGCCATGAATTTTGCGATTTTTTTATAAATAGAAAGATTATGCCGTTAAATGTCCTATTACAATTTTAAAGCCAGTAAGAAGGAATTGTATTGCTATAATTTACATAATAAAATCGAAAGGAATTTTTATGTAAGTTTTCCATCATTATGTACACATGTCGATAATAAATGAACACCATATTTTACTAATATATTGAATGAAAAACTTAAAAATCATATATTTTTATTTTGTCTAATTTGCATTTAAAAACTACAGCAGAAATAAAATAATTACGTAAAACGCATAATGATTTATTTGCCTTGGCGCTTTAAAATTAAAGTCAATAAACCTTTTTTTTAAAAAAAGCACCCTTGCCTTAAGCGTAAACTGTATTTATTAATTCGATCTGAGGAAGATATTTTGTTTAGAACAAAGGCATTTTTTATATTTTACAGAAGAGTGTCAAGCATGTTGACTTTTGTGATTAGATCATTATAGATATATTTTTCCTCATAAATATGTATAATTTCTTTATGCAGTATAAAAAAGAAATATTTATAGATAAAAAAAAAAAAATTAACTTATATTTTTTGAGTTTTTTATGTAACGAAAAAATTATGTATAAAAAAATTAACGAATATATATTTAATTAAATCTCAAAATGTTTAGTCAATCGTGCAAAAGTAAAATTAAAAAAAATATTTAAATTTTGTAAATTTATGAAAATATGTAATTATAATAAATTGTTATTTTAAAAAGTTTTTTTTTTCTTTGCAAATTTTTAATACTTTTTTGCTTATTTTTAATCAATACGTCTACGAAAGATTGATTATTTATACGAAGTTTATTTTAATATTACGGTGGCTGAGACAAAAAGAGATGTAGGACATTTTGCAAAAAAAAGTAAAAATTTTTGTTGGAATCCCACGTCTTTCATTTTTGTAAGTACTAATCACTGGTCATTCTAAGATTAAATTAAGAGACTATTACCATTTGGATGAAGTGGCAATAAAGTTCGTTTAGATGTGAGTTTCGGATAAACCCTGCAACATGTATTAATCATTCCTCAAATAAATAAAATATTTCATTATTCATGTTTTTTTTAGAAAAACCCAAAGCATTAAAGGAATAAAAAGAGAATAAAATTAAAGTCACTTCCATGACATTTTTATTTTATAAGAGATCATACCTTTCAACCCACTGCTTTTACAACAATATCCAAATGTTTATTCATGCTCATTTGCTGCTGAAAATCAATCTTTTTATCAAGTTAACCAAAGAAATTCTCAGCCCCTTTCGAATGTACTCTATAAATTGTGTTACTGCTGTTTTAATGTATATAGCAGAGAAGAAAATAATTTTTTATCATATTTTCTATCTCACAAACTTTACAAAGTCCAATATATTTTGGTGCTTATGATAAATGATAAAGAAATTAATCGAAAACAACATCAGAAACACATATTGCGTTAACCCTTTCCGGTACGGGCAATTTTTGTTGTAAAAAGATGAAATGATTGACTGACACCGGAATTTTAAAACGACTTTTTTAGAAATTAAAAACGTGTTACTTTTAATGTTCATTGTAAACGCAAAATTTTACTAAAATATTCTTGGTGCCGATCGCAAGTTTGGAATTAAAATTAGGTATCTCCACCCGGGCACAGTGTGCCGGAAAGGGTTAAACGATAAACCTTTGCGGTTTAAGAACTACTCAGGAACAGACTTCTCTTACACGAATTTATTCAGTTGACATCACTTATTTTTCAAAAACATTTTTACTTGCTCTTTGAGAACATTTTATTAAAAAGTGTTCTTTTAGAATACACTGCTGCGAATGGAATATATAAAAAATCCCTGCCGGCCCGGCCTACAGGCAGAGGTAGATTTCGAAGTTAAGTATACTAATTTCACCAACAAAATCTAAATCATTATTAGATATA
The DNA here is from genome assembly GCA_963932465.1 of Maratus speciosus. NCBI lineage: Eukaryota > Metazoa > Arthropoda > Arachnida > Araneae > Salticidae > Maratus > Maratus speciosus. The sequence goes on from OZ010794.1 coordinate 241,501,449, forward strand.
AATCCACTTTAACAGTTTTATCTGTCTGCTTTTGACGAGTTTATATTTCTTTTTTTATAAAATAGCTGGTTTTATCAGAATCATGTTAAGGCGATATTAAAAAGTATTTTTCCATACTCAACAACTCGAAATTTTCCGGCACATTTTCAGATTAATTTTTAATAAAAAAAAAAATATGAAACATGCTGACGTGATTTTTGAAAAGATTTATAAGCGACCTGTGTTTTTATTTTTCTTTCAATTAATTAAAACTTGATTAATAAACCATTATTTTCTCAGTAGGGCAATATTTTTCGTTTCTAACACAATCGCTTCGGGAAATTCTGTTCAAAATGCCCACTTTGACATCATTTTTTGAAATACATTCTGCCTCTATCAAAAAATCGATCATTACTGTACATTATATAGTTTCTGAATAAGAGAATCTAGCAATTGGATGCGTTTGAGAGCAAAAATGAATTTAAAAATGAGTAAGATAATAGACAGTTTGGATTTGAATGCACCCTTAATAAGATGATTTTTTTCTTCAACCGCTATGTATTTTTAATTTGTTTTTGCTTTAAGAATTGGCCCTATCAAAAACTTGTCTGTATAAATGTTGACGACAATATTAAGAAGATATATGATAAATTCATGGAGATTTTATATCTTGTGAATTGACGGAGTTATGAAAAATTTTCTTCTTCAACCTTCTTTTTTTTTTCGTTTTTTTTTTCGGTACGAATTGGTCCTATCAAAAACTTGTGAATATAAAAGTTGTGGATAATATTAAGGAGATGTATAATAAAATTATTGGATTTGATATCTTGAGAATTGATGAAGTAAGGAATTTTTTTCTCCCAAAAACCCTATTTTTTGCACCCCTTGAGCCTATTTTAAATTTTATCAAAAATCTGTGATGCATGAATTTTTGGCGCTATTTTTAGAAGTACTAAAAACTTTAAACTGATTTGATATGTACAAAAATTAAGAAGTTATGGGGTTTTTTCGGTTTTCACAAAACCCCTCCCTATTTCCATCCCCTTTGTCCGCTTTTGCCCATTAAAGAACTTGACCAAGATTTTATGTCCCTTGATTTTATGTATCAGTTTGGAAGAGATTTGTGCAGAATTGCGGAAGTTATCGTGTCCAGAAGAAAGTGATAACACAATTGCTTCGGGAAATTCCGTTCAAAATGCCCACTTTGACATAATTTTTTGAAATATATTCTGCCTCTATCAAAAAATCGATCATTGAGGTACATTATATAGTTTCTGAATAAGCGAATCTACCAAATAAATGCATTTGAGAGCAAAAATGAATTTAAAAATGAATCAGAAAATAAGCAGTTTGTATTTGAGTGCATCCTTAATGCAATGATTTTTCCAACACAATCCGCTTCGGGAAATTCGGTTCAAAATGCCCATTTTAACAGCATTTTTTTAAATATATTCTGCCTCTATCAAAAAATCGATCATTACGGTACATTATATAGTTTCTGAGTAAGAAAACGTACCAATTGGAAGCCTTTGAGAGCAAAAATGAATTGTAAAATGAGTAAGAAAATACGCAGTTTGGATTTGAATACACCCTTACTTAGATGATTTTTTTCTTCAACCGCTATGTATTTTTAATTTGTTTTTGCTGTAAGAATTGGTCCTATCCAAAACTTGTCTATATAGATGTTGTAGACAATATTAAGAAGATATATGATAAATTCATGGGGATTTTATATCTTTTGAATTGACGGAGTTATGGATTTTTTACTTCTTCAAACCCCTTTTTGTTTTCGTATTTAATTTTTTTTGCGGTACGAATTGATCCTATCAAAAACTTGTGAATATAAAAGTTGTAGATAATATTAAAGAGATTTATAATAAAATTAATTGGAATTGATATCTTGAGAATTGACGAAGTTATGAAATTTTTTTCTCCCAAAAACCCTATTTTTAGCGCCCCTTGAGCCCATTTTTAACTTTATCAAAAATCTGTGATACATAAAATTTTGGCCCTATTTTTAGAAGTAATAAAAACTTTAAACTGATTTGATATGTACAAAAATTAAGACGTTATGGGGGGTTTTCGGTTTTCACAAAACCCTTCCCTATTTCCATCCCCTTGATCTGATTTTGCCCATTAACGAACTTGACCGAGATTTTATGCCCTTTGATTTTATGTATCAGTTTGGAAGAGATTGGTGCAGAATTACAAAAGTTATCGTGTCCAGAAGAAAGTGATATATATATATATATATATATATATATAAAGTTTTTTACTGAGGGTGGTTTTGGGTTCTAGGAGTCATGATCGGTGTAGATCTGCAAAACTTTTTCAGAAATTCCAACATAGGAACGATCCCAATAGGTAGTATTTCATACGAAATCTACCTAATAGAATCATGTATATAATGCTTGGGCGGATATTTGCCCACACTCAACCACAAAAGATTGAAGTTTTTTAACAGTAATTAATATTGCACTCAAAGACATTATTAACACTAACGTCACCAGTATTTTTGCACTCGAGTTTTTCGAATAGAAACAATATGTTAAAAAATATGTACATTTCTATATTGAAATACTGATGAATGTTTCTTCTTTTGGTCATTGGCTCCTTTTTGCGCGAACGTTGGAAATTATTCAATTTTTTCTATGATTGTCTAATTTGCGCTAAATATTTTTCGGTATGCCTATCGTGACACTAAATAAGAAGTTAATTAGATATATCATTATGATGTCACCTCAGAATCTGTATTCTTAAGTTAAATAGCTCGCACTTATCGAACGGAAAATATTTAGCACTTACTATGATCTGAAATCAGGAGATTCTGATATTGTTCGACTTGCACTTGAAAATATATTTGGTCAAAAGTTTCAAAAGAAGAATTTCCATTTTTTATCAACTTGCACGCCTCAGATTTTTATTAAAATAAACATGTATATGCAAGATCTTTGTGCACTTTTTTTAACACTAGAATGGCGGGAAATTTTACTCAAGTTTTATAAAAAATATTTCACATCATAATTTTTACTTAAAACTATTTAACTTATTTATTTAAGTTATTATTCTGCAGGATATATTAATGTTAAATTATAAAATGGTTTCTTGTTCGAATCGACATGTATTCGTTTGGCAGGGGTCAAAATGACACCTCGCCGCCGTTCTAGTGTTAAAAGATAAGACGTACGCATTATGTCATATAACTGCAAATTATACGAATTTTTGTTACCGGATTTAACAAATAATATTTTACGCTTTGTTTAATCTAAGATTACTGCGACTAAGTATTTTTTTAAATTCCTAAATATTGATGTCCGAACATGGAATAAGTTGTCAGCTATGTCTACAATAACTACGCATGGTTACCAAGTGGTTAACTAAAAATTTTCAAATAAAAGAATTCTAGCTAATTAATCCTTTTGTGTTAACTATCAGGTGAATAGACTGCAGTTTATTAATTTTTAATATTGACATAGTATTTTTCATTTATTTAAATACTTTTAAATAAAATTGTTTTAATTAATTACATCACAGGAAAGAATATCAAAGTAAAAGTATGAAAGTTTGTATTTTTAATATAAACGCTGAGGAACTAAATGGAAGCTAGAGATAATGTATTAATAGTTATATATATCTTTTGAATTAATACAACGATTAACCGGTTAATTGTTTTGCACGCGCGGCGCTCGGACAAAAAGAGTTTGTTTGCTTCGTTACTAAAAGATTTAGGACATTGTTTAATTTTAACTGTAACCTTTGGTTTGTTAATTAACAGCGCTAGACAGTTCCAGAATTTAAGGGGTCTCCTAGTAGAAATCCACTTACACCCAGTCAAAGGTTTGAGGTATATCAAGCATGAATACATACGGAGGGTTGTCAGTTTGGCCTCCCTTTTTATTCAGAAATTTTACATGTTCATGCCAGAAATAAAATTAGTATTTTATGCTTTATTTAATAAGAGACTTTTAGTGATCAGAAAAAGAAAAAGTTCTTCTTTCAAAATTTCTTGAAGGTATTTGGATGTTTGGATGTACAGTCGTGGAAAAAAAAAGTAAACACCCCCTACTAACTCCTCAACAAATTATCGCAGAAGAAAGTTGCTGGTACCAAACGATTCGAAATACCGTCTACTTTTAAATGATGTATATAAAATTTGCTTAGGGAGCCATCTACATAATAAAACGAACCATAACTTTGTTTTTTTTTTCAATAGCAGTACACAATTCTGACAGCATAAATGAACTCTACACCTTCCAATTAGTCTAAAAACAAACTTTTATGCAATTCGTACCATAAGTTTCTGAGAAATTAATTATTTTAAAACGAGCTTATTTTAACCCCTTGGGGACGAGCGACACGTATACGTGCCGGAAATAGGCATAAGGATCCTCGTTTATCCTCACCAGTAAAATTTTACTGTAAAATTTGCCTTATTTAATCCGAGCATTTTCCCGATTTGAATAGGCACAAACTTCTGTTTTTTAAAACCGGTAGAAAAGTAATAAACATTTCGTAAAAGGCTCCCGTCGCGAAGGGGTTAAGGGCTGTATCCAAATTGAAGTTCGGTACTCGATTGTTAACCTAGAGAGAGAGCTCCCATCTTCATCAAGGAAACTTAACCCTTTGAGGGGCAAAGTACTTCTGTTGCTAAAATGTTAATATGGTTGAATGACACCGGGATTTATGAACAATTTTATATGAAAATAAGTAAAAGCTTTTCTTCGTGCATATTGTAGAATGAGAAATTTAAATCCCAAATTCTGGTGCTAATGTGCCATTTGGGAGATAAAATTAAATGGTATATATAATATACCGGCGCCCTTCAAGGAGTTAAGCAGTCAATTAAGCCTGTAGATTGCAGGATAGCATAAGAAATTTCAAAATATTTAGTCTCTTCTATTATAGACGGCCCCTGAAACCATCATTTTGCCGTCTTTTAAGCATAATTTGAAAACTACTTTGAAGAAAAATGTGAAATTTTGGATTTCCATAAAGCAGGACTTAATAAATCTGAATCCATCAAAAACTTGTAGTTTGCAATTCATAATTTTTTCGAATATTAATTTCGTAATTCATAATTCATATCAAAAAATTATAAAAATTGCAACTTCAACGTATTTATGTTTGGGTATATTAGTATTATTGCTAAACAAAAAATTGGGGCATTAGGATCATAGTTTCAGAAGTTATAAATAAAAATATGAAAATGTAATTTAACATTAGAAGCACTCAATTTTGAATGTTTATTATTCAAAAACTTATCATTCAAATGACTTGAAAGTTGGTGTCTAGGCATAGTTTGAACTAAAGATTTGAAATCTCTCATTAAAATTTGATATTGCCATAGAAAAAAATGAAGTTTGGATTCGTTTTAATATGCAGATGGCCCCTTAACTCCTTGGGGACGAGCGACACGTATACGTGCCGCATGAAGCGCTCAGAATTCTTGTTTTTCATCACCAGTAAAATTTGCTTTATTTAATCAGCGCATTTTCTCGATTCAAGAAGATAAAAATTTCTGTTTTTAAAAAAAGGTGACAAAAGATTAAAAATTTGTTAAAAGTCTCCCGTCTCGAAGAGGTTAAGCAAATTTTATATTCGTCATTTAAAAGTAGACTTCATTTTTAATCGTTCAGTACCATTAATTTTTGTGTACCATAATTTGTTGAGGAGTTAGTAGGGGTTGTTTACTTTTTTTTTTCCACGACTGTACGTACGAAAAAAACGTTTTACTACAGAGAAAAAGCTGCAATTGAGAGGAAAAGTAAAACAGCGAAAGGCAATGGAAATATAATTAGACGAGACCCTAAGGTCCCGTCCATTTTTTAATTGTATAAAGATAAACATTTTAGTAAAAATACGGGGGTGTCATGTCCTATTTTTAATTTAATGTGTCAAAAAAATTTAAGGTGTTAAAAACATGCTTTTTTACGGCAAAATCGATTAAAAAATAATTGTGTAAAAAACATCCAATTATGTAATATTATATAAAATAAAATAAATTACAGTGCATTCTCCTTATTTGGAAACGGCCGCAAAATCATTTATCTCAAAACACTATGTTATTATTCTAGAAAATGCAACTTAATTAACTATATTCCAAGAATCAGATTAGCAGTTTACAGGACTAATGCAGAACATTGATGTTAAAACTTTAAATTTTTTACGAAAATAATTTTTATTATGCTCCAAATATAAATTTCGCAGCATCTATTCCATCTTATATTCTAGAACAAAATTTGTAAAATCTATATTTTATTCTTCCATAACTCTCATTATGTTTAGAGAAGCTTATCATATGTCGCATATTTTTTTAAGTTTATGCCTTATAAAAAATAATGTCGCATGTATTCATTATTATGAAGATAATATGATCTTAGTACTTTATCTTAATTACTAAGATTAACTCGGTTATCATTAATAAGGTAATAAATGTTCCAAGTTTTTTACACTGTTTCTCTTCAAATGCTTTTAATTAGCACTAAGTGGCTTCCTAGATCACAGTTGTTATAACAGTGACACTCGTGGACAAGCTACTTGCATAGATTATCATTACTTAGAGCAATTAATCTGAGAGCCGATAGTGCAAAATAAATTATAACTGCTTACCGGAAATTTATAATTAGAGATAATAAAATATATTCGGTACAATTCAAATTCTAATTGAAAATGTGTTTTGCAACAACCATATCGCTTTCTAAACGGAAGTTTTTTCATGTATTAATTCAGTTACTTCAATAATTGTTTAACCCCTTAATTGTCGCTCCCGTCATATTCACGGGTTGTGTCTTTTACTCAGATTGTTTCATTCCCACCAGTTAAATAAAACTGTGAAATTGGTTACATTTTAGTATCGTTTTACCAGTCATTAAATAAGGTGAATATTTCTTTTTCATAAAAGTGGTGCAAATAAGCAATTTAAATTTTTAAACCGTAATTTAACTCGAGCGTTAAGGGGTTAAGAAATGTGATGCAAAAGCATTTATAATTAATCATTTGATCAAATAGGCAATTGTTTTTTTTCTTGTATATTAGGTGTTTTATTGTAGTGAAAATTTTCCTTAAGTTGCAGTTACTATTGAGCACTTAAGGCAGCAGATAGGATGGTAAACACATATAACTAAATATGAAATAATCTGATGTTCTATGTGTTTTTCCATGGGTTTTTGTAGTGTGAATCACATAGCTGATAACTGCTATGCTTGGTACCCACCGTTATTTTCGAAAAGGTTGCTTGAACTTATTCAATTAACGAGGTATCTCCGGTAAAATAAGTCACTTATTTCTGTTCTAAACTACTAGTAGCCGAAAATCGTAGCATGTGACTTACATTAGAAGTACTCATGGAATTACCCTATCAGCAGTTCGGAAAATGGGTTTTGCTGGTTAATGATATCCTGGGAGTAATTTCGCAAAAAATATATGTTCGCCCTGAATGGAGTTAACCCTCCAGCCGCGTTCGACTTTTACATTTTCAACCCCTTGAGAGGCGGTGGGATATATTTTATCCCACCTGCGATTAATGAATATTTGCACCAGAAAAATTTTAGGAAAGATTTACTTTTCTAACTTTGGTGGAAAAAAGGTCTAATATTGCCTTTTCTTTATTTTGAAATAAAATTTATCTAAATTTCCGGGGGGGATTCAGCATTACACAAACGCAATTGCTTGGCCCTCAAGGGATAAAAATTAAGATTGTTTGATTCCCACTACTCTTTTGAAATGAAATAGTCACTGTATTTAATTACAGATTAAATAATGCGGGAAAAATCCGACATTTACGCTTTTTAAAAAGTGGCGGAAATCAAGCTATCTGAATTTTTTTTAAAGTAGCCCACTGGAACGCGAAAATAGAGTAGAGTTTCCCGCGCCTGGAGGTTAATAATTTACAGAATTAAAATATAGATTCAAGGTAAAACACCTTTCATTTACAAGATGAAATCGGGCCTTTCTCATCACTTCATCTGAGATATATAACAGCTATTTGCAGCATGATTCTATATTTTCATCGCTACCAAAACCATGGAGTTTTGAATAAAGAGGAATTGACATATCCTCAAAATAGTTCCATTTCAACTGGAACCTCTTTCGCAGTAGTTCATTAACGCAGTTGCAAGCGTCCACTTGTAAATTTAAGTAGAAAATGTCTTCTTATTTAAACGCCTTTTATAATGCAGAATTTCAGTCATAACCAGGGGTCGCAGCATATAGGACAAAATGTATTGCTCTTACCAGTATCTTTTATCAATAATGTTCAAGAAACATTTTTATAAGGCATCCGATAGGCATATAGCATGAGGATTACTGATCAAATATACTGGTAAGAACAATAGAATTTGTCCTATATGCTGCGACCCCTGGTCATAACTGATGAGCTGAGTGGATGAACATGTTATGCTACATTTTCTAATTTTTTTATTTATTTATTTATTTATTTTTGGATGAAAGCGTTATGAGGTATCCTATCACATGGTGAAGCTAAAATAGTAAGATTCTATTTAGTCTTGAAGATTTAAGACATTATTCATTAATATTTAATATTTTAATATTTAATAATGTCAATAATATTAATAATTTTTAATATTTGAAAATTAAATATGAATAAGTTTTTCTGAGAGAGTTTAGTACCATACCTGTTAATATTTTAAACACATGGTAACAATCAGAAAATACATCATTAACATTTACAGCAAAAACTTTCACTTCAATTTTCTTCAAATTTAATTTTTGTTAGTTAACATGTTCTTCCACTTAGCTCTTCAATTCTGGCCATAATTATTTTTACTGATGGAAGTTTACGTTGACAGTAGTCAGGACATGCGTTTCCGCCATATTCTGACAGCCTCAGTGTTGCCGCATCTGACGGATTTTTTTATTTAGAAATATTCAATTGACACCAGAAAACTTTTAATAGCATATTTTTTTTTCATTTATTTATGGAATATCAACTATCTTATAAAGAACACTGAGGACTTATTTTGTCCTGTATGCGGACGACACGGCAATGTATGACTCTGCACAACACCCATTCACATTATACAAAATTCTCCAAAAACACATAGATAAATTCCTTAGCTGGTGTACCCTGTGGCATGTTAAGCTCAACGAGCGGAAAACAGCTGCTGTCTATTTCTCTAGAAAACTAACATTTCCCAATCGTATTACTATTAACAACACTACTATACTTTGGACTAATGACACTAAGTATCTTGGGGTTACCCTTTATAGAAGACTTACTTGGAAAAAACACTTTACTAATATTCGAGGCAAAGTTACTGGTATTTCCCAGGCCCTTTCTCCTCTTCTCAAAAGTAATACTCTTTCAACTCATAAGAAACTAATCTTGTATAATGCATGTATTAGATCAATTTTAACTTATGCTTTTCCGATCTGGGTATTCGCTTGCAAAAGTAATATGGAGAATCTTTACGGTGCTCATAACAAAAACCTACGCTATATTCGTAATGGTCACCATTTTCTTCGCAATACCACTATCCGCAGATATTTGAATACTACCTCCTTAAAAAACCGCATAAATAAACTTGCTAAAAAATTTTATAAATCTGTTTACAACCCTCCTAACAAATTATAGCGGAACTACCCGACTACGAGGTATCCGACCCCGCTAGTAGAAACCGCCCTAAATACTCGCTTTTGCTTAACGATGAAGACTGAGTTTCCCTCACCTTCTGCTCTATTTAACCTTTCTGTTTGTTCTGTCCTGTTTATAGTATTAAAAAAATTGTTTTTCTGCTATATTTTTATCATTCTACATTTTATTCTAATGTATGGTCTCTGAAAGAGTCTTTTTTTATGGGGCACCCCCCCCCCCCCCGGGTAGCTTTTTCGCCTTTTCCTTCTTTTTTTTTTTTTTCTTTTTTTTTTTTGGAACTAATGGAATTTTTTCTTTTTTATTCTAATTTTTTTCTTTTTCTTTTTTGTTTTTCTCTTTTTTTTAAACATGTTATACTAGTACTTTTTTTATTTTTTGCTAATCTTTTATTTTTTCTTAAAAGTAATTTTAATTATTGGCTACCAGTCACGTCTAAACATTATTTTTTAAGGCTCCCTAATGCCCTTGCAGCACAATCATCTTTCCACTGGATGTAAAGTTGCAACGTAACTGGGTAATCCATTCAGCTGATCACGCTTTTCCATTTTTCCGTCTTATAAAGCAAAAATAACTATTAAAACTTACTGGTGAGTGTTCGGAATGCCTAGATAAACAATCAGTCAGATGCAGCAACACTGCACAACTTCTTGTAAGTGTTAATGAAACAGATTATAGAGCCCGGACCAAATTCCACTAGTAGAATTGAATAGGAAATTTTACCATATTTGTGAGATAAATGTGTATAAATAAGCCGCTAAAACAAGGTGAAATTTCCTAGTCAAAATTTACTAGTGGAAGCTTGTTTCAGCGGTAATCAAATACTGTTGATTCGATGTAAAGCATAAGCTTCCATCTTGTGAGAAACCCCTCAGTTACGTAACTCTTATCTGGTAGAACCAACACTATATGTTTCCTTTCCAACTCCATCAGCATAAAAAAATACAGAAAACGCTTAAATGGGTTGTTAGATATTCATTTGCGGTTAACATCGCATGAACCTGAAATAAGAAAACTGCGCATAAAAAATGTGACTACAACGGCATCGTTAAATAATTATTTGCTTGTTTTTGGACATCATTGTAAGTATCGACTCTTTCACAGAATCTAAAGTATGTTGCAACGGAAACCACTCGATTTATTCAACTTTGATAAAAAAGTATGCATAGTCAATTTTTTTATAACCCAGAATTCCTACTAGTTATCAGCAAAATGAATGATTTTACTATTCTAATGGACCATTCGGGCATGCGCCAAAGCATAGCTGAGAAATTAAGTTTTTCAATATTCAGTTTCTCTCTAAAATTTTGTATCGAAAAATACGTGTCTTATTTTCATTAGAAAAAATTAAAAAAAAAAAAAACCTTAAAAATATACAAGTTACTTTTCCCATAAAAATTTCTAAAGGTAATTGATTAAAATAATTATGAATGCTGACAGCTATGCTTTTTTTTCTTTTCTTTTACAATATTTCTGGTACAAATTTATTAAAAACGCGTGCAATGGTTTTAAACTACGTTTTGTAAATGCTTGCCCGAAGAATTTAGTCGAACAGTAAAATCATTCGTTCTGCGCTAGACTAGTTTTCATACTTTCATATCAGTATTTTTATGTAGAAAATATCGACTTATATAATATTAGACTTGCAAGCTCTGAATTTTCTTCTAAGAAAATACTGTTGTTTATATTATCTAAAGTCAAGGAAATTAACTGAATTGTAGGTACCCTGTAATATAATCCGTATAATTAGTAGTTCGAAATAGTGTATGTATGATAAATTTCAATGCATTCTAAATATACATGATCACATCGATGGACTCTGCACCCTAGATCTCTGATTAAAAAGGAATCGATATAGCCTCAAAATGATGAAGATTTAGCTGTAACTGGTTTTAAAGAGTCTGATTACCATCTGGGATAACTTCCTTTCATGAATTTGAATAGAAATTTTCTCTTTACGCCTTAATCATGCTAAAAAAAAATCTTAATTAAGGAGGGGAAATTATTATTTTTACTGGTTGAAGTTTGACCGGTGGTAGTCAGGCTTTACGGCTACGTTGTATTGTAACAACATAGACAATCCTCCGGTCAATATCAGTGAATTTTATTACTGCCGGGCAGAATTCCGCGAGTAAGTTTAAATAGAAATTTTTGCCTTATTCAAAATTTCTTATGAATACACAATTTTTGTAATAAATGGGTCAAAATTTGCTATTCGTTTTTACTGCTCGAAGTTTGCTCTGGCGTAATTCAGTCCCTGATACGATGTAAACGAACAACACCAACTTGAGACTAAACCTCACTTACGTCACTCGCAACCCCTAGACACAGCACTATCTGTCTCTTCCTTTTTATTCGTACTTTAAATTCTTTGCACAGTTGTTTAGGTATCTCTATCTCTTTCCATCCCATTTCATTGTAATTTACCTTTCAGTGAAGAGTACTTCACACCAGTAACATGTACTCTACACGCATGATACGGTCATGGAACAATTAATGAAGAGGAACGGACATATCATTAACCCCTTAATTCTCGCTCCCGTGATATTAACCCCTTAATTCTCGATCCCGTCATATTCTCGGGCTGTGTCTTTTACTCAGATTGTTTGATTCCCACCAGTTTTATAAAATAGTCAAATTGGCTATATTTTAGTATGGTTTTTCCTGTCATTCAATAAGGTGAATATTTCTTTTTTATGAAAGTGGTGCCAATAAGCAATTTGAATTTTTCAACCGTAATTTAATTCGAGCGTTAAGGGGTTAACGGGCTATAACTGACTGTGTGTTTTGTTCAGATTGTTTGATTCCCACCAGTTTTACAAAATAGTGTAATTGGCTTTATTATGGTATCATTTTGCTTGTTATTAAATAAGGTGAACATTTCTTTTTTAAAAAAATGGTGGCCATAAGGAATATGAATTTTTAAACCGCAATTTAATACGACAGCTAAGCTGTTAAAATAGTGAAGCTTCAATTGCAACCGCTTTCGCAGGGCTTAGTTACAGCCGCAGTAAACTCCCAGCAGTAACTAGAAATTGTCTCCTTATTTAAACATTTTATTAATGCAAAATTCCAGTCATAAATAATGGCAAAATGGCTTTACGTCGGCGGTAACCAAGCGCTGAGAATTGTCAAAGCGCCGCCATATTGTGAAAAAACCTAGACAAATTTCTTGTCAGTGTTAGTGAAAAAGATTGTAATATTTGGGCAAAGCGCCACAAGTTAAAACAGAAATTTTTAGCATGTTTGAGAGATAAATGTTCCATGAATAAGGCGCTTGGATACAGATATGTTATAGGGCTGCCAGTGTTTTTTTTATTATTATTATTCCATCTTGCGCCGCTTTTTGAAAACAAAAATCTTTCACATACACTTTAACAACAAGAAAAATATACTTCATTTTCCCCCCATAAATATAGCGATATGAATAGTATATAAAAATAGGCACCAGTGGCCAAACGCGTGAAGAGTCTCTCAGTCGTCAAATGTACCCAAAGTGTTCAATAAGACGAAATTTTCCATTCAAATTTACTAGTGGATGTTCATCCCGGTAGTAATCAGAAACTTGATCGGATTAAAAAAAAACAGCCGCCATCTTGTGTTAAACATTTCAGTTACTTATCTCCCAAGTGGCAGACAATCGATTACTTGTCTCCTTCTCTTTATTCCTAATTCCTTTCATTCGGAAGGCTTCATATTGATGTAAAAAGGACATTAACCCCTTGGGGACGAGCGACACGTATACGTGCCGGAAATAGGCCTAAGGATCCTCGTTTATTCTCACCAGTAAAAATTTACTGTAATATTTGCCTTATTTAATTCGAGCATTTTCGCGATTTGAATAGGCACAAACTTCTGTTTTTTAAAAGCGGTAGCAAAGTAATAAACATTTCGTAAAAGACTCCCGTCGCGAAGGGGTTAAAAGTTTGAACGTTTGAAAACTATGTTTACATAGTTAACACTAAAACGACCGGAAATTTTACTCAAGTGTTTAAAAAATATTTTACACCGGAATTTTTATTTAAATCTGTTTAACATTTTTATTTAACATATTTCTTCTTTGCGTCTTTTAACCCGTTAACGCTCGAATTAAATTACAGTTTTAAAATTCAAATTGCTTATTGGCACCACTTTTTAAAATGAGAAATATTGACCTTATTTAATGACAGGTAAAACGATACCAAAATATACCCAATTTCACTATTTTATAAAACTGGTGGGAATCAAACAATCTGAGTAGAAGACACAGCCTATGAATATGACGGGAGCGAGAATTAAGGGGTTAAACTTATTATAGAAATAAACTGCTAGTTCGAACCGAAATATATTCATATGGTAGGGGTCAAAATGAACCTTCACGGACTTTTTAGTGTTAAGATGAATGTAGAACCCTCTTCATGAATAGAAAATAAGACATAATGTAAACGCAATTACATATTTACATGTACTTCTGTAATACAACGAATAAAAGAAAAGCATCTGCTTTATTTTCCCACAAACAAAATATTAAATGCATATAAGGAATTACTGGATACAAATTATTAATTTGATTTAAAAAAGAAAATTAATTACAGTCCACTATTTTTTCGATAACAAATATCTCTGAAAGAAATAACTAGAAATTTCTTAAAAGGCTGTTAAACTGTTGAATAAAGCGTCTTTTTTATATAACATGCACATGCCGTTAAAGTAAAAAGCTAAAAGTTGCATGCCGTATATTACATTTTAAGCGATTATAAGTTTTCATTTATTTTTAATGTAAGTCAATTTATCACAAAACCCTATTCTACTGTTCTTTAAAATATGCGGCATACTAAAATTAGAAAGTTTTTGCATGTACCCAGGACATTTTATCATAAGTTTTTATATTTTTCGATTAAATAAATATTGCGATTTTATAGTTATCCGCGTACTTTTAAGCCACCTTAATCTCTTGGTAAAATTCATTTAAAGATTGATATTTTATGAGGGTATTTTAAGGTGTTTTTATAGAGAAAATGAGTGTAATTTAAAATTTATACTCATCGTCTTTCTATTCTGCAAACATTTATGTTTGAGTATATAATACATAAATCTTTTGGCTATCCATTTGTATTTTGTGAAATATTGCATATTCTACAATTAATCGTAGAAATCTACATTTTATATAAAATAACGTATTTTATAAATAGAATGCCTTATTAAAAATTACTGACTATTAAAATTACTATGATTAACATAATTTACAGAATTATTAGTTAAAAATTTATCAGCATTTTAACCCCTCAATTCTCGCCCGTGCCTTTCACGCTTTTCAGTTTTTTTAAACAGTTTTATTTTTGCATCATTTTATCTACCATTAAATAAAGTGAATATTTCAGCTTCAAGAAATTCGTGAAAATCAAACAATCTCAATTTTAATAAAAAAGAAATGTGCACAGTTAAACTGATGCCATTGAGCTTACAGGTTATTCATACTAAGTGTATATTATACTCTTATTTATGTTTATTATGCCTAAAATAGTACTCACGATTTTTGAGCAAAACTATAGATAAACAGGGAAGCGTCTTATTAGAATAAACAGGTATACCAGATTTGAAGCAAATCGGATAATTCTGCATTAAAAACACATTTATCTAAATTAAGGGTGGATTAGCCCCCGTTCCCATTTTTTTATACTTAACCAATGAATCCCCAAAACGAATAACGGAAGCCCCTTATTCGAATAAACAATTTACAAGATTTAAAGCAAATCGGATATTTCTATCAAGAGTTATCGCGTTAAGTGCATACATACGTACGTACATACTTACCTACATCCAGAAACTGCAGACATATTAGCTCTCAGTCTTTTATACCCTGTGAGTTAAAAATTAAAGTGCAGAGTTAAACTGATGGCATTGAACTCACAGGCTATGTGTATTATATTATATTTATGTCTACACTTATTGCCATACAAATTGGCCCACCAGAAATAATAGTTGGATCCTAACGGAACTCTGTGAGTGGGTATGTTTCTAGCAGGTATGCAAATGATTAACAACACAACGTGATTTCGCATTTCGTAATGCCACCAGAGGCCATTGAACTTTGATCTTTCTGGTGTATAAAAAGAGTATGCAGAAGCAATTTTGCCTGTACTCACTCTATTGCAGAGGGCAATTTTCTTCCTGAAGGATGCCGCTACCATAGCTGCCACCATCTTACGCTTTTTCAGACCACAAAAATTGTATAGTAAATTTTACCTTTTTAAATCGCCTTAATCAGCCGATTAAACAAGGCAAAAATTTCTATTAAATTTTTGTGGTCTGAAAAAGCGGAAGAGTTGGCAGCTATGCGCTACACCCCCATCGATGACAATCCGATCAGCTGTCAGAGTTAGAGAGAAGAATAAACATCGGCATGATGGAATCTGAGTTATCAGTCGGCGAGTAGCCAGCCTCCTAGACCTTTCTGACTCCAGAGTGTGGAGATGTTGGAACCAATGAATAAGAGAGTGGTCGCATACAAGTCGCCCAGCCTCAGGATGTCCTCACCAGTCCAATAGCAGGGAAGAATTTCACATCTTCCGTCACGCAGTTGTAGCGCCAACTTCATTCGTATCCACTATCCAAACACAGGTAGCACCTTTACTACAGGCACCTGTGTCTGTCTGTACGGTATTTTATCGCTGCGCCCATTACGCTTGCAACCAATGACACTCTGTTAACGTCGCCTGCGTTTGGAGTGCAGTCGCGTTCGATGGTATTAAACGCAACCGAAAAGGAATCAGGTTGTCTTCAGCGACGAATAAAGATTCAATATGAGTAGTGGTGATAACCATGTACGTGTGTGAAGGCCCAGTGGTGAACGCCATAATACTGGCCTTTGGCACACCTCTCTAACACTTGGTGGGATGGTGTGGGTCCCATTACATACGACACTCGGTAACCTCTAATGTTGATCGACGGCACATTGACAGCTAGCGGTACGTTCGGGACATCCTTCAGTCACATGTTTTGCCACCCATGTCAGTGTTTCCAGCAGGCTTTTTTCAACAGGATAATGCCGCCATATTACCACCTTACTTTGATCAGCCCGATCCCCAGGTCTGTCACGAATCGAGCATGTCTGGGATCACGAGTCGTGATTACAGGAACTGTGGAATGAGATGAAGCAGGGCACTATACGGAAAATTTATGCATCAATGCCCACGCGTATCGCATCCAGTAATCAAGCTAGAGGAGGCCAAACAGGATATTTAATCGCTATTCATTTGTAATTTTCTTCTAATGTAATAATCCTTTGGGTTTAATTTTGGAATTACTTACTGATATCAAAGTTGTACTCCAAGGTTCGCACACTCCTTGGAATTTCCAAGGACTCTGACACCACTATTAATGATAAGAAAATTTACATTTAATTTTTAAAACACAGAAGTCGCAATCCCCGCCTTTATTCACAAATTTTGCAATATTTTCCTGCTGTGAAATACTTTCAGAATACTGTTAAAATTTAGTGGTAAAACTGTGCGAACCCTGTACTCACATATAGATTTTTTTTTCCATTCAAACAACGCGTTCTTGGTGCGCCACTTTTTATGGCGCTGAGTGTATTACTATTCATAAAATAGAATTCACTCTTTGTGAGCAAAACGGTAAATAATCAGGGATGCGTCTCATCAGAATAAATTGGTATGCGAAATTGAGGCAAATCGGATAATTCTGCACGACAAACCCATTTATCTAAATTAAGGGGGTGGGGGGGTTAGCCCATCAACCCCGTTGTACTTAACCAACAAATGTTCCAATTCTAATCAGGGAAGCGCCTTATCAGAATAAACAGATATACCAAATTTGAAGCAAATCGGATAATTCTGCATGGAAAACCAATTTATTTAAATTAAGGAAGGGTTAGCCCATCCCCCCCCTTTATACTTAGCCAATGAACCGCCAAATATAATCTGGAAAGTGCCTTATCGGAATAAAACCGATATACCAAATTTGAAGCAAATCGGATAATACTGCATGAAAAATTCACTTATCAAAATTAGGTCGGGGGGGAGGGGGATTGACACACGTTCCTCCCATTTATACCTAACCAATGATCCTCCAAAACTAATCAGGGAAGTGACTTATCAGAACAAACCGGTATACCAAATTTGAAGCAAATCGGATAATTCTACATGAAAAACTTATTTATCGAAATTAATGGAGGATTTCTATCAAGATTTATCGCGTTATGTACATACATACGGACATACGTACCTATGTACATACAGAACCTGCAAGCACATTAGCTCTCAGGCTTTGATAGCCTGTGAGCTAAAACAGTAGCCTATACTTATCGAGCGCGACGATTAAGGTGTTAAAATTACAATTTAGAAGTTACATATTTCTTATATTAGGCCACATATATATGCTGCAAAGTAAATTTTGGGATTTGCTGGAATGTGCTCTTATATGGAGACATGTTGTAATCATTTTAAAAATAATGTCATCATGCATACCTGTAAACAATGTTATACAAACTTTTGTATAACATAATAAAATATTTATGAAATTTATAGTATTTATAAACGTCTAACAATACAAGAGACTACGTAGTATTCTGTAACCCCTTAACGCTCGAATTAAATTACGGTTAAAAAATTCAAATTACTTATTGGCACCACTTTTATGAAAAAGAAATATTCACGTTATTTAATGACAGGTAAAACGAGACTAAAATATAGTCAATTTCATTATTTTATAAAACTGGTGGGAATCAAACAATCTGAGTAAAAGACACAGCCCGAGAATATGACGGGAGCGAGAATTAAGGGGTTAAAAGATCATGACAACACACTGCTACGTAGTATGTAATTTTAAAACAAACACTTAAAATAAAATTTCGTTAAATTAAATATTTGAAGTACAATTATGTTTGAAGTAAAACATTTTCTCGTGGAACTTTTATTTAAACTGACAGGAAATTTATAAATATAATACTTTTTTCACATTTATTAACTTAATATTAAAGATCAGATCAAGGTTTGTTTTAAGTATTTTGAACTTGCCTTCAACATAAATAGGTAATTTTACTAAAATATTGAAAAGATCATTGTTCATCGCTCGCATTTCCGAGTACAAAATGCAGGGTACATCTAAAATGGTGATAGACTGATAAATTTTCAAAGAGACGAGCACTGATATTGATATTGGGTGTTGGTGTAGTTTTTGACGGCCAATTATCAATACGAGGGATATAGGCCCGAACGGGAGTGCTATCCGTGGGGTAATTCTAAGGGAGCAAACACTTATTTACGCAAGGAAATCCAACGTTCCAAGAAAACCACCGAAATCCTCGAACGATTAGGCAGACGAGCGCTATTGGGTTCGAAACCAGCACTTCCCTTCTTCCCGTTGGAGCAGAATCTCTCGGCCATAGGTGGGGCTATAAATATTGGAAAACATCACAAAGCGTCGAGCCATAGCTCACTGAATACTAGACCTGAATACCGAGAGAATCTGTCGGAGGTAGATTTTTTTAAACTTATGTATGGTTCCCTAAAATTACACACGAGTATTTTCTAAAAATTTCCTGTCACTTATGTAATCTCAGAAAAGTAAAGCTGATAAAACTTTTCGAAATTATTCGTATTCAATTTCAAGGGGCCGTAGAAAAACTGAAATGAAATCGCTTACGACGTCCGCAATTTTTGTGTCAGCGCTTAGGCTTAGTATTCAAGGGACGGTGGTCTAACACACCACGCGAAGAAAGCTCTAACTGTAGCAGCTATTGAAATGTATTGGGTGGATGTGTTCAATAATGTAACAGTGCTCTGTATGAATGTATAAAGATCAAGTTTTTTTAGAGAGGGGGAAAGAAATGCAACTGAAACCTATGCGATTTGGTGAAAGTATTGTAAAATGAAATCGTGATTAGAAAATTATGATATTGATTTAACACTAGAACGCCCGGAAGGAGTCGATCCGACTGCGACCATATGATTAAATGTCAACTGGAACCAGAAATTCTTCCATAAAATAAGTTAAATGTAAAACAAGCAGATTTATGTTAACCCCTTGAGGGGCAAGCAATTACGTTTGTGAAATGCTGAATTCCCACCGGAATCTTTGAAAAATTCTATTTCAAAATAAGTAAAAGCAATTTTACGGCTTTTTACCACCAAACTTAGAAAAGTAAAATTTAATAATTTTTTTCTGGTGTAAAACTTTATTCATCGTAGGTTTTATATAATATATATCGGTGCCCCTCAAGGGGTTAAATAAATCAATCAAAATAAAAATTCTGGTGTCAAATATTTTTATAAAACTTAAGTAAAATTACCTGACGTTCTAGTGTTAATTTCTTTATGAACGGAAAGAAAAATATTACACATGACCGTCAACAGCCAAAAAGTCTGACACCGTAAACCACGGTTGACAGATTGCCTTTTTTTAATCAGAAGTTGCTTATTCAAACAGAAAATTTCATAAGAAGAATTCGTTGTTTAGTTAATGGAGAAATTCCTTTCATTAAATAAGGTGAAATTTTTCTGTATGGAATTTTTGTAATGAATTTGGAATTTCTGAATTAATAAAAGACCAAGGGGTAATCCTAAATGAAACAAGCACGAAGGATGATGGCGCGCGATACGCGACTGTTTCTGAGTATAATATTAAGGGGTCTCAGGACACTTAAAATTGGAAAAAAATGTAACAAAAAACCATTTTCAACATTTAATCTCTTAAAATGTATGTGATTTTAAATCACATTTTTTATTGGGATGAAAGATATAAATATGTTCTTTTATTTCCTGTATTTAAACAATTCAAGATGCAGAATAATTACTTATTGGGGGCTCGAAAATGTCAGACATTTGCCGAGCAGAAAATTGGTATAACAGCTTACGCGCAGGATTATAAATATATATTGCATCTAGAATGAAAATTTTGATGTTTACTTATACTTCATATTGTCATAATTACCCTGAACATAAATAAATTAGTATTTAAAGCATTTTACATTTTTTATGCAAAACTGTATTTAGCTAATACAATTTTTTTTTTAAATTTCAACAGTATAATCACCCTTTTTTGGAAGAATAAAAAGGAAATTTTAGGTTTAGTTCATACGTGCTAACATGAAATATATGTTAGGATGTTAGCGTGCGATTCCTGACTGTTTCTGAGTAAAATATTAAGGGGTCGCAGTACTCTTAAAATTGGAAAAAATAGAACAAAGAACAATTTTCAATATTTGTTTTAAAATGTCCATGATTTTAAATCACAATTTTTATTGGGATGAAAGATATATATATATGTTCTTTTATTTCCTGTATTTAAAAAATTCAAGATGCAGAATTACTACTTATTGGGGCTCGAAAATGTCAGACATTTGCGGAGCAGAAAATTGGTATGACAGATTACGCGCAGGGTTAACAAATATATATTGCATCTAGAATGAAAATTTTGATGCCTACTTATACTTCAGATTGTAATAAATACCCTGAACCTAAATAAATTTGTATTTAAAGCATTTTTATATTTTTAATGCAAAGTTATATTTAGCTAATACAAAATTTTGAAATTTTCAACAGTATAATAACTTTTTTTTTTTTTTTTTTTTTTTTTTTTTTTTTAAGAATAAAAAGGAAATATTAGGTTCAGTTTATACGGACTAACATGGAATATATGTTTAGAAAATTTCATGAAAAAATATTGAGAAGTTTTTGAGGTATCCTGCGCGTTACGCCGAAAAACGTCATTTAGAGAGAAATGACTTCAAAGTTTCGGAAACGCTACTTCAGCTATAGAGCGGTATAATTCTAAAAGCCATAGCTTCTGTTCTCATGGGAATTTCAAGGAAACAATTATATCAAAATGTTCAGCAAATATAGGAGATTGACGTCTAAAAAAATAAAATTTCTAAAACATTGAAGCTTTAACAGTCCTGAGACCCCTTAAGGGGGCGGTGGAGCTTAAAATCCTTAAAAATATTTTTTTTTTATTTTTGTAAATTTCAACTTAAATATTATTCAAGGTACATTATATACATTATAACATGCATTTATTCAAAAAAAAGTTTAAGAAAAATTTTATTTTTGAGAAAAAAATGGAATTTTACGCGTCGTGTGAGAAATCTTCGAAACGCCCCACGCGTCTTCAATATCAATGAAAATCCCCAATATTTTTTTTTTTTTTATAAAAGTTTGGTTTATATATAGAAATAAAATAGAGCATCGAATTTTACATATTTGAATTTAAAGGTTAAAAAAAAAAAATTGAAAAAAATTGAAATTTTTTCGAAAAATTTTCAAAATTTCAAATTTTTTCAATTTTTTTATATGCATTATAGCATGCATTTTTCACAAAAAAAATTTTATTTTTGAGAAAAAAAATAGAATTTTACGCGTCTTAGAAATCGTCTTAGAAATCTTCGAAGTGCCCCCTGCGCGTTCCATATCAATGAAAATCCCCAATATTTTTTATAAAAGTTTGATTTATATATAGAAATAAAATAGAACATCGAATTTCACATATTTGAATTTAAAGGTTAAAAAAAAAAAAATTGAAAAATTTTGAAATTTTTTCGAAAAAATTTTGAAATTTTGAATTTTTTTTTTTTTACCTTTAAATTCAAATATATAAAATCCGATGCTCTATTTTATTTCTATATATAAACCAAACTTTTATAAAAAATATTGGGGATTTTCATTGATATTGAAGACGCATGGGGCGTTTCGAAGATTTCTAAGACGACGCGTAAAATTCCATTTTTTTCTCAAAAATAAATATTTTTTAAATTTTTTTGGGGGATAAATGCATGTTATAATGTATATAATGTACCCCTGAATAATATTTAAGTTGAAATTTACAAAAATAAAAAAAAAATATTTTTAAGGATTTTAAGCTCCACCGTCCCCTTAAAGAAACTAAAGTCATCCTTAACCCCTTCAGGGGCAAGGTAATTGTATTCATAAAATGTTGATTTAATTTTGTGACACCAGTATTTACATGATAATTTATTTGTAAACAAGTTAAATCATATTTTCGCGTACTTAACAAAGTTAAAGTTTTCATTATAAAATTCCGGTGTCAATGTGACAATTAGGGATTAAAATTATGTGATGCCTTGACGGCATCACCGCCCTTCAAGGGGTTAACTCCTTAAGGGCTACGATTAATGAAGATTTTTACCAGAAAATTTTTATTAAATTTTGCTTCTCTAACTTTGGTTAGAAAAGACGTACAAATCTTTTCCTTATTTTGCAATAAAAATTTTTCAAGATTCCGGTGTGAATTCGACATAACATGTATACATTTACTTGCCCCTGAAATGTTTATCTGAAACATGTTTTACACTTTTCAACCGAAAATTCCCATTTTAACCTACAGATTATTTTAGATAATTACTCACTGACTAATATAATTATTGAAAACAGTTTCCTCGTCAAAAAGTAGACTGCTGATTACACAGTTGCCAACTCTTCCGCTCTTATACCACAAAAATTTAATAGAAATTTTTGCCTTATTTTATCGGCAGATTGCGGCGATGTAAAAAGGTAAAATTTACTATAAAATATTTGTGGTACAAAAAAGCGTAAGATGTTGGCAGCTACGTGATTAATTGCTGGTTTAGTATTTTTTTTTTCAAAATAACTACTTACATTTATTTAAAATACTATAAAACATTAAAATTTCCAGGGTAAAATTTTCAAATTCAATTATTTTTATTAATTACCTTTCGTATATTTCTTACCTTTATAACACATTAAAAGATTTTTCACAAACATTGAAATAAATACTCTTGTGTATTTATTAATTAATTAGAAACATATATTTTATTCATTTATTAATATTTTCTCTCTTGTTACGTTTACGCATTCTCCACAAATGAAAACTAATGAAGACTTAATTAAATTATTTCTTGGATTAGAATTAAATGAAATTTTAAAAGATCATTTTTATCACCCAAATTGCATCTAGTATGTAATTGAATTAATGGGATAAATCTTTTGTTTTGTATGATAACATTTTAAATATTTTAATTAACTCATTTGGAAGAGTTCTAAATTACCACATTTGGGGGAAAATTTACGAAATTCCCTTAATGCACAGAATCTGTATAAATTCAGAATATGATGATAGGCATTTAAAATATATATATTAAATAATTAATTGTGAAATTTTCTTATTTTGTTTTTTGTTTTGTTTTTGCTTTTCTTTTTGTCACTTTGAACGAAACAAAAAACTGTCCAAAAGAGAAATATTTTCTTAATTGAAACCCCCATATTTATCAGTAAAACAAGTGTCATAATTTTGTAAATTTCAATAAACATCTGTTTGATATATTTAATTTTTCTATTTACTATTTTTTTGGTACATTTTAAGTGTGGCTTCGTGAATAATAGATAGAAATAGGATATTTAAAGGTGCGTCAATAAAAAAAAAAGAAGCAGTTTTTTTTTTTTTTTTTTTTTTTTTTTTACGCTGGTCATGTACTATTTTGTAATTCATTTTTGAAAAAAAAAAATCGCATGCGGGACAATGTAACTATTGTCCACAATATGACAGACTTTTTAACCCTTAAATGCGCGATTTTTTGTTTCGAAAAACTTTGTTACACAGGAAAAATCATGAAAAAAATCAGATATATATTTTTCATACAATATGTCAATATTTTCTCCTGTTGCACATCTGCAATATAAGTAAAAACTACTGTCGTGTGGATATTTTACGCTAAAATAATGCAAATTAGGAAATACTTTAATAAGTATGTCACCAAATACCCTTTTTTATATAATTATAGAGATGTGTTTATTTTACAAAACTTACCTTTTAACCCTTTAATTCCCATAATAGAATACGTTCTAGAAACTACGTAGTTCAGAGAATATGACTTCACACAGAAAGTTTCGATGGTTAATTTCGCTTTATTTAAATACGGGATGTCTGTTTTTGAATAAAAGCAAATATTGCTATTTTAATTTTCTGGTGTGGATTAGGTATATGGGAACATAAAAAATCTATTAAATTCGAAACGGTGTTGTTTGCATATATGCAAAGCTGCGCACTAAAGGGTTAAGATCGAGTCGTAATCTCAATTACTTGAATATTAATCTAAATTCATACCAGAAAATTTTGAATAGTAATTTTAAATTAATTTACTCGTCTCATTAACCCATTCACGCATGGGGGTACCATTCGTGCGATGCGTCAACTGTAAAGATTTCTTATCTGCTCGCGCATTACGTCACGTGGCGGACAGATTCGCCTCGCTTCGCTCGTTTCAATAGTATTCTGTATGCCGTTCTGTGATGGATTTTTTTTTTTTTTTTTTTTTTTCTGTGAATGATTTTAATTATTCTGTAATTTTAACAGACGTTTTGAAAAGAACCTAGTGAATGCTCTATATCAACATGTTTTAATAACTCTCGGACAACACGTATACAGATTTAAAAATACAGTACAAAGTCTCAAATTCGGACGTCGAAATCCGGAATTCTTCAAAAGCTGTGTCCGGACGTCGAAATCCGGAATTCTTCAAAAGCTGTCTTCAAAATTTTGTTAACTGACGATTATTATTCTGGAGAATCGCAACGAGAAATTAGAAAAACACTAAAATAGCAGAGGCCAAATTTACTATATTAGGCTGCAATTTTAAAGCCGAATTCCTTTTACGAACGTCAAACAATTTCTGCAGAACGCGAAAGTGTCTAAAAATTGCATAAAAGAATCGCGAGAAATTCCGAATAAACTTAAATGAAAGTGAAAAAAAAAAAAAAAAAAAAAAAAAAAAAAAAAAAGAGGACAGCATTTACTATATTGGACTAAAAGCTTAAAACCGGACTTCTTTCACAAATGCAGACAAATCGCCATAAAATGAAAAAACAGTTCAAAACTATCAGAGGACAAATTTTATTATATTTGGCTAAATGTTGGTAACCGAGTTCCCTTTACAAATCTTAAAACTCTAAAATTCGTATAAAAAACTCGCGAAAAATGCAAACTCCGAATAAACTTTATTGAAAAAATGGCAAGAAGATTTACTATACTGGGCAAAAAAATTAAGCCGGATTCCTTTTATTCATACGGAAAAATCGCCGCAAAATTAAATAAAAAACCCGTCAAAAATTGCATAAAAAATTTAAAATATTTCAATATTTAAATATTAGTCAAAACAGACCGTAGTTTATAAATACTGCGCACCAATGTCAAGTCCGTGACAAGTAGGATTTTCTGAAAATTCCCCACTCCTAATTTTAATGTTTTTGCTCTGGTCATTTATTAGAATTTGGGGGGTTCTTATACACTTAGTTGTTATTACTGCAGAATATTAGAGCTCTTATAGTTTTTTTTTTTTTTTTTTTTTTTTTTTTTTTTTTTTTTTTTTCTAGAAACTAATCCCTGTGTATATATATTGTTACAGATATTTGAATCATATTGATGTGCATTTGAAACTAATGAATTTAAAAATTGAATTTTGTTTATTAATGAGAATCAATGATTTTGCTATCTGATATAGTGTGTAAAAAGTATTAGTCACATATTGATTTATTGAAAGTATGATAATGGTTCTTACTTTTTTTGTCCTTTCTATTTTTTGAAAATGTTAATTCATTGTTAAATCTGTATATCTCCATAAATTTTCTTTCTATTGTTTCTTATTTGTATGGAAAAATGTTATATTCGATGTATTTTATAAGATAACATGGAAATTTTAGAACTGAAGTTGTTTTAAATTTTTCAGTTTTCGCTGAAATTTTGTATACATGAAATAACGATATTGCTATTTGTATATCATAATCTAAAAAATATGGACAGTACATATTTTTTTTCATAATAGAATTAGTTTAATTATACAGCAATATTTTTGTATTATTTTGATCCTGAATAAGCATAGTGACAGTCAAAATTTTTTGAAAACTTATATCTGGTAATCGGACAATGCATTATTGTTAAAAGTTTTGATGCGTGACTTTTAATTTATTCTGTTTGATAATTCTAGTCATTTTATTATTGCTGTGCCATCATATTCATATAATTCATTTTATTTTGCAATAGTTTAAAAGTTTTCATTTGTACTTTTACGCATTAAAAATTTAATTTTTTTCGCGAATTTGCTCAAGTATTTGAACGTAAACAAACGTATCGCGATATTATTTAACAATTATGTATTTTATATTTAATTAACTCCAATCAGAGTTTGAACAAATTATTCTAAGGAAAGTGATTTTGTTCAATTAACTTTCGAAGATCTGCTTTTTAAAAAATTATTTACTTCATATTCCGTTCTTTTACGCATCCATTTACTTTCTCACGGCTAGTCGATCTCCGATCTTGTCCGCCACATGACGTAACAGCCCTGCTCTGCTCTGATTGGCTATCCTTCAAATGGAACAACCTTATGTAAAAGAACCTTGCATTCACGCACGAATTGAATTGCGGTTAAAAAATTCAAATTGCTTATTGGCAGCACTTTTATGAAAAAGAAATATTCGCAGGTAAATCCATACTAAAATATAGCCAATTTCACTATTTTATAAAACTGATGGGAATCAAACAGTTTGAGTAAAAGACACAGCCCGAGAATATGACGGGAGCGAGAATTAAGGGGTTAATTATTAATTATTCATTGAAAGTCATTTTTATATTAGCATTTTTAGTAAGATTTCACTGCCTAATATATATAATTCTCAACAAATCATTAAATCCCTGTGTTAAAGTATGCAATATATCATAATATAAGTATTAAATAAAAATTTGAGTTCTTATGTTTAACAGATTTTGAAAAAAAGGAACATAAACATGAAAAATCCAAGTTTTCAGAAAAAGTCAATTAAATATTTAAATGGCCATAAAACTGTGAAGACTTAGAAAGAATGATTAATTTCAACACTTATTATATATATATGCATATATATATATATAAACATGTGTGACAAATCGTTGAAAAGATAAAAGTTTAAACTATTTAATGATATAAAAAAGTAAAAATCGATTTTTTAGTTGAATTTTGCTTTCCCGATCCCCTTAACACTTTGTTGAGCAATGGTTCATTTTTTGACCACTTAAATTAAATTACTAAATGACACATTGACACCGGAATTTCGTAACGAAAAGTTTTCTTTTGTATAGTGCGTGAAGAAAAGCTTTAACTTACTTTCAAATAAATTTGTTTGGAAATCCTGGTGTTATTCAATTATTTCAGATTTTACTAACAGAAGTACTTTGTCCCTGAATGTGTTAACACATCTTAAGTTTATTGAAACCACGTTGGTATATAAACAACCGAATCATTATGCACAACAGCGAAAACATGTTACATTCTTTGGTATGTAAAACATATGTATACTTAAAAATAATTAAAATTATTAAATACTTATAATAAATATATATATAATTACTAATACTTAAAAAATTTCACTATAATTGCGCAAGAGATAAATATAAAATGCACAAATACGATTGCATGAATGTTAAGAAAATCTAATAAAAATTTTCAAAAGTATTCCACATTTAAAAAGAGTGCTTTGAAATAAAAATTGTTAACTCAAGGGGGCTGGTCACTCAGCTTCGGAATTCTCCTCCGTAATGTTAAGTCTTTGGACTTTTGATGCATTCGTATATTTAAAATATCTTCTCGGGAAATTCATATTTTAACATCTTTTTTATTGTGTACTCTTTTTAACCTCTTAATTCTCGCTCCCGTCATATTCACGGGCTGTGTCATTTACTCAGATTGTTCGATTCCCACCAGTTTTATAAAATAGTGTAATTGGCTTTATTTTAGTATCGTTTTACCTGTCATTAAATAAGGCGAATATTTCTTTTTCAAAAAATTTGTGCCAATAAGCAATTTGAATTTTTAAACCGTAATTTAATTCGAGCGTTAAGGGGTTAAAGGATGTGTCTTTTTTTCTTACTTTTCAAAATATTTCTAAAATCTATGCTGTATTTAATATTTTATGTTAGTGAGATATGTTAGTAATTTATGTTAGTATATTATGTCAGTAATATTTTATGTTAGTGAGTTCACTGTTAGTGAGATTTTAACACCTCATATAAATTTAAGTACATACTTAGAAATATTTCTAGAACTAAGAAGAAAAGATACGTCTTTTAGGAAGTGTGCGCAAAAAATGGAAGTTAAAAATATTACTTTCCCAAGGAGATATTTTATACATACGAATGGTTGAAATGCCCATAGACTTTACATTGGGAATCTGAATAACCAGTCCCCTTAATGTTCCCTTTTTTTTTGCAATTTTGCAAAAAAATTGCAATAATCAATTTAAAGAAATCTCAATTCAGAAGTTTTCATAAAATCGAAATGAAATTTAAATTTTGTACATTTTTCTTATTAAATCATTTCAAAGGTTATAATTTTTGTATTTGTTTCAGGATAATTTTTTCTGTCAAATTCAGTGTTACTAGTTGTATACTTTTTTTAAAATTCAGAGTACTTGATTGACACAGCTATTTTAAATACTAAAATTCGCCTTATTCCATGACACTTTAAATAAGCCAAAAACCAGGGATGTTTTGCCTTTTCAGAAAAGTGGTGCCAATCAAGAAATCAGAATTTTAAAAAAGTAGCCCACTGGCAACACTGATCAAATTAACCCTTTGAGGTGAAAGCAGTTGTGTTTCTGTAAAGTTGAATTTCCACCGAAAGTTTAGAAAAAAAAAATATTTAAACATAATATTTAAAGAAATTAATGTTTTAGCTTTTATTCATCAAAGACATAAAAGTAAAACTTTCGTAAAAGTTTCTTGTGCAAATTTTAATTGAAATTAAGTGAGATATAATATATCCCGCCGCCCCTCAAGGGATTGGTCATTTTGCATGATTTATTAAATTCACATATGACACATGTTCAAAACCAGTTTTTTGTCAAATTTGATGTTTTTTAACGTCGAGTTTTAAATGTATTAGGTAAAAGATTAAATACATTTAGAAAAATATAATTATCTAGATTTAATAAAGTCTGTACGTTCCTTGGAATTTCCAAGTCTCTGAAATCACTTTATACATATTAGAACCTTATCTATCAATTTATAAGGTTTAATAGCAATAGGGTAATCATAAGGGTGGATCAAAGGAAAATAAAACAGTGATGTTATTAGGTTTATTTCTGTATGAATATGGTCAAAATTTGAGCAGAGGCAGCGCGGGAAGTATGAAAGCCAAGTCATACTTTGGAAGTGGACTTGCCCTAGCATAACTGCCAACTTTTTTTTTTTTTTTTTTTTTTTTTTTTTTTTTTTTTTTTTTGTTACCATTAAAATTTAACACACATTTTTGTCTTATTTAACCGTGAGATTTAGCCAATTAAATAAGATAATATTTTCTATAAAATTTTAGTGGTACAAAGAAAGCTTAAAAGTTGGCACCTATGCCCTAGATCAGGATCGGCGAACCTTTTTGGGTGCGAGTGCCAAAATTTCACAAACAATATCTATCAACAATGTAATGTGCCAAACTTTGACATAAAATAATTTTGCAGTGGGCGATGTTTATACAAAACGCTAGGTAAAAAGTCAGTTGCTTTCATGAATTAATTATTAATAATTAAAAAATATTAAAAATTAAATTGCGATTTTTCTGTATTTAAGAATATGCTACTAAACTAACGAAATTTTAATTCGTAAATATAATTTATTTATATAGTACGTACTGTAACAAGGAAATAAAGATAAAAAATTTTATTTCAGTTATTTTTCACTTTATTATTAATGCAACATCTGGTTCTAATTATCCAAGTTCCATTAAACAATGTATCAATAACTTTATGAGATTTTTGCTGATGTTTGATGGAGATTTCTTTATAACTGATTCATATTTTGGTAGTTTTATAAATATGCATAGATCCATTTTCCATATTATAGCAGGGACTACCTAACAAAATTAGTCTGAAAAATACAGCTTTATAAATTCGTATAGAAAGGCAAAATACATGTTAAAAACGCTGCATAACATAAAAGAAAAAGAAAATTCTTTTGATGTGTTAATCATGCAAAAATGGTTGCATTTTTAGTGATAGTTTGTGGAACAAAATATTATTGATTATAATAGAAAAAAAGAATATGTTATCTGTATAATGATTATAAAATTTATTTTTTCGCGTGCCAGAGAAATTGTCTTGCGTGCCAACTCTGGCACGCGTGCCATAGGTTCGCCAACCCTGCCCTAGATAGTAGAACAGAAGCACGTGATACGCGCTGGCGGTTGACCAGCAATTTCGTGCGGCAATAAATCGGTTGTTGTCTTTATTAATCCTATTCTGTGGAATGTTTAGGATTAAATATGCGCACCGCAGTATTATTCATTATTTATTGCCAGAAGGAGTTGGACTTCGCGAACTTCATTAGCGAATGAATACAGCTTACGGATAACATTTACTGTCATTGACTCGTGTGCAAGACGGACAGAAGCACTGCCACGAGAGAATCGGATGAAGTTTCGTTGGACATTGTTGGAATATCCACCAATGTCCCAGATATAACCCAGATTTTTCCCCATGTGACTTTCTCATCTTTGGTCTCTGAAAAAAGCATTTAAGGATCGCCATTTTTACTTGGAAAGTGAAATCATGAAGAATATTCGAAACTGGTTCCGATTTAAGGCACATAACATCTCAGAGCAAGGTATTTACCACATGGTGAAACAGTGGGACAAGTGTTTGTGTAGCTTTGAAGATTATTATAGTCATTTCCTTCTGTGGCTTCTGTTCTGTTTTCATCTGATCAATCCTAATATATTAAAGATATCTATTTAATATTTAAATCCCAGAATTAGTAATCATCTTGTTATATCAGGATAATTTGCAATAACTTTCTGTGATTATGTGGTGAAAAATTCTATTTCAAATTTGTGGTAAAAATGTACGCACCCTGGATGAATTAATTTAATGTTTTGTTTGTTATTTTGATAGCAACATAATCAAAAGTTATTCATCTTCAACTATTTCTAATTAAATTTCTTTACCAAGTAGCTTCCTTTTATATCTCCAATAGTACTAAATCATTTTACTTGAAAGTGTGCCAGAAAATATGTGAATTCTATTGAATCCTTGTCTCAACATCATATAAAAGAGATACAAGAAAAAGAGCTAATTACATTGATTAATTTTCTATTATTAGGATGTCTGGAATAAGAAATTAATTTTCTGGGCATTACAAAGAATTTTTAACAAGAAATAAAGACCCAAGGGAATTTCACTGATGTTTCAAAAACCTGTTGTCATATTAAATAAGCAGCTTAATGTTAGAAAATAAGCATTTACATGTAACTTTTCACAGTTTAAAGCATTGATAGAGGCAAATTTATGAAGCTAAGCGGCGAGAAATCTTAAATATGCTTCTCATTGAGACATTTTAAAGAACAATTTTATCAAAAGTGGTATTACAGATTATTTTTTCCACGCCAAATTCGGAAAGAAATATTTTATTTTATAATTTAATATTTTGAAAGGTATTAGCCCCTTAACGGTCGCATTAAATTACTGGTTAAAAATATATATTCACCTTATTTAATGACAGGTAAAATGATAACATAATAAAGCCAATTACCTTATTTTATAAAACTGGTGGGAATCAAACAATCTGAATAAAAGACACATCCTGTGAATATCACTGGAGCGTGAATTAAGGGGCTAAATTTGTATATACCATAGAAGGCTGCCACTGGCGGCAATTGTTATATTCTATTCGTACTGCTATTTCCAATAAGTAAATTTTGACTTACATTTCCCTTCAAAATGCCGTTAATATGTATGTCAACATTTTTGTTACGAAAAAGTTGGATGAACACAATAAAAATCTTTACCTTTCACACTCAAAAGGGCTGTTCTGTAGTAAATAAGTTTCAGTAATTAAATTTAAGGACGCATGTAGTAATACAATGCTTAAAATTACTTCTTATAATAAATACGATAATGTCATTAAAATTCATTAATTAAATGTAACTATTTTCTTAAAACTGAAAATCAGTGTATTTTCGGACAATATATTTTTAAATTCTTGTTGTCCGAGATTTCTTTTTGATGGGTAAAATGAATAATAATAATAAAAAATAAATATGATTTACAAAAAAAGTGTGATTAGTTTTTTAATGATGTTTAGTGTTTATGAATTAAAAATCTGTTTTGTGCATTTTAAATTATTTAAAAAGTTTCATCTCTATTTAAAGAATTTTCCACATAACGAACTTTTTTTCTGGATTTAGCGACTTCGTTAAATAGAGGTCCGACTGTATATAATAAATTTGAAATCACAAATATATGAAGAAATTGGTAAAGTTCTAAAGATGATTTAGAAATGAACATAGGAAACCAGTATGTAAAATAAGAAACTATGAATGACCCACAGAACAATATCGGGAGGTACATCTGTTCGTTCGTTTTTATTATGAAAGGAAGCGTATTTTTTATAAGTGAAAATCGAAATTCTTTATTGAACATGGAAGGTGGGTCTATGTCATTTATTTATGGAATACAATATCGCACACGTGGTCACCGGGGCTCCGATTAATCCTTTCAGGGGCAAAGCATTTTTAATCCTAAAGTGTTGAAATAAATGAGTGGCACCAGAATTTGCCAAATAATTTAATTGGAAATAAGAATAACGCTATATTTCACTTTCACATTATGTGGAAAATATTTTATCAAAATTCTGGTGCCACTGAGAATTAAAATTAAGTGGTAACTTTATGAAACCACCGCCCCTGAAAGGGTTAAATGCCATTATCAGAATATAAAAATTTTCGACCACTTTTTTCCAAAAGAGCGGATCCATTGCCAAAATTTCAGCTTCGACATTTCAGGTCTTGGATTGTGTGGGTGACAATGGCGTACACTTTACGTTTCAGAAACTTCCAAAGAAATTAATCCATTGGGGTTAAATCGCATGATCATGGCGGCCAATTCACATTATAATTTCTTGAAATTACGCGATCTGAAAATTTCTCGTTTAATAAGTTGATGGTTCGGCGAGCAGTGTGTGCCGCCGTTGCACCGCATTGTAATGCAAATGGCATACATAACTACAAATGGCATGCATTGGACCGTCCATACGTGCATGACACATGCCAGCTGACATAAATAATCTGTGAAATATACATAGTTCAAAAAAGGACCAACAGATGGACTACCCTATATATACAGGGTGGTTCAAATTAAAATATCCCTGTTTCGGACGCTCTAGTGAGAGAGGCAGTGGGTGTAACGTCTTCATATTCGGAGGATATACATATCATTGGAAACTGATTGGTTAAAAAAAAAATTTTTAGTTCAAACAGAGGCCGCTATGGGAAAATGAGGCGCTGCGATCGGCTTAAGGTAAGTAAAATGTAACGAAACAAATAAGCAAAGAATACAAGATGTCGTTAATTAACATTAAAAAAAAAATTACCACCACTAAATTTTTAGTATTCTTTTCCAAATAAGAATACTAACAAAATTAATCGGAGCATATACTAATAAAATTTAAACGAATAATACTAATAAAATTTATTGGTGGGAATTGGCTTATTGGCACCTAAATGCTTACGCCTTTGGTCATATTACATTTTCTAATCCGATCGCAGCGCCTCATTTTCTTCTAGCGGCCTTTGTTTGAACTAAAACATTTTTTTGCACCAATCAGTTTCCCATGGTCTGATATGTATATCCTCCAAATATGAAGACGTTACATCCACTGCTTCTCTCGCTAGAGCTTCCGAAACAGGGATACTTTAATTTGAACCACCCTGTATGTATGTATGTATGTATGTATGTATGTATGTGTGTGCGGGTTTGCATATGTTTGCGATGACATTGTTTTGTTTTTCAGCTTTTGTTTAAAATGCTTAATACACCATATTATAAAACTTGTGACTAGTAAAATTTTTAAAGAACATTAGCCCATTAAGGACCAGTATGTTTTACAGGAATTTTATTCAGTTCACACAACTTTTTGTTAACTTACTTTTACTTTATGAATCACTAAAACGTGTTAATTGTACA
This sequence comes from Maratus speciosus, assembly GCA_963932465.1. NCBI lineage: Eukaryota > Metazoa > Arthropoda > Arachnida > Araneae > Salticidae > Maratus > Maratus speciosus. The sequence goes on from OZ010794.1 coordinate 241,535,991, forward strand.
AGTCAAATGTTACTTTTCTCTTTTACTGGTATCAAAAAAGTGCACAAATCACAAATATAAGGTTGCGAAAACTCCTTAATGTTCTTAATGTGTTAATATAACTCATATTAACAAATGTAATTCATATTAAAACGTTCACGCCGCTGCGGATATTCGTGTTTTTCCCTGTGAGACGGCGCTCGAATTCATATTTCGCTTTATCTGGCGGCGCAGTACTGTCGCTTATTCAGACACTGTATGCAATGACCCACCCCTCTCATAGTTATTGAATTGAACTCGAATATATCAAGCAGAGTTGATTGTGAATGTCTGAATGTTCGTAAGGAGAAAGCAAATTATTTAATCCCTTAACAGTGACATATGTTTTCTTACAAAAAAATTAAAAATGGTGCTGGACACCACTTTTTCCATACTAAAATATTTACCTTACTTAATCGAAAAATATCTGACAACCAATAAAGAAAAATTTACAGTTACAAATTAGTGGTATCAAAATGCTTTTAATAACTAAGCAAGCAAAGTGTTCTTACCCGAATCCAGTTCGGGCCACACTGTTAAGTGGTTAAAGACATGATTTTATTGACTACATGTGTAAGAATTTAATATAAAATATCTTACAATCTAAAGAAATATGGACAACATGATATAAATACATTTCTGTAAGTTAGAAGCCACGCCCTCAGTCAATGATATGTTTTGAATGAAAACGAGAATACCCGTTTCCCGTCCTGAATGCATTAAGTTTATAATAATGAATTGTTTTTACGACTGAATTTTCGAATATTCAAGTGTGACCCACCTGTAATACACGCCATCTATAGCATAGTAGAGTGTGACCCACCTGTAGTACACTCCTTCTATGGAAAAGTCTAGTGTCTCCTACAGGTGATGCACGCCGACTGATACGACAGACAAGCGTGACCCACCGGTCATACACTCCGCCTGATTGGACAGCCGAGCATGATCCATCGGTGATGCACCCCGGAAGGAACGTATTAATATCTACTGTGAAAATATCAAAATGTAAAAAAAAAAATCAATTAAAATTGCAAAACGTACTATACGATTGCTCTTGTTAATTCTAATTTATTAAATCTTTTATTTCTTTTTTAATATATCAGATTTAAATATATATATATATATTTTAATCATTGAAATATATATTTACTATTGTGATCTTGAAAATTAGATAAACCAGATCCTTGTAATTAAAAAAAAAAACTACTTTTTGCTAGGTAATCGCAGTCACGGTCAATGAATATTAATGAACATTTAATTAATATATTCCATGAATTAGAATTTAAAAGTAAATTAAACTTATTATCATGGAAAGTAGATGTAATTCGGTTTATTTTAAGCTTTTATTTTTATAATTAAAGTTTAAATATTTCAATTCACTTTTTTGACGGTTACGAAATTACGATATTAGATTACAATTTACATTTAAAATCCCCTGACACGTCTTTGAAAATTCAAAATGTAATTTAAGAATTTTGAAGTAAATATTAAATGATAAATTTTAAACCTTTTACGTCAATATTTTTTAAAAATATGTTCAGATTAGGAATTGTTACTTAATTCTTAACGGCAAAAATGACAGGATATTTGAAACAACCGATTTTTCCTGCCTAAATGTACTGTTTCTATTTGGACACCAGTATTTAGACAGAGAAAATTTCATGTTATGTAATATATAATTCTCAGCATAAAAAGAATCTAAATTAGAGATGCGTTTACAATAATTCTAATAATTGAAAAAACAGATTTTGACAACAAAAATTGGTTGTCACGAACATGCCTTATTCATAGTTCTATTTCCCTTCAGATTTGACACTGGTATTTTTTTGTATATCTTTCTGGTATGATATTTTGAATATTCTGAAACAACATTTACGCTATCTCATAAAAATGTGGAATTATTATTTAACCCCTTGAGGGGCACCGGTATATATTACATACCACCTACTATTAATGAAATTTTACACCATAAAAATTTTATTAAATTTTTCTTTTCTAACTTTGTTGGAAAAAAACCCGTAAAATTGCTTTTACATATTTTGAAATAGAATATTTCAAAGATTCCGGTGGGAATTCAGCATTTCACAAACGTAATTGCTTGCCCCTCAAGGGGTTAACCGGTTCAGTTTAGCGTCCTGTTAAGAGAATATGCCGTTTTATCCAGTATTATTTTGTCTTAACAATTAGTTTTGTTATGATCTCACGTTTTAATAATAATATCCTAATCCCATAATACATGTTACTGAAGCCAGCGTCAAAAGGGATGTTTAACCCTTTCTGACGCAGTGGTCACGGTTCGGGATACTTAATTTTAATTCTAAACTTACAAACGACATCAATAATGTTTTAATAAAATTTTGCTTTTACAATGAAAGCATGAAGTAACTAGTACTTAATCTCTAAAAAAGTCGTATGTAAATTCCGGTGTCAGTCGATCATTTCATCATTTTACAACAAAATTTGTCTGTGCCGGAAAGTGTTAAATGACTTTGCATTCGTTATCCATTATATATATATATATATATATTCAATGCGCAAAATTTTCACTTAAGATCATAAAGTTTCACATATTTTATTTGTTGGTAATACATAAAAGATAAGTGTTGAAAATAAAACCTACTTTCAGTCAAATGTAAATATGGAATATTTTATCGCGTTTGTAATACTGTGGCATTTCACAGAAAAAAATCGAAATTCAATTGACATTGCAGCAGGGTTGGCAGGTTTTTGACACGTGTCAGTTTTTGACGGTTTAAACTGTGGTTTAAACCGTCATGTCAAAAACCCCTTGTCAAAAACCTCGTCAAAAACCTCAAATACTACAGTGATCTGTAAAATTTCACATTAAATGTCACACATTAGATGTAAGATTTAAAATTCACTATTACTGTAATTAGTATATAGTATTAGTAATAATTACAGGGTTGGCAGGTTTTTGACATGTGTCAGTTTATGTCGGGTTTAAACCATAGTTTAAACCTTCATGTCAAAAACCTCAAATACTAAATTGATCTGTAAAAATTCAAATTAAATGTCACACATGACAACATTACATGTAATATTTTAAATTCACTCTTACTGTATATTAGTAATTAGTACATAGTAAATTAGTATTACTGTTATGTACATAGTATTATTGTTAAGTACAACTTTTTAACAGGGTAAAATTAAAAAAAATTTTTTTTGTAAAATTGTGTTTTTCTAAAAAGTAGACATTAAGCTCACCTGAGCTGTACATTTTTTCTCTTACTTAAAATCATTTTAATTTCTCTTACTTTTGAGAGCTTAAAGCATTAGCTAGCTTTTTTTATGGGAAAAAAAAAACTTAGAAAAGTGCAGATTTTTTTGTATATATAACAAGGTAATATGCATCGATGTTATTCTAGTCTAGGCAATAACCATTCCATTCAAAATTGAAATTGGATTATTAATTTTAAACATTTACAAAATAAGAGAAGAAATTAAAAAAAAAAAGCTTAAAGTCAAAATCTTTTTAAAACATGCTTTCTTTCAATTTATAAAAATGTTTTCGATTTTAAAACTGAACAAAATTGGCCAATCATCTAAAAGGAAATTCCTTTAAGCCCATATTGAAAAAGTGCATTATAGAAGGGATCAAATCATGAAACCATACCATTGTTTGGCTTATACTTTGCATCCCAACCATCAGGAGCAAGTGTTGACTGCTGTATCAGTTGATTCAGCTCGCACTTGAGCTACAGAGAAAATTTATGGATCCTTACCCATACTGATTGTGTATGAAGCTAAAGAATCCCCTTTCCCGTCTTCTTATTTCAGTGCTATAGAGAGGACTCCATTGCTTGGTGGAAAGGTATCATTAAATGCAACAGCTTTTTGAGTCTGCTTCAAAACTTGCTCATCTAGCAATGCTTTTGCTATCAAGTCCTACTAGCTCAGCATCAATTAAGAGACAAACTATTTTTACACTCTAAACTCAAAAATCTTTTGGGTGTAAATAGATGTGTGAAACACGTGGTGTGCTGTAGCATGCTGCAGGGTAAAATTGCTTCGGATTATTTAATTGTACAAAATTATTTTCTTCTGTTTGAAAAGTCCAAAAAAAAATATTTTATTGCAAATAATATTTTTTAAATTATTAAATTTCAATAAAAGATCACATAAATCATTGACTTATTTAATGTTTACCTATTGTTAAAATGTTTTAGTGTGTTACATGTATTTGGTAGTTTTCGACGGTTTAAACCAGTTTATGACAGTTTAAACCAGTTTTTGACGCTTGTCATGTCAAAAACCACTTTTTGACGTCAAAAACCCAACCCTGCATTGCAGTATTAAAATGTACAGCAGTATTAACCTTACTTAAAATGTACATGATGCAAAACCCATGAGTGATTGAAGTGAGTTTTCGAATTTATGATAAATATTTTTTTTCCAATATTGCGCAAAAATGTGCAATAAAGTCCCCCAAAATATTTTCCAATTTCACTATTATTATTTCCAACATAAAATAAACATTTTTGCAGCATTGACGTTTTTGGAGATAATCACAATGTATAGCAATATTCCTGCAAAAGTGTCATTTTGTTATAAGTTTGCCAATATTGGTGTTTTTGTTCAATGATAAAGATTAGTGTTGAAAATTTAGTCTATTTTTATATCAAAATATGTACCAGAATGTTTTGATAATAGTTCTACTTTTACTTAATGGCAGACTTTCGGCGATAAAATGAAATGAAAATTAATATTTCAAAAGTATGGTGCAAATTTTGAATTCAGAATTCCGCTAAATGTGAAAATACTGTTAGTAATGAATGCAAATATTGGCACGATTTAACTAACGTAACTGATACTGGTTTTCAGGGTAACTATGTTTCTGGATTTTTATAATGGGTAATCTTCGTAGTATTTAATCTCAGAATTTATAAGACGAATATTACTATTAAGATGAAACAGTGATAAAAAATCTGGAAGCACAATCACTGCTGGGTTTCACATCAGGTATATTTTTATTAAGGTTAACATTATTGTAGCTATTGTTACTTCAATGTCAATTCAATCTTCAATTTTTTCCCCCACACTATTACAAACGCAATAGAACGTTACATTGCGACATTTAATTGAAAGCAGGGTTTCTTAAAACTTTTATTTTATGAATTACAAAGAAATAAAATATGTAAATTTTATTAATTTAAGTGAACATTTTGCAGATTGGAAGGAAAAACAATATAATGGATAATGAGTAAAAAATGCGTATATTAATCTGTTTTGACGCTGATTTCAGCAAAACATTTTCAGACTTTCACATTTACAATATTACTAGGATACTATCATTACTACATGAAGATCATGACAAAACTAATTGTTAAGGGGTAGGATACCTTTAAACCATCAAAATTTTATAATTTTTTTTAAATACATATGTTGATTTCGTAATCATTTCGAACACTATGCAAAAAACCACATTAAAAAATCCCCATTAGTTTACTAATTATGGCAGTTTTATTATGACTACATATTAAGACTACTTTGATAATTAACCCTCCGTCTACCAGACGGGTCCATTGGACCCGACAGGTACATACAAAATATTCATTCAAACCAGAAATTTCTTTAAAATAAACTAAGTATATAAACCAGACAAAAATAAGGTAAATAAATAAGTTAAATAGTTTTAAATAAAAATTCTGGTGTAGAACGTTTTATTAAAACTTGAATAAAATTCCCGGTAGATCTAGGGTTAAACTTCGCGTTGCCTTTATTCAAAATGATGAATTTTGATACTGCGCGCAGTGTTACTAAAAAAACTATGCATTGCAATCAAATGAAATTTTTACCACATATTCATTTCTGTATTATCTACAACTTAACACCAGAAAAATGTAAAACTTTACTTTTTTCTGTTTTTGTACTTTGAAAATACTTTTCAAAAAGTGAAATTTTTTAATTTTTTGTGAATTTTTTAATTTAGTCAATATTTTTTACAAATATTCTGGTTTTAGTATAAAGGTAACTCTATTATGCATTCATTTTCACCAAAATTTCCTCTTTATATGCATATTTTCAGATTTTATCATGCGCACAAGATTTTTTTCTCTTATTATCATATATTTTTAAACTTATCATTTCAATTACAAGTATATGTATATTTTAAAATATAAATTTAAATAGGAGCTTTACATTTAAATGAAGTTTAATTTTTATTTTTTATTTATTACACAAGTTTTTGAAGCTTGGAACATAGTAATATGTTTTACTTTTTCGACGTGTTCAAAGGTATCCTACCCCCTTAAAAGAAAATAACAGTTAATCAGGATTCATATGCCTCGAGGAAGATTAATAGAATTAATATAAAATTGATAATATTTGCCTTATTCAATAAACAAAAAGTCTTTGTTTATATATGACGATCATTACTTTACGAAAATTCTGGTATTCAAACACATTAAATCACCTGATCATCACGAGCCCTGTTACTGCAAACCCATGTTCTCTCAGTAGGATGATAGGGCCCGAACGGATTAAGCCCTTGAGGGGCAAGCAATTGCGTTTGTGTAATGCTGAATTCCCGCCTGAAATTTAGAAAAAAATTATTTCAAAATAAGGAAAGTCAATTTTACAACTTCTTTCCACTAAAGTTGCGAAAGTAAAATTTCATAAAATTTTTCTAGTGCAAATCTACATTAATTGTAGGTGGGATAAAATATATCCCACTGCCTCTCAAGGGGTTAACACTAGAATGACGGTGAGAGGCCATTTTGGTTCCAACCATATGGATATATTGCGGTTCGAACCAGGAATTTCTTTATAAAATAAGTTTAATAGATAACAAGCAAAAAAGGGCTAATTAAATAAGTTAAACTGTTCTAAATAAAAATTCTGGTATTAAATATTATTTTAAAACTTGAGTAAAAATCCCTTCTTTCTAGTGTTAAATATTAATTTCGTGCTTCTATGTGATAGCAATCGCCTAGATGAGTGATTCAGAATATTTAAAATTTCATACCAGAGAAATTTACTGATAAGTACCAGTGTCCAATCTCAACCGACTGGTATACTGTGTAAGGGGCATATAGTGTGTGTACCAGTTGCGTGTGAAGTAACTGAGGAGGTTGTCATAAGTTTGCGGCTGCTTTTTTTAAATCTTCAGTTTCTGATTACCACCAGGACAAACATTCCACTAGTAAAATTGAATAGAAAATTTTGTCTAAATTAAGCGTATTATTCATATAAATTTTTCTCAAAAATGTCATAACAATTTCTATTTGTTTTTACTGTTGTCAGTATGCCTCGTAAAACTTATAGTTTGTCTCCTTGGTAGTCACAATATGGCGGAAATGCAGGGTTTAACTACCGCCAAAGTAAACTCCTACCCAATGTTGCCAGTGGGCTACTTTTTTTTAAATTCAGATTTCCTGATTGCCACCCCTTTTTTGAGACGGTAAAATTACCTTTGTTTTTGTTTTAATTAATCTGCCATTAAATAAGGCGCATTTTACAATTTAAAAAAAAATGGTACCAATCAAGAATCTGAATTTTAAAAAAGTAGCCCATCTGGCAACACTGCTCCTACCAGTAAAAATGAAAACATGTTTCTACATTATTTATGACTGAAATTTCGTAATAACAAGGTGTTTAAATAAGTTGAAAAATTCTATATAAAACTACAAGTGGAAGCTTCCACCGACGGTAAACAAAACCTGCGATAGCGGTTACAGTTGAAACTTCACTATTTTAAGGATATGTCAGTTCCTCTTTATTAATAGTTCCATGATGTAAATATGTGGGCAGCATCCGTTTGTTAAAAGTTAAATGAGATTATTTTTAGTTTGAGAACAGCTACAGCTCATATTCAAATTATTAAAATAATTACTTTTTTTATTTTTATTTTACAAATTGAAAATATCGTTTGGTAATTTAATGTCTTTTAATGCAAATATGCAAACGCTGTTTTTATTAAAAACTTATTGTTCATTAAACTTATTTATTATCTTAAAATTATAATCATTTTTAGAAAGATTAATTGAAAAAAAATATTTTGAAAAGTCAAAATGTTACAATATTTATTCAAGTGGTTCAAAATATTAGAATATTTCACTTTAATTCTCCTTTAATTATGACCAATTCATAACTGGTGGCATCATTGATTAGATTCAGACGATTTATTTAAAACCAATATTCTTTTTGCAGTTTGTTTGTTTTTTCTTCTTAAAATGGGTCTTGTGAGAGATATTCCTGAATTTATTAAACTTCGTATGGTTTATTTGTATCGGCACGGTAAAAGTCAATGTTATATATCGAATTATTTACATTGTACGCCGAAATGGCGGCCGAAAGCCAAAAATATCTGCTAGATCTGACAGGAAACTGAAGCGTATAGTTAACAACAACCGTTTTAAAAGTGTGCAATTCTTGCACCGAAAATGGAAAGAAGAAGCAGTTGAAGTGCCTACATCGACAATACTAAGATGTCTCCATAAATTTAAGTTTGAATCTCGTGTACCGAAACAAAACCTCTTATGACTGCAAAACAAAAGCATATAAGATTGAATTGGTGTAAATCAAGAAGTTTATGGAGGGAAGAAGATTGGAAAAATATATTATTTAGATTTTAAATTATTATTTAGTTGTTTTTTATAGACTTTATGGAGCCAAGAAGATTGGAAAAAATATATTATTTAGCGATGAAAGTATGTTGTATAGATACAAAACATAATTTCAACACTAAATAATATGTTTTTTCCAATCTTCTTGATAAATACTATAAACTTCTTGATTTACACCAATAAAATCTGACACGCTTTTGTTTTGCAGTCATGAGAGGTTTTGTTTTCGATACACGAGATTCAAACTTAAAATTATGGAGACGTCTTAATGTTGTCGATGTATAAACTTCAACTCCTTCTTCTTTCCATTTTCGGTGCAAGAATCGCACACTTTTAAAACGGTTTTTGTTAACTATACGCTTCAGTTTCCTGTTAGCTCTAGCAGATATTTTTGGCTTTCGGCCGCCATTTCGGCGAACAATGTAAATAATTCGATATATAACATTGACTTTTACCGTGCCGATACAAATAAACCATACGAAGTTTAATAAATTCAGGAATATCACTCACAAGACCATTTTATGAAGAAAAAGCAAACAAACTGCAAAAGGAATATTGATTTTAAATAAATCGTCTGAATCTAATCAATGATGCCACCAGTTATGAATTGGTCATAATTAAAGGAGAGTTAACGTCAAATATTCTAATATTTTGAACCACTTGAATAAATATTCTTATATTTTGACTGATCAAAATAATTTTTTTCCATTAATCTTTTCAATAATGATATTCATTTTAAGATAATAAATAAGTTTAATCAACAATAAGTTCCTAAATAAAATATCGTTTCTGTATTTGCATTAAAAGACATTAAATCACCAAACGATATTTTCAATTTGTAAAAAAAAAGTAATTATTCTAATATTTTGAAAATGAGCTGTAGAATAAAAATTTAAAAAACGCATTTACAAAAATAATAAAATAAAATAACGTGCTTTAGTTTACTTTAAATATTTTCCCATACAGAGTACCTTTTCAGAAATACTTTGAAAACCAAATAACATGAAATTAAAATATACATATATATATTTGCAATAGTCACCTGTAAAGCATTTTTGTTATTTAATGTTATGTGATATACAAAGAACTAACGCAAACATAATGTTTTGTATTTATTATTATTTTTTTTTCTAATGCATTTGTAAATAGTTCGACTTAATTAACATCAAGATGAAGGCGAAATCGTTCATGGATATTTGAGACATAGATTATTATTGATAAAACTGAATACTGCTCTTTTATGTACATGGTGAGTCTAAAATCATGGGACAAACTTTGAGGGGTGGTAGAGCTCACTATAACAAACAATTATTTTATAGGAATATATGACCTGAAGTGACGCGTTGAGGTACAAACACCTTGGGGGCAATTTGGAGCTTTTTTATTTCAAAATTTCTCATTCATACTAGAAAATTTCTATAGTATTCTAGAATTAAAGATGTCAAAATAAACTGTAAGAAATTATTGATATCCAAAGCATTTTGAGGACCGATTTAAGCGGGAGAACTGACAACAGTATTCATATATCCAGGGCTCTTGATGGTCCATTTTTTGAAAGACAGTAATTTTTAACAATAAAATACTGTTTACGTTTCTGCAACTATTGCAAGACAAACACATTTTCCGGTAATTTTGGATAACATTTATAACTCAGATTTTCCTTTGAAAAATAGTAGTGTTCAAAAAACGGACTGAGTGGGAACCCTGTATATCAGAGCGGATGTTAGGACCAATAATATACCAGGAGGTGGCAGCACCTCAATCACCTCATCCAGTTTACGGCTAAAAGTCCAAAATTAGTTATAACTCGATTCGCATATTAGAACGCAATCGGTCTGCCAAGTCAACGCTTGGTGGAAAACACCTGAAAACCCCATTTTAGCTGTTGACTCTTAGGTTTCCCATTGTGTTTTTCTGCTCTCAGTCCTCCGTGTCTTCATACTTTTTTTGCAGGAAAACACAATGGCGTTTTCAGGTGTTTTCTACCAAGATATGACTTGGCAGACCGATTGCGTTTTAATATGCGAATCGAGTTTTAACTAATTCTGGAATTTCAGCCGTGAGTTCGATAAAATGATTGTCTGTGCTGTCGCCACCCGGTCTATAATGTTAGCTGTTTAAACAGATTATTCCGGAATAACAAACTTGGCGGAACATTGGCATCTTCAGCCAAGAGATTCCAATGGAGTTATGAATAAAAGGAGGACACATATATTGTACTGTCTACGAGTTGCGAGTGAAGTAACCGAGGGGGTTGTCACAAGATGGCAGATGTTTTTTTTTTAAATAGCATCTCCAGTTTCTGATTACCACCAGGGCAAACATCCCACCAGTAAAACTGAATAGAAAATTTCGCCTTATCTAAGCGATTTATTCATCGAAAATTTTCTCAAAAATGTCGTACAAATTTCTATTTGTTCTTACTGGCGTCAGTACCCTAGTAAAACTGGCGGTTTGTTTCCTTGGTTGTCACAATATGGCGGAAACGCAGGGCCTAACTGCCGCCAAAGTAAACTCTTACCAGTAAAAATGAAAATATGTTTCTACAATTATTTATGACTGATTTTTTGTAATAATAAGGAGTTTAAATAAGCTGAAAATTTTTATATAAATCTACTGGTGGTAGTTTTCTTCGGCGGTAAACAACTCCTGCGATAGCGGTTACAGTTGAGGCTTCACTCTTTTAAGGATATGTCAGTTCCTCTTTGTTAATAGTTCCATGGAGATCCCTGGTTCGAATCCTGGTCCAGACATCTTTCCCACAGTTTGAAAAACGCAACTTAAATGATTTATTAACCAATTAGAATAATTGTGTTAATATCTATTCTGGTGACGAAGCATTACTTTTAATAAAACGATATTTCGGCAGAAGATAGTTTAGTTTTATTGGAATTTTTCATGAACAATAAACCAAACTTCCAGAAACACAATCCATATTTTTTACCAAATACTAATTATAATCATTTTCAAATTTTTACATCAATATACATAAAAGAAATTTTTAATACTTGATATAAAATAAAGAAGTGATCCAGAAGCGTGCTGACAAGAATTATCTCTACTTTATTTATACAATGAATTTCTAATTAACTCGATAATGAAATCCTACTGTCTTTGAAATAATTAATTTAAAAGGAATTTAATGAAAACGAACATTTTTCTATCTCACATATGTATTATCATTGGCATTTGATGACATGTGCAGAGATTAATTACTTTATGATAAAGTGTGATTGTCTAGTTTTAAGATTAATTTGCAATACTTATCTTTAACAATAGACACGAGATAATAGATTTGTGTGACATAAAATGCGCTAAAATAATGATAAATTCCGATTAAACCTTATTTCTATTCCAGTTTAAAATTCACAGTAAAATAAACAACAACATATGAAAAGTTCACTCTAAAGAATTTTATTATATTCAAGATAAAATCGAAACGTTAAATAGATTTGAATCTGAAATGACCTGAGTATCTTGACATTTTCAAATTTAAAAGTCAGCGATACTGTCAAATGATCTTTTGTTTACTATTACTTCTGTATAAAGTTTCCAGAAAACAACGGTGTAATCTAACTTTGAAATAAGTAATCTTTTTTAAAAGAGACAATTCGCTTTTAGATAAAAAGATAAGTTTAAATGAAAAGGAATTCGCATTCAGACATTTTCTCTTTTGTGATGGAACTTCAAAAGGTATAATCTTTTCCAATAAATATTTGTATATGTAATTTTTTTATCGCAAGGTGCTGATATTTTACTCCACTTATTTTTAATTAATTTACAAGGTGCCCCCCACCACTATTTCCGCTAAGAAAATTTACAGTTTATATGTAAATAGTAGGAATTGTAATCAACGCATTTAGTAGCATTATAGTTAGTATCTTTCTAAGCATTATACATAGTATTTTTTAAATAAAGGGAAAAATTTTACCAAATATTGTGGCAATAATGTCTCACCACTTAAACGTATTCCATAATCCAAATTATTTAAAAGTTTAACGCATGTAGAATTGGATGCATGCTCATATAGAAAATAAATAAATATTTTTATAATTAATCAGATATACTAATTAGTAAGATGTTGAGTTATTAATTACACGAAATGTTTTTTTAATCTGAAAAAAACAGTTTTTTTATTGCTATTTTTGTAACATTGGCACTCGTTGGCCTTACGAGATTGATAATAACAGGATTACACACAGTGAAGCTACGAACATCTTAGATGCGACATTTAGATATAATGAAGTACAAGAAAATGCAACATCATCACATGTGTTGTTATTTAAAAGGTGGCGTGATAAAGCAGCATTGAAACGATGAAAAGTTGGAAAACAAAAGATAATCACAACATAGTTTGTAAAAAAATGAAGTGTCGTACGTGTATATATAATAAAGTGCCCGAAATTACGCAATGGATCAAACAAATAAGTTGACAGTTTATTTTTTTCATAAAGAACATGCTTTTTTAACACTATTTCTACCAGTGTCCAATAACACCTTTCAAAGTTTTGATTTTCACTTATTTTGCTTCTAATTTTAAAGCTAATAAGTATTGAAACAACTCTTCAATGCATTTAAATTGATTCGGAATTGTTTTGATCTAAAACTTACAAATAAAATAGTAATCATAAATCAAAATATCATATGTTGAAAAGTGTCATTTGACATCGGTAAAAATAGTTTTGACAATAAATGTTTTCACAGTTAAAAAGTACTTTAAGGAATTTTAATGAGCTTCCGTTAAGCCGATTTTCGGATAACCGGGATTCGGATAACCCGGGTTCTACTGCATTAAAAATGTACGAGTATATTAATTTTTTACGGCCCTTGATCATAGTTTATATTATCATTATCGTGAATAATTCATTTCATAGTTAAATGTAATTTGTCAAATACTTTGCACTAAATGTCTATTTATCACGGCGTAGTTTTTTGTGTGTCATTGATATTACTGACACCTAATGATAAGCTAATTACACTAATTAATACCTAACAATCTAAAAGTACTTAACGAAAATATAACTTTGTTCTTATTATCGACAAGTGGGGACAAAAGATAATGGAGCAGTGTGCATATTGTTTTGGTTGTTTTCATGGCTTTCATATGTTTCACTTGATGAAAACCTAATTAGATTAATTAACTTATTACTGTCTGAAAATATATACAAATAAATTAACACCTTTTTTTTATTCATAAAGAAAATTTCATCACACAGTAACAAGATAAAATTGCAGTGATTCTTCAAAGATCAGAAAGAAACTCAGCATTTTTTTTTATTTAAACGTATGTAGTTATTTAAATAAGGTACTATTTACGTAAACATAATTTTTTAAAGGCACTATTACGTTCCGACTATTTTTAACGGTTCCAAAATGTAGAAAAAATGTTTCCATATGATAAATTTATATTTCAAGTGAGATGGTGTATTTGGCCTGTTTTTATTTTTAAAAGTTACGGAAGATTCGAAAGATACGTTGTATGTTATTGTTTTTAAATAAATTTACAGGCGACGATTGTGTAATGTAGTTTTGAAAAAAGCAATGTATATATAGGTATATATATATATATATATATATATATATATATATATATATATATATATATATATATATATATATATATATATATATATATATATACATGTATATATATATATATATATATATATATATATATATATATATATATATATATATATATGTATATATGAATATATGTATATATGATACATACATATCATACTACGTATCATACATACATATATGTATATATGTATATATGAATATATATGTATATATATATATATATATATATATATATATATATATATATATATATATATATATATATACATACTTTTTCTAAAATGAAATTGCACAATAGTGGAATCGGGGAATTTCTGCAAGGGATTCTAGATCTTACTATACACAGTACAAATTCTAAAAGTTATTGTTTTAAATAATATAAATGTTTGTGTCTGTTTCTTATTTGTAGAGCTTACACAGTTTTTAAAATATTGATATAGAATAATAAGTTAGACTTTATCTTAAATTTGATGCTCGTCCTTTATGAAAAAATATATCATACATATTTACTCTGCAAATGTTTTCACTGCATTTAACTACGCATTATCTTTGTTCATGTTACTTTAACGTACAATGTGTTAGTAAAAGTTCTAGACATAATTTTAAAGTAGAATTAAATATTTTCACTAACTAGTGTCTATATTCTGTATACATTTATAAAGCAGCTTTTAAACCCTTGAGGGGCGCCGTTTGCAGTCTGCAAACGGTTAATTTTAATGCCGAAATTAACAAATGAGACCAGAAATTTTTTAGTACACTTTCGATCTGATAATATACGTGAAAAAAAAAAGCATTTGACTAATTTTCAAATAAATTTGTTCTTGAATTGCGGTGTGAATTCAATATTTGAACATTTTTAGAGCAGAAATGCCTTGCCCCTGAAAGGGTTAAGAGTGACTGAGAATAAAACAGAATTTATTTTAATTTATATAAATTTAATAGCATTTTTTAACTAAAAATATCTACAAAACTAAAAAAAAAGTCTTAAAAAAGTAATTATATTTATCATAAATAACTAGTATTGATTTAACCCTTACCGGCGCGGTGTAATTCTGTTTACAAACTGATGAAACAATTTACCGACACCGCAATTTATGAACGAATTTATTAGAAAGTACGAACTTGCTTATTTTCATGTATATTATAATAGGAAAATTTTAGTTAAATATTCTTGGTGCCGTTTGTCAGTTTTGGAATTAAAATTAGGTGTCCTTTTTTAAGGACTTGCTCCGGAAAGGGTTAAAAGTAAAACTATACTATTTCAGTGATAAACGTGATTCAATGATGAACATTCAACAGAAAAATGTTTATTAAAGCCATATCAAAGTTTGTAGTCTTTTTACATGGAATAAATTTAAAAAATATAATTAAACGCAATTTAAAACGAAAGTTAACTACAAAGACACATTAAATTGCATTAAATTTTTGAAAAAAAACTAATAATATTTTTTAAGTAAGAAAATCAACCTAATCTAGGGTTCGTACTCTTTCAGGGTATTTTAGGTGTTTGAATAACAGAAATTATCTATAATAATGGTCGTCATATCTAAACGCCAGATTTTGTTTTATAAAGTAAGGGAGATATTACTTTACAAGCATTATGTTACGCTGTCCGAGAAGCGTGCAAACCCTGTTTTTTTTTGTTTTTTTTTTGTTT
The DNA here is from genome assembly GCA_963932465.1 of Maratus speciosus. Classification (NCBI taxonomy): domain Eukaryota; kingdom Metazoa; phylum Arthropoda; class Arachnida; order Araneae; family Salticidae; genus Maratus; species Maratus speciosus. Next base: position 241,551,837 of record OZ010794.1, read on the forward strand.
GTTTTTTTTAAATAAAAGAAATAAAGTTATAGTTCTATATATCATAAATGAACTCGTATTGCTTTAAGAGTAACAACTATATTATTTCAGTGATAAAAATTAATTAACCCTTTATGGCGCGGAGTACTTCTGTTTATAAATTGATGAAATAATGGACTAACACTAGAATTTATAATCGCATTTATTAGAAAATAGGAACATTCTTATTTTCACGTACGTTATAAAATGAAAATTTTAATGAAATATTCTTGGTGCTGTTTGCATAGCTGCCAACCTTCCACTAATCTTCTGTAATATCTGAATTAATATGATCAAGTTTAACCACTTTCGAACCAGAAAATTTATTTCTTGAATGTGGTATTTATCTAATTCAAGGTTTCTACGTGGAACGCATTTAATTTCATTTCTCCATCAAATTTCTGGATCGAAACGTATTAAACCTGGGTCAGATTAACGCACATATTACGAAAGATTAGTTTGAGGTTAGCACCTATGCGTTTGTCAGTTTCGGAATTTCAATTAAGAACACCAAAGCGTTATAAGTAAGCGAACAAACTTAATGCTGGAATCAGGCGTAAATTAACATAGTTGCGCCACCTTGTGGACGGAGTGATAATTTAGTGTGGCGCATATTTTCTAAATCTTTAGTCAATCATGGAAATGAATTTTGTTTGCCACATTTATTGCAAAATAATTGCGTAACGAGAGGGGCATCCAGATGCACTTGACACCACGAAGTTTTAAGAAAACAGTTAAGTATCTACCTGTAGATCACACTCCATCCGTTACGTGGCGCATGACCTTGATTGATGTGACTTCGCTTTTAATCTTGCGGTTACTTCTCCCATTTAAGATAGGACGCTTACTTATATCGCTTTGAAGAACACCACCCTCGAAAGGGTTAAAGCTGTTTCATTATAAGCACTATGACAGCAGGCCAGTACTGTCTAATATTTTTATATCTAATCTAACAAAAATTAACAAACTGAACAGGTACTGAACAGGTAATCAGCATTGAGGGGTTTCCTAGCTGTTATCAGCTTAACACCCAGACTAGGAAATTAGAATGTCTTATGTTTTAATGAGCCATTGGGATAAAGTTAAACTGTAGCAATGCTACTATAAGAAAATAAGAAGTTAACAAGAGAAAAATAAGAAATTTAAGGAAAATAGGAATAAAAATAAATTTAAGTAAAAACTTAAGAAGAAAGAAAGTTAACAATAAATCTTAAAAAATTTACATGAGTCTTAAAGTAATTAAAGTCTAACTGTAGTTGTAAAACTACTATAAGGAATATTGAAAGTTAAAGTTAGTACTGTTCAGTGAAACACTCACCAAGCAAGGGCAAGAAAAGCTAGGGTGGCAAGACCACAACATCCAACCAAAAAAGGGACAATTCAGGGCCATACATTTTATTTTTTTTTTTAAGTTTTTCTGTTTTTATGGTCTCTATGTATATAGAGAATTTTCTTTTTTTTTTCTTTTTTTTTTTTTTTTTTTTTTTTTTTTTTAAGAAAAGTATATAAAAAGAAAAATTAGAGAAGGCAAAAAAAGCGTGGAGAACTCAGATGTTACTGAGTGTCCATAATTATGGAAAACCTGGGCCGTTTCCGATGGTGGGGTTCAAAAGCGTCATAATCCGGTAGCTTCGCTACAATTTCATTAGGGAGGTCAAAAATTTTATCATAAAATTTTTTGGCTAAGTCGTTTATGCGCTTACGTAATGTAGTAGTTTTAAGGTCTCTTCGGACCGTGGAGTTGCGAAGGTAACGAGATGCGTTACGGACAGTACGCAGGTTGGAATTGTGCAAGCGACTAAGGTTGTCCATAGTGGTCTTACAAGTGAAGCCCCAGACCGGACTGGCATAGGTTATGATGGGAAGGATGCATGAGTTATAGAGGATTAATTTATTGTGAACAGACAAGGTTTTACTGTTAAGGAGAGGTTTTATAGAGTTAAAGGCTCCGGCGACTTTACCTCTGATGGAGAAAGTGTGCTTTTTCCAGGTTAAGCGGCGGTCCAGAATGACCCCAAGATACTTAGCTTGGTCTGACCAAGGGATAACAGTGTTGTTAATAATGATTCTGTTAGGGAAAATTATTTTGCGAGAGAAATATACTGCAGTAGTTTTAGTTTCATTTATTACAACGCGCCAAAGCATGCACCAGTTCATGAAGTCATCAACATGAGTCTGTAGGTACCTGTAAAGAGTATACGGGTGGTGTGCCGAAGCGTAAATACAGGTGTCGTCCGCATAAAGAGCGAGGTGAGTGTGCAAGGAGCGTGGGATATCGTTAAAGAAAATGTTAAATAAAAATGGGCCCAACACGCTCCCCTGAAGGATGCCCGCTAGGATAAGGAGAATAATAAAAAGAATGTTGTTTATGCGGACTTGAAAAGAGCGGTAGCAAAGGTACGAATATATTAAATGTATAAGTCTGGGATGAAAACCGAGCTGAATTAATTTGTAAATGAGGCCCATATGCCAGACCTTGTCAAATGCCTTTGCGACATCAAGAAAGATGGCAGCTGCGGGAATTTTTGCATTGAGTTTCTCGCTGAGAAACTCAACAACCCTAAGAAGCTGGTGTTGTGTTGAGTGTTTTGGGCGAAAGCCGAACTGCTCGGGCATGAGAATGTTGTGCTGCTGAATGAACTCCTGCAACTGGGGCACGAATGACACGTTCCACCACTTTACTGATAGAAGGTAGCAAGGAGATAGGTCTGTAATTAGTGGGGTCAGACAGGTTAGTTCCAGGTTTAGGAATAGGAGAGATTATAGAAAGTTTCCAGGGTTTAGGGAAATAGTTATGTTTTAAGATAGCATTAGTGAGGTCAGTGATATAGATTATGCAATTAGGAGGAAGGTTTCTAAGAGCAGAGTTAGTAATTTTATCGTATCCTGGGGTTTTACGCTTTTTGAGTTTTTTGATAATATTGTGGATAACAATAGGTTGAATTTTGGGGGGAGGATCTTGAGGGGGGTTAGCCAAAAAATTCCGAACTGTCTCGTTAACATGATCAAGGTGAGCTTGGTTTGCAAGTGTAGGATTAGGAGAAAATTGGGTGGCATAAGAATTAGCAAGCATGTTAGCTTTTTCTTGGTCAGTATAAGCGGTAACATTATTAGATGTGAGGGGGGGGATGGAAGTGTAGTGTTTATTCAGTTTGCGTTTAAGAATCCAAAGAGAGTTGTCCTCGTATGATAAAGTTTTGAGAAAGTTGTTCCAACTTTTCTGTTTTTCTTTATAGAGACTGTTTTTGATTTTGTTGTTTAACCTATTGAGAAGAGGTTTAATGGAGGGGTCTCTTGAACTTTGAAATTGTCGCCGGAGCCGATTACGCTGTTTGATAAGGTTGTAAATATAACGGGGTGGGACAAAGGCAAAATTATTTTTGAAGGTGTTAAATGTAGAAAAATTTTGAGCATTAGTGATATGGGAGTTTAGATGTTCAACAGCCGCATCAATGTCATCGGTATTATTAATATCAGGGAAGGTGATGCCCTGAGAGTTAAGGTAGTTAGTACAAAAATGTATCATAGTATAAATTTATAGTAGAAATTATTTTTCAGATAGTGGTATGACTAGAATAAAAAGAATAATCAACAGAGAAATATACATCTAGACTCGCAGTCAAATGTTTAAATCAATAAGGCCGGTTGGCAAGAAAACTTGCCAGGTAAAGTGAGCAAAATTTTTAAATTTGAATACCAGTATTTTAGTTTGGAAATTTTCATATTATTTAATCTCAGATTTTGAGCGATTAAATAAATCCAAATTACAAACTGGCAAAAACTGGTATCGAAAAATTAAAAGAAGTGTAAAGGAGGCCCGTCGTTAATGGGTTAATAAAATACAACAATTTAAGCTAACAATAAAGATCAGTTTCTCGTTGTTTGCTTCAAAATACGACATATGTATATGTAACTACTAATTGCATAACAATTTATGTTTAAATGCAGTTTTGTTATTCGAAATAAATTACCCTACCTAAAAATTGGTTCGTGATACAGTATAGTCATTCAGGGTACTTTGATCCGCATTTTCTCTATTTTCATATGCCACACTCTTATTTTAAGAATATCGTTGCAAATAGGGGCATAAAAGGGAAGAAATAATCCTAAATTATTGTATGGCTATCCCAAATTAAGGAATGATAATGATAAAAGCAATAAAAAATGAATTTTTAACCTGGTTCAAAGTTACCCAGCCATTTAGGGTAACTTTGCACCAAATGATAAATATTATCTAAATTAATTCATTATAAAAAAAAATATATTATAGTTAGGTTATACTTTGAACCCCAAAAAAGTTTTCAGATATGTAAAGACTCCGAATTTACATTTCCCAACATCACAAGAATTGTTATAATTCATGATATTACAATAAATATTAGGCATAAGAAAAGTGGAAGAAGAGCACCATGAAAATTTAGAAAAAAAACTGTTTACTGTTCATATAAAACATAAAAATGCAGCGAAAAACGATTTTCAATGTTTTAACTCAATAATATATCCATAGTTACAGTAATACATACCAGTACTAGTATTATTCAAACAAGAATAAAAAATGTCGAATGTATGAAGGTCAAATTTGAGAAGCTCCTCCTCGAATAACGCCTTTAAATGAATTTTATGTATTTTACACATATTTGTAAAAATATTTACATGTTATATCTAATGCAAACTTTCGTCATTTATATAAAATATACGTGCAAATATGGAAAATTTTTGACAGTAGCACCTATAATCAGTAAATTATAAACATCAGTATAACTTTGAGCTTGCTCAAAGTTACACTGAAAATGTGGTAAAATGTTAGTGCTTTCTTAATTTACATTTTATTAACTACCAGCAAACCCCGCGGCTTTGCTCGCGTAATAGTTGAAATATGCCAAGTGATATTTGCATGGCTATTTTTTATTAGAAGAAACACTTTTTGGAATAATTCAAAAATTACAAATTAAGCCACAGTTTGACTAAACTTCATTATAAAACTGCAATAGACAGAAATGCGATTTTAATTAATAAGAAGAACTAAAACTAACTCCAAATAAATGATAATTTAGAAAGTATTTTGAGACTTTTATGCTCATTTCATACGCTCATTTCAGTATTCATTTGAAGTTTTGAATTTTTTAGAAACCATCTTAACACATTTACATCTAAAAATTAACCATCATGTCAAATTCCAAGCTTCTTGTCTAACGGTCTACCACCTCTCTGGTGTTAGTGGAACCAACATAAAATGTCGAAACAAAGTTGTAATAGAATGCCTCGAAAAATGTTGAAACAGAGACTGTCACCATTAATTTGCCACCACTAATCTTGAAATCGGTTGGTATTTCCTAATATTCTATCCAAACGGAATTTAGATGTTTTTAAAGGCTTTCTTGTTGTTTCTGCCAACCAGGTGGTAGTGACACCGGCATAAAATATAGCCCGTATAGGATCAGGGACTATCACTCTTGATTCGCAACCAAAAACTTCTGTATTCGGTTTATTGTTTCCTGAGATTCCATAGAAATCGTAATTTAGGAACCTTTTAGAATGATTTTCGCTCCTTCCCTTTGCTTCACCACTTTTTCATTTCGAATTTATTTTCGACTGTTCTTAGGGGACATTTATATCGTGCTATATTTAAACATCTACCGTGCTATATTTAAAGTATCTAGCCTCCTCAGTACAGCAGAAATCGCAATTTAGAAAGTTTTTTTTCTCCTGCAACCCTCTAGGGTTTGTGGGTCCGACAAAAAAATATAGCATAAGTTTGAGCAAGTTCTATCACCATCAATTTGCAACTATTATGTTTGAAATCGGTTTCGTATTACATACGATTGCATAAAAATCGCAATTTAGAACGCTTTTCGCTCACTTCAACCTTTTAAATTTGGAATTTTCTTTCGACAATTCTTAGAAAGCATTTGCATCTTTGAAATAATTATCATTCCAAATTTAAAATGTTAGACCCCTCAGTAACACACACACACACACACACACAAAAAAAAAAAAAAAAAAAAAGAATATTTTTTGCTCCTGTTACCCCAACATGGCAGTGGCAACAACGTAAAATATAGACTGTGTTGGAGCGGGGACTGTCACCATCAGTTTGAAACCAGTACTTCTAAAATCGGTTTATATTTCCTGTGATTGCGTAGAAATCGCTATTTAGAAAGTTTTTAGAACGCTTTTCGCTCAGTTTCACTCATTTTAAATTTCAAATTTTTTAGGAACTCTTCTCAGAGAGCATTTATCTCATAAGTAATTACTACGCCAAATTTGAAGTTGCTAGCCCCTTCAGTATCACAAAAATCACAATTTAGAACGCTTTTTAAAATGCAACCGTAAGGTGGTTGTGACGCCGAAATGAAATAGATCCTATATTGGAGCGAGGGCTGTCATCATCCATTTACAACCATTACGTTTAAAATCGGTTGTGTGCCTTTATGAGATCGCGTAAAAATCGCAATTTGGAACATGTTTTAGATTTTCGTCCATTTTCACCCCTTTTAAATTTCGAATTATTTAAGAAATGTTCTTGGAGATCATTTATATCAACTACCATGCCTAGTTTCAAGTTGCTAGCCACTGCAGTATTACAAAAAAACGCAATTTAGATCGTTTTTTGCTCCTTCACCACTTTGAGGCAGTGGGACCGCTATGAAATACTGCTTATGTTGGAGTGGGGCTGTCACCGTCGTTTTCACACCATTACTTTTAAATCGGTTCGGTACTTCCTGAGATTGCGTAGAAATCGCAATTTAGAAAGTTTTTTAGAACGGTTTTCTATCATTTTCACACCTTTTAAATTTCAATTTTTTAGATAATGTTCTTAGTCTTATAAATAACTGCCCTGCTTCATTTCAGGATTCTAGGCCCTTTCTTAACACAAAAATAGCAATTTAGAACGATTTTTGCTTCTGCAACCCCTAGGTGGTAGTGACACCGACATGAAATAGAGCCTATGTTGGAGCAAGGGCTGTCATCATCAATTTCCAACCATTACTTTTGAAATAGGTTGGGTACTTTCTGAGATTGCATAGAAATCGCAATTTAGAACTTTTTTAGAACGCTTTTTGCGCATTTTATCCCCTTTTAAATTTCATTTTTTTTTAATAAATGTTCTTAGAGATCATTTATACTTTATAATTAGCTATCATTCCAAATTTCATGTTTCTAGGCACTTGAAAAACACAAAAATAGAATTTTCGAATATTTTTTGCTCCTGCACCCACTTTGAGGGTAATGGCATCGACATAAAATATAGCCTATGTTGGAGCAAGGGTTGTCACCATCATTTTGACGCCATTATTTTTTAAATCGGTTTGGTGCTTCCTGAGATTGCGTAAGAATCGCCATTTAGAACGATTTTTAGAACGCTTTTTGCGCATTTTCACCACTTTTAAAAATATAATTTTTTAAGCAATGTTTTTAGAGATCATTAGATTCTTATGAATAACTACCATGCCAAATTCCATCTATCTGCGCCCTTCAGTAACACAAAAATCGCAATTTCGAACGTTTTTAGCTCCTGCTCCCCCTTTAGAGGTAGTGGCACCGACATAGAATGTAGCCTATGTTGAAGCAAGGGTTCTCACCAACATTTTGACACTATTAATTTTTAAATCAGTTTGATACTTCATGAAATTGCGTAAAAATTGCCATTTAGAACGTTTTTTAGAATGCTTTTCGCGCATTTTCACCCCTTTTTTAATTTCGATTTCTTTAAGAAATGTCCTTAGAGATCATTAGTATCTTATAAATAACTACCATTCCAAATTTCATGTTCCTAGGCCCTTTAGTAACACAAAAATCGCATTTTTAGAACGTATTTTGCTCCTGCACCCCCCCCTTTTGACCAATGGCACGGACATAAGATATAGCCTATGTTCTAAGTTGGGCTAACACCATCATTTTGATACCATTACTTTTGGAATCGGCTCGATAGTTCCAGAGCTTACCTCCTACAAATAAACAATTTTTACCTCTTTATAATATTAAGTATAAATTAATAAATAAATAATCATAAAATATTAACCCATTTACAAAATTTAGATGATAATGTCTAATAAATGAGTATATTTACTTACTATGAAAATTTAATTGGATTACAACTTCAAAACAGCATTCAAAATGAACTTGAAAACAGTACTTCACAAAAATAGTTAGATGATGCAATTAATTGCGCATAATGTTGCTAATTTATTTTCTAAAATAAAGAGTAGAAATCCCAGTTTAGAACCTTGCCAACAGAACACAATTCTGGAGTCTATTTAGTCTTTTGGAGTCAAAAATTTGAAAATTAGGAGGTGGTGTAAAGTTACACCCCATGGTTCAAAGTTACCCTGAATGACTGTAGTTTAAATGCCATGGCTTGATTTAGGTGAGATGAATTCTATAACAATCTATCATTATTTTTACAAGAAGGATTTTATAGCTTATCAGTAAAATTAGTATTTATATGGCGAATACTCCTATTCAAACTGGACACGTCATTTGCACAAGTTAGTTCTAGAATGTTTTGTGTCTAATAAGTTTCCTAGAAAGATTTTATGATTAAATAATGCGTTGGAAACTTTCTCATCCAAGACCAGATATTATTCAAATTTTGTTAATTCAAAACTTTTTTATCTCTTTAATCCCTTAACGGTCGCATTAAATTACGGTTTAAAAATTCAAATTGCTTATTGTCACCACTTTTTTGAAAAAGAAATATTCATCTTATTTAATGACAGATAAAATGATACCATAATAAAGCCAATTACACTATTTTATAAAATTGTTGGGAATCAAACAATCTGAATAAAAAACACAACCCGTGAATATCACGGAAGCGAGAATTAAGGGGTTAAACAGATATCCTAAATTGTCGTTGAAAAATTTGTTCTATTTCAATTATTTAAAAAATTACATTTATGAAGAAAATTGTAATAACAAAATGTTGAAAGCTGCATCATTTAGCTTATATTGATATATAACTGACGATAAATTGTGGTAATAATAAGGCCCAACTTGTCTAGTTCTGTTCGATATATTTAAACAGAATTCCTGAATTCTCGTTGAGAAATTTGTTCTATTTCAGTTAGTCGAAAACAAATACATTTATAAAGAAAATTTGTACAACAAAATTTAGAAAGTGGCATCAATTGGCTTACCTTGATACATAATTTCAGACTTTCTATAAATGCTGGGGTGGAAAGCTTCAGGGATTTTTTCAGGACAAATATCAGCAAATATCAATTTTAAAAAAAGGATAAATCATCTATATAAGTATTTTTTATAGAAAATAAATCTAGATTAAACGCTCTGAATTTCGTTTTATTTAAAAAGAGATTTTCTATAGAAAAGTACTGGGACCGAAGAATTTCATGGTCCTGAAATTCCCTGTCCATTTCGACCCCTGAAAATGGTAACATCTCAAACCACGTACAATGCTAAAAACTATTATTTGATATTATTATATTATTAGATGTCTATGAATGTTAGAGTTGCAGTAAAGCTGGAGATCCTACCTACACAACTTCCAGGCTGTGTAATATTTAAACGGAGCTTCTGACTGTAAAATAATTAATGAACCATCGTCTTCTTTTTAAAAGAACTATTCAGTGATATGCAACTCAATATGATGCGTTAAAAAATCTTTTCGTCTCTACTGCTATTTTGTATTTTAAGGCCGCCATTTTGAATTTATAAAAACAAAATATAACCTATAAACATTGGACGGTTAAGACGAATTGATAGAGGCATCATTCATTAAAATCCATCCAGCCGTTCGGTTGTTTCGGTGGTATAAAGAAATCCACATACCCAGATACGCGTGAAACACATAACCCTTCTTGGCAGTCGGGTAATAAAATTGAAAACAAGGGAAATCAAGTAAAGTTTAACTTATTTTTGATATTTCAAATAATTAATATCCTTAAATAAAAAACCTTCGAAATATTATATCTTATTTATGCACTTATCGTATTTGCATGGCAACAACATTTATGCAAATTTAGAGCGATATGGATGGAAATGAATCGATGTTAATTCCGATCCCTAAAATAAAATTAAAATCGAGATAATCCAGTTAAAAAAATACGCGATTGATTTCTGATATTCAAAATCTCAAGATTATCTTGTTTTTTCACCTCATTATGATTTTAAAAAATATGCCTTTGACAACGAACGTGCTTCATAAAGAATTTACAGTCACGACCCTCTGCTTAATTTTTCAGGAAGAATTTGGATGTTCTCCAAAAACTTGAATAACATAAGGTTTTTTCCAAAGAATACGAATGAACTGATCATAAATCTATGAATACTTTATCATAAACCTGGACAAAATACTAGAGATTAATATATTATCAAAAGTATTAATCTTACATAAGTGCAGATTATAATTTACTTGTTAAGAAACTAACAATATAATCTCATATTTAAGAAGATATATTAATCTATAGGAATATTTTGCACATTTGTGGGGAGGTATCTCTTTATACATGTGCATTAAAAAGTTTGAATTAAAATGAGTTTTTTTTTTTTTTTTTAATTAAAGCTGCAGACATGAAGTTATCAGACATTGAAATAAAATATTTTTATTACCTAGAAAGATTATGAACAGCGCTTTATGGGAATTTATACATACTAAATTGTAGTTTATCACAGCTATCTTAAGTTTAAGATTGTTAGAATTTAAAATTAATATTAACCATTATTATTTATTGTATATATATATATATATATACAATATATATAATATTGTTGAAGTATTTTTTCCTTTTGGTATCTTATATATATATATATATATTTTTTTTTTTTTTTCTAGGTCGCTAAATGATTTAGCAATCTTTTAAATATATATATATATGATTTTTTTGAAGCAGCAAGATATATAACCGTTTGTTTTATATGTATATATAGACCCTCTGAATTCAAAAATATATAGAAAATTAATGTTTAATAAGACATGCAGTTATGGTGTAATAACCTTTTTTTATCAAAGAGAAAATAATGTGGAGCGCTGCAGAAGAAGCATATCTCAATTCTATTCATTATTTGAAAATGCCAATGATAAAAAAATTGAAAATTTTAATCTATTTAAATCATAATACGTTCCATACATATTCTATATTTAAATGATTAATTTTACGTTATTTACAGGGAAATTATTAATTTATTACGGAAATCGACAATTCATAAGTTCCCACGATACATTTCACGAAAGTAATATTAAAATAAAATTAAATGTACCAAATACAGCAAGATTTTTTTTTATATATATAAAGCATATATTTACGTTTTGAAAATGATCTGCCCGTTTTTAGTATAGAAACTTTAACCCATTCGAGACCATGGGGGCATATATGCACCCCCAAAACGAGCATACATAATTTGTTTACAGCACCAGTAAAAAGGAAAACTAATATATGTTTTCATTAATTAGAGCCATTTTCCAAAGCGATATAGGTAAGCGTCTTATCTTAAATGGGAGAGGTAACCGCAAGATTAAAGGCGAGGTCACATTAATCAAGGTCGCACGCCACGTAGCGGATGGAGTGAACAACAGAAAGATGCCTAACTGTTTTCTTCTTTATTGAATAATCTATTAATTGCACATCTAAAAAATAACTGCGCAAGCGCCAACATCGTGTTTTCATTTGTTTGTAGCATTTATATTCGGACAGTAATATAATGTTCTATTAATTTTTAATCGTGTTTTTTGACTTATTTATTATAGTTAATTATTTAAATAAAAACCGTTCTTTTTAAGAAATAATATTATTTGTTAAAATTGCAAAATGTTGCGATTGAATAACTCTAGTTTTCGAAATTGTAAGAAAATTCTTTTTCTCATAGAATTCATATGTCCTTTCCAAAGAGCAAAACAAGTTAGTTACGTACTTTAACTTTAATTTATTTTAAAAAAAAAATATTATTTGATATATATTATAAAATATTGTTGATTTAAATACGCTCGATTTTAATTATTTTCTTTTAATGAAATGAAAAATGACGCATAAAAATTAGTAAGTAGTTAATGCGCAAAGATTGAATTTTGTAGTCTTATTTTTTACTCAATTCTTGATGTGCTAAAGTTATAAAAAATGATATAAATGGTTCTATTCCAGATGAAAATAGACTGTTTATCAAGGTTTAGAATACGTATAGAATTTAATAATAAATAAAATATTCAATTTTAAGTCCTTTTCTTCGTTTATCAAGCGCAGACGATACATCGAAAACTTATTCCAATATTCTTTTGATCGTACTGTATTCATGTTATTTAAATTACAAATAGTTCATTCATTTAATTTAAAATTCATTTTATTTTATAAACAGAATCAATTTAATTTAAAATGCATGCATTAAATGTCGTACTATTAAACGAGAAAGTATTTTTAATTTAGTATTTGTTTAAATATTTTGCGAGTCCAGATAATAACTGCAAAAATTTTCCTAAAATCGCCAGATTAGATTTTTTTTTCTTGAAGCAGACAAAGCCATTTAGAGAATCCCTGTTAAAAATTCTATTACGAATTTCAGATTGTTACTTACTCACAGAAGAGGAATCTTGTTTGCCAGATATATTGCAAAATATTTTTGTTACAGCTTGTTTTGATAAAAATATGTGGATTTTTAAAAAAGTCGCAATATCATTTTAGTTTAAGAGCTAAAGGCAGTAATGCTTTCGTAGCATTAGTGCTTTTCTCCCGAAATTGAAATGATATTGCGATTATTATTTTTTTTTAAATGTGCATAATTTTAACAAAACAAACTGTAATAAAAATATTTTCAATAAAACTGGGAAACAAGATTCCTCTTCCATAAGTGAGTAAAGAATCAGAAAATATGCACAAGAGATGCGCAGATAGTAGATATTCTGTCATATATGACGTCATACTGAAAACCCACGCATTTGCATTATTCACTCCGTCCACTAGATGGCGCAGATGTGTCAATATACTCGAGATTTCAGTATTGACATTGTACGCTTACTTATATCGCTTTGGCTATTTTCTTTATTATTTAAGTAAAGGCGACTTTAAAAAAAAGTGGTGCCAACCGAATAAAATTTGTGTAAAAGGCGCCGATCCGGAAGTGATTAACTGTCGTAGTAAATATCAAATAAAGGTTATATTTAAACTATTATCTTATTTAACTTATTATCGTCTACTTTATATATTTAATTTATATTAAATAAATTTCTGGTTAGAAAAAATATTTTAAATGTATCTGTGGGATCCATTAGACCCGTCTGGAAGGCGGCGGACAGTGAGACATTTTGATGATCTAGGACAGGGGTGTCAAACTGTGGCCCGCCGGATACCACTAAAATTTTAAAGAAATAGTCGACAAGATGAATCGCAGCAATTCGACGATTAGATAAGGCAAAGATAACTGTAAAATTTTAGTGGTATCCGGCGGGCCACAGTTTGACACCCCTGATCTAGGAGGACAGAATTATTTCGTTGAAGTATGTATAATTATTGAGGATTTTTCAAATGTATCGGTAATAAAATACTCAAATAATGATAAATATTTGGTTTATTTAACAACAATGTCTAAAAATAAAAATATAATGCATTACAAAAAATGCGTTAAACATACTTATTTTACTATTAATAAAAAACAATTTAGTGCATACATGTAAGTTAATATTCATTTCTTTTTTTATTTTTGTCTACCCAGAATTGCTCGAGAGATTTGTGCAGTCATCCTGAAAAATATAAATTAAAAAATTTCATATTAAAAAAAAATATGTTTTGTGTGACCCTGTAAAAAATATAAATTCTACCCCAACTATTTTCAGTTGAAAAAATGTTGTTGTGTGCATAAATAACCTTTATAAATTTTACTCAATTTGAAATAAGTTTTCTACTTAAAGACGGTAATGTATACGAATTTTTTACGTATCCCTGTAAAAAAAATACAACTGCTACGCACTTTATTTTCAATTTAAAAAATGCTATTGTGTATCTGATTAACGTATAGTAATTTTGTTGAAATGTAATTAAAATTTCTGCTTATTAGAAGCAATCTTTCCGCAACATTTTGGGTGGCCCTGTAAAAAATGCATAATTTCTGCGTCCGCCAAGTATAACTTAATGGAATTTCCATCGGAAAAACACACGTAGGCAAAGTTTCAGCTCAATTAGATAGTTGAATGTGGTTTAAATTTGTCTTGCAAGATTTGAAAAAAAATTTATATGGTCCTGTAAAAAAAAAGCGAAACTGCTACGTTTCACAAATTATAATAATATTACACTATCATCAGAAACATATATAAGCAAATTTTCAGCTGAATCGGATAATCGAAATTGGTTTAAAGTTAATTTGCAAGTTTTAATCTAACTCAGTATTTTTAAGCATGTTTTAGTCTTAATTAAATTTTAGCTAAATAGTGGCGTGTATATAAAGATAGTAGGTAAAATACTCGGCTGCATTCAAGTGTGCTTCCGCCTATTTGTATAAATTTCTCAAAGTCAAATTTCAACCTATAATGCGTTTTTAACACTTCACACTAATGTTGAAGGTGTTTATGAATTCAGTTTGTCTGTTCGTCTGTCTGTCTGACCGAACTTTAACTTGCGTTAATATAGTTGGGTTGCTCTGTTATTGTATGTTATTATATGTTATTGAGATTTACTATGCCATCTGCGGTATTGAAAATAAAGTATGTAGAGTTCATAGTTTATTTACAGAGATACATACTCAAAGTATTCCATTACATTATAGTCTATGGATAAATGTCGTAATTATATAAATGCGTAACACCTATAGTCGTCGGCAGGTCTGTTCGTCTGTCCGCATATAACAGCGCAAAAACTACCCAACCGAATCGTTTGAAATTTAATATATATAATCGTTTCAGAACTTTGTCGAGTCATTTCCAATTTTATGAAAATCGAATCAAACTTAAAAAGGTACAACTAAAAGTTTTCTTCATGCAATTCCATCCTATCATACGTAATTAATTGAATGTCATATCATGATTGCTAATGATTCTATTTCGCCATGTTGATTTACGTCGTATTTAAGATGGAGACATATTATTTCGGTATTAGTGAATTTAATATATATAATCGTAATTAATTTCGTATTCATGCATCTTAGCATAAGGGGTCAACAAATATCCCAAGTAGCATTTTTAATTTGCAGAAAATTTGCAGCAGTCTTGCTTTGAAAACCTGCAAAGTTGCAGCAAGATCAGCATGACAAGACTGAAAGTTCGTAACAAGACTGCAGCAAGATAACACAAATGCCGAAGTCACCGCACTCTGAACTTGCAGCTAACTTGTCATGCAAGTTAAATTCATGCTGTATCAAATTTATTCCAAATTAACGGCAAGCACGAAATTAAAAATGCACTGCAAAGCATAAATTTTTCCACACCCCACTATCTGTTTACAACTGTTTAGGGTGGCAACAATTTAAATCAGTTGATTTAAATCAGCGATAAATCATGATTTTAATCAAGAGATTTAAAAAAAAATCATTGATTAAAATCAAAAATTTTTTAAATGTTTAAAATGACATAAAAAAGTATTCAAATCTAAAATGAACTTGTAATTTGGAAAGTTTCTACAGGTATTTTGACTTATGAGTGTACAAAACAAAGCTTTATATAATTGTTTCGAAGCGTAATTCCTGAGTATTGTGAAAAATTTAAGTACAGTAAGTTTATAAAAAGCATGGTTTTTTATCTAACAAACATAAAAAGCATTTAATTTTAAAATGATATTTAAATCTAATATAACTTACAATGTCATCATTTCCTTTTAATAATCAAGTTATTCATTATTCTATGTACAATAATATTATAGCAATAGAGTGTCAATGATTTTAATCAATTGATTTAAATCAGATGATAAAATAACATATTTTCTGATTTTTTAAAATAGTATGGAAAAGCCTTATAATCAGTAATGGAAATTATCACTAAATCACTTGTAAAAAATGTAATATTTGTTATTGTTAATTATAACAATATTAAACTGTGTAAAAAGAAGTATTACACATTTAAAAAACATCTAACTAAATGTTAAATAACTTCAAAACATTATAATATTCAGTAGCTATTCAAGTATTTTAATGTTGTGGGGGAAAAAAAAAATCTGATTTAAATTTCAAAAATACAATTTTTGAAATCTATTTATAAATTATGTGTGAGTTTGCTATATACATTGCTACAATTTTTGATCAATTTCATATGCATACGCTTTAGAACCTATGTAAAATTACTGGCTGCTTTATGATGGTTGGTTGTATTTATGACGGCCAATTATCTGCACGAGGGATATAGGACCAGGGGGAATACCCTTCGTGGGGTCTTTCTAAGGGAACCTAACCCGTATTAACGCTTGGAAATCCAAGGTTCGAAGAAATCCACGAAAACTCCGAACGATTAGGCCGACGGGCGCGATTGGGATCGAACCCAGCACCTCCCGTCTACAAGCTTCGAGAGCAGGCTGCTTTATGAATTTATCAAACTATTTATCACCTTTTTTCAACCACTTTTTCAAAAATGTAGATAGTGTTCTTAATTAAACAGTTAATTGTTTAATAATTACAAAATTTAATCTGTATCATTAATTTGAAAATAAATGCAATTTATCAATAACTTTAAAATATAAGCAGTATTTAATATTGGTTTACATAATTATTACAAAATATTAATGCACATAATTTTGTATGTTACTAAAGAAAGTTTTAATTTTCAGTTTTTTTGTAATTTCTATAATTACATAATTAAATTTTTTTTAATTAAAGCAAAAAAACATAGATTATGTTAGTAATTGGAGGGTTATTCATTTTTGAAATGCTTAATTCTTGATAAATGTTTAATATTTTAACACAGGGAAAAAAAATCCGATTAAAAAAAAAAAAAAAATCCGATTTGTTTACACCCTACAACTCTTACACTACAAGTTTAACCCCTTCGGAGGGTTGCATGCAAAGCGATATAAGTAAGCGTCCTATCTTAAATGGGAGAAGTAACCGCAAGATTAAAAGCGAGGTCACATCAATCAAGGTCATGCGCCACGTAGCGGATGGAGTGTGAACTACAGGTAGATACCTAACTGTTTTCTTACTGAAACCACTAAAATTGTAAAGTTTTTTTCAACTTGATTAATAACTGAAGTGTTTCTGATAAAGCAAAGAAAACTTCGTGGTGTCAAGTGCGTTTGGATGCCCCTCTCCCTACGCCGTTATTTTGCTATAAATGCGGCAACCAAAACTGATTTCCATGAGTGACTGAAGATTTAGAAAATTCGCGCCGCACTGAAAGCCCGCGTATTATCACTCCGTCCACAAGGTGGCGCAACTGTGTTAGTTTACGCCTGATTCCAGCATTAAATTTGTTCGCTTACTTATAACGCTTTGGGTTGCATGTACATGATCAAGTCTGTTGATGCGTCGGAGAGCGCACGCATCGTTTTCATCAGCATAAACATGTTAAGGTAATATTTGTACTCTTTCAATGCAAGCCGTTTTTTTTGGTATTTGACAAGTATAGCATTTAGAAAAAGCGGTGTCAACCAAATAAAATTTCTGCAACTTCTGCGTAAGTGCTGATTGTCTATTCTCTCAACAGCGGGATATTTTGCTTTCGTCACTTTCGTGAATTAAAGACAGTCTTGCCATCAGTTTCACAGCAAACTACTCATGCAAGTGGGGGATGGTATACCCTGCGGGAAATTTGCTGCGAATTTCTCAATTCAAATTTGTCACGGCAAGATAATATTAGAAAAAATCAAACTTGCTGCTAATGTTCATGCTATCTGGGATTTCACTAAAATATGAATATTTATAAAACTAGTTATAGTACGAACGCATCTCATTTACCACGTTTGGCGTAGAATTTCCAACTTGTTCTCTTCCACATGAAAGTTATATTTTCGTAATTTAAGCGATACATTAGCGTTATTTGAAGCGCATTTTAAAATTACAATTTAAAAATTAAATTGTAACATTTCAAATTCAAAGAATAGACACTGTATCAGATTTAAAAGAAAACGAATTAAAATCAATAAATTTTACTCAGCGTTTCTGATTTGTGAAACATTTCAGAAATGTGTTAATGTACTAAATGAGTATGTGGTTTAGCATGTTATTGATATTTTCTCCTAAGCGTGACTGAAACAATCGAGTAATTAAATATCTACTGAAATTAGCCTTTTGAAAGTTATATTAACAACTTGTAAGTTGTTTTAAAATGTTGATCATTAACCCTTTATCTACTGACGGTTCTTATAAGTACCATTAAAATAATTTTTTATAAAATTTATTTAATACATCGATTAGTTGTATTACAGTTTTGAATGAGTTATAGATACATTACTTTATCTTGTTCCAAAAGAATTATTGGTTACACAAGACAAAAATATTTTTAAAAGAATGATTTCTTTTGCCTTTGCATCTTTCCAGCTTTCTTCGACGTAGCGGGTGGATTTTTCAATTCGGAAATATTTCCATAATTCTATTGTAAGAACATTATATTTGTACATTTCCTAATTCTAAAAAATACTAAGAAAAATATTTAAAATAAAACATTTGAGTGAGGTTATAAATATTGTACAATTTCCCTATAAATTCAAATTTAATTAATCCTTCTAAATCCTTCTAAAATCTTTCTAAAATTTATTAAATGACTATGTAAATCGTCTAACGTAGTTTAAACAATTCACGAAAAATGCTTTAGAAGATAAAATATTTATGAATTCAGTACATAAAGGGTTAACCCATATTTACCTGGCGTTGATTCAGAGCAACCGCAAATCTCCCGATACTTTTTCTTATTTCCATACCAGTAACTGCGAAGATAAATATTCGCTTTCACTGATGACAGAAACTTCGAGATAAAATAAGACAAAAATTTTCTATTCTGAAAAAGTGGCGTGAAATGAAATAATCCTGAAAAATAATTAGGCTTATTAATGAATAATTAATGGAAATGTTAGTGTATATATATATATAGTTTTTTTTATTATTTTAAAAGCACGAAATAATATCATAAACTATTTTTATCACTAAAAAAATAAGTTACTTTAACATTAAAGTAAATTTCCCAAACTTTTTCCCTAAAGGGAATAGCCGTTAAGCATCGAAAGCATGCCTTTCAATCAAATTTCCTGATTTTTCTCCCAGATGTGGCTACATATCTGACAATATATTTCCCCTTTTACCACCCTATAAATATTGATATTTAATGAGATAAAAATGTTTTATTGTTTAAAAAAAAACGGATTTTCTCAAATACTGCTGCAAATAATTTCATGCCATTATCTGAGGAAATATAGATACCAAAGATGCATAACTGGTAATTTTTGTATAGCTTTATGCTTATGAAAACTGTGTGAAACAGCGAAATAAAAAAAAATAAAAATAAAAATCATATTTTCTGGTTATCCGAAAATTACCATTTTCTTGTAAAAAATTTCCGATATGTTCCCGTATATTCTATATAAATGCCAAAAGTTTGCGTTGGGTACTTCATATAAATATTTACAAAAATGTATATTCAAATTATTGAAATTCATTTTAAGGCGTTATTTGGGGCGGAGCTACTCAACTTCGACACCCGAAGAATTTTTGGAAAAAACAGTTACAGAATTGCTGTATTTTAAATTCTAATGAACACATGAGCAACATTCTCAACACTGTCTATATCAACATGATATAGGAATATGAAGTTGAAAAACAATGCTTATATACTTAATGGAATCTAAAATATATCAGTTGACATATTGTCTTAATTCTTCGGATGTCGAAGTTGAGTAGCTCCGCCCCAAATAACGCCTTAAAATGAATTTCAATAATTTTAATATAATTTTTTGTAAATATTTATATCTAGTACCCAACGCAAACTTTCGACATTTATAGAGAATATACGGGCACCTATGGGGAATTTTTTACAAGAAAATGGTAATTTTCGGATAACCATAAGATATGACTTTTATTTTTTTGAATTTCTATTTCACTATTTCACACAGTTTTTATAAACAGAAAATTATACAAAAATTACAAGTTATGCATTTTTGGTATCTATATATCCTCCGTTAATGGCATGAAATTCCGTGCCGCAGTTTTTGAGAAAATCAGTTTTATAAAAAATTGAAAAAACATTTTTATCTCATTAAACATCAATATATATAGGGTGATAATAGGGGAAATATATTGTCAGATATGTAGCCACATCTGGGGAAAAAATAGGAAATTTGATGGAAAGGCATGTTTTCAATGCTTATCCGGCTATGCCCTTTGCTAAACTTTTAAGTATTTCATTTACTCTCACTTTCAGTTTAATCATTAAAGTATTTTTCTTTATTTTTTAATGTGGATTAATGAAACTAAATTTTTTTTCTTTCATGGCTCCCTATGCCTCAACTAGACGAACCACCTGGAAATTGGATGCTAAGTTGCTCCGCAAATAGGTAATCCAACAAACCAAGTACATTGCTCCTTCGTTTTTCTCCTAAAGTACCCCGAAAGCGTCGAATTAAAAAAAAATACAAAAACATTGTCACTGAACCACAGTGTTGCCAGATTGGGTACTTTTTTGTCCCCAGATTGTTGATTGTCACCACTTTTTTTAACCCGTTAATTCTTGCTCCCGTCATATTCTCGGGCTGTGTCTTTTACTCAAATTGTTTGATTCCCACCAGTTTTATAAAATAGTGAAATTGGCTATATTTTAGTATCGTTTTTCCTGTCATTAAATAAGGTGAATATTTCTTTTTCATAAAAGTGGTGCCAATAAGCAATTTGAATTTTTCAACCGTAATTTAATTCGAGCGTTAAGAGGTTAAATAGAAATATTCGGCCTATTTGGAAATATATTAAAAATTCTGAAAAATAAGGCGCATTATTCTATTTTAAAAAAATGGTGAGAATCAAATAATATGAATTAAAAAAGTCCCCAATCTGGCAACACTGCTGAACCATTCAAAGTGGTGCAATCCAAGGCTGCCGCAGACGACTATTCTTTAATCCTAACACGCAACACATTCTCAAAACAAAAAGCTTTCATATATAATTTGACAACATTTTCAACAGAAATATACAAGCTTTTTTTTATAATAGTGGTGCGAATATAATAGGGAAATAGGCCCCCGTGGCAGCCCTGCATCCGTAAGTTTATTCCTTTCTTAAGAGACTCTAATGCATTCGAAGCATCGTTGGAAGTAATTTTCTGTCTACGTGTTAGACATATTGCATCTCTCAAACCGTATGAAATCTCATTTAATATGATTACATTTTGATTTAAATGAAAAATAGAAAACTTGTTTGAATTTTGTTTAAAAAAATAACCCAAGTTTTGTCATCCAATATGATGTTTTTAAGAAAATTCAAGTCAATTTCTGCGCGGATTATCAGCCCTGTATGCAGTTTAGTTTAATGACCCAGGTCCTGATTATGCCTCCTAGGCTAACTTCCAACATTTCTTTTCAAAAATATATTTTAACATTATTTAAACGGATATTTCTGCGATTGAATAAGAGGAAAGTTTGCTTTAAAAATGGGGTTAAAAGTTTTCCTACTCGTTAATCAGATACTGGATTTAACCGAAGGGCTTTGACTGATATGAAATCATGGACACTTTAAAGAAAATTACTTCGCGCTGGTGATGTATTCAAAATATGGAGCTATGATAAGGAGGAGGGGTGTAGTGCATTCCAATTGCAAGGCAAGTCACTGAGACACTTGTCACAAGATGGTTGCTGTTGTTTGTTTACATCGGTTATGAATATCGGTTACAAATATGAATAGTAAATTTGCCTTATTTAAATATGCGAAATTCGAGCAAAATTTCTGTGATAAATAATGCAAAAAAATCTATTCCTTTTAACTGGTAGAAATCTGCCGCGGCGGTACTATAATCGTATTTATGACATAGTCAGTAGGATTGTTTATTAGGATGGGCGATTTAAACTTTTTTTTTTCGATTTTTGATGATGGGTAGTGCGAAAAAGTTGCCACAGGTGGCACTAAGTTTACACAAAAAGTTCGAGACTTTTTGGACAATTCCTTCATCTGCCGCAAATGGCTTGAAGTTTTGCTCAAATGCTGATAAATGATTTTTTTTAACAAAAACTTTTAAAATGGTAAATTAAATTTATTTTAGTTAAATTTACTTGAAATGTCATGTTTAGTATACGAAATGTTTAAATAAGCTCTAATTATGCGTTATTTAATAGTTGCGTGCATTTTGAAATAGTTGACCTTTATAGCCTTTTCTCATATAAGTGACCAAAAGTTGCAAGTATTGTTTGGTTCGTTCGTCGATTTCCCCCTTCTGTCTTTATTATGCTCATCGCTCTTCCTACTGTTTTTCGATCCGTTCAGGGTCACATATTTGGATGACGGACCACAGCATGTCTTAACAGCAATTCTGGAAGTAGAAGAGTTAGTGGAGTAGAAACCAATGAAAACACAATCAGTCATCATGGGATGAGAAAGGAAATAGGAGATGTGAGTAACTGCGAGATGGGATATTAATTATTTTTCTGCTCTAAATTACAGCTATTGTCAGGAGATTCAAAAAGTGGGAACATTCAAGCAGGCCGTTTGTCTGAATCAGAATTTGAACCAGGGCCTTCAAAAGCAGACACTCTCAAACGCATATCCCTTTCTCATACCTCGTTCGCCGGAACTGATATATCAAATAAGTAAATTGCTTTAAGAGCTTCATCTGTGCTTCAGGATACAGGAATTGCGGCAACTAGGAATAAGGATCTCGTCATCGATAAAGACTTGATCAGGAGAAAGAAAAAGAAACTTGAAAAGAAGATACAGGAGGGGGAATATCTTGGAGGATGAAAAATTACAATCATATTTTTTTTTTTTTTTAGTAGAAATAATAACACGATCTTCATAGAAAAAGGGAACAAGCGGCACCGTCGAGAGAAATACGAATCACATATCACTAATGGCGTGCGAAAATGTGCGTGTCCATTTCTACGAGCCTATTCCTGTTTCATGCACATCAGAAATACTAAAGGCTGAAGATTTGAGACTCTATTAATCAAGCTCCGTTTTATTTGGTAACGGTCTTAGGTCAAGTGGTTCTAAAACCTAGTTTAGGCATTTGATGTCACTGTCAGAGTGGAAACTTTTTCGTATGAAGAATACATATTAAATGTTGCAGCTCTCTTCTTGATTTTTTTTCAAAGCAGACTTTATTCTGGCTTAGAAAATTATATAATGATTTGCTATTTCTCTGCAGCGGCCAGAAGGAGGCGTCAAGTGACCCAAATATTCCGAACCACGTTCAGACAACGTGGTGATATTTCTTTCGTCTTTCTCTCGATGGTGCTGCTAGTCCCCCTTTTTTTTGCTATGAAGATAGTTTTATTTTTTTTTTCTACTATCAAAAAAGATGCTTGTAATTTTTCTTCCTCGAAGATCTTCCTCCTCCTCCTCTCTTTCCAAGTTTCTTTTTCTGCCTCCCGACCAAATCTTTATCGAAAACAAGATCCTTATTTTCTATTGTCACAATTCCTGCAATTTATGCTCACTTATACGAGAAAAAGCTATAAAAGTCACTTAATTCAAAATGCAAATAACTATTAAATAACGCATAATAAGAGTTTATTCAAACATTTCGTACACTGAACATGACACTTCAAGTAAATTCAGGTAAAATAACTTAAATTTAATATATATATATTTTTAATTTTTGCTATAAAAGTTCAAAAATCAGCATTTGAGCAAAACTTCAAGCCATTTCTGGCAAACGAAGGAATTGTCCAAAAAAATCTCAAAATTTTTGTATGAACTTAGTGCCACCAGTGGCAACTTTTCCGCACTACCCATCATAGAAAATCGAAAAAAAGATTTTTTCAGCCCACCATATTTTTTATGTTGTCATAATATGGCGGAACCGCATGTCCTGACCACAACTGATGCAAACTTTCACTATTATATCAAACATATTTATTTTTGCCTTAACCCTTTGTTGCATACTGTCCACTACAGTGGACAAAATTGCCAATTTTTTCTTATCCAACCTATTTCATTCACAGTTCCTATTTAAAGCTTATGCTACTTTTTGACATTCATGCTTGCAGGGAAAAAATCGAGATGGCGAAACAAGACGGTTAATTTACTTCTTGAGATAGAATTAATATGGATGTCCAGTCAGAATGCCTGTAAGTTGTTCAACATGAACTAAAATGTTTCTAAACCTATAATAATATTATTTAAATGATACTTTGTTCATTAATTATTGTTTTTAGATGTCTTTGCCTAATAGACAATTGAAAAACAAGTGTAAAAACTCTTTTTTGTTTATTTTATAGAAGGTTTTACCTAATGTCCACTATAGTAGACGCCATGCACAGTATCAACATTATGACATTTTACACTGTTAAGTTAAGTGGACGTCATGAGTGTGAACAGTGAAAATTTTAAAATATAATTTTGACATGTTTATGTGATTTTAATATTATGCAGGCACATTTTATATAAATTTTGATCTCTTTCACATTTTAAAAAGTTATAATTGCCTGACTTCATTTATTTATGCAATTTATTAGTTTTAAAAAATTCGCATATATGTTCTGTTTGAAATATGACAATATCGAAAAACAATAAATTAACAATAAACTTTTTATAGCATTATTTAGCTTAATCTGTTTATAAGTGATTATTATACATGTTGTATAACATTTCTTCGAGGCTGGAATGAATATGTTTGAAGAATGATTTTGAAAATGTTGCCGTTTGTGCGATGAAGCGATCGTCAACCTTAATAAAGATATTTTATCACTTTTTATAGCAGTATTTAACTTAATCTGTTTATGATTATTATACATGTTGTATAAGAATAAACAATTTTAAAATTAATATCTATGGAATATTTTTTAAAAATATTAAAAAAAAAATTAAATGAAAACTTATTTGAATTAAAGAAATTTTGTTGTATACAGAAGCTTGTTTCCAAATTGTGACATACAATTTGGAAAATTTAAACTGTCTGTAACAAGTGGACTCATTCAGTCAGTGACGCGACAATCTGGTGAACCGCACTTGATTCCAGACTCTGAAAAATGTGATATGTTGGAAGACAAACAACTAAGACAATTGACAGTAAGAGCAAACTCTGTACACAAGGACGCGAGATATGACAAGGTGGAACACTTTCCCCTCAAACATCCAAAGTGCACAGCGATGCAAGATGGAACGATGTAAAAGGAAGTCAACATATTCATATGTAAAATTTACCTTTACATCGATGCAAAAACTGATTGATTTTACAAATTTCACTATCAATGAATGTTTTCTAAATTTTAACCAGAATTATTTTAAAAATATTATAATATTCTAGAAGAAAACTATCATAAATCTTATTTTCCTAACAACACTACATTTTAATTCTGTGTTCATAGTGTCCACTATAGTGGACAAGCTGTACCTCGAATAATAAAAAATTATTACACATAAAATAAATTTTTTCTCATTCAGTATGATCCTTTTAGTAAGAAAATACAAATTTTAACATTGGGGATTTGCTAGTTTTAGAGTATGCAACAAAGGGTTAATAATGATAGAAAATCTGCATTAATAGGGTGATTAAAAAAGGAGAAATTATTATTTAAATTTACTGCTGGAAGTTTGCCCCGGCGGAACTTGTTAAAGTTTAAGCTTCATCATTTTGAAGACATGTAAAATGATCTTTACCCATAGTTTCATGTTTGGAAGATTCAAATTTAACTGGCAGTTTCGTATCAAATCAATGAAGACTCAGTTTGGGACTGCTGACACATACATTTTTATTTTGAAAGTATATTTTTCAATAAATGTATTCCCGAAACGTTTTGCCACAGGTACACCGTGTTACTTACTTTAACATATATACTGTTCCTTTTTCCACATTCATCACTAAATACATACTAAAGTTTAAATCATTCGGAAAGAGAAAATATTTGTTTTATACTGCAGTGTTAAACTACATTGACACAACATATAAAGGGGGTATATATTCTTTTTATTAAATAAAACTAATTTTACATAAAAACGATTTTTATGCAAATGTCACAACTCATAAAAAAGGAAATTTGATTTAGACACATTTTAAATAAAATAGTTTCTAAGAACTTTCTGAGACGTGAAACAAGAAAAATTATACATCATACGTAAAATGCCTTAAGGGAGAAACAGAAATATTTTTGATAGTGTGATTTCAAATATCATATATGTCATTTTAAAATTTCTTCACCTGATAGTAAAACTTATTTAATTTCGATAGCTATGATACTTTTCTTTCAAAAATATAGTCCAAATTAGATTGTAGCATTTACGCGAGAAGAATAAAGTTTGTCAAACACTTTTTAAAGAAAGCTTTACACATGCGTCACTCATTTCAATTATCACACGACTGTCTTGGAAAAGGGCAAAATTGTAATGTTGTTTTCTCTGCATTTTGTTTTAAATGTTAAAAAAAAATGATTCTTTGAACATTTTATAAAAAAAAAAACTTAATAACGAATATGAATGCAATCCTTGGAAATATTAATCATTGGTCAATGTATTAAAAATACATTAAATCAATAGAATTATATTACTTTAAATATTGCTTGTATTGCAGTGAAACATGGAGCTTAGTGAACGTATTAACACGGGCTTGTCAGTGAGGGGGTTAAATACAAAGCCTACGCACTGACGCAAAAATGGTGGTAGGCAGATATTTTTGTAGCATTTGTACCGCACCTTGAATCGTAATAACACATTTTTTTTACATTGGTTCCTTCGGCTGATTCAATCATAGAAGGAAAAAAAAGTTTAAAACCTTTTAAAAATTGGTTGTATTTAACCCTCTGTCTACCAGAAGGGTCCAATGGACCCGACATGTATATTCAAAATATCTATTCAAACCAGAAAATTTCTTCAAAACAAACTAAATGTATAAATCAGACAATAATAAGTTAAATAAACAAATTAAATAGTTTTAAGTAAAAATTCTGGTGTAGAATGTTTTTATAAAACTTGAGTAAAATTTCCGGTAGTTCTAGGGTTAAATCCAAGGTTTTATACAAAAGTTTAAAAAAATCCGCTTAATATAGCCGCCATTTTTGGGTCGGAGAGCCTAATATTAATAATGGAGTTGTGAATAAAGAGGAGGATACAAATAGAGTATTGTCTACGAGTTGCGAGTGAAGTAACTGCGGAGGTTGTCACAAGATGGCGGCTGTTATTTTTTGCATTGGATAAACAGTTTCTGATAACCGACGAAACAAATTTTCACAAGAAATTTTTGAATAGAAAATTTTGCTTTATTTTAGCGGGCTTTTCGTGATAAATTACTCTGGCAAATGTGATTAATATTACTATTTGTCATTTCTGGTGTCAGTTTCACCATGTATTATAATCATTTTCAATGACACTGACAGGAGGTTGTCGAGATTGTCACAATATGGCTGAAAAGCAGGGCCTGACCACCGCTGAATTAAACTTCCACCAGTAAAAATGAATAGCTATTTTTGCCATTATTTTTGACCGAAATCTTGTGTTAAAAAGGCCTTTAAATATGGAGAAATTTTCCATTTAAACTTACTGGTGGAAGTTTGACTCGGCGGTAATCAACTCCGCGAAAGCGGTTACAGTTGAAGCTTAATTATTTTAAGGATATATCACGTCACATTAGATGTAAATTTCCAACTGGGCGAAAAATGTCCGGACCAGGATTCGAACCAGGGATCTCCTGCCTGAAGCCGCCAGTGCTTTGCCATCTGAGCTATCCCGGACGAATCTGGTGGAACTTTTTCACCCAGCTAACCTTAATGATTAAACCATCTGGTCTGAAACCTGGTTCAGCTCAACAGAATAAATCACAGGTAAAGGAACTCCAGAAATCACTGGGTGAAAAAGATCGGATCTATCCCGGACCAGATTCGTCCGGGATAGCTCAGATGGCAGAGCACTGGCGACTTCAGCCAGGAGATCCCTGGTTCGAATCCTGGTCCGGACATTTTTCGCACAGTTGAAAATTTACATCTAATGTGATTTATTTACCAATTAGAATAATTGTGTTAAAATTAATCTAGTATATATCATTTCATGTTTATTAATAGTTCCATGACCAGGAGTCCCTCGTAAATAAGGGCTTCAAATTCCTGGACACTACTAATTTCTTATAATTTCCACTAATACTTCCATGATATTAACTCATTAAAGCCGGTTGGCAAGAAAACTTGCTAGGTAATGCGAACAAAATTTTAAAATTTGAGTACCAGTATTTGGAAATTTTCATATTATTTTAATCTCAGATTTTGAGAGATTAAATAAATCCAAATTACAAAGTGGCAAAAACTGGTGTCGCAGAATTAAAAGAAGTGTAAAGGAGGCTCGTTGTTAATGGGTTAATATGGTTGTGTCGGTTGTACGACTTATCAGTTTTTCTTAATATTAATTGGGCTGAAACGGTTATACGACTATTTAGGTTGGTTTAAATAATGACCCATAATCGTTTAAACTAACAACTAATTTTTTTTTAAAGTTATGTTGTGCATTCCATATTTAATATTTAATATTTAATATTTTCTTATTTATATTTACTTTTATATTATATCTGTTACATTCTTGAACTTTTCTTATATATTTATATTTAGCTTACAGCATACAACAACGTACAGTAATGGTCTATAGCAACTTTCGGTAATGGTCTGCAACAATTTTCAGTAATGGTCTAATTCAAAACTTGATTTAATTTTTTTACGTTACTGCAATTTCCTTTTGGAAAAAAGCCTTATTGTAGCAAGTATTTGTGTTACTGGAATGCTGAATTCACGTCCAAAACAATTCATTTGAAGAAAATGAAATTCTATTTTTAAACACTTTTCTTTTTACCAAAATTATAAAAGTAAAAATTTCTTAGACTTTTACTAAATTTTGTTTTGTTTAATGTTCGGTTACTTCCATTGTTCCCGCAATATCCGAATAGAAATATTTGCCTCAAGTATAGTATTACTTGTAGAAATCGGCCTGCAGAACCAAAAGTTAAAAAATACAGTGCGTTGAATTGCATTTTTATACTATTATTTCCAATATTAATAATCTTATAGAATACTTTCTAGCTACACTTTTATAAAAATACTCTGTGGCGAAGTCAGTTCTAATATTTCTTGTGCATCATGATGGCCTGAATTTTAACATTTGTATGTGAATGAGCTATCTATTGTAATTTCTTTAAATTTCGAAAAGAGTGTCTGAAACTCCGAGCTGTTTACTCGAGCTGAAGCTGTTTACACGTGAAGCTGTTTACACGATTATGTCTTGCAATGATGTGTTACTGATGTATATGTGGTTGTGTGGTTAATAAAAGAAAAAAAAAAAAAAAAAAAAAAAAAAAAAAAAAAAACGGAAACAGTTTGATTCGAAGGATTTTGAACGCATATCGCCGAAATGTAGTCTTGATCTGGATTATGAACGAAGTGTTTTCCACTTGTCGGTTGCTAGAGGTGATTTCTCATGATTCTGTGCCAATTCGTCGCGCATAATTCATCGCGGAACAATTCATCGCGCACAATTCATCGCGACGTCAATTCGTCGCAGCGACAAGTCATCACAGCGTCAATTCGAAGTGGTATCAATTCGTCGCGGCGTCAATTCGTCGTAGCGAAAAATTTTTAAGGCGATAATTTTTTTTCCAGGTATAGAGAATAATGATAACTAACAATTTACAGGCTGATTCTAGATACATATATACATTTAAAAAGTATATAGTACACATGTTTTTTATTTATTTTGTATAAAAATATCAATCATTAATGAAATTTCTA
This sequence comes from Maratus speciosus, assembly GCA_963932465.1. Taxonomy (NCBI): domain Eukaryota; kingdom Metazoa; phylum Arthropoda; class Arachnida; order Araneae; family Salticidae; genus Maratus; species Maratus speciosus. The sequence goes on from OZ010794.1 coordinate 241,581,605, forward strand.
TTCGAGAACATGGATGTTTAATGAATTAGTACATTTCTTATTTAAATCAATGATAAAATATATATTGTTATGATGACCAGAGCACATAATGAATAAAAGTTTTAGAAAATTCCAAAAAAAGAAATCTTCTTATACAAGAATTGCTTGTTATAGTGAGCTCTACCACCCCCTAAAATTTGTACCATGATTTTATAATCACCCTGTAGATTGTAAATGTTCAGCAGAAGAGACATAAGCATGCACTTTTTGTGTAAAATAAGTTATTTCTAACTGTTGGTGATAAAAGTATTTAACCCTAGATCTACCGGGAATTTTATTCAAGTTTTAATAAAACGTTCTACACCAGAATTTTTATTTAGAACTGTTTAACTTATTTATTTACCTTATTTTTGTCTGGTTTATATACTTAGTTTATTTTAATGAAATTTCTGGTTTGAATGAATATTTTGTATGTACCTGTCGGGTCCAATGGACCCGTCTGGTAGACGGAGGGTTAAGGAAGTTTATTGTTATCAACAGAATGTTTCACAAAAAGAGTCTAAATGTTCTAGCATAAATTAGAGCTTAAAACAAATTGGATCTAGACTTTAGAGGAAAGGTAGTACTGGATAAATGTGTTATTAAGTGGTATTATATAACATTACCTTTGGACAATAATATGAATAACAAATGAAATTCTTTTAAAAGGTTGCGTAAAATTAGTTGCACACATAAGTATGTATAATATATAGTAGGAGAGCTGTTGAACATTTTTGAGTAGGTATTTGAGGCACCCTGAAAATTTGTGCAACACTTCTTTTGTAATGCCTGAATACAAAATCGAATGTCTGGCTGAAGGATCGTGGCCCAAAAACTGTGCCAGATACGTGTCAAGTGCCATTTGGCCCTTGACACGTGTCTGGCACAGTTTTGTGCCGACTAAAGTGTCTGTCATTTTCAAAATATTTTTTTCTAAGCATAAATATTATTCTGCCTCAATCTCAGCATGCCTCAAATACCTTTTTTGGGTAGTCAAAAAATGGCACTTGGCACGTGTCTGGCACAGTTTTTGGGCCCACTAAAGTGTCTGTCGTTTTCAAAATATTTTTTTCTAAGTATAAATATCATTCTGTCTCAATCTCAGCGTGCCTCAAATACCTTTTTTTTGGGGTAGTCAAAAAATGGCACTTGACACGTGTCCGGCACAGTTTTTGGGCCACGATCATTCAGCCAGACATTCGATTTTGTATTCAACCATTACAAAAGAAGTGTTGCACAAATTTTCAGGGTGCCTCAAATACCTTCCCTAAAATGTTTAACAGCTCTTGGACTAATAGCCTAATGATGTTCAAACATTTTTCCTAATTTGCTAGTAGTACATTATATCACTCTTTCAAATATTAACACAGCAAATTAGAAAAAAAAAATGTAAACTCCTAACTTTTGTGCACCACTCTTTTGAAATAGAAGGCAGGGCCTTATTTAATTGCAAATAAATTATTTTCGGAACTAACAGTACTAACAAGTAAGAAATATACGTTTCTTAAACATCGAGTCTACTTTTTAAAATTTGAATTCAATTTCTATTTCTCGATGAAACAACATTCCAAATTCATTTGACATTTAAAAATTAACCTTACGGCAGTAAAATATTATAATCCACTTGGCAGGTATACAGAAAAGGTTATTTTTAGACATAACGGAAAATCTGTAATTCCTCGGGGAAAAGAATTAATAAAGTGATCTTATCAGATACATTTATTTAAAACGTTTGTTGTATATTTATTTTTATCATTATTTTGAGACGCAGAGATTTCATAGTTTATATATATATATATATATATATATATATATATATATATTTTCTAATACAAAGGAGAAAAAAAAAGTTATCTAAAATGTAGCAAGTGATTATATGTTTTCATTCTAATTTTTTTAGCTTCTAAAATGTATATATCAGAAGTGTCCTTATTAGAAAAATACTGGGAAATACTACATACAATTATAACCAGGGTTGTAAAAAACCCGGGTTTTTTAGAAAAAAACCCAGCCCGGGCGGGTTTTATTAAAAACCCCGGGTTAAATGGACAATTTTCCCCGGGTAAATTAAATTGCCAAAATGTGGACGATGATTCCACCTTCCTCACAAATAATAATCTTCAGAGTTGCCACTGTATAGGGAAAACTAGAAAATCTGAGGGAATTTAAAAATGAGTATTAAAAACAAGGAATTTTACTAAACTTTGGTACTTTGCAAAATTTATCCGTTGAAATTTTGAAAATTCTCAGAGGAATTACTCTGGGAAAATTTAATATTTTGCTCAGTAAAGCACAAGAAATTTGATTGCCGAAATAAGTGGCAATCCTGATCTCAAATACAATCTTTGTGAACACTTCATAGTCTAATAGATGGGAAAGACTTCATAGTCTTAATAATGATCTCACCATTTTTCTCTGTTCTTAAAATACATATATAGATATGATCACTTTAATTTAAATAACAAACAAAGGTACTTCTTAGTTAACCCGTCGACCACTTTCGCCAAATTTAACTCATTGACATAATTTTTATTTTAAATAACAAAAGATCAAATAAATTAGTAAAACATTAATAAAAATACAAATAAAACGTCAAATTAATGGTTTTATTGGCATTTAATCTTACAATTAATGAATTAATGGCAACCATTATTGGCAATCTTACAATTCCCAATCTTACAATTTGGGGACAGTAATTTGGTCAACGGGATAACTAAGAAGTACCCAAACAAATTTTAAATTGCAAAGCTATCAATTGTGTGTTTTCCAATTGTTTCCAATCTAAAAGTGCAAGTAAATTAATACAAATATATTTTCCAAGATTCAAAGAAGTGAATAAATAAAACAAAATAACCATAAACTGTTAACAATTACATCATCTGTTCTTTTCCAGAAATATATTTTAAAAAACCCGGGTTTTTTACCTGGGCTCTTTATAAAAAACCCAGCCCGGGTAGGCAGCTGGGCGGGTACCCTGATTATAACATAATTATTTAAACTAAAAGGATCTATAAGTTTTTCTGAAATGAAATATTAATTTTTTTCTTAGAAATATTTTAATAACTAACTTATTATATGGCCATAAAATCATAAATATATTAATTATCGCATAGAGATCAACGCTCCCTGAATAATAGGCCTGGGCGCGGACATAAAAATGGCGGTTGCCGAAGGCGGATTTTTTTCAGCATGTGTACGGTCCCTTAAATATTCGTATCAACAATGTTTTTAAGTTTATTCCGCTTTATTTTTCTGAGATTAAATGAGTCAGGGAAATATTTTATAAAATACTGGTGTCCACATTTGAGGGACCGTGTCAAAGTTAAAAAGAATCCGCCTTCAGCAGCCGAACTTTTTATGTCAGCGCTCAGGCTTAGTATTCAGGGGTCGGTGATAGTGATGCAAAGTGACGTAAAAAAAATCAAATTAACGATCTCTCCTAAAAATACAAGTTGCAAAACAAAATTTATAAATAAGACTAGTCCCATGGGTTTTTGTAGTGTAAGTCACACAGCTGATAATCGCTGTGTTTGATGGACACCGTTATTTTCATAAAGTTTGCTTAGACTTATTCAATTAACCCTCTCGCTGCGTAATTGTTTTATAAAAATAGCTACAAAAATTGTGTATTTAAGAATTTTTATTCTTTAGTCACCGGTTTTTCAAAACAAAAATTTTTGTCTAATTTAATCGGGAAAATGCTCCGATTAAATAAGGTAAAATTTACAATTAAAAAATAACTGGTGGGAATAATAAAGGATGGTTAATTAGGCGGAAAATGCATCCCCGAAAAATTCTCGGGTTCCGCAGCGAGAGGGTTAATGAGATATCTCCGATAAAATGTCACATTTTTCCGTCCTAAAATACTGGTAGCCAAAATCGTAGCATGTGACTTACACTACAAGTACTCATGGCTATTATTAATGCCATGAGTACTTGTAGTTGTACTTGCCATGAGTTTTTGTAGTGTAAGTCACATAGCTGACAAATGCTATGCTTGTTGGCCAACGTTAGTTTCAAAAAGCTTGCTTGGCCTTATCCAATTGATGGGATTTCTCCCATAAAGTAAGTCACATTTTTACGTTGTAACATACTGGTAGCCAAATATCGTTGCAAGTGACTTACACTACAAATACTCATGGAAATAGCATAATACATTCATAAGATGTAGCCACAAGGAAACTGAAATACGAATATGTACTATGAAAGTAATCATACCATGAATTTTAATCAAGTTTTATCAAAATATCTCACACGACGTTTGTTATTTAACACAATTTACCTTTTCAACTTAACCTATTTATGTATCTTTGTGAGTAAATGGTGAGTAAGATTTATATTCTATTTATTTTAGGAAGAAATTTCTATGTCGAATAGACATATTTTCACACCGGTGAAATGACCGATATGAGTGCATATTTTGAGCATATGCATACTTTAAGCATATTTTGAATAAATCAGTATAAGTAAAGTTAAAGTATATAACCTGTATAAAATATAATACTTACAATGCAAACTGCTCTTAATATTATTAATATTATTACATTCCAGAGAAACCTGAAAATAAGAGAAAACAATTAGAATAAAATGTTACAGAAACAACTCTCATAATTTGAAGCTATTTTTAACAAAATACGTGTATTAAAGGATTATTAAGTAATTCCAATATATGTAGTTTTGAAAATGAAATATTTTACTGTTAATACACAAATAAGAAATATTAACAAAATTCGAAAGCAAATACGAAAAATGATTTAGACCATAAAGTATATTTTGACATATAATTATAAATATAAACGAAATATACTGATAAAATATTTAATGAATAACTTATTTTACAATATAATGTAATGTACCATGTAATAGAATTTTGAAATTATTACATAAGAAAGAATCATAAAAAAAAGAAAAGAAAAAAAAAACACATATTATAAACTGTTACAAAACATTTTCCAGTATAAATATTTTTTAATAATTAAAATTTATTTGTTTTTTTACACTGTAGAAACTATATGATTTATTCAATATATGAAACTCCAGTCTCTTGAAATTCTGAAGAGATTTTCCAATTATAAAAGAAAGATAAATTAGTAAAAGCAGTGGCGTTGCCAAGACGGGAAGTTTAGATGATATGAATGCAACTAATTCCGTAATGTTTTTTTTTCGCTTTGTTTAATTGGGGGGGGGGGGATATGCCGTTAGATAAAGCGGAAAATATTTCTTTAACCCGTTTGGACCAGAACCTTTTACCAGAGTTATATTCAGTTGGCACCGCTTTTTGTTAAAGAGTTAACTTTACTTGATTAATCACACAAATGATAAAACAAAGCAAACTTTACGTTAATTTTTTACCTGCATCAAACACAAGTAGTGTAAGACTTTTGAATGTGCATATGTACACCCGTGGCCCCGAAGGGTTTAAAATGTTGGTAACATTAATCGTAGAGCCATTCACTCTCCACCCTGACTATGCCACTTCGTGCAAGACAATCTTTTTCTTTTAAATTAAGCGAAAATAAACCATTTGTATTTGTTAAAAATTCTCAAAATTAATTTTATAAATTTGGATGAATATCTGTGCACTTGTATATTGAAACTAACAGCAGGGCTATGCTGTGCCTAGTTTTAATAGTTGGGGGGGGGGGGGTAGCTCTATCTTGCACACCGTAAAATGTAAAATCAATATAACAGTTTGTGTTCATGCATATTCTAACGTTACGAAGATGTGTTTATAAAAACAACAAGGCGATAAGTGTAATTTATGTGTACAAAATGATGTACCGTAATTCCTAGCCTATATTTCAAAAAAAAAAAAAAAAAGAATGTCGACCTAGAAATGTTTATATATATATATATAGCAGAGGGTTTGCGCGCTATTAAGGCACGCCCCATTATGTAAGGACTCTATCACCAGTAATCGCTAAACTATCTTCTATATTAGACACTAATGAATCGTGAAGAATGTGATCTTTATAATAATACTGGTAGTACAGTCCTTACAAAATGGGACGTGGCTTAATAGCGTGCGAACCCTGTAAAGTTAAAAAAATGCCGCTAACGATTACATTTTTCTCAATAAAAATGCTGTTTCGCACATATGGATTTGATCTGTAAATTGTTAAGTTATGATAATTAGAAAACGTTTCTCTATAAGCACATCTGTGACAAGAAAAATGTAAGTCAAAATTATTAAGTCATAGTTTTACTAATATTTTCATATTCATATTGAATTACGAGTACATTCATCTTTGTTTCATTTGATATTGTGTTTTTCGTATCTCAGATCGTTTTTATAAAATTCTCTAAACTAGAGCAGTGTTTTAATATTTGGTTATAGAATTTAGACAAAAAAAAAAGATTTTAATGTTGTTTGGTCATTTCAATGGTTACACGGACGATGTTTGTTAACATTAGCAATGGTCGCTTTCCATGAATTTCATGTCAGTGGTATCCAAATTAAAATAGTACTTTTTGCTCACTGTAAAGCAACAAATACATTTTTGGTGCAACATTATCAACCGAAAGTATCCGCTTAGAGCACAAAGTTCTCGATTTTTCTCGGTCGCTACAAAGTAATATATCTGTTTTAATTATCCTACCACTAACACAGGCTTGCGAAATTGAAGTGTTTGAAAAATACGAAATGAATTTGAAAGTTTTCGCTGATTTTTATTTTATTTGGTGGGCTGATTTTGAAAATGACCTCCATTTTCTCCATCGCATTAGAATTTTTGGTAACATCGATATCGATAGTTTTGCTAAAATGAATAGGACAATTTTGCATGTGCTATCTGGCAACAGTGATTTTATCCATGCAAATCTATGTAAAAATATCGATTCTCGGTGAGGCAATTTTTTTTCAGTAATCTATTATTTTGTTATAGGTTTAAGCGGTTTAAAACAACTGGGTCTATCGGAATGTTGTGTCGTGTTGGGAAAATCGATTCGTATCGGAAAATTCTATCATTTAATTATCAAACATTGATTCCGATATCTAATGTCTTATAATTACCTGGCAGAATTTACCGGTACAAATTGATTTTTCCAACACGACAAACTTTCCAATCGGCCCAAAATTTTTCAAGAAAATGTGACGTGATAGAATTTTTTCATTATTTGTTTGTTAATTAGGACCAAAAAATACATAAAGTTCATCCATCAATACCCTTGTATTTTTTTCATTGTATGCCTATGTAATTAGGATAAATAATATTTACGTTTTATTCTGCGTAAAATAAGTAAATAACAGCTCAGAAAAAAGCTGGTCGTAGCACAATTGTGAACCATAGAATTAACTCTTATCGGTCTTCTGTCACTTGACCCTTTCTGTTGCGGAGTAATTCTGTTTAAAATGGTGTACAGGCACCATTTATATGTAATAAATATGTACCTTGCCAAATTTTAAGTTGCTAGCCCCTACCGATCACAAAAATCGAAATTTGGAACGCTTTTTTGCTCCTGCAGCGTCTAGGTTATAGTGATGCCGACTTTAAATAACGTCTGTGTTAGAGCAGAGGCTGTCAGCATCAATTTCTTGCCATTACTTTTGAAATCAGTTTTATTCTTCCTGAGTTATTGGAGACAAATCGGCATTTAGAACAATTTTAGAACGCTTTTCACTCATTTTGCTCCTGCATCTCCTCTGGGGTAGTGGAAACAGATATAAAATATAGCCTATCTTGGAGCAAGATCTGTCCCCATCATTGTTACACCATTATATTTGAAATCGGTTCAGTATTTCCCGAGATTGCTAGAAATCGCAATTTAGGACCTGAGATTGTGTAGAAACCACCATTTAGAACGTTTTTACAACTCTTTTTGCGCATTTTGACCCCCCTTTTAAATTTCGACTTTTTTAGGAAATGTCCTTAAAGATCATTGATATCTTACAACTAACTACAATCCTAAATTTCACGATTCAAGGCCCTTCCGTCACGCAAAAACCGCAATTTAGAACGTTTTTCTCCTGCACACCCTTTGGGGTAGTGGCACCGACATAAAACATAGCCTATGTTGGAGTAAAGGTTTTCACCATCATTTTGACACCGTCATTTTTTTTAATCGGTTTGGTATTTCCTGAGATTGTGTAGAAATCACATTTAGAACGTTTTTTAGAACGCTTTTCGCGCATTTTCTCTCCTTTTAAATTTCGAATTGTTTAAGAACTGTCCTTAGAAATCCTTTATATCTAATAAGTAGCTGATACTTCAAATTTCATATTTCTAGGCCTTTCAGTAACACATAAAACGCATTTTTAGAAGGTTTTTTGCTCCTACACCCCCTTTGGGGTAGTGGCACCGACATAAAACATAGCCTACCTTGGAGCAAACGTTGTCACTATCATTTTGACACCAATATTTTTTAAATCGGTTTGGTATTTCCTGAGATTATGTAGAAACTACCATTTGGAACGTTTTTTAGAACGCTTTTTGTGCATTTTCACCCTTTTAAATTTCGAATTGTTTAAGAACTGTTCTTAGATATCATTTATATCTAATAAGTAGCTAATATTTCAAATTTCATATTTCTAGGCCCTTCGGTAACGCAAAAATTGGATTTTTAGAAAGTTTTTTGCTCCAGCACCCCCTTTGGGGTAGTGGCATCGACATAAAACATAGCCTATGTTGGAGCAAGGGTTGTCACCGTCATTTTGACACCATTATTTTTTAAATCGGTTTGGTATTTGTTGAGATTATGTAGAAACTACCATTTGGAACGTTTTTTCGAACGCTTTTTGTGCATTTTCACCCCTTTTAAATTTCGAATTGTTTAAGAACTGTTCTTAGATATCATTTATATATAATAAGTACCTAATATTTCAAATTTCATATTTCTAGGCCCTTCGGTAAAGCAAAAATTGGATTTTTAGAACGTTTTTTGCTCCTGCACCCCCTTTGGGGTAGTGGCACCGACATAAAACATAGCCTATCTTGGAGCAAACGTTGTCACTATCAATTTGACACCAATATTTTTTAAATCGGTTTGGTATTTCCTGAGATTATGTAGAAACTACCATTTGGAACGGTTTTTAGAACGCTTTTTGTGCATTTTCACCCCTTTTAAATTTCGAATTGTTTAAGAACTGTTCTTAGATATCATTTATATGTATGAACATAATTGTGACAGAGATTTTCCCTGAATAAGACGATTAAATAACACTAAATTGTCTATTAAAATTTACTGGTGGAAAGTTGCGCAAGTGGTAATCATTAACCACTTGGGGAAGCGCGACCGGTATTCGTGCCGCGTAAGGTGCTCAGAATCGGAGATTATTCTCACCAGTAAATTTTCAATGTAAATTTTGCCTTATTTAATGCGAGCATTTTCCCGATTCAATTAGGCAAAAATTTCTGTTTTAAAAAATCGGTGATTAAAGATTAAAAATTCTGTAAAAGACGCTCGTCCCGAAGGGGTTAAATGTTGATGTGATTTTTTTAAAAGCCGCCATCTCATGAAAACTTCCTTAATTACTTGGTCCCTTAATTACTAGTACACCACCCCCTGAGTGCCAGGCCTGAGTGCTGATACAAAAATGGCGGCTTCCGAAGGCAGATCTTTTTCAGCGTGTGCACGGTCCCTTGAATTTTGGTACCATTATTTTTTTACAAGTTTTGTCTGCTTTAATTTTTGGAGAATAATAATTTTCTGATATTAAACAAAACAAAGAAATCGTTTAAAAACCACTGGTGTCAAAACTTAGGGTACCGTACATACGATAGAAAAATCCTCCCCGCCATTTTTCTGTGAGCGCTCAGACTTTGTATTCAGAGGACGGTAACTGGTAGACAATACATTATGTTTCCTCACCTTTCTTCATAAATCCATTCTTTTAGCCCACTTCTTAATTTAAATACTATGTCCATACTTACCAACATCTCGCTTTTTTAATTTAAATAAAAATATTTTGAACCATAAAAGTTGTTTCGTTAAATGTATCTTTCTTTCTTCTATGTGGCAGTCATTTGAAATCTACTTACCGTAATTTCATACGTATCACCAGCAACTCAGATCACTCGATTCTTACCAGAATTTATTTTAAATAAAATGTAACTTGCTTCTGCTTAACATTTATTGGAATTCTTTTTTTCAATAAAATTTCCGGTTTGAAAAAGACTTAACTAAGCCGCAGTGGATACGCGGGAAATTAAGGTAATTACTTTCATTAAACACATTTCTCGTTCGAAGAATGTGTTTTTTATTTAAACAAACAAAACAGGTTCCCATGCATGTATATCTATTGTTTGTATTGAACTTGTACATGAACACAATTATGTCATGTATAAATATTGATTCGCTTTTTATTATTAATATACGACATACTATTACCACTTTTATACAGATAAGAATATATGATAGTACTTTTATGTTAGCCAGACGCAGGTAATAAATCGCCATATATTGTTCCCACTGCCCCCTTTCTGATAGCACATACTTTATTTAACCCCGTAACTTTCGCTCCCGTGATATTCGCGGGCTGTGGTCCTTTATTCATTTTAATCTATTTTCTTTGATTCATACCAGTTTTATAAAATAGTGTAATTGACATTATTACGGTATCATTCTACCTGTCATTAAATAAGGTGACTATTTCTTTTTCAAAAAAGTGGTGCCAATAAGCAATTTGAATTTTTAAACCGTAATTTAAAGCGGCCGTTAAGGGGTTAAAATGTAAACATGTGACTCATTTTATTTAAAATACGCCAGTAAACCTTTAACATTCGCACGGTTAGGTTCGCGGATGTCAAAATCGCGAATGTTGATGCTATCTTCGCGTACATAAAAGAGACTTTACTTAACTTTTGAATTGGAAAAAGCAATTGAAACAAAAAAAATTCTTTATTAAGCGCTAAAAAGTACATGATGTAATTAAATTTGAATCATTATAAACATATTGTGCAAAGTTTATTTACAAGTTGATGGCTGAAACAACTTTAGTGAATGTGATTGTTTGGCAGACATTATCTTTTTTTCATGAATTTCCATTTTCAGTCTTATATCTAGAGGCGGCATGGCGAACTTTCTCTTATTTAGGTTTCCTAAGCACTAAAGTGAAAAAACATATATTAGCATCGAAGCAATAAATACTTTCTAACGGGACTTAGGTGCGTTACTTTAATCTTAAAAACTAGCCAAAAGTATTCCAATAGCAACAGTAAACAAACTGAGAAAGAGCATACGTACTGCATCCTTTGAAGAGAGCATTTGCCATTTTGGTCTTTTAGAAGAGATTGGGGTAATGCGATGGTCCAACAAAGAAAGGAGGCTAGTCCATTTTTAGCATCAAGTTATGTTTCGGATTTTTCAGCATTACTAATCTATATTTTGTTTCAACACAAGGGTTAAAGTTCTCTGAACTTAGTCTATTTGCAAGTGTACAGTGTTGAGTAGTTCATGGAATTGGTAAAAGTACGTGAGTTTACTTTATATATAAAAAAAATATGTTCTTTACATTACAAAATTTGTGAATGTTAAAATGTCCCTCATTTTTGCTTTTGCGAATAATTAAAATTTGCGAATGTTGATACTATCTCCGCGTGCATAAAAAGGCTTAGTTTTCGAATGGAAAAAAAAGCAATTGAAACATAAAAAGTATATTTGTTTAGCAGTAAAGAGTACATGCTGTAAATAACTTTGAATCATTATAAACATATTGTGCAAAGTTTATTTACAAGTTGATGGCTGAACTTTAGTGACTTTAGTGAAGGTGATTGTTTGGTAGAACAGATCTTTTGTTTATGAATTTCCATTTCCAGTCTTTTATCTAGAGGCGGCATGATGAACTTTCTCTTATTTAGGGTTCCTAAACACTAAAGTGGGAGGATAGATATTCCCTTCGAAGCAGTAAATACTTTCTAAGGGGACTTACATGGATTACTTTAATCTTAAAATCTAGCCAAAAATATTCCAATTGAAATGGTAAACAAACTTAAAAAGAGCATGCACATTACATTCTTTGAAGATAGCATTTGCTGTTTTGGGCTTTCAGAAGATATTAGATTAATGATGTGGTCAACAAAAAAAGGGGGATAATCTATTTTTAGCATCAAGTTATATTTCGGGTTTTTCAGAATTACTAATTTATATATTGCTTCAACACATCGGTTGAAGTTCTCTGAACTTAGGCTATACAATACAATACAGGTGTACTGTATTGCGTTGTTCATGGCATTGGTAAAAGAATGTAAGTTTACTTAATAAAAAAAAATATTCTTTACATTACAAAATTTGCGAATTTTAAAATGTCCCTCATTTTTGGTTCCGCGAATAATTACAACTCGCGAATATTAAGCGCTTTCTGTATTTAAATTTCATACAGAAAAGTTACGCATATTACATACATTAAACTCACCTTAATTCACTAATTTCTATTTCATAAAAAAATCTAATAAGAAACAATACCATAAACCAACGAATTTTCTTTCAACATATTTCAATGATATAAAGCTTAATAATATTATAAAATGGTGTATTATTTTTTTATTCGAGTGAGGTATTCAGAGTTACACAAACATTTGAAAGTTATCAAAATGATCTTGATTGTCGTGACTTGTGGTGACAAAATATATTTTCTGTTATTTCGTTTTCAGAAAAAATACATTTCTTTTATTACCCTCATGGTTAATTCATGAATTCGTGCATTATTGTATCTATCTTTCCCTTTTTCTCATGCATTTATACGAGTAATACGAAATGTTTTTAACAGGAATAATCCTGCAATATTTTTTTATTTATACACTCATGGTTAATTCATAAATTCTTGCATTATTTTATCTAATCTTTCACTTTTTGTCTTGCATACACATAAGTAATCTGAAATGTTTTTTTTTTTTTTTTTTTTTTTTTTTTTACAAAAATAATTCTGCAATGTTTTTTCTCTATTCTTGAAAAGAGATGTTATCAAAAATGTAATCTGAAATATCCTTGGGAATCAGTCTTACTCTTTCAATAATAATTTCGATTTTAGATTGATTTTATTAATATTTAAATCCTTTTATATATAAAAAAAAAATTTTGATTTGGAAATGGACCAATGAATTCCGGGTAGATCCACATCCAATTTGAATGCTTAAGCATGGCCTTTCATCCTTAATATTAAAAAAAACTGTTGCATACAAAAATATGATAATCGGTGGTATTATAGAGAAATGTTTGATAAACACGCTGATGCAGACTGTTTTCAAATCGAAGAATTATTTTAAGAGATATTTAATGCTAAAGTTGGACAAAATCGTTCCCTTAAAAAAGTTTTATTGGAGCAAAAACTATACATGAGAATTTAATCATTTTTAGATCATTTTATACGTTATAAGTTCCCGGTGTGCAGATTGTATTTATTTTTCTTATTTGATTCATTTTTTGAGGTTTTATTTCAATTTTAAATTCAAATTTTAAGCATTTCGAGAGATATTTTTTACAAATTTTAGAAAATGTTATTAATTTAAACTGTTGCCAGTTGCATAAACAGCGCAAACAATAATGTTTACTTCAAATAAAAAAATTATTTACACGTGACTATTACAAACAGAAAAAAAAACTTTAAAATTAGAATTAAATGATTACATGTTAAAAGCAGGAAAATTAGGTCATAAGAACCATAGGCACAGGTGTCATATACCAATTTGACGCAATTTTTTCCGACGCCAATTTGGCGAAAACATCAATAGCATAAAAACAACATCCGGGTTACCATATCAAGCAAAATAACGACACTTTAGCACCAGTTAAGTAACCGTTGCGTATATGAAATTGGCGTCAGAAAAAAATTGCGCCAATGACATCTGTGCCGAACAATATTTGCACTTGAATTTAAAAAGAGAAACGAAATCTTAAAATTAAAAAAAAAAAATCATTATTATGCGTTAAAACTTGTAATTTGAAGAAATTACGTCATGTTTAAAATGGCAAAAAAAAAAAAAAAAAAAAAAAAAAAATAGCAAAACAATTTAAATTGAAAAATATATTTTCGCGAGATATTTTGAGATAAGCTTTTCAACTATAATCGTGAATTCGAAGACAGCGCAAATAATATTTCCTTCTATTTTCACGTGAATATTAATAAGAGAAATAAAATGTTTGTGTAAAGTACGTCAGATTTGAAACGATACATTTAAAATGAATTATTTAAAAGAACTATCTTATAGCACTGTTAAAAAATACCGGGAGACAATGACACTGTTTACTTAATTCATTTTACATTAGCTTATTTCAAATGTTTAACGTTACTTCTTAGTTATCCCGTCGACCAAATTACTGTCGCCAAATTGTAAGATTAAATGCCAATAATGGTTGCCATTAATTAATTAATTGCAAGATTAAATGCCAATAATAGTCAATAAAACCATTAATTCGACGTTTTATTTGTATTTTTATTAATGTTTTACTAATTTATTTGTTCTTTCGTTATTTAAAATAAAAATTATGTCAATGTGTATAATTTGGCGAGTGGTTTGGCGATTTATATAAATTGGCGAAATTGGTCGACGGGATAACTAAGAAGTACCAGTTTAACTATTTTTTTTTTATTAAATACGAAAAAAGCCATTGTATCTCATAACAGCAGCAGATTTGGCCTTAAAAATCCCCAATCCAAGGAAAACGAATGGAAACCCGTTTACAGAGAGATCGCTACTGTTTTTTTTTTTTTTTAATTTTTAATTCAATATTTTTAAAGCCGATCAAATTAGCGTGCTTTTTCGATTTTGGTGTGCCTGAACGGGGGTTGGCGAGCCTAGCTCGTAGGGGGCAGAGCCCCCTAGTATAATAAAAATAATATTTTAAAATTAAAAAATGAAATTTGCTCAAGGAACATGAATATGAATAAAATCTCCGGTGTATTTCCGATTTTAAAAAGATTTAAAAAATAAATACCTTTCAGTACTCATAATTTAATAAAAACATTAATTCAAACATATTAAGTAAAATAATGCTATAAAAAGTGATAAAATATCTGTATTAAGATTGACGATCGTTTCGTCGCACCAACGGCGACATTTTCAAAATAATTCACGACAGAAAATATTTTCAAATTTAAAAACAATAAACATAGTAAACAATGTCACGAGGTATGATGCATAATGAAATACATTGCAAACATAAAATTAAATTAAAATTAAATTAGCTATTTGTGAGCGTGGATTAATTTTCATATCATTTAACAAAACAATAACATGGTAAACAATGTCACTAGACAACATGCATAATGAAAAATATTGCAAAGCATAAAATAAAAATAACATTATCCACGCTCACAAATAACTAATTTAATTTTAATTTAATTTTATGTTTGCAAAGTTTTTCATTATGCATCATGCCTCGTGACATTGTTTACTATGTTTGTTGTTTTTAAATTATGTGAAAATATTTTCTATCGTGAATGATTTTGAAAATGTCGCCGTTGTTGCGACGAAACGATCGTCAATCTTAATAAAGATATTTTATCACTTTTTATAGCATTATTTTACTTAATCTGTTTATAAGTGAATATTATACATGTTTTTATAACTCAAACATTTTAGTTACATGGCAAATATATGTTCGTTTCGTAGCCATAATGCGGATTAACTTTTATGCAACCGTGTTGAACTGATAAAAGTGACCTGTTAGAGGTTTGGGAGAAATTCATTTTCCTCCATGCTGTATTGATAAACATGACGTGATAAACGGTTGCGCAATTGATTTTCACTCTTACGATGATAAACATGACTTGTTAAACGTTTATTTTATTTATTTATTTATTTATTTATTTATTTATTTATTTGATATAAATGCACACCTTACTCTTTTGAAAAATACAATGGTCTTGTTTACACTAATAAATAATTTTTTTATTAATCTGTGTATAATGCACCCTCGTATAAAAATCGCATCTTGCTTTTTAGTTGAATAAATGGGAATTGAAAATCGTGTATAACGTGCATTATACCATTTTACCGCATAAAAAACAGGAATTACTTTTTAAAATATGGATGGATTATCATAGATACTCGAGCCGCGGAACTGCTCTTGTGCGGAGATGGTTATTCAAAGCTTCAATTGGCCAGAATCTCATCGATAGATTTACCTAAAACTTATTTATATAAAGATATAGTCTATGCCAATGCAGACTTCGGCACCAGTAGTACTTGTAACGATGAGTGTTGTGTCATTCATGTATTATGAAATTAATCTTTCGCGGTCGATTGTCGGCAAATGGCCGCCCAAGCTTTATCAGGGTTCGTACGCATAAATTGATTTGAGGAATTTTAGGTGTTTTAGTACCAGAAATTTCGTAAAGTACTGCTCGCTATACTTGAAGATACTTTTTTCCCCATTATATAAGGCAAATATTACTTTAGAAAAATTCTGGCTAAATGTTCTTGAAAGTCCTTGAAGCGTACGAACCCTGTTTTTATGTAAGATTCTAATTTTATATTCTACTTGCAGCACTGTATTTGAAAAGTAAATTTCTTTTGCGTAGGCTGTCTAAATACAAATGATTTTCTTTCCTTTTTTTTTTTATGAAGTGGTGCGAAAGATATATGCCTGTGTCTGGGAAGAGTACTTCGACTGCAAAGGGTTAATTTTAACCCCTTGTAGATCAACGCAATATTATACATACTACGCAATTTTAATCAAAAATTTCCACATTGACAACAGAATTTTGTAATCAATTTCTGCATTAATAATGTAAATGAACAGCTTTTACTTATTTTCAAATAAATTTGTATGTAAATCCTGGTGTCAGTCAATCCTTTCTTTATTTTTGCAACATAAGTAGTTCGATTCTGAAGTGCTTAAATTATTTTGAAAGTATATGCATTGCTATTTTTTTATTGTTTTATTTGTACAACTCTAGTTTAATAAAGTTTTGTAATGTATTTTTTTTTTCTGATGTTTCAACTTTATAGATTATTAAAATATACTCCCTCCGTCCTAAATTAATTGCGACACTTTCTTAGTAAATTTTGTCCCAGATTAGTTGCTATATTTCAAATGGGTGGAGTCATAAAAACTTCTGATGCAGTTTAGTAGATCGACACCATTTTGTAAGGACTCTACCACCAGTATACCATAAAGATCATTTTCTTCCTAACGAATTAACGATTCGTTAGCTAGAAGGTAGTTTTATGCGATTACTAGTGGAAGAATCCCTACAAAAATGGGCGTGGCTTAAGAGCGTGCGAACCCTTGATTTTTTAAACTAATTTGGTACTTATTTAACACGTTCACGCCGGCGCGGTGGGTCACACTCGGCTGTCACAGAGTTGTCAAGTCTCCGGCTTTTTGCACACCACTGTTATTTTAGAGATAATGTTGTTCCTTCAAATCGCCCAATTTTTTTTATTAAATAAAACAACATTTTATATATTAAAATACTGGTATCCAAAAAGCCGGACACTTGGCAGCTCTGAGACAGTCGCCTGTGACCCACTGCGCCGGCGTGAACGTGTTAAGGAGAGACGGAGGGAATGCTTGGTAAGCAAATGTTATTGATAGATAGCATAGCACCCTGAAATCTCTGAAAAATGTTCAAGCAATATCCTAAAATCATCACTATCAATAATCAGTACAAAAGTAATCAAATGTAGCAACTAATTTGGGACAGAGGGAGTAATAACAAAAATATGTAAAACCTACGTTATTTCAAGTCCCTCTGGTAGTAAACCCAGAAGTGGAATATTACACTGTATTTTCCAAATAATAGACAAAAAACTGACATAAATGTTTTAATAATCTAAAATGATTTTATCACTAATTCACAATTTCAGATATCACCGTTTCCAAGAATTTGAAAATCCATATGGTCTGGATATCTTGGCGAGCCAATCAGAAAGGCGCCAATTAGGCATTTTGAAGCAAGTAGGTATTGTGATAATGCATTCAGCATGTGGTTTTTCATGTAATATTTCAGAGGGGATTTTTCTAAGATTGTCCATCTCATTTGCTATGGAGAAACTATTCAAGCAGACGTAGCGAAATTTTCAAGAAATTAATTTTTCAATCCAAGCTCAACATTGTCGAGCTCAGGAGTACGACTGTTTAACCTTTTAAGCTCTGGTGGGTAAATATCTTCAAAATTGCCGAATGTCACATTGGCACCAGTATTTTCCAAACAAAAAATTCCATTTACAGTATACACGGAAAAAAAAAATCACTAATCATTTTTCAAATAAATTTGGTTGAATATTCCGGTGCCATTGTGACATTTCGAAATTAAAATTAATTGGGACGAAATTCAACCACGAAAGCTCAAAGGTTAAATCATAAAATATAGATTTTTTAATGTGATTTAGATCTTTAAGAGCGTACCGTAATTTTCGGTGTAAAATCGCAGCTCCAATAACAATGTTTTTCCACCAGAATTTTCTTTTAATAAAATGTAACTTTTCTCTACTTGACACTTATTTAACTTCATTTTGAAAATAAAATTTCTTGTGTGAAGCAGGCTTATCTTAGCCACGGCTTATACACCGGAAATTATGGTAGTCGTGATTGCGGCGACTTATCTTGAATTAAAATATGTCCTTAATTTATTCAATTTAAAAACTAGTGCTGTGTCCGATAAGCTTTCGAGTGAGTTTTAAACCTGTAAATTTAAACCTATTAATATCGGCAAAACATATGACCAAGTAAATTCAATTAAATGTCTTATAATTTACATATTTGAGTATTTGTTTCAGGGTTGCGAGTTTGATCTCCACTTTTATTTCGAAATTTCAAATTCACACCAGAAATTTTGAAAGAAGAATCTTTATTTTATGTAAATTGAAAGTAATATCCGAAGCAAAACTGCATGGATATTAAGTGTCCTATCTTAAATGGGAGAGGTAACGGCAAGATTAAAGAGGAGGTCACATCAATCAAGGTCACGTCAATCAAAATGAAATTTGCTCAAGGCACATGAATATGAATAAAATCTCCGGTGTATTTCCGATTTAAAATAGATTTAAAAAATAAATACGTTTCAGTACTCATAATTAAAAAAAAACATTAATTCAAACATATTAAGTAAAATAATGCTATAAAAAGTGATAAAATATCTGTATTAAGATTGACGATCGTTTCGTCGCACCAACGGCGACATTTTCAAAATAATTCACGACAGAAAATATTTTCAAATTTAAGAACAAGAAACATAGTAAACAATGTCACGAGATATGATGCATAATGAAAAACATTGCAAACATAAAATTAAATTAAAATTAAATTAGCTATTTGTGAGCGTGGATTAATTTTCATATCATTTAACAAAACAATAACATGGTAAACAATGACTCTAGACAACATGCATAATGAAAAATATTGCAAAGCATAAAATAAAAATAACATTATCTTGGCTATTTGCGAGCGTGGATTAATTTTTACTATTGTTATTAAAATTACATAGCATTTCTTTCCAAAGTTTAAGTAAATCAAGGGACACTGAATCATTGCAAATATTCTTGTTGCGTAAAAATATCTCTATTGATTCTCGGATTATGGATGGTAAATAAAATCATGATGTATAAATAAACTTGCTATTTTTAAAATCGATCTCTAACGGTTATTCGCTACACAATCTGGCCAAAGCTGTGGTTCTTCTGTTGTATTTGATGCCTGCTATATGTTCTTTGATTCTGGCTTTAAGTTTTCTACTTGTCATACCTATATAAAACTGATTTGTTATGACAAGGTATGACAAGTATGACAAGTAAATGCAAGTAAATGTAATTTTAATAACAATAGTAAAAATTAATCCACGCTCGCATATAGCCAAGATAATTTTATTTTTATTTTATGCTTTGCAATATTTTTCATTATGCATGTTGTCTAGTGACATTGTTTACCATGTTATTGTTTTGTTAAATTATATGAAAATTAATCCACGCTCACAAATAGCTAATTTAATTTTAACTTAATTTTATGTTTGCAAAGTTTTTCATTATGCATCATGCCCGTGACATTGTTTACTATGTTTGTTGTTTTTAAATTATGTGAAAATATTTTCTATCGTGAATTATTTTGAAAATGTCCCCGTTGTTGCGACGAAACGATCGTCAATCTTAATAAAGATATTTTATCACTTTTTATAGCATTATTTTACTTAATCTGTTTATAAGTGAATATTATACATGTTTTTATAACTCAAACATTTTAGTTACATGGCAAATACATGTTCGTTTCGTAGCCATAATGCGGATTAACTTTTATGCAACCGTGTTGAACTGATAAAAGTGACCTGTTAGAGGTTTGGGAGAAATTCATTTTCCTCCATGCTGTATTGATAAACATGACGTGATAAACGGTTGCGCAATTGATTTTCACTCTTACGATGATAAACATGACTTGTTAAACGTTTATTTTATTTATTTATTTATTTATTTATTTTTTATATAAATGCACACCTTACTCTTTTGAAAAATAAAATGGTCTTGTTTACACTAATAAATAACTTTTTTATTAATCTGTGTATAACGCACCCTCGTATAAAAATCGCATCTTGCTTTTTAGTTGAATAAATGGGAATTGAAAATCGTGTATAACGTGCATTATACCATTTTACCGCATAAAAAAAACAGGAATTACTTTTTAAAATATGGATGGATTATCATAGATACTCGAGCCGCGGAACTGCTCTTGTGCGGAGATGGTTGTTCAAAGCTTCAATTGGCCAGAATCTCATCGATAGATTTACCTAAAACTTATTTATATAAAGATATAGTCTATGCCAATGCAGACTTCGGCACCAGTAGTACTTGTAACGATGAGTGTTGTGTCATTCATGTATTATGAAATTAATCTTTCGCGGTCGATTGTCGGCAAATGGCCGCCCAAGCTTTATCAAGGTTCGTACGCATAAATTGATTTGAGGAATTTTAGGTGTTTTAGTACCAGAAATTTCGTAAAGTACAGCTCGCTATACTTGAAGATACTTTTTTCCCCATTATATAAGACAAATATTGCTTTAGAAAAATTCTGGCTAAATGTTCTTGAAAGTCCTTGAAGCGTACGAACCCTGTTTTTATGTAAGATTCTAATTTTATATTCTACTTGCAGCACTGTATTTGAAAAGTAAATTTCTTTTGCGTAGGCTGTCGAAATACAAATGATTTTCTTTCTTTCTTTCTTTTTTTTTTTTTTTTTTTTTTTTTTTTTTTTATGAAGTGGTGCGAAACAAATATATTTATGTGAAATACGCCTGTGTCTGGGAAGAGTACTTCGACTGCAAAGGGTTAATTTTAACCCCTTGTAGATCAACGCAATATTATACATACTACGCAATTTTAATCAAAAATTTCCACATTGACAACAGAATTTTGTAATTAATTTCTGCATTAATAATGTAAATGAACAGCTTTTACTTATTTTCAAATAAATTTGTATGTAAATCCTGGTGTCAGTCAATCCTTTCCTTATTTTTGCAACATAAGTAGTTTGACTCAGAAGTGCTTAAATTATTTTGAAAGTATATGCATTGCTATTTTTTTATTGTTTTATTTGTACAACTCTAGTTTAATAAAGTTTTGTAATGTATTTTTTTTTTATTTCTGATGTTTCAACTTTACAGATTATTAAAATATACACCCTCCGTCCCAAATTAATTGCGACATTTTCTTAGTAAATTTTGTCCCAGATTAGTTGCTATATTTCAAATGGGTGGAGTCATAAAAACTTCTGATGCAGTTTAGTAGATCGACACCATTTTGTAAGGACTCTACCACCAGTATACCATAAAGATCATTTTCTTCCTAAAGAATTAACGATTCGTTAGCTAGAAGGTAGTTTTATGCGATTACTAGTGGAAGAATCCCTACAAAAAGGGGGCGTGGCTTAAGAGCGTGCGAACCCTTGATTTTTTAAACTAATTTGGTACTTATTTAACACGTTCACGCCGGCGCGGTGGGTCACACTCGGCTGTCACAGAGTTGTCAAGTCTCCGGCTTTTTGCACACCACTGTTATTTTAGAGATAATGTTGTTCCTTCAAATCGCCCATTTTTTTTATTAAATAAAACAACATTTTATATATTAAAATACTGGTATCCAAAAAGCCGGACACTTGGCAGCTCTGAGACAGTCGCCTGTGACCCACTGCGCCGGCGTGAACGTGTTAAGGAGAGACGGAGGGAATGCTTGGTAAGCAAATGTTATTGATTGATAGCATAGCACCCTGAAATCTCTGAAAAATGTTCAAGCAATATCCTAAAATCATCACTATCAATAATCAGTACAAAAGTAATCAAATGTAGCAACTAATTTGGGACAGAGGGAGTAATAACAAAAATATGTAAAACCTACGTTATTTCAAGTCCCTCTGGTAGTAAACCCAGAAGTGGAATATTACACTGTATTTTCCAAATAATAGACAAAAAACGGACATAAATGTTTTAATAATCTAAAATGATTTTATCACTAATTCACAATTTCAGATATCACCGTTTCCAAGAATTTGAAAATCCATATGGTCTGGATATCTTGGCGAGCCAATCAGAAAGGCGCCAATTAGGCATTTTGAAGCAAGTAGGTATTGTGATAATGCATTCAGCATGTGGTTTTTCATGTAATATTTCAGAGGGGATTTTTCTAAGATTGTCCATCTCATTTGTTATGGAGAAACTATTCAAGCAGACGTAGCGAAATTTTCAAGAAATTAATTTTTCAATCCAAGCTCAACATTGTCGAGCTCAGGAGTACGACTGTTTAACCCTTTAAGCTCTGGTGGGTAAATATCTTCAAAATTGCCGAATGTCACATTGGCACCAGTATTTTCCAAACAAAAAATTCCATTTACAGTATACACGGAAAAAAAAAAATCACTAATCATTTTTCAAATAAATTTGGTTGAATATTCCGGTGCCATTGTGACATTTCGAAATTAAAATTAATTGGGACGAAATTCAACCACGAAAGCTCAAAGGTTAAATCATAAAATATAGATTTTTTAATGTGATTTAGATCTTTAAGAGAGTATCGTAATTTTCGGTGTAAAATCGCAACAACAAATCTCCAACAACAATGTTTTTCCACCAGAATTTTCTTTTAATAAAATGTAACTTTTCTCTACTTGACACTTATTTAACTTCATTTTGAAAATAAAATTTCTTGTGTGAAGCAGGCTTATCTTAGCCACGGCTTATACACCGGAAATTATGGTAGTCGTGATTGCGGCGACTTATCTTGAATTAAAATATGTCCTTAATTTATTCAATTTAAAAACTAGTGCTGTGTCCGATAAGCTTTCGAGTGAGTTTTAAACCTGTAAATTTAAACATATTAATATCGGCAAAACATATGACCAAGTAAATTCAATTAAATGTCTTATAATTTACATATTTGAGTATTTGTTTCAGGGTTGCGAGTTTGATCTCCACTTTTATTTCGAAATTTCAAATTCACACCAGAAATTTTGAAAGAAGAATCTTTATTTTATGTAAATTGAAAGTAATATCCGAAGCAAAACTGCATGGATATTAAGTGTCCTATCTTAAATGGGAGAGGTAACAGCAAGATTAAAGAGGAGGTCACATCAATCAAGGTCACGCACCAGGTAGCGGATAGGGTTGAACTAGAGAAAGATGCCTAACTGTTTTCTTACTTCACACCACTAATATTGTAAAGTTTTTTTCACCTTGATTAAAAGCCGATAACTCTCCAATTACATTAGACAAAGAAAACTTCGTGGTGTCAAGTGCATCTGAATCTCACCCCCTTCTCGTAACGCCATTATTTTGCAATAAATCTGGTAAACAAGATTCATATTCCATGAGGGATTAAAGATTTAGGAAGTATGATCAGGTGGTAGATATTCTGTCATATATGATGTTACGCTTAAAGCCGTATGTGGATTATCAACCCGATCCAGAAGATGGCGCAGCTGTATTAATTTACGCCCGATTGCAGCATTAACCCCTTGAGGGGAAAGCAAAAATGCCTCTAAATATTGAATTCTCACCGGAATAATCGAAAAAATGTATTTTAAAATAAGAAAAGACAATTTTTCAAGAATTTTACTCCAAAACTAAAAATATAAAATTTAGTTAAAATTTTCTGGTGAGATTCCTGTTTAAATTAGGTGGGATATATTTTATCCCACCGCCCCTCAAGGGCTTAAGTTTGTCCGCTTTATATATATGCAGTTTTGATCCGAAGCATAGATCCAAGTTGTAAGCCTGATGGAGTTTTTTCCGACGGAATTCCGAAAACCATTTGTTAGTCCATCCGTTTGACAGCAGTTTAAAAAAAAATGGTCAATGGTCATATTTATGATTTAGTAACTCAAAAAACTGTAAGATTCTCAATATAGCTGTAGTAGGACAGCTGTTGATTATTTTTGAGTAGATATTTGAGGTAACCTGAAAATTTGTGCAATACTTCTTTTGTAATGCCTGAATACAAAATCGAATGTCTGACTGAAGGATCGTGGCCCAAAAACTGTGCCAGACACGTGTCAAGTGCCATTTGGCACTTGACACGTGTCTGGCACAATTTTTGTGCCCACTAAAGTGTCTGTCATTTTCAAAATATTTTTTTCTAAGTATAAATATTATTCTGTCTCAATCTCAGCGTGCCTCAAATACCTTTTTTTGTGGGTAGTCAAAAAATGGCACTTGACACATGTCTGGCACAGTTTTTGGGCCACGATCCTTCAGCCAGACATTCGATTTTGTATTCAGCCATTACAAAAGAAGTTTTGCACAAATTTTCAGGGTGCCTCAATTACCTTCCCTAAAATGTTAAAAAGCTCTTGGATTACTGCCTTGTTCGAAATATGACGACTTATTTCACTAACCTCCTGTCATTAAATAAAGCAAAAAACACTATTTTTAATTTCTGGTAGGAATTGGGATTTTCTGAATAAAAATGGAGGCCAAACTAGCAACACTGGTTTGTTTCGTTTGGAATCGCGGTTGATTAGAACGAGTTTATTTAAATGATAATATAATCTATCATACTATATGCAATCTTTATTAAAATTACCAAACAATTTATCACATTTATACATAAATCTATTGAAAAATAAATTATACAATTTAGTAAAAAATATTGTGACAGTATGTGTACATTTTACTCATCAATGCGAGCATATAATGTAATACAATAGAGCACATTAAATTTATGCAAGTAAGCAGTATATCATTAACTGAAATTAATCTTTTAAAGTGATTTTAAAATGAGGTTAATCTCATTTTTAAAACGATATTAACCATAATAATATTCATAATTTCTCAATTCAGTTTATGCTGTTAAGCAGATGTACATCAAACTTAGATAAACATTTTAAAGCAATAAAAGACGCCTCTTTTGCGTGACGTGTTGCGACTGAATAATATTTCTGTTATCTCGAGTTCAAAAAAATAAATGTATTTTATTACTCTTATGGGTAATTCATGAATTCGTGCAGAATTTTATCTGTGTTTTTCTTTGCTCTTGAATCTATCAAAAATCTGAAACGTTTTTCGGAAGAATAATTCTGTCATTTTATTTTATTTTTGAAATAGAAATTTATTCAAAAATATTTCAAATAAAAAATAAATTTTTCTTTATGAAAATTCAGATTTTTTTTTTTTTTTTATGATTCGTGTCGAATAGCTTCATATCAATTTATTATTTTCAAGGACTGTATTTATTATTCAATAAATAAACGAAATAAATACTTTAAATAAGTCATCATGTTTATTTTTTTCTAGATTCTCTGTGCCTATTTAACCCTCTCGCAGCGCAACCCGAGAGTTTCTCGCCCAACGTAAAAGTAGCAAAACTTGTGCGACCCGAGATTTCATTTCATCACCCGAGAGCATTTTTTCCGTCTAATTAACCCTCCTTGATCATTCCCACCAGTAACTTTTTGTTGTAAATTCTGCCTTACATAATCGGAGCATTATCCCGATTAAATCAGGCGAAAATTTTTGTTTTGAAAAACCGGTGACAAAAGAAAAAAAATTCTTAAAAGACGCTCGTCGCAAAGGAATTAAATACGCAATTTTTGAAGCTATTTTGATAAAACAATTACGCAGCAAGAGGTTTAAAGAAGGTGAAAAGAGATAAAAATGATGATTATCATAATTATTCATGCGATAAAATAAATAAAGTTAATATTAACAAGCGCCTTCAATAAACATGATAATACAAACTTCAGCGAAATCTTGCAACAACAGACACTTATATCCCTCTGTCCCAAATTAGTTGCTACAGATGATTACTTTTGTATTGATTATTGATACTGATGATTTTATGATTTTGTTTGAACATTTTTCAGAGATTTCAGGGTGCTATGCTATCAGTGAAAAACATCTACATACCAACATTCCCTCCGTCTCTTCTGAAATAAGTTCCAAATTAGTTTAAAAAATCCAGGGTTCGCAAGCTCTTATGCCACGCCCCATTTTGCAAGGATTAATCCACCAGTAATCGCATAAAACTACCTTCTAGCAAATGAATCGTTAATTCTTTAGGAATAAAATGATCTTACTGGTGGTAGAGTCCTTACAAAATGGTGTCGATCTACTAAACTGTATCTGAAGTTATTTATGACTCCACCACTTGAAATGTAGCAACTAATTTGCGACAAAATATTCGACCTAAATTTCGCGACTATTTTGGGACGGAGGGAGTATTTCTATCTTCTGCTTATCCAGAACAAATGCAAAGTGCCTACAATCCTTGGAATTTCATGAAACATGGCATGATGTTAATAGTTTAACACTAGAACCGCCATAGCGGTCATTTTGACCGATAAAATAAAAGAAAATATTTGGATTCGAACCAGAATTTTTTTCTAAAATAAGTTAAACATGTACCATGTACAAATAAGTTAAATAAATATGTCAAATAGTTTTATATACAAATTCTGGTGTAAAACAGTTTTTTAACAATTCAGTAAAATTTCCGGCGGTTCTAGTGTTACAAGAGTGATGCGCAGAATGAATGATTTTACTATTCGTCGTTTGTTAGTTATGTGTGGAGGTTCTATAATTATGTGAACACGTTTAAAAAAATTTAGACTTTTAAAAAAGTTCTACTACTAGAGAGATTTCGATGGTATATTTTTTAGGGGTGGTTTCAGTTTATGCATAACATTTTACATTGCTTACTTATAGAAACATGGGGCGGGAATGCTATAATCAGATGAAAACGATTATAAAAGAGCAGTCTTAATCTCACTCGAGCTATTTTGATGGGACTTACACTGTTAGATAAATTTTTAGGGGTGGGATTAGTATATTGCATATCCTTTAATCGTTGTTTTCCTACTGCAAATGATAAACTAAAAGAATTATTTCTGACACATAAAAAAAATAGCGAATTACCGTTCGTAGCGTTTACAGCAATGCGGACTGACATTCCAGAAAAAGGTCACATTGCTTTAAAACGCAAAGTAAAATTCACTGATATTTTCAATTTGATTGAAGGTTCGTCTGGAGTAACCGACGAGTGTGCTAGTTAATATGTGAAACACATACATAAATACAAACATTAAATATAACGATTTTTCTACGAGAAACATAACTTTATTTAACACTACAACCACCGGCATACTCAAGTTTTATAAAAAGCATTTCATGCCCGAATTTTTGTTTCAAACTATGTAACTTTTTTAATTAGTTTATTTTGTTGCTGCATACATTTAATATATCTTACGAAAATGATTCTGGTTTGAATCTTTTCAATTATTTCATGGTTCAAAATGACACCAAGTGGCGGTTCTAGTGCTAAAAACTTTTGACTGAATTTGTGATACCCGTAAGTTTTTCATAATGTTTTCCGACAAACGAAATATCATTAATAAATTGCATATTTTCACAAAGAGAAAAATCGTTGAAACTGCTATGTTACATAGTTTAATAATATTCTTGTTTCTGTTAAAATCAGTGCTGCTAGATTGAGGACTTCTTCAAATCAGATTATTTGACTGTCACCACTTTTAAAAAATAGTATAAATTGCCTTATTTTTCAGGATTTTTAATCTATTGCTAAGTATACCGAATATTTCTGTTTCAAAAAAGCTGTGACAGCCAAAAATTTGTGGACAAAAAAGCCCCCAATCTGGCAACACTGGTTAAAATATAAAGGTACACGATTGATAATAATGTAACAAACGTCAATATCAAGAGCCGTACAAAATGTACAGATTTTACGCTTATTTCGTGTTATTTGAATTGACACTAAACAAAAAACTGCGGAGATAAATTCCATTATAAAAGTAGCACATAAATGAAAATTTGATACATAAGATTGCATTTGGCACAAACTCAATTTTATTTGAATATTTTGACGGAAAACAGTATACAATTTCTCATAATGGGCCATCTCATGTCCCATGAGGGAAAGTTTTTCTTCATATTACTGCTGCTTTAACAATGTTATTGTATCCTCAAATTAATACAACTATGCTAATAGGCATATCTAGGGAGTATTGTTATTATTAATGTATAGTGTATATTTTAACAATTTATTGCGTCGTTCGGAAAGACGCGTCCGTTTGGGAAAATCAATTCGTACCGAAAAATTCTCCCGGTAATGATTAGACATTATATATCGGAATCAATGTCTAATAATTATGTGAGAGAATTTTCCGGTACGAATTGATTTTCCCAAACGGACACTACTTTTCGAACACCCCAATATAAGTTAACCCTCTCGCTGCGTAATTGTTTTATAATAATAGCTTCAAAATAATTAAAATATCTTTCTTTGTCATCGGTTTTTGAAAACAAAAGTTTTTGTCTAATTTAATCGGGAAAATGCTCCTATTAAATAATGCAAAAATTACAAAAAAATATAACTGGTGGGAATAATCAACGAGTATTAAATAGACGGAAAAATGCATCCCTGATAAAATCTCGTGTTGCGCAGCTAGAGGGTTAAAAGATATAGTCATTTATGTAAGTGTGATGCGCAGGACACTTTCCCCGTTTTCTTTGTAATGACCCTAAAAATGTCAGATCACTCAGGTCTGGGATTTAAAATTAGAAGATTTTTAACCCCTTGAGGGGCAATCAATTACGTTTGTGTAATGCTGAATTCCCACGGGAAATTTATGAAGAAAAATTTCAAAATAAGGAAAAGCAATTTTACGATTTTTTTCCACCAAAGTTAGAAAAGTAAAATTTCATAAAATTTTTCTGGTGTAAATCTTCATTAATCGTAGGTGGGATAAAATATATACCACTGCCCCTCAAGGGGTTAAAAGTATTAACGATGGTAGATTTACTTAGATAGGATCTTAGAAATGTGAAGATTTTTAAACCTATTACAGGGCCATTCCATACCACGTGTGTGACAGTTTTTCTACATATCACTGCTGATTTAACTACGCTATTGTATCCTCAAATTAAAATAACATGAAAATACACATTTTTGTTTTGTTTATACGTATTTTCATTAACTGCAATTTTATTTTATTCCATCAACATTTTTTAACGATATATAAATGTTCTACATCAAAAGCCACTTCCAGTACCTTTCCAAAAATACTTCAGTCATTGTTCAGCTTTTAGTATGTGTAGAGTAAAAAGGATTTTGACATCAGAAATAATATATATGATTGTTTTCACCCATATTTTGTAAATCGAAAATCCCGGGTTAATCACCTAGTGATTATTAAAAACCATACTTGGCTTTGGCAAGTTCCAGGAGCATTTGTAGTGGAAGTTAGGTGCTACGAGGAGTCTAGCAGTATTTTAGAACGGTAAAAGTGACTTATTTTATCGGAGATATAGCAGCTATCAGCTATGTGACTTACACTACAAAAATCCACTAGCCACTTCCAACTGAAAAAATCGTGAAGTGTTGAGTTAGGTTGAATAAACTCAGCAAAAACTAAATTTCTGTATACACACTAACACTAACACTGTATCTTCAAAAATGCTAAAAATGTCACCAAGTTACAAAATTTTTAATTTGTACCATTTAGTTTTATCTTAAAATTTCTATTGTAACTCTCATAAAAGCAATATATATATATAATAACTGCATATAGGTCATTCTCCAGAAAATTTACCTTTTCAACAAAAAATATTTTTCAATTTCAAAACCTTGCGTTTCTTTTTTTCATTTTTTATATCAAACTTTTACTTACTGGAAATAACCATGAACAATGGTCGTACTTAATTTTAATTAGTTTACTCATAAATAAAAATATATATATATAGCCTTATTAACTGAGATGAGCTTTAATTCACTAAGGTGAGACTCAAGAAGTTATGGAATCTTCTATAAAAGTAGATTTAATGTATGCTTTTTTTCTAGAAAAGAAATTTACTTTTTTTGTGTTACATTTTGCACATGTTAAGCATATTAAAACCATGGGACTATTAATGCAAAAGAACTGACATATTCTTAAAATAGTGAAGCTTCAGCTGTAACCGCTTTCCCAGGGATTGATTACCGCCGGAAGAAACTGCCACCAATATATTTAAACCGAAATGTACTCCTTACTTAAACGCCTTATAAATTTAAAATTTCAGTCATGAATAATGACAGAGAGAGCTATTTATTTTCACTGGTGGAAGTTTACTTTGGAGGTAGTTAGGTCCTCTGCTTCCGGCATATAGTGACAACCTAGACAATGTTCATCTCAGTTTCAGCGAGAAAGATTTTAATACCTGGGCAAACTGACATCAGTCAGTAATAACAAATAGAAACTTTTTACCATATTTGTAAGGAAATGGTGTCATGAATGATGCGTTTAAATAAGACGGTTTTTTCTATTCAAATTTACTGATGGAAGTTTGCCCCGGATGTAAACAGGAACTGTTGATCCGATTTAAAAGTACAGCCGCCATCTTGTGACAACCTCCTCAGTTACTTCACTTGCAATTGGTAGACAGTGCATTATATGTCTCCTCCTATTTATTTATAATCCATTATTAAAATAGGTAAACTTGTATTTTTACATTGTTTTACATACCTGAACTTCAAGTTTACTGAGGTGAGAGTTCTCAATAACCACACTTGATTCTTAAAAACAAAATCTATCTTCTTGTTTCTCAACTAAAAACTCAGAACTTCTTTATAGCTGTAAGTAAACAAGATAGATGACTTGTATCATAGGAAATAAAATATGATGCCAGTACTGTCATCTATCAGTGAAAAATGGCATTTTATGTTTAGTTAATGGAGGTGACAATTTATTGTGTGACAGAATTAATTGTTTTACTAAGACAAACTAAATCACAATATAAAAATTTTAAATATGCTTAAATATTTAGTATTTG
This sequence comes from Maratus speciosus, assembly GCA_963932465.1. NCBI lineage: Eukaryota > Metazoa > Arthropoda > Arachnida > Araneae > Salticidae > Maratus > Maratus speciosus. The sequence continues at coordinate 241,612,797 of OZ010794.1, forward strand.
AGACACTTTTGGAAGGAATAATAAATATATAAATGTACTTTTTAAATTAAACAAGTTATTAAATAACATTAACAACCACATAAGGTGTGTGACATGCCGTGAAGGTGAGAAATCACATCCTGTGATCCCAAAAATAATAAATTAAAAATTATTATAAAAAAAGGTGGGTACTGATTTAAATAGACATAATTTTATTGCAATTAGAAAAAAATATAGTTAAATGAATAATTCTTTAAAATTTTTATTATAAAATGCATGTGACAGAAATGTTACACTTTTTGAAGAATGGCCTATATATTAAAAGCTAAAAAAATGACGCAGTTTCCAAAATGAAAAATACTGCGGAAAATATTCTATGGGAATTAAAAGATTGATGGTATATTTGCAGAAAATGGAAAATAAGCAAAATATACGCCTGCTGCATCTAAAAAATGATATTTAATAAAAGATGAAAAAAAAACTTCATATAAAGTACCCACTGAATGTAAAAAAAAAAAAAAAATCAACCTAACGCGTCTTATTTAGAGAAAAATAAAAAAATGAGACATTGCCTCTTTTATGGTTAAAGAAACAACTTACTTTTATGACAATGTCAAAATGTGTCAACATGAAAAATTTACAGAAAGCAACATAAGCATTTTAACTTAAAATAAGAAACACAGAAAATGCAAATTTCGAATACAAAATTGCTTTTGGCACAAATACAACATTATGTGAAAATTTTGACTTAAAATGTGATACATGTCAATTTCTGAAACTATTTTGCAACGAAAGAAACATCATTTAATAAAAGACACGTATGACATTTTTCAACGAAAAATTTCTAAATTTCATTGTAACTGGTTACGTGACAAAAGGACTATTTTTATTTATTTATTTATTTATTTATTTTGTGAACAAAGAAAACTCCATCATTATTAACTCTTAAATGCGTTATTTTTATTTTATTTCGAAAAACTTATATGTGATTCTTTGAAAGGTTTATTACACAGAAAAAATAATGAAAAAAATCATATATACATTTTTTATATAATATGTCAATCTTTTCTTATGTTGCACATCTACAATATAAGTATAAACTACTGCCCTGTGGCTACTTTACGCTAAAATATTGCAAATTAGTAAAAATTTTAATAAGTATGTCTCTAAATGCCGCATTTTACATAATTATTTACTTTACAAAACTTAACAATTAACCCTTTAATTCTCATGATAGAATACCATAGCTGCGAACTTGTAGGGATTTTTCACACCACTAAATTTAATAGAAAATTCGTACGGATTTTTTTTACCACTAAAATTAAATAGAAAATTTTAGCTAATTGAATCACCGAATTTCAAGAAATTTTAACGTTTATATAAGTCAAAAATTTCTATTAGATTTTAGTGGTAAGAAAAAAAACCCGTACAAGTTAGCAGTTATGGAATACGCTCTAGAAATTACGTAGTTCATAGAATCTGACTTTACACCAGAAAGTTTCAATGGTTAATTTCGTTTTATTTAATACGGAATTATTAATTATTAATTACAGCAAATGTTGCTATTGTAATTTTCAAGTATGAATAGGTATATACGGCTAAAAAAAATCTATTAAATTCAAAACACTGTTTTTTTGCATATATGCAAAGATGCTCATTAAATGGTTTAGGAAAGAAATAAGTAAATAACAAGTCCCCTTTTAACATATGTTAGCCACGAAATATTTAACCTCTCATTTCTAAACACTTAAACAAATTATAGTACTCAGTTAAAAAAAACAAATTTACTGGTTTTTTTTAATAATTATTGCTGTTTTCCATAGGGGACAAATGACAGTAAAAAAACATTGTATTTAACAATTTTGTATGCGTGTTTTAAAAGAGAGCAAAACAACGCAACGTGCCAATAAGTGTTCTAAGTTAAACTTAAACAATAAATTTTTCTTTAACCCGTTCAGGACAAGCTTATTTTACACGAATTTTATACGTTTGGCACCACTTTTTGTTAATTATTTGACTTAACTATATAAATCGCGAAAAACGTCGCAATTAAATAAAATTAATTTTACTTTTATTTTTAATGGTATCAAAGTCAAGCCCTGTACGTACTTTTTAAGTGTGCATATATGCACCCATGGTCCCGAACGCGTTAAAAAAAATCAATTTCCACGCTATCGGCGATAATAAAGAACAAAGCTTATTCATCCATTTCGTTTTATCTGCAATTTATTGAGTAAAAGCATATTTTAACCCTTTCAGGAGCGGTGGTATGTTTATGAAACCACTTAATTTTTATTCCCAAATGCCACATTTGGGCCAGAATTTTAGTGAAATATTTTACATTTAACATGCATGGGACATTTAAACTTTTTCTCTTTTTTACAATAAATTTGTTGGTAATTCCGGCGTCAACCATTTATTTTAACATTTTACCATTAAAAAGGCTTTGCCCTTGAAAGGGTTAAAACATAAATAAATTGCATAGCAATACATTATTATATTATAAAGGCATGGGCTATCATGTGCAGTTTTAATAAGTAGATAAAACATAATAAAATACACATTGCTAAATGATTTACTACCTTAAAAGTATTAAAATTACACTAACAATATACAAATTAATGGTTTCAACTCTCTCCTGGAACATCATCAGGATCTGAAGTCAAACAAAAACACTATTTTAAATGTTTTTGGACTTTATTGTATCGTTGAATATAGTGCAAAGAAGTTTGAACAGAGAATCCATTGAAATCTTAATATGTGTGTGTAAGTGTGCGGGAAGGGGGGGGAGGGGGGTTAGAAGCGTACTTTATGTCCTATAGCATTTCTGGAGTTTCGTTGAATTGTTTGAATTAACATTTCATACTAATAGATGGTGATTGCAGTCCGTTTGCTCTTAATTTAACTTAATGCTGATTGGTTAACGTTCATGCTTTAAATTCACGGGTATTGTGAGATCAAAATACAGCCCGTTATTTGTATATTTTTAGTGTAATTTTAATGTTTTTAACGTAGTACATCATTTAGCAATGTGTATTTTATAACATTTATCTACTTATTTGAAAATATAAATTTTTTTTTCATAAATATACATTGATACAACACGTCGTTAACCCCTTGGGGACGAGCGACACGTATACGTGCCGGAAATAGGCCTAAGGATCCTTGTTTATCCTCACCAGTAAAATTTTACTGTAAAATTTGCCTTATTTAACCCTAGAACTACCGAAAATTTTACTCAAGTTTTATAAAAATATTACACATCGGAATTCTTATTTAAAACTATTGAACTTATTTACCTAACTCATTATTGTCTGGTTTACATATTTAGTTTATTTTAAAGAAATTTCTGGTTCGAATAAATATTTCGAATGTACCCATCGGGTCCATTGGACCCGTCTGGTAGACGGAGGGTTAATCCAAGCATTTTCCCGATTTGAATAGACACAAACTTCTGTTTTTTAAAACCGGTAGCAAAGTAATAAACATTTCGAAAAAGGCTCCCGTCGCGAAGGGGTTAATATTAACCTTCCGTCTACCAGACGGGTCCATTGGACCCGACATGTACATTCAAAATATTTATTCAAACCAGAAATTTCTTCAAAACAAACTAAATGTATAAATCAGACATTAATAAGTTAAATAAACAAATTAAATAGTTTTAAGTAAAAATTCTGGTGTAGAATGTTTTTATAAAACTTGAGTAAAATTTCCGGTAGTTCTAGGGTTAAGTTTAAAAGAAAACAGAAAATTTAATTTATATTTGGTTTCAATGGTTTATTATTAAACAATTTCTGATTTTTTCCGCCAAAATATTTCAGATTTTCTGTTATTAAAATTCAAGCTCTATATATTGTGAAAGTATGATACATTACTTCTATTATAAAGTAAAATTAATTAGCGAAAAGGAATATTCATTTTGATTTAAGTTTTTTAAGAAATTAAGGAATGTAAATAAAATCATAAGACGAAACGCAATATTTCACCTTTATAATTAATTAGTTGTTATAATATTCTCTGATGAAGGGCTTGGGAAAGCCCGAAAGTGTTAAGAAGTTTTTAAATAAAATGTATATTTCTAACAACCCTTTTGTTATTTTAGTCGCCTTTTAAGTAAAACACTGATCTATTTTTTTCAACCTGGCTTTCGTTAGAGTGTATTTTACTCGGGACGTGGCTAGGGACCTACGAACATTGCTTCCGCAAAAAAGTCGGAATAAATAGAAGAATAAAGTTTGCAAACGAAAAGAGACCACTCGCCGCGGCGGTTGACCCACCCGCCCACCTCCAACCGCCAACAGAGACTAATAATAAGCTCTACGTAGCAGTGGTTGGTCGGTAGCTTCAAGACCTTTAGTACTCCTTTACGTTTTTCGGTGTCTTTAATCTGTGCAATTTCCCTTTTAAGTTTGTCCAGTTTTAACTTTTTTATTTTTTTTTTCAACCTGGCTTTCGCTGGAGTGTATTTTACTCAGGACGTGGCTGGGGACATACGAACCTTGTTTCAGCAAAAGAGTCGGAATAAGTAGAAGAATAAAGGGCTGCAGACGAAAAAAGGCCGCTCGCGGAGGCTGTTTACCCACCAGCCCACCCCCAACCTCCGTACGACACTAATAATAAGCTCGACGCAGAATTGGTTGGTCGGTATCTTCGGGGCCCCAAGTGTTATATGAACTTTTTAAAGTCCATATAACATATTTTAAGGAATGCAATTTTACAAGTGCACAGTGTTGCTAGGTATTCCGTGTAAATCAGGGCGGACCCAAATGCGTTGGACACTACTAATTTCTTGCACTTTATTTCGACAGATTTAATTGCAGATAATTCTGCCATTAGATAAGGTAAAGAAAATTGCTTTAAAATATTGGTGTCTAGAGCATTTGCAATTAGATTTACGCTGGGCATTTGGCAACACTACTTGTACACGTGCTGTTTTAACCCCTTGAAGGAAACTTTTAACTAAATTTTATATTTTTAACTTTGGGTGTGTGTGTGTGGGGGGGGGGGGTTAAAAATTGTTTTGCTTATTTTAAAATAAAATGTTTCGAGTATTTTGGTGAGAATTCAATATTATAGAGACATTGTTGCTTTCCCCTCAAAGGGTATTAAGCGTGCAACCACAAAATAAATCAAAAGTATCTTATTATAAATGCATAATACAGTATAAAGTCTTAAGTCCAGAATTGTCGGGACTTTACCAAGTCCAAACATCGGATTTTTCGGAATTTTGGGTCATCAAAAATATTGCCTTTCCAATAAGAAGAAAAATAAATTTCACTATTTAAAAGGCAAAATATGACATTCATATATTAAAAATTGCATATAACAGCTATTAATTAAGTTAAACAATAATTTTCATCAAATAAATCATAACAAAATAAAAAGGAAACAAATCATTTATTTAACGGACCATACATTTAAGAACAAATTGTAACAAACTTAACTACTGAACATTCCAGTTATTGAGCGCTGCTATATTAACTTAGGTTTATAATGAAATAGTTTTTCTTTAATTCTGTGCGTAGATATGAGTTTAAATTCAATAATAAAACTTCTTTTCTCTAGACCTTTATTTCATTTGTTTGTTTCAATAATTTTGTTTTTTCCCCTTTCTTGAATACCTACTGTCACTGGAATGTCGGAACTTTGGACAATTCAGAACTTTAGATTTCAACTGTACTTTATTGATAACAATATCTAATGTCAGATAACTAATAGAATGTTAAGACTATTTAATTACCACAACCCAGAATTTTCAACGAAAAAGCCATTATAATTAAATTATTTTCAATTTTATTTTATAATTATTCTTATTTTCTAAATGACTAAATTTTTTTGGTATGTAGAAGATATATGCACATAGGGCATTATTTAATTTAATGACATATTATCGTATTTTATTTGGAAAATATAACATAATGCATAATTTTTTAAATAAGAATAACATGTAAAAAGAAATAATAACGCACATATAAAAAAAGGAACCAACTTTAAATTTCCAAACAGAAGTTTCTCCAATTTTATTCAAAAACACCTAGACATTTCTTATACTATCACGTTTACGTTTATTGAATTTTTGAGAAAATTGCGGAACGTGTACAGTTGTCACATATTGAAATATTAGTTTTATTTGATATATATATATCAGTGGCGTGGCGTCCGGTCATCGCTGGATGCGGCGATGACCAAGCAATATTTTAAAACTCTTAATAAGCTTTTAAAACTCTACGATCCAGTTTTAGCAGAACATTTGGAGTTCATGTATAAGTGAAGGTAAGATTTAAAGTTTCTTTTTTGAACATTCAACCATTGAATTTTAGAGTTAATAATTTTTCACCACATACTTAAATAATTGCGATGACCACCGAAAATTTTCACGCCACGCCACTGATATATATATAATCCGGATGCACTTATTGAATATGAAATGAGTACATCCGCATAAAGAATAATAGGTATATATGACTACTGAGTGTAGCGTTAAAATTGAAGACGAATAGTTTCCTTTCTCCTATTTTTTATATCACACAGCACACAAATATTACAATCACAAACATGGATCAAGTAATGAAGATAGTTGATGACTTTGGGGTAATAACACGCTATTAGAACAAGTGACGTTCGTAAAACATTATGTGGGGAATATTCCCGCTATAACACACAACGGAATAATTGGGGATAAGACCCGCTCTAACATAAACAGAATGATTGGGGATGAGACAATGGAGTTATGAATAAAGAGGAGGAGACATATAATGTATTGTCTACCTGTTGAGAGTGAAGTAACTGAGAAAGTTGTCACAAGATGGCGACTGATTTTTTAAAATTTATTATCAGTTTCTGATTACTGTCGAGGGAAACTTCCTACAAGAAAATTTGAATGAAATTTTTTTCTTATTTAAGCGCCTTATTCATGGAAATATTTACTTACAAATACAGTAAAATTTACTGTTTGTTTTTATTGGTTTCAGTTTGAACAGGTATTATAATCTTTTTCACTGAATCTGACAGAAGGTTGTCTTGGTTGTCCCAACATGGCGGAAATGCAGGGCTGGACTTACGCCAAAATTAAGTTCCACCAGTAATAATGAATATCTGTTTCTCTATTATTTATGACGGACATTTTGCATTTAATAAGGCATACGAATTCTGGTGAAAATTTCATCTGGCGGTAAACAACCTCTGCGAATGCGGTTGCGGTTGAAGCTTCACTATTTTAAGGATATGTCCGTTACCTTTTATTTATGGTTCAATGGATGAGCACAACGTGCCACAATGGCAGCTAAAGAACAACAACAGAATTGGGTCACATGACCGCAAAAATGCGGAGTTCGTTCGGCATGCGCAACAGGTTCGAACAATAGGTATAGAGAAAATATGAGCTGAGATTTTGCGCAAAATATTCCATTGTAAGAAAATTATCAAATTATTTTTCGAACTTTAAGACATTTTGCGCCCTAAAAAGGTTTTAGATATTTTTTAAACTTGAAGTCGTTATCAGTCGTCGAGCTCGTAAAAGCTCATATTAAATTAGCGCACTTTACTCTAAATGTTATAAAAGTATTTCAAAGTTTAGTTAGTGTAATGTAACACAAATTTCAAATTAGATTTTTTTTTTTTTTTTTTTTTTTTTTTTTTTTTTTACAAACCAAATATATTAGGTTTTCTTTGAAATTTTCTCATCATTTCTATATTACCAATATATATAATAAAACTTCTGAATAATGAACACCTAAAGCTACTATTTGAAGATATCCGCTTATAAATTTATTCCCTTTTAGAGGTATGCCTTTTTAGAGATAAAAGTACAAATTTAGGGATCAGAAAAGTGGCCTCTAAATAGAGGTGTCAGTTATAGTTAAAATATTTTACAAATTTATCACCTATTTCCAGCGCATCATTTGAAGTATCTGTTGCCAAAAATCTAAGTCTTCATGAATACAATTTCTAACAACATTAAACTCTTCATACTAATTAGGGACAATTACAAACTGTCAGTTCTGGGTTTTTAGTAGAGGGTTATCGTCGAAATCTATTGTCACAAGGATCAAGAAATGTATAGGAACTATACTCCTTAATCCAATAGTTCGCGAGACATGGAGAACTTTCTGTATCAAAAGAAGAGAAACACAAAAGATAAAACAGCATGATATTTCTTCTATAGCTGTTGAAGGTATGGATTTTGTCTTAGAATTAACCATGACAGTGCTTTCATATTTTAACCCCTTGGGGACGAGCGGCACGTATACGTGCCGCAAGAAGCGCTCAGAATCATCGTTTTTCCTCACCAGTAAAATTTTACTGTAAAATTTGCCTTATTTAATCAGCGCATTTTCTCGATTCAAGAAGACACAAATTTCTGTTTTTAAAAAATGGTGACAAAAGATTAAAAATTTCGTAAAAGGCTCCCGTCCCGAAGGGGTTAAAGTGTTGAAAACACGGGTGCTCCCAAAAATAGGCACAAACGATGAAGGGCACTAATGTCTGACAATCAGCGAAGGTTTGTGAAATAACACATTGCCGACGGGCAATTTTTATCAAATCTGAATTTTAACCCCTCAACGGCCGCAATAAATTAGTGTTTAATAATTGAAATTGCTTAAAGGCACTACTTTTTTTGAAAAATACATATTCACCTTATTTAATAGCAGGTAAAACGATACCATTATCAAGCCAATTACACTAGTTTATACAACTGGTGCGACCAACCAATCTGAATAAATGTTGCAGCTCGTAAATATCACGGGAGCGAGAATTAAGAGGTTAAAACAGTAGAAGCTCCTCCCTGTTCTGAATGTCTTTTGTAAGTAGGTGTTCTAGGTGTGTTTACCAATTTTATGCATCGGTAAATATCTTTCAATGTACGAACTTAATATAAAATACCTTGCAATTTAAAAAAATAGGGACAACATGATGTAAATGCATTTTCTGTAAGGTATAAGCCACACCCTTAGTCAATGATATTTTTAATCCCTTAATTCTCGCTCCCGTCATATTCACGGGCTGTGTCTTTTACTCATATTGTCTGATTCCCACCAGTTTTATAAAATAGTGTAATTGGCTTTATTTTAGTATCGTTTTACCTGTCATAAAATAAAGTGAATATTTCTTTTTCAAAAAAGTGCTGCAAATAAGCAACTTGAATTTTTAAACCGTAATTTAATTCGAGCGTTAAGGGGTTAAAAGGAAAACGGCAATTGTCGTTTCTCGTCGTGATTGTGATGAGAGTGAAGTATACATGTTTTACTGATCCGAAGACTATATTAATGTTTTGCATTAAAGCCTTTTGGAAAGCATACTGACGCATTGCATCGAAAATACGTGAAGAGAAGGGGTTGTATGAGAAGTTATGTATTTTTTAGTATGCCTTTAAACCTCTCGTTGCGCAACCCGATATTTCCTCGGGCAACGTAAAAGTAGCAAAATTTGTGCAACCCGAGATCTCATCGGGGATGCATTTTTTCAGTCTAATTAACCTTCCTTGATTATTCCCACCATATATTTTTTTATTGGAAAATTTTCCTTATTTAATCAGAGAATTTTCCCGATTAAATTAGACAAAAGTTTTTGTTTTGCAAAACCAGTGACAAAAGAATAAAAATCCTTAAAAAACGCTCGTCGCGAAGATGTTAAATACGCAATTTTTGCAGCTATTTTGATAAATCAATTACGCAGCGAGAGGCGTAATAGTATTAGTTTTAACATCATAGCAAATATTCGATGTGTATTTTGAATATTTTCCTGTCTTATTTATTAAGTTCTTGCAATCTTGAAATAAGTAAGCATCCAGTGGGTGAAGGTATTTTGTCGATCCATCTGCGAGAAAGACTAGCTGTATAGCAGAACCTAGTTTTTCGTTTAACCCCTTAACTGTCGCTTTAAATTACTATTTAAAAATTCAAATTGCTTATTAGCACAGCTTTTTTTAAAAAGAAATGTTCACCTTATTTAATGAGAGGTAAAATGATAGCATAATAAAGCCAATTACACTATTCTATAAAACTGGTGGGAATTAAAAAAAATCTGAATTATCTGAATAAAAGTCACAGCCTGTGAATATGACGGGAACGAGAATTAAGGGGTTAATAAATTTTAATATGTTTGGCTACTCTATCTGTCCAGTACAAGGATATCATTATCGTAACCGCTATATCATGGAACGCTATCGTGAAAACAACTATCATGATTAATTACACAGGCCTGCGAAATTGAAGTTTTTGAAAAATACAAGATACGTTTTCGCTGATTTTTATGTTATTTGGTGGGCTGATTTCGAAAATGACCTTCATTTTCCCCCATCACATCAGAATTTTTTGTAATATCGATATCGATATTTTTGCTAAAATCCTATTTGAAATGGAATTCTCTCGGACAATTTTGCATGTACTATCTGGCAACAGTGATTTTATCCATGTAAATCTATGTAAAAATATCCATTCTCGGTAAGCCAAACTGATTTTTAAGTGATCGATTATTTTTTTATAGGTTTAAATGGTTTAAAACAACTGGGTCTATCGGAAAGTTGTGTCGTGTTCGGAAAATAAATTCGTATCGGAAAATTCTATCATTTAATTATTAGACATTGATTCAGATATCTAATGTCTAATAATTACCTGGCGGAATTTACCGGTACGAATTGATTTTTCCTACACGATACGACTTTCCAATCGACCCAATATTTTTCAAGAAAATGTGACGTGATAGAATTTTTTCATTATTTGTTTTTTAACTAGCACCAAAAAATACATAATGTTCAGCCATCAATACCCTTGTAATTTTTTCATCGCAGGCCTGTGTTAAAAGACAAAATTCTTGAATTCAATAGCATTTCAAAGAATCATGCTGTTTTCCCCTTCTTTATTAACTTTTCTTCCGAAACGGAAAACATTCCATATCTCAAGAACGGGATTCGAGAGTATAGTTTCTTTACATTTCTTGATCCTCGTGTCTAGATCTTTCAAGTGATACCACTGTCCTCAAAATCCAGAACTGACAGTTGCGGATGTTGTAAACAGGGATGTAAGTGAGTTATAACCCTTTATACCCCTACATCACTGGAACGAGTTAGGCACACAGGAATGTTACTACTGATAATTTTTAGACGTTTTCTATCCTATTAACTGACTATTAATAATTAAGGAAAATTTAACATTTTAAAATTGTTGGATGAAGTTTGTGTGATACATTTTGGAGGTATCTCATGCTGTTTTCTACTTCTTTAGTATTTTTTCTTCCGAAAGATAAAACCTTCCATATCTGAAGAACTATTAGATTCGCGAGTGTTGGTTTTATGCATTTCTTGATCCTCGTGGCAAGAGCTCCCAAACAATACAATTGTCATCAAAATCCAGAACAAACAGTTGGGGATGTTCCCTAGTAAGATACAACCCTTTATTTCCCTACTTCGAAAGAACGAATGAGGAAAACAGGAATGTTACTACTAATAACACAGGCCTGCGATGAAAAAAATACAAGTGTATTGATGGCTGAAATTTATGTATTTTTTGGTGCTAATTAAAAAACAAATAATGAAAAAATTCTATCACGTCACATTTTCTTGAAAAATATTGGGTCGATTGGAAAGTTTGTCGTGTTGGAAAAATCAATTCGTACCGGTAAATTCTGACAGGTAATTATAAGATATTAGATATCTGAATCAATCTCTAATAATTAAATGATAGAATTTTCCGATACGAATTGATTTTCGCAACACGACACAACATTCCGATAGACTCAGTTGTTTTAAACCGTCTATCCCCTTGAGGGGCGGTGGGGTATATTTTATCCTACCTACGATTACTGAAGATTTACACCAGAAAGAAAATTACAAAATTTTACTTTTCTAGCTTTGGTGGAAAAAAATCATAAAATTGCTTTTCTTTATTTTGAAGTAATTTTTTTCTAATTTTCCGGTGGGAATTCAGCAAAACACAAACGCAATTGCTTGCCCCTCAGTGGGTTAAACCTATAAAAAAATAATCGATTACTGAAAAATCAATTTGCCTCACCGAGAATCGATTTTTGTTTACATATATTTACATGGATAAAATCACTGTTGCCAGATAGCACATGCAAAATTGTCCAAAATTGTCCTTTTCATTTTAGCAAAAATATAGATCTCGATGTTACAAAAAATTCTGATGTGATGGGGGGAAATGAAGGTCATTTTCGAAATCAGCCCACCAAATAACATAAAAATCAGCGAAAAATTCTCTTGTATTTTTCAAAAACTTCAATTTCGCAGGCATGTGTATTTTTTAAAAGCTTTCTGTCCTATTAATTAACTAGGGTTAATGATGGAAAAAATGACATTTTAAAATTTCTGGTTAGAGTTTGCGTGATAGCTTTTGACGGAATCTCACGCTGTTTTCCACTTCTTTATTACATTTTCTACTGAAACAGAAAATGTTCCATATTTCAAGAACTGTTGTATTCGTGAGTATAGTTTCTATACATAACTTGATCCTCATGGCAAAAGCTTTCAACCGATACCCAGTGGTGGAAAATTGGCGCAGAGGAGGAGCCTATTGACACCACTAATATTTTATGGTATTCTTCACCTTAACCCTAGAACTACCGAAAATTTTACTCAAGTTTTATAAAAACATTTTACACCAGAATTTTTACTTAAAACTATTTAATTTGTTTATTTAACTTATTATTGTCTGATTTATAAATTTAGTTTGTTTTGAAGAAATTTCTGGTTTGAATAAATATTTTGAATGTAAATGTCTGGTCCATTGGAGCCTTCTGGTAGACAGAGGGTTAATAAAAACTCAGACATTCTGTCATTAGATAAGCCGAAAAATACTACTAAAATTTAGTGGTGTCACTAGGCTCCTCCTATGCGCCAATTTTCCACCCCTGGATACCACTCTCGTCAAAATCCAGAACTGACTGTTGAGGATGTTCCCTAGTAAGATACAACCCTTTAACCCCTTGAAGGGCGGTGATGCACACATAATAACGGCATCACATAATTTTAATCCCTAATTGCCACATTGGCACAATGTTACCAGTGGGCTACTTTTTTTAAATTCAGATTTATTGATTTGCACCACTTTTTTGAAATGGTAAAATTCTCCTTGTTTTAGCCTTAATTAATATGTCATTAAATATGAACAATTTTACAATTTCAAAAAAGTGATGCTGATCAAGAAATCTGAATTTAAAAATAGTAGCCCAGTGGCAACACTGCATTGGCACAGGAATTTTGTAATAAAATTTTCACCTAAAATATGATTTTACTTGTTTACAAAGAACTTCTCTTGTAAATACTGGTGTCATTAAATTATTTCAACATTTTATAAATACAAGTACCTTGCACCTGAAAGGATTAATTCTTTGAGGGCCAAGCTATTGTGTTTCAGTAATGTTGAATTACTAACGGAAATTTGGAAAAAAATTATTTTAAAGTAAGGAAATGCAATTTTACAGATTTTTTAAAACCAAATTTATAAAAGTAAAACTTAATTAAAAGTTTCTGGTGGAAATCCGAATTATGATTAGGTGGGATATCACTGCCCCTCAAGGGGTTATACCCTACTTCACTGGAACGAATTAGGCAATCAGGATTCTTACTACTAATAATTTTGTAAAGTTTTCTGTCCTATTAATTGACTGTGATTAATTAAAGTAACAACAACATTTTAAAATTACTGGTTGGAGTTTATGTGATTTGCTCCCGTCGCTCAAGTCGGCGTCCATGCAACCCTTTGATTTGAGGTAACATTATTTCAGCGCTACAATATTTCATTTATTCAGTAGTAATTTGCACAACACGTAACATTGTAGTAATTTGCACAACACACACGTATAACAACGAATAACATGAACTATATTGTTATTCAATATATGCATATTTAGTTAATATTCTAGTACCTTACCATTAAAACTACACATTTGTATTACAGATAAGTATGACATTATCTGCAAGATATTGCAACACAATACATTGTCACTTATTCAATTTTTAATACAAAAAGCATGTAATTTATTACACTTACGGAAAATCTTAATTCGTAACATTATTTTACCTTATATTTCCCCTTATCATTGCATTTATAGAAGGAGTTTGAAATATTTTCCTGCAGAATATTCTTGCAACTTTATTTTACTCTCCCTGATTTTTTTTCACATATTTGAAATATAAAAAAAATATTGTAAAATACAAATGTTCGCCAAACCGGACTTTTTTTTTATTTCTCTGATGTCGGTTTTTTTTTTTATCCTACGCTGTTTTGCAAGAACAGTTTCAAATATTTGAATCTTAAAAAATAAAACAAAATATTTCTAGTTTCAATTCTTCTAAAATTGCGTACGTGAACAATACATTTATACTTACTTTGCTTATTTTTTCAAGGTTTAAAATATCCCTGGGATTCTTACTCTCAGATTAAGAAACATGGCTATTAATTTAACCAGCATATCTATTAACTGTAACATAATTTCTCTACTACACAATTCTGCTTTTGTTTGCTGTACATACCAGAAAGATAACTGGATATACTCTTTTACATAAAGATAATGTTTATTGATAGAAATAACTTTCTTTTGTAATGCGTGTATTATACTCAATATATATTCTACTGTACCATATCTTCAGAATGGAGTTATGAATAAAGAGGAGGGGACATATAATGTACTGTCGAACAGTCGTGAGTGAAGTAATTGAGGAGGATGCCACCAGATGGCGTCTGTTTTTATATCGTACCAGCAATTTCTGATTACTGCCTGATCATATTTCCCACCAGTAAATTTCGGCAGAAAATTTCGTCTTATTTAAGGGCCTTATTCATAGAAATATTTACTTAGAAATATGATAAATGTTTGTTTATTTTTACTAGTTTCAGTCTGCTCCGGTATTATAATCTTTTTCACTGAAACTGACAACAGGTTGTCTAGGTTGTCACAACATGGCGAAAACGCAGGGCCTGAATACAACCGAAGTATACTTACACCAGTAAAAATGAATATATGTTTTTGTAATAATTTATTACTGAAATTTTGCACATAATAAAGTGTTTAAATAAGAAGAAAATGTCTATTTAAATTTACTGGTAGAATTTCATCCGGCGGTAATCTACTCCCGCGAAATTGGTTACAGTTGAAGCTTCACTATTTTAAGGAGATGTCACTTGCTTTTTATTAATAGTTCCATGATCTTCTGGCATAGTACAGAGCTATCACAGTATAAACATTTTTTCATCATTTGTTACTCAAGTTACTAAAAGTATGACACGTTATTTCTTCTTTTTAAAAATTCTTTTATTATTTGTATACATTTACATTAAAAACAATTTTTATAAAACATATTTCGTTACTTTTCATAAAAACCATATGCTCTTACAGTTTTAAAGTAGGCTATATATCAATATTAGATAGTACCTGGCATATTATGTACAATGCAACATCTATACTACCTAGCTCAAGTCCAAAAAATTTTTCGCCCCTTCCTCGAAGGCTTCCTTAGTTTGAAAGGATATGTTTGGCTTATTTGCAATTCGGTATGGGATCTTGTAGCTTCCCATCTCTTTTACATCGCTTGAAAAGGCCGGTGTGTTGCGGTTTGTACCCAAATTAATAACCAATCTTTTCTTAACCCTTACCGGCGCGGAGTAATTCGGTTTATAAACTGATGAAATAATGCATTGACACCGCAAATTATAAATGAATTTATTAGAAAATACGAATTTGCTTATTTTCATGTCCTTTATATTAGGAAAATTTTAGTTAAATATTCTGGGTGCCGTTTGTCAGTTTTGGAATTAAAATTAGGTGTCCTTTTTTAAGGACACCGCGCCGGAAAGGGTTAAGTACTACTGGACATGCATAAAAGCTTAGAAAAGATTTAGCGGGGTCAAATGGGGATTTCTCAAACTTCTACAACTAATTTTACAACGTTATTTTAGCATTTATAAATAGCAGTCACTAAATAGGAGAGAAATTTGAGGAAATAAAGTAAACATCGTCGGTACCATGTCACAATGTCCAATATGAAAAAATCATAATGACGGCACTATAATGACGGCACTATAATGACGGCACTATAATGACAACACTATAATGACGGCAAGGGGCCATTTCGGCCCAAACCATATGGATATATTTCATTTCGAACCGGAAATTTCTTTAAAAAATAAGTTGAAAAGACATGAAGGAAAAAAAACGGTTAGGGAGGGTGTAATTAATTAAGTTAAACAGTTTCAAATAAAAATTCTGGTATTAAATATTTTTATAAAACTTGAATAAAAATTCCGTCTTTCTAGTGTTACCATTGTATCGACGTTCAGTTTACTATCGTCAGCATCTTTCGAACATGTCGACGAGAAAGGAATTCCGTATCATTTTGTAATTTTAAAACAGTAGAAGTGCCTGTACATTCTGAAAGTCTTTCGTAAATTGATTTTCTAAATTTGTTTCATACGTTTCTGCATAAGAAAATATATTCCACTGTACGAATTTAATATCAAATGTCCTACAATCTAAAATACGATATGGATATGATAAAAATGAATTTCATGTAACTTGAAGTCTTGTAAGTCTATAACCTGGCCTTCAGGCAATGATGTTTGGTTAAATAAAAACAATAATTCTCGTTCGCAGTCAGATAAAGTAAAGTCGGATAAGTAAAAAAAAAAAAATATATATATATGCATTTATTTTTTCTCTATCATTTTTTATAAAACAATTTTCATGACATTGTCAAAAAGTGTCAACGTAAAATATACATCGACCAAAACTTAAATATTTTTCTTTAAAATAATAAAGTGTGAAATGTCATTTCGCATATAAAATTTATTTTCGCACAAACAAAATTTTACATCTGGCATTAAATGTGATATGTGTCATTTCGTGAAACTATTTTACAAATAAAGAAAGATTTTTTTAACACGTTCACTGCCATGAGCATCACCGGCGGGTGCCAATATCTTTTCATTCTGTACCGTGAGTATCACGCGTGGGTCACAGTTAGTTTTACATATAATATTAAATAAAAATAGCTCAGATATCACCAGTAATTTTTTATTGTAAATTTTTGCCTTATTTAATGAGAGCCTTTTCCCGATTTAATTAGGCGAAAATTTCTGTTTTGAAAAACCGGTGACAAAAGATTAAAATTTCTATAAAAGACGCTCGTCCCGAAAGAGTAAAAAACACTTTTATTAGACTTTTTAAGTTTGGCACCCTAGTGATCACTTCAAGTCCTATGTTGGCAGTGAACGTGTTAATAATAGACATTGTAACGATTTTCGAGTTTTTTAGCTCACAGGCTATGAGAGCTAATTAGCTTACAAGTTCTGTATGTACGTAGTGATAAACCTTGATGGAATAGATTTGCTTCAAAATTTGTGAATAATTTCATTCTGATAAGGCGCTTCCCTGATTAACTTTGGCGGTTCATTGGTGAAGTATAAAGGGATGGAACAGGGGGCTAATTCCGACCCCTTAATTTAGATAAATGATTTTTTGATGCAGAATTATCTGATTTGCTTCAAATTTGGTATACCATTTTATACTGATAATCAGAGCTGCCAAGTCTCCGGCTTTTTGGATACCGCTATTTTAATACAGAAAATTTTGTTTTATTGAATTCGGACATTTTGACGATTTAAGAGAACTAGATTTTCTCTAAAATAATAGTGGTATTCAAAAAGCCGGAGACTTGGCAACTCTGCTGATAATGCATTTCGCTGACTAGATTTTGAGGTTCATTGGTTAAATAAAAAGGGGGGGATGGGAGAGTTAATCCCCCTCCTTTATACTTCGGCCGTATGGAGTTTACTTTAGTGTCCTGACATTCAACTGGCGTGATGCCGCTTCCTCTGACTCTGCAAAATTTCTCATTCCACGTTCTCCAAACAAAGTAATTCCAAATTCTCCATAATGGTGATTTCAAAGTTTTATCTACACGGTTGCTCTCTTGCACTAACCGTATCTGGCGTGTTTTCCAGTGCATGACTATCAGAACCCCTGGCAAGGTGAACTGTGTAGCTGATGCGAAAGTTCCATGACTGTGATATCTTTTATGTACGGGCGAGCACTGCCCTGAATGTGCCAATCATGTATTTGTCCTGTATGTTCGCAACTTTGTTTTGTACATTACTGAATAAATATATTTTAAACAGATAAATATTTTTTGTCGATTTCTTTATTTTTCGAGGGGCATTATTCATTGAAATAAGAGTATAATATACAATTAATGTGAATAGAATTACCTGTGAGCTCAATGGCATTAGTTTAAAGAAGCACTTTCTTTTTGTGCTATTTTATGAGGAATATTTTAGTTCGCAAGAAAATATTTTAATCTGTTACCGGTCAAACGACAGCTTCTTGGTATGTTTAGCGTTAAAAAAACAAATGTGGAAAATTTCACGATTTATTTTAGGCTTCATCTTGAAACATTTTGGAGAAAAAATATGAGGATGTGAGTTTCGAAATTCGCCTTATCCAGAAAATCAAATTTTGAAAAAATCGCGAAAAACCTCTCACTGCGACCAATGGTTTACATTGTAAACCAAGATTTTATTATCACAAAAATAAAGGATAAAATTAGTTTTTTGCACATTGTAGTGTTTTTTTAAAGCATATTAACTAATAGACTAGATTGATATAGAAAATTAACTCCATTTTTTAAATTTTGGATAAGGCGAGGTTTGAAACTCGCGTCCTCATATAGCTTTCAATGAAGTTGAGCACACACTAGACCCTCCCCCCCCCTCTTTTTTTTGCCGGAAAAAATAAAATAGTCACAAAAAATTATAATTTTTTTAATTAAATAATGTTTTCTTAGGGAAAAATATAAAAGACATTCAGGGTAACTTCCATCCGCCTTTTCTCTATTTTCATATGTCACACTCTTATTTTAAGAATATTGTTGCAACTAGGGGCATAAAAGAGAAGAAATGCTCCTAAATTATTGTTCGACTATCAAAAATTAAGGAATAATAAGGAAAAAAGCAATACAAAATGAAATTTTAGCCTGGTTCAAAGTAACACAGCCAATTAGGGTAACTTTGCACCATTTGATAAATATTATCAAAAATAATTCATTATACAAAAAGTATTATAGTTAGGAAAACATTAAACCCCAAAAATGTTTTCAGATATGTAAAGACTCCGAATTTATATTTCCCAACATCACAAGATTTGTATAATTTATGATATACAACAAATATCAGGCATAAGAAAAGTGGAAGAAGAGAACCATGAACATTTAGAAATAAAACAAACCTGTTTATTGTTCATATAAAACATAAAAATGCAGTTGAAAACAATTTTCAATGTTTTATCTCAATAATATATCCATAGTTACAGTAATACATACTAGTACTAGTAATGAAATGCAGTAAACCAACGTTTAAAATGCACAAATAATGCGTGAAAAAGCAGCAAACAGCTGTTTCGAATCTACAGCGACATTCTTCTTCAGTGCAAGAGAAGGAAAAAAGGAACAGCGTGCTAGAAATTGCAAGGCTGAGCAAAATGATAGACAGAGACGCGCTGCCTTATATACCCTATGCGGGTACCGAAAGCGCCAGAAACAACCAATGAG
The DNA here is from genome assembly GCA_963932465.1 of Maratus speciosus. Lineage (NCBI taxonomy): Eukaryota > Metazoa > Arthropoda > Arachnida > Araneae > Salticidae > Maratus > Maratus speciosus. Next base: position 241,632,331 of record OZ010794.1, read on the forward strand.
AGAGAAACAGTGGAAACGACTGGGTGGACAAGTAGCTACATCTACCGGAAAAGGAGAGAAAATGAAACCAAAAAAGAGGAAATTAAATTAATGCTTTCCAAATACTTGGAAAATCTGGAGTACTAGATAAGTCGTTGAATAAAGAGTGAGAATTTTTAATGATGTGGTAAGCTTCCCAAAAATGAAGATCAAGGTTAGAAGAACATTTTTGGATAATGGTGGCTGAGGAAAAATCGAACCTATGTTGAGAAGACCAAGAATGTTGAGCAATAGAAGAACGTTTGAGCTCCTGATTTTTAACATAACCTTCATGCTCTTTTAAACGAAATCTAAGAGCACGTTTAGTCTGGCCAATATAAGAAAGGCCACATTGGCAAGAGATTTGGTAAATACCCCAGTTATCTTGGCGATCAATGGGGTGTTTGAGATTTGAAAAAGTGATTTTATTAACAGGAGAAAAAATAACATTAAAATCAAACCTTCTTAAGATTTTAGCAACTTGCTGACTGATTTTAGGAAAAAATGGTAACACAACTGAAGTATTAGAGTTGGAATTAGAATGCTTTTCAGAATGGACGGATTTCGTCAATTTCTTATAAATAGAATCAATAATATTAGAGGAATAACCACGATCAATAGCAATAGCTTTGAGGTAATTAAGTTCAGCACTAAGTAACTGAGGAGCGGAACAAACATTGGTAGCCCGAAAAACAAAAGTATTGAAAGCAGCGAATTTCTGGTTAGGGGGATGAGAAGAATGCCTGTGAGGTGGAAGACTCACAGCAAAAAGTCTTCCACCTGTGCTGTCAGTCTTCCACCTCACAGGCATTCTTCTCATCCCCCTAACCAGAAATTCGCTGCTTTCAATACTTTTGTTTTTCGGGCTACCAATGTTTGTTCCACTCCTCAGTTACTTAGTGCTGAACTTAATTACCTCAAAGCTATTGCTGTTGATCGTGATTATTCCTCTAATATTATTGATTCTATTTATAAGAAATTGACGAAATCCGTCCATTCTGAAAAGCATTCTAATTCCAACTCTAATACTTCAATTGTGTTACCATTTTTTCCTAAAATCAGTCAGCAAGTTGCTAAAATCTTAAGAAGGTTTGATTTTAATGTTATTTTTTCTCCTGTTAATAAAATCACTTTTTCAAATCTCAAACACCCCATTGATAGCCAAGATAACTGGGGTATTTACCAAATCTCTTGCCAATGTGGCCTTTCTTATATTGGCCAGACTAAACGTCCTCTTAGATTTCGTTTAAAAGAGCATGAAGGTTATGTTAAAAATCAGGAGCTCAAACGTTCTTCTATTGCTCAACATTCTTGGTCTTCTCAACATAGGTTCGATTTTTCCTCAGCCACCATTATCCAAAAAATGTTCTTCTAACCTTGATCTTGATTTTTGGGAAGCTTACCACATCATTAAAAATTCTCACTCTTTAGTCAACGACTTATCTAGTACTCCAGATTTTCCAAGTATTTGGAAAGCATTAATTTAATTTCCTCTTTTTTGGTTTCATTTTCTCTCCTTTTCCGGTAGATGTCGCTACTTGTCCACCCAGTCGTTTCCACTGCTTCTCTCTCATTGGTTGTTTCTGGCGCTTTCGCTACCCGCATAGGGTATATAAGGCAGCGCGTCTCTGTCTATCATTTTGCTCAGCCTTGCTTTTTCTAGCACGCTGTTCCTTTTTTCCCTCTCTTGCACTGAAGAAGAATCTCGCTGTAGATTCGAAACAGCTGTTTGCTGCTTTTTCACGCATTATTTGTGCATTTTAAACGTTGGTTTACTGCATTTCAATATTCCTGCACAAAGGCTTTAATTGCTATTTTAATAGTACTAGTATTATTCAAACAAGAATAAAAAATGTCGAATGTATGAAATGTCAAATTTGAGTAGCTCCTCCCCGAAAAACGCCTTTAAGTGCCTTTTACGCCTTTAAATATGTATTTTACACATATTTGTGAAAATATATATATGTTATATCTAATGTTCACTTTCGGCATTTATATAAAATATACGTGCAAATATGGGTATTTTTGACAGTAGCACTTATAATCAGTAAATTATAAACATCAGTATAACTTTGAGCCGGCTCAAAGTTACCCTGAAAATGTGATAAAAACTTAATGCCTTCTTATTTTACATTTTATTAACTATTAATAAATAAATAATCACAAAATATTATCACATTTACAACATTTAGACAATAATATGGTCTGATAAATAAGTATATTTTTACTTACTATGAAAATTTAATTGGATTACATAGCTGCCAACTTGTACGGATTTTTCTTAGCACTAAAATTGAATAGAAAAATTTGACTTATTCAAACGTTAAATTTGCTTCAAATTCGGCGATTCATTTAGCTAAAGTTCACTATAAAATTTTAGTGGTATAAAAAATCCGTACAAGTTGGCAGCTATGGGATTACAACAACTTCAGAACAGCATTCAAAATTAGCTTGAAAACAGTACTTCACAAAAATGGTTAGATGATGCAATTAATAGCGCATAATGTTGCTAATTTATTTTATGAAATAAAGAGTGGAAATCCAAGTTTAGAACCTTGCCAACAGAGCTCAGTTCTGGAGTTTATTTAGTCTTTTGGAGTCAAAAATATTGAAAAATAGGAGGTGGTGCAAAGTTACACTCCATGGTTCAAAGTTACCCTGAATGACTGTATTCCTTTAATATTTCCATTTGGAAACAGAATGCATAGTAAGTGGGTGGCATTGTTGAACATGTTATATCACACGCTATGTACAAAATTAATATTATCTTTTTCCCCAGTAGACTCATGAAATAGTAAGTACAGAAATATTAAATGGATTATTAAAAAAAAGATTTTTTTTTAAATAATATAAAGAATCAAAGTACCATTTTCACTTAATTTAATATTTTTTCAACTGTTATATTAAAAGAAATTTCATTTGATCTAGTTAAAAATTAATAACATTTAAAGCATAAAAATTTTACTATTTGAAAAAAAAAAAAAATAACAAATGTTCAAATTATTTTACATTCAAAAGAAATCTGAATCCAAAACTATGCGGTAAATTATTGCAAAGCTTTCTCTGGTTTTTCTGTTTTATATTTTAAAATTTTCTAGGTAATAGCATTTTCAGCTTGTAGAATTTTTTTAATTAAAGAAATTGTTCAGTTTGAGAAACTTTAGCATACATATAGTGTAAGAATGAAAAAATAAATATCATATTACAATTATTATTATGCAGATAAGAAGGGAGTAAAAATAAAGAAAAAGCATATTTGTGTAAAATAGAGAAAAACGCATTTCAAATCGGGAAGAACCGTAAAAAAATGTAATTTCACATAGAAACACCTAGGCACATCCTTTTTCGTCACGTTTTTCTTTATTGGATTTTTGAGAAAATTGCGAAACGTGTACAAATATCTTAGGCTGGAAAGAGTTTTTATTTCTTTTTCTTTTTTACTTGGATGCATTTTTTGTACGAAAATAGATAAACATATACACAAACTATAGGAGCTAGAGAAGGAAATCTGGTGGGATTTCGTACACTCTATTGTAAGATTTTTTTTTCAATTCTTTAAGTATATAAATATATGTCTACGTACTGTAATGTGTGTCCAATCTATGTTTTTTTTAATTTAAGATTTAATGAAATTGATAATTTTTCATATTCCTTTTAATCTCTTTATTCATTTAATTCTCGCGCCTGTGAAATTCACGGGCATTGTAGGCAATTTATATTTTTACTAAGATTATTTTATTCCAACCAGTTTTTAAAAATAATGTAATGGGCTTTATTCTCGAGTCTTTTCATCTTTAAAAACTCCAAAAATTTCGTTAATGAGCTTCATTCAACGCCTGCGTTATCTGACGCAGGAAATTTCTGGTTTAATTTTGTTCTTTCCGTTTTTTTAACCTTTATTTAGATGACGTTTGTGGACATACTTTCCTCTGTATAATCGGTTTCCTGACATATTCCCTACCTCCCCCCCCCCCACGAAATTTGAACGCTATATCACACGCTATGTAAAAAAATAATACTATCTTTTTCCCCAGTAGACTCATGAAATAGTAAGTAGAGAAATATTAAATGGATTATTAAAAAAAGATTTTTTTTAAATAATATAAAGAAACAAAATACCATTTTCACTTAATTTAATATTTTTTCAACTGTTAAGTTAAACGAAATTTCAATTTGATCTAGTTAAAAATTAATAACATTTACAGCATAAAAATTTTATTATTTGAAAAAAAAACAAATGTTCAAATTATTTTACATTCAAAAGAAATCTGAATATTTAATTCAAAACTATGCGGTAAATTATTACAAAGCTTTCTCTGCTTTTTCTGTTTTATATTTTAAATTTTTCAAGGTAATAGCATTTTCTGCTTGTAGAATTTTTTTTAATTAAACAAATTGTTCAGTTTGAGAAACCTTAGCATACATATAGTGTAAAAAAAATAATAATAAATATCATATTACAATTATTATTATACAGATAAGAAGGAAGTAGAAATAAAGAAAAAGCATATTTGTGTAAAATAGAGAAAAACGCATTTCAAATCGGGAAGAACAGTAAAAAATGTAATTTCATATAGACACATCTAGGCACATCCTTCTTCGTCACGTTTTTCTTTATTGGATTTTTGAGAAAATTGCGAAACGTGTACAAATATCTTAGGCTGGAAAGAGTTTTTATTTCTTTTTCTTTTTTACTTGGATGCAATTTTTGTACGAAAATAGATAAACATGTACACAAACAAAATGAGCTAGAGAAGAAAATCTGGAGGGATTTCGTACAGTGTACAGTAATTTAAGATTTTTTTTTTTTCAATTCTTTAACCCCTTAATTCTCGCTCCCGTCATATTCACGGGCTGTGTCTGTTACTCAGATTGTTTGATTCCCACCAGTTTTATAAAATAACAAAATTGGCTGTATTTTAGTATCGTTTTACCTGTCATTAAATAAGGTGAATATTTATTTTTCATAAAAGTTGTGCCAATAAGCAATTTGAATTTTTAAACCGAAATTTAATTACAGCATTAAGGAGTTAAGTATATAAATATATATCTGCTTACAGTAATGTGTGTCCTATCTATGTTTTTTTTCTTTAAGATTTAATGAAATTATAATTTTTCATATTCCTTTTAATCTCCTTATTCACTTAATTCTCGCGTCTGTGAAATTCACGGGCATTGTAGGCAATTTATATTTTACTAAGATTATTTTATTCCAAGCAGTTTTTAAAAATAGTGTAATTGGCTTTATTCTCGAGTCTTTTCATCTTTAAAAACTCCAAAAATCTCGTTAATGAGCTTCATTCAACGCCAGGCTTATCTGACGCCGGGAAATTTCTCGTTTAATTTTGTTCTTTCCCGTTCTTTTAACCTTTATTTAGATGACGTTTGTGGACATACTTTCCTCTGTATAATCGGTTTCCTGACATATTCCCTACCTCCCCACGAAATTCGAACGATAAATTTTGAATCACCCTGTATAAATTAATGCAAGTAGATACCAAACAGAGATTGTTAATAAAACTGTTAACAGTGATTTTATTTAACAAGTTACTTTACTTAATTTTTAAGTGCATAAATTTTTCGAGTCGTTTAAAATTTTATTAAGATCGAATCAAATCTTAAAATGATATTTAAAAAAGCTTTCTTCATTCTGTTAAATCCTATCATACTTAATTAATTCAATGATATCCCATGATATGTAATGATTTTAGGTTGTTATGGAGATTACGTCCTATTTCAGATGGCGCCATATTATTTCCGTATTTCTGAATCTAAAATAAAAAATCGTAATAAATTTTGTATTCATGCATTTTTCCATTAGAGTGCAATGGCTACTGCACGAAGATTTGAATATTTATAAAACTAGTTATAGAACGAACTCACCTCATTTGCCAAGTTTGACGTACAATTTCCGACTTGCTATTAACTGTAAATATGAAACTTGCCAACATTTTTATAACTCTTATCTTGGTATGTGTGATCAAAAGATTTAAGATTTCAGTTTTTATTTATATTGTGTTAGTTTCCCAGATATTTATTCATTTTTTACCAGATATATACTGAGTTTTCATTTATTATTCCTACACATTAGATCGTATTTTAAATCAAAGACAAAGCTTTGTCTTAAATTAACACTTTTAATTGTAAATATATCACAAAATTTAAATCTTTGATGAATAAGAAAAATTTAAATCCATTCAAAAGACGTTTTGGAAAGTTTACCCAACTTAATTAATTGTGATCAATGATAAAGTGTCAAAAACACGTTTTAAGAATTGATTTCTAATTTAATTTAGGATAAGTGGCTAATTCATTTAAGATAAGGAAGTAGCGGGAATAACAATAGAGTCCTACAGTTAATCAATAGACTAATTTTCAAAGAAAGTTATTAATTGCATCGAGTTTTAAGCATCATGACAAAATATTTACAGTTTCTGAATTATTATTAGAATTAAGTAACTAATGTATAAATCTCTTCAAATATAGAAAATACATACAGAAGTATGTATGTGGATATTAATGAGTATTGGATTGTCCGGAAGTTCGTAACAATTCGTGATCACTGGTAACTATTTTTATATTTTTTTCGTACCACTATTTAAAAAATATATATACATTTTATAGTTTGATTCTAATGCAGATTTTGTCAAAGCATATCCGCATGATTTTTATTTTTAAAAAATTGTACGAAATGACTTAAAATATCACGTAAGTTTGGAATCAAACTTTTGATATATATTACGTGTTCTTTTATTATTCTTACACAATAGACCGCATTTTCAATAAAAGATAAAGCTTTGTCTTAAATTGACACTTTATTTGAAAATACCACACAAAATGCAAATCTGTAAGTATCTTTGATGAATGAGAAAAATTTGTTTCATCGGCGTTAATTAATTCATTCAAAAGACGTTTTGGAAAGTTTACCCAACTTAATTATTGTGATCAATGATAAAGTGTCAAAAATACGCTTTAAGCATTGATTTCTAATTTAATTTATAGTCCAGGCAATACAGACCGTATAGGGGCTCTACCTAGCAAAATTCATGGTAGTTACTATATGTTTTTTGGGTCGCTGAATCTGAATTTTTAACTTCTCACCAAAATTTCCCCCTGCAACCCCTTCCCCCCCAAATTTTGGTAAAATGCCCCCCCCCCCCAAAAAAAAAGTTTTTTATTAAAAATATCATTTTTTTATTGTTTTAGGGAAAAAGTATCTAGAAATTCAGAAAGTAGACAAAATTTGCAACAAACTAGATATATGACATTATGACTTAGGATCATGGGGAAGGGGGGATCTGCCTCAGAGCATGCGCGCGGTGCTGCGTGAACTAAATGCGCAATCCCACTCACATGTTTACATTTGCACCTCCCTCTCCCATCCAAACTTTCTCTATAATGTTTACTTTAAGTTTTTTGGGTCGCTGAATCCGAATTTTTAACTTCACCCCAAAATTCCCGCCCGCCCACCCCACCCCCCAAATTGTTGTTTTTAACTTACATTTCTTATTGTTTTAGGGAAAAAGCATTACGAAATTCAGAAACTAGACAATATTTTCAACAAATAGGAAATATGATATTATGACGTAGGATGAACGAGGAGGGGGAGGGCTGCTTCTGAACTTGCACTACGGCGATACGTGCACTAAGTTATGAAGTCCAGCCAATAGGGGATTTTACCTGGAACAATTAATACTAGTTCTGGATTTTGACTCACTTTATGTTTTTTGGGTCGCGGAATCCGAGTTTATAACTTCCCACCAAAATTTCACCCGGCAACCCCTCAAAAAATTGATTTTTTGAAAAATTTGGTTTTTGAGAAAAGGAATGTTCCAAGGCAGCCCCCTCTCTCCCGGTTTATCCTACGTCATAATGTCATCTATCCCATTTATTGCAAATTTTGTCTAGTTTCTGCATTTCGTAATGCTTTTCCCTTAAAACAATAAGAAATTTAAGTTAATAACAAGTATTTTGGGTTTTATTCGGGGGGGGGGGGGTATTTTGGGGGTAAGTTAAAAATTCGGATTCAGCGACCCAAAAAACTTAAAGTAAACCTTATAAGGAAAGTTCGGAGGGGAGATGGGACGGCGAATATAAACGTGAGAGTGGTTAAGTGGAATTGCGCAACTTAGTCCACGCAGCACCGCGCGCATGTTCCGAGGCTGATCCCCCTTCCCCTTCATCCTAAGTCATAATGTCATAGATCTAATTTGTTGCAAATTTTGTCTACTTTCTGAATTTCTAGATACTTTTCACCTGAAATAATTTAAAAAAAATGATTTTTTTAAATAAAAACCTTTTTTGAGGGTTTTACCAATATTTGGGAGGGGGGGGGGGGGGGGGTCCGGATGAAATTTTGGTGGGAAGTTACAAATTCGGATTCAGCGACCCCAAAAACATAAAGTAATTCGATATCCAGAACTACCATTAATTTTGCTAGGTAAAATTCCGTACTGCCTGGACTATTAGGATAAGTGGCTAATTCATTTAAGATAAGAAAGTAGCGGGATAACAATAGAATTCCTAGAGTTAATCAATCGATTAATTTTGAAAGAAAGTTATTAATTGCATCGAGTTTTAAGCATCATGGCAAAATATTTACAGTTTCTGAATTATTATTTGAATTAAGTAACTAATGTATAAATCTATTCAAATGTAGAAAATACGTCGAGAAAAATGCATGTGGGTATTGATAAGTATTGGTCTGTTTGGAAAGATCTACGGATTCGTGCTTGTATTTAAAAAAAATATGTTTTAGGGTAGGGGTTTCCAAACTTTTAGACCGAAGTACCACTAAACAGAAGTTCATACTTCCACGTACCACCACTCAAAGCTAATACAGAAAAACCTGCGTAAACGGAATATGTCTAAAACGAAATATTTTCCAGTCTTTTGTGCTTCCGTCTGAGATTTTACTGATTTACATGCTTACATTATTAAATTGATGCTTATATTGTCTTTAGTATTTTTTAGTGTATATAAAGTGTATCATTTTTGGGTGACAAAGATAAATTTAAATATAAAACTACTCCATAGCTTTGTTAAACATGGGAAAGAAATATGCATTTGAAGTCGCCTTCATCGTAAATTTTTTTGTAATATGAATATACTATGTTTATATCAGTAGTAAAATACACATAAGAAAATTTAATACGTGAATAATCTACATAAGAAGTTTACATACCTTCGAAACCATAAACTGCTTATTAATGCGAGATCGAAGTTCGTTAAAATAAGTAATACAGTCTGACTTCGTTATCCCGACACACGGTTTTCACGTCACTCCTCTTACCACATCAGTTTTCCAAACCCCGATTTTCTGTATATGATATTTATGTAAATAAACTCCGGATTTTACGTCGTTGAATAATTTTCAACTCCGGATATCCCGACGGTTTAGGAAAATTGGCCATTTTTCATAATCCATGTAAGCACGGAAATTAAGCCATAAGAAATGTCTCTGCCAATTTTTTCACAAAAGTGTCTAAAATACCCATTCAGATAAACAAGAAATTTTACTTTAATCCTTTATCTGAATAAATTAACCCACACGCTGTGAATGGCCCGCTTAAACTCCAGACAGACGTATCGTATCAGTCTACTGGCAGTCGTTTTGTTCTGGTCAATCAGCGCTTTTCTGTGGTCACACGGCGTTTTTCATCCGACTAAAATCGAAGCATTATATTCCATTGGAACGATAAGATATTATGTAACATCCTTTTCTGAAACAACGAATATTGATTACAATTCATTGTATTATATTGAAAAAAGAATTGTAGGCAAATCCTAATTCATCAATATATCATGCAGCAATAAAAAAAGCAAGTCATCATAAATCTGATTTTTATTCTTTTCAATTTTGTTTTTGTGTTTATTTTGTTTAATAATAATGTTTTATTGCTTAAAACTGCAAGAACAGTTATGAATTTAAAATTGTCTTAAATTAATTAAAAATACAGCTGTTTATAAACATTTTTTCATAACTCTGGTTACCGCGACACCCCGCTTATGACGACACTTTTTCTGGTCTTTAGAGTGTCGGGATAACGAGGCTCGACTGTATATACACACACACAATACAGTAATAGAAGAAAACTTTTTTTAGGGGTATATGATAGGTCAACCCAACATCTACCGAATATTTGTTCCATTTATCTAAAAATTCAAATCCAAATTACATGCAAAACGCTGTCAAAGCTGTAATAGAGAGCAAACGCCATGGATCCGATGAACTGACACATCAAGAAAGGGGAGGGAGGAGGTGAGATTGAACTGCTTTTTTATTTCACATGCTGTATTTTTTTTTTCATTTCACGTACAATTATCAGACATTCGCGTACCAGTAAACAGAGCTTCACGTACCAATACTAGTACGCGTACCACAGTTTCAGAACCCCTGTTTTACAGTTTGTTTTTCGCTGACTGATTTTGTCAAAGTATATTTCAAAAATTTTTATTTCCAAAAAGTGGTGCGAGATGAAATGAAAAATATTATGTAAAATGAGAAACGAACTTTTGATATTTACTCAATTTTCTTTTGTTATTCTTACACAATAGATCGCGTTTTAAATAATAGATAAAGTTTTGTCTGAAATTGACACTTTAGCGAAAAGTATCTCACAGAATTTAAATCTGTAAGTATCTTTGATGAATGAGAAAAATTTATTTCATCGACGTTAATTATTTCATTCAAAAGATGTTTTGGAGAGTTTATCAAACTTAAATATTCTGATCAATGGAAAGAGTCAAAAACACGACTTTAGCATTGATTTCTAATTTAATGTGGGATAAGTGGCTAATTCATTTAAGATAAGAAGGAAGCTGGAATAACAATAGATTTCCTACTGTTAATTAATCGACTAAATTAGAAAGAAATTATTAATTGCATCGAGACATCATGACAAAATATTTACAGTTACTGAATTATCATTTGAATTAAGTAACTAATGAATAAATCAATTCAAATATAGAAAATACATAGAAAATAATATATGTGGATTCTGATAATTACTGAGCTGTGCAGAGTTCCTAAAGATTCGCGCCCACTAGTAACTATTTTTATATTCTGTTCGTAAGAACATTTTGAAAAATACGTTTTAAAATTTGCTTCTTTAGCAGATTTTGCCAAAGTATAGTTGAAAAATTTCATTTTCAAAAAGTGGTGCGAGATGAATTTTAAATTATCACGTGAGTTTGAGAAACAAACTTTTGGTATTTTCTCAATTTTCTTTTGTCATTCTTACACTACTGATTTTTTTTTAAAAATCGGATAAACAGTTCCTAATAACCGCCGAAGGAAACTTCCACCAGTAAATTATGAATAGAAAATTTTGCCTTATTTTAGCGGTTTGTTCATGAAAACTTTCTCTCACAAATATGTTTAAAATTTCTATTTATTTTTACTGGTGGCAGTTTGCCTAATTGTAATCATTTTCACTGACACTCACAAGAGGTTGTCACAATATGGCGGAAACGCAAATCCTAACTACCACCGAAGTAAACTTCCACCAGTAAAAATGAATATATCTTTTTGCCATTATTTATGACTGAAATTTTGCGTTACACAGATTTTTAAATAAGGAGAAAATTTCTATTCAGCCCCTTGTGGGGCGATAGGAAATATTATATCCCGTCTAATTTTAATTAAGATTTGCACCAGAAACTTTTAATAAAGTTAGATATTTGATGAACAAAAACTGTAAAATTGCTTTTCCTTATTATGAAATAAAACTTTTCCAAATTTCCGGTAGGAATTCAACATTACTGAAACACAATTTCTTGCCCCTTAAAGGGTTAAATTTACTGGTGGAAGTTCCACACTTAACCATTTCCAGAATAACACTTAACCATTTCAGTGGTGGTGGGATATATCATATCCCACCTACGATTAATGAAGAATTACACCGGAAAAACTTTATGAAATTTTAATTTTCTAACTTTGGAGGAAAAAAGACGTAAAATTGCTTTTCCTTATTTTGAAATATTTTTTCCCTAAATTTCCGGTGGGAATTCAGCATTATGCAAACGCAATTGCTTGCCCCTCATGGGGTAAAATAAAAGAAATAGTTACTATTTAAAAGAATTGAATAATATTTTTTGTTACATAATGCTTTCAACAGCCATAATGTCATTTCGCACTTGCACCTTAGCTGGCGGAGGGGGGCGGCAGACAGAGCTTCTTATCAATAAAGCAGATGGACAACATTCATTCTCTTTTAGTTACTAGTAAACACAAGTAATATTTCAAACGTACTCCTCATATATTCTCTCGAAAAGCGCATTATGTATGCGTACACATGTGACAGAAGAATAACAATGACAAACATAGTAGTAGTCCATATTTTGAAACTAAATAATTTAACCCCTTAACGCTCGAATTAAATTACGGTTGAAAAATTCAAATTGCTTATTGACACCACTTTTATGAAAAATAAATATTCAGCTTATTTATTGACAGGAAATACGATACTAAAATATAGCCAATTTCACTATTTTATAAAACTGGTGGGAATCAAACAATTTGAGTAAAAGACACAGCCCGAGAATATGACTGGAGCGAGAATTAAGGGGTTAATGGAAAAAATGATATCTTCACCAGACACTTCAGAACGTATTTGAATATTGTCATCAACAGATAAGAAGATAGATAACAGATAAGAAGATAGATAACAGATAAGATCAAATGCACCTGATCAGGGACTGATGTTAATTTTTTGGCAGTGTTTAACTCTCAGGATTCATCCAAATCTAAAATTTCTGACTCATTTTCTTCAGTCCCAGTTAACCCCTTGAGGGGCAAGCAATTACGTTTGTGAAATGCTGAATTCCCACCGGAATCTTCGAAAAAATCTATTTCAAAATAAGTAAAAGAAATTTTACGGCTTTCTTCCACCAAAGTTAGAAAAGTAAAATTTAATAAAATTTTTCTGGTGTAAAACTTCATTAATCGTAGGTGCTATATAATATATACCGGTGCCCCTCAAGGGGTTAACCGGGCATGTTTCCAACAGTTAGAAATTGGTTATTGGCAAATTTCTTGCCCCGAACCAGAGATCATTTCAAAAAAAGAAAGAAAAGCTCGATGAAGACTTTTCGTTGTAACGGATTTCCAAAAAAATGACCTTCGTTAAATCGGAATTTTTAATGCATGTAGGGTAATGCGATTTGTACAGGCTATTTGTCAAATTTCGTTGTAACAGGATTTTTAGTTGTAATTGAATTCGTTGTAACGGAAATCTACTGTATATATATATATATATTTTACATTTTTCCGACAATAAATACCACAGCTAGCCATGAAGATCTGTAGGATAAAATTCTAAATTTTGTTGAAGTAATTGTTGATACTTTTGAAGATCCTGTTAAACACTAGCGGAGTTTAAAATTCCATACAATCTCGCAAATAAAAAATCCTTAATCCTAAAGCATTGCAACTGAATGAAAAATATTATTAATTGAGATAATCAGCTATTCATCATACATCTTTAAAGCCTTTCCATTTATTCAATCTCCCTCGGATATTTCTAAACCTTTTTATTTACATTTATATTCTCACCTATACGGCAATTCAAATTGATTTTTTTCTGGAAATTCAAGCAATTAAATATTCAAAAAAGGTATTTTGTACCTTTGTATCCGGTTGGATGTAAAACGGAATTATCTATTCTTATCTGCATTTCTGCAATTAATTTATTCAAACTTGATATTTGATATTGATTTATGCTTAAAGAAAACGTTTTACCAAAGGTAAAATAATCTAAAAAAATCGTTTAAGGAACTAAATCTTAATCATTTTAATCGGAAAATTAATTTTTTCCCTATTTTCATCTTTTGTGTTTCAAATAATTTAAAAAAAAAGATTTCATTGGCAGTTTTTGCCATTGTTAGAAAATATAACGGATATTTTATTCAGAAATTCGGAATTTTCACCAGACAGTTTAGTAATTATTTTTACTTTATATAATTAAAGAAATTTCGTGAATAATAATAATAATTATAATTATAATATATATATATATATATATATATAAAACAAGATTACAATTAAAAAATTTTCTCTTTTTTTCGGAATTGAAGATATTAACTTATTTGAAGATATTGTAAAACTTCTAGTTTAGTGCGCATGTAAGTTTAATAGAAGTATGGAGTACAAAGGGAATTGAAATATATTTTCTTTGACTGAGTGTATGGTGACTGGAGTAAGCATGAATTCTTTTTTCTTTTTTTTTTTTTTAATGACAAAAATCCCTATTTTTTTTTTTTTTAATCTTGTGAACACATTCCAAGGATTTTCTATTTTTTCATCATTATGTTTTTACATGTGAACTGAAAACATGTGTATTTATTCAACATTGTACAGTTTTTTAAGACTTTGGGTACACATTTGTTTCAGGCATGTCACTTTTTTTTTTAATTCCATCTCGAACCACTGTCTCGAAACAAAAATCTGTCATATCATTTTATACATATATAACATTATCAACTTTTTGGTAATTTGAGACCTCCTCCCCCCCCCCCTTTCGATATCATACTTTATCATTCCTCGACACCCCTCCCCTTCCGTAATAATATCGTTATCAATGTCTAAAAATTATTTTTTTGCTTTTGTTTGGAGTGACATATAAATATGTTTATATTCATTTTTCGCATACTTTATTGATTCAAGTGAAGTAAAACAATATAACTTTATACAGGGTGTCCCGTTAAAGGGGTCCAATATTAATAGGGGTAATAGAGGAGATCACATGGAGCATAAATCAGTATATAAAGCCTGGTCGGATCTCAATAGTTTTCAAGTTACAGCAAATAGAATGAAAATTCGAAAAATTGTAAAAGAACCCTCATTGCTAAACTATCGATAACGCTACATAAAAACGAAGCACATATTTAGAAAGAGCAGAAAAAAACATACAAAATGACATCAATTGTATTAAAATAGCAATATTTATTGACGAGTTACAAGCCCTGAAACAGTGAAAAAAGTACGAAATCCAATATACATCAAAATAGTTAATCGTTAATTCCAAAAAGACAACTCTAGCTACAACAAGGAAAATGTAGTAAAATTTGGTCCATTCCGAAAACTTTCGAAAAAGCTTACAATGAACCATATCGGTTTAATTGTGTGAGAGAAATTAATCAGTTTCTTAGTTACAACTCCGCTTTCTTTGACACTAGCAAAGGTTAAACTCCGCCCATCACGATTGGAAACACCGCCTTTTTAATTACTCTCAACTATACATTTTCGATCAAGCTTCTTCTGAGATGCAACTTTTTTAATTATTCAAGAGTTCAATGAACCAAAATAACTTTACAATAATAGTCTACATTTTAACGTGGTCTTTTATTGATATAAAGTTTAAGTTAAATTCTTTAAAATTAAACTGGTGATGAAAATTCGGAAATAATTAAAAATATTGCGATTTGTAACTATGCAAGAAGTTTCAGTACATGTTTTACATGGACAATTATTGTATGTATATGTGCATCATAATTTATGATAGGAAATAATAATAACAAATAGCATAATAATTTTATTAATTATAAATTTAAAAAAAGACACTAAATTTTAAATTAATTCATACAAACTTTGTAATTTACAATTTGAGTACACCACAGTCTGTGAGTTACAAAATACTGTGCCAAAAAGTGTTGAAAATAAAAGAAAAATGACAAATAAAGAATTACATTCCACGTACTTTATGACATATGTGAAGCATAGTCTTCTGGCCTGCGCTGCACAGTTCAATGTCGGAAGGCAGACGAACGGACATTATTATAATAGGTGTTCGAAGTTGCGCCCATTAACAGAATCGCACAGCCGACAGCGACGTCGTAAAGATTGGCGAACACGCCGAAAAACTCCGACGGAGTTGGGAATGTCTCCTGCAGCGACAACGATTCGCGCTAGTAAATCCTCCGGTGTATCCACAGGCGTTTCATACACCAGCGATTTAAGGTGTCCCCAAACAAAAAAGTCTAACGGTTTGAGGTCTGGAGAGCGTGCAGGCCAAGCAACAGGTCCACTGCGTCCAATCCATTTCCCAGGATATGTTGAATTGAGGTGATTGCGAACACCTATGAAAAAATGTGCCCGTGCGCCATCGTGCAAAAACCACATATTGTGGCGCAATGTTGCTGGCACATTTTGCAGTAACTGCGGTAAGATATCCCGTAGGAAAACCAAGTACGTACTGCCATTGAGTACATCTGGGAGTAAATATGGTCCTATGAGATAATCGCCGAGGACACCTGCCCATATGTTCACACTGAACTTTTGTTGTGCGTTCGACGGGAAAACAGTGTGCGGATTTGTATATGACCATGTGTGCATATTGTGCGTGTTTACCACTCTCTCTCTCGTAAATGTTGCTTCATCAGTAAATAAAATATTTTCCAGAAATTGTGGATTATTTTCTGTTACATTAAGCAACCAGCGTACGAATTCTGTCCGCTGAGCACAATCTGTTACTGATAACAGTTGTACCCGCTGCACATGAAAGGGGTGCATGTTTTCTGCACGCAGAACACGCCACACACTTTGGTGAGAAACACCGACTTCAGACGCATTAACTCGTGTACTCTTGGAGGGGTTATCTTTAAAAATATTCAGTACATCTTCTTCCATTGCAGGTGTTCGTACATGTCAAGGTTTCCCTGCATCAATGCTTGAGGTATTAAACGATCCAGTCTCCCGTAATCGTCTATCGATTTTTATGAAGAGTTTCGAACTTGGGCAACGTCTCCTTGGAAATTGCTCACGGTACATGCGCTGTGCTAGACATGCATTTCCATGAGCTTGCCCGTACATCAGATGCATGTCCGCATATTCTTCGTTAGAGTATTCCGGCATAATTATTATACATCAACTTACTACAATCCCACTTACAACAGCCTCGCTTTAACATAACGCCCACTGATGACTGCTGTTTTATTACACTTTTCTTCCTATACACATAGAAAATTTGCATAAAAAGTACTTCTTCTTCATCATCCTGAAAGTTCATGGAGGAAACGCAGCAGTCACGGAGTTTGCTTTAAGACAAGGCGAGAGCTGCACAATATGTCATTCACTTGACCAGACTGAATAATGAAAGGGTATTGATAGAGGTTGATCAGAAATGTATAATTGAAAGATATTAAAACGGGGTGTTTACAATCGTCATGGGCGGAGTTTCGCTCTTTCCGAGCGTGCAACAGTACAGAGTTGTAACTAGGGAACTGCTTGATTTCTACCATACAATTAAACTGATATGGTTTATTGTCAGCTTCTTCGAAAGCTTTCGGAATGGACCAAATTTTATAACATTTTCCTTGATGTAGGTAGAGTTACATTTTTGGAATTAACGATTAACTATTTTGCTAAATATTTGATTTTGTATTTTTTCACTGTTTCAGAGCTTGTAACTCGCCATTAATTCTCAATATTCTAAAACAACTTATGTCATTTCGTAGGATTTTTTCTGCTCTTTCTAAATATGTGCTTCGTTTTTATGTAGTATCATCGATAGTTTAGCAATGAGGGTTTTTTTACAAATTTCCGATTTTTCATTCTATTTGCTGTAACTTGAAAATTATTGAGATCCGGCAGGCATTATATACTGATTTATGCTCCGTGTGATCTCCTCTATTACCCCTATTAATATTGGACCCCTTTAACGGAACACCCTGTATATGAAATAACTTTATATCAAATAACACTTAACCATTTCAGGGGTGGTGGGATATATCCTATCCCACCTACGATTAATGAAGATTTACATCGGAAAAGCTTTATGAAATTTTACTTTTCTAACTTTGGAGGAAAAAAGACGTAAAATTGCTTTTCCTTATTTTGAAATATTTTTTTCCTAAATTTCCGGTTTGAATTCAGCATTATGCAAACGCAATTGCTTGCCCCTCATGGGGTAAAATAAAAGAAATAGTTACTATTTAAAAGAATTGAATAATATTTTTTGTTACATAATGCATTCAACAGCCATAATGTCATTTCGCACTTGTACCTTAGCTGGCGGAGGGGGGCGGCAGACAGAGCTTCTTATCAATAAAGCAGATGGACAACATTCATTCTCTTTTCGTTACTAGTAAACACAAGTAATATTTCAAACGTACTCCTCATATATTCTCTCGAAAAGCGCATTATGTATGCGTACACATGTGACAGAAGAATAACAATGACAAACATAGTAGTAGTCCATATTTTGAAACTAAATAATTTAACCCCTTAACGCTCGAATTAAATTACGGTTGAAAAATTCAAATTGCTTATTGACACCACTTTTATGAAAAATAAATATTCAGCTTATTTATTGACAGGAAATACGATACTAAAATATAGCCAATTTCACTATTTTATAGAACTGGTGGGAATCAAACAATTTGAGTAAAAGACACATCACGTGAATATGACGGGAGCGAGAATTAAGGGGTTAATAATCATTTAATTAATTTAACAACAACTTTGCTTTTCATAAAAATAGATGACTAAAAAAACATACTATTTTAATGTAGGGACAAAGTTACAAATAAAAATTAAATTTTAAAAATAAAAACCCCCCGACTGCGTAAAAAGCGAACTAATTAATTATTTCTCATCAATGTGAAACTATTTTTTATATTACTTACCTATTTTTTTTATTTACTTGTATTGACTTTTAAGTTGTGATTAATTGTTAGTTCCTACCTATAAACACTGTTTTGATGAGGCCTATAGACGTCTATGATGGTTAGAGTTGCAGTAAAGCTAGAGAACCTGCCTACACAACTCCCACGTTGTGTAATATTTAAACGGAGCTTCTGACTGTAAAATAGCCAACGAAACATAGTCTTCATTTTAAAAGACCTATCCAATGATATGCCATTCAGTATGGTGAGTAATTTTATTTTCGTCTCTACCGCTATTTTGCATTTTACGGCCGCCATTTTGAGTTTATAGAAACAAAACCTAGCTTATAACCTTCGGACTGTTCACCCCTTGAGGGGCGGTGGGATATATTTTATCCCACCTACGATTAATGAAAATTTGCACCAGAAAAATTTAAAAAATTTTAGTTTTCTAAATTTGGTGGAAAAAAAGTT
Source organism: Maratus speciosus (assembly GCA_963932465.1). Classification (NCBI taxonomy): domain Eukaryota; kingdom Metazoa; phylum Arthropoda; class Arachnida; order Araneae; family Salticidae; genus Maratus; species Maratus speciosus. Next base: position 241,651,426 of record OZ010794.1, read on the forward strand.
GTAAAATTGCTTTTCCTTATTTTGAAACTAATTTTTTCTAAATTTCCGGTGGGAACTCGGCATTTCACAATCGCAATTGCTTGCCACTGAAGGGGTTATGACGAATCGATAGAGACCTTATTCATTAAAATCGATCCAGCTGTTGGGATGTTTAGAGGGTACAAAGAAATCCACATACCCAGATACCGCGTGAAACACATAACCCGTCTTGGCAGTCGGGTAATAAAAAGAGGAAATTTTTGTTGGATCAAAAGTGATAACGATAACATAAGACAAAACTCCTACCCCTGGAGACACCGCCCCTTCCCCTTCTAAAATTATAACGTTATATATGCACAGCCCACTATATACTTTAACAACATGATCAAGAGATATATATTACGTTTGCTCCTCTTTAAATAGCGGTATGAATAGAATATAAAAACAGGTGTCAGTGGCCAAATACATGACGAGCCTCAGTAGTGCTACTAACGTAGGCAGATACCTTAACAGGTAAGTTTATTTTTATATAAAATGCCCCCATCAATATAAATATTTCAAACAATAACGAAATATTCTGTTTAGTTTTTGTAACACACTGAATACCATAGTATATTGTTAAGTATACTTTATTCAAGAGATCTCTTTACTTCGCATCACTCGTAAAATATTGAAGATTGCATATCACTATTCTAAGAAGTATCTGAATGAAGAAATATTTAATTCACGATGATATTCTATTCTTTTCGGAATCTAAGATCTTTACTGTTTCTATTTTTACTCCCGAGAGACGCTCACATGGTTATAGATATCAATATGGATTTTTCTACTTGAGATCTCGAAAAAAAGGAAATAAAAAAGTTTACACGGGATAAGTAAACGATTTATAACAATATGAGCGTTATTTCTTTAAAATATAATATTTACTTTTGATATTTTTAAACAGTGATCATTTCATAAAATGTTATTTATTTTGTGTTTTAACTTGGCCTGTTTTTCAAATTACATATTTTCTTGAAGAAATTTCTCGAGTCTTTTATAAATTCAAACAAACGTATAGCCCTACGCTGCGTGTATTTTTTCTTTTAGAAGTAAACTTATTCATACGTATACTTAGGGTAGCATGCCAGAAATTTTAAAGAGTATTTTTTTATTCTATTTAAAAGTACACTTGCTGGTTACTTAAAGGGGTATTTTTATTTAGATTCAGTGGTTGATAGGATCTGAAATATTTAACTTTTTTGTTAAATATTAACCTAAATGCCACATATTTACCAGAATTTTGGAATGAACATTTTTTTATGTATTAAGTATGTGAAGAAAACTTTTACTTAACCCCTTGAGGGACAAGCAATTACGTTTGTGAAATGCTGAATTCCCACCGGAATCTTTGAAAAATTCTATTTCAAAATAAGTAAAAGCAATTTTATGGCTTTTTTCCACCAAAGTTACAAAAGTAAAATTTAATAAAATTTTCCTGGTGTAAAATTTTATTAATCGTAGGTGGTATGTAATATATATCGGTGCCCCTTAAGGGGTTAATTCTCAAATAAATTTGTTTTAAAATTCTAGTGATTTTAATCATTTCAGTATTTCTCGAATAGAAGTATTATACTTTGTCCCTGAAAAGGTTAAAGAAATGTTTATACGTAAACAACCCATTATACCTATGCAGTATCAGGTTAGTTAAATGTTACATAAAAAGACAACATCAATGCAAATAATTCAAACTATAACGAAATAGTTAGTTTAGTTTCTGTGACACACTGAATATCGGATTCTACCGTTAAGTATACTTTATTCAAGAGATCTCTTTACTTCGCATTACTCGTAAAATATTAAAGATTGAATATCATTATTCTAAGAAGTATCTGAATGATGAATTATTTAATTCACGATGATGTTCTATTATTTTCGGTATCTAAGATCTTTACTGTTTCTATTTTTACTGCCGAGTGGCGCTCACACAGTTAGATCAGTATAGATTTTTCTACTTGAAATCTCGACAAAAATTAAATAAAAATGTTTCTAAGAGATCAGTAAAAGATTTGTAATAACAGAAGCTTTTTTTTTAAATACAATGTTTGCTTTTACTATGTTTACACAGCCATCATTTCATACACTTTTATTTATTTTGTGTTTCAATTTGGCCAGATTTTGAAAGTAGATATATTCTTGAAGAATTTCCATAGGCTTTTTTAAAATTCAAGCAAACATTTACACCTACGCTGCATATTTTTTTTTCTATTTGAAATATGTTTCTTTAGCACATTTATTTAGAGTGCCAAACCTAAAATTTTAAAGAGAAATTTTTCATTTTATTTAAGAATAATTCTTTCTCATTTCAATTTTAAAGTTATCTTCAAACTCATTAATTAAATAAAATATTCTTCTCAGAAAGATCATATTCCTACTGAGAACTGGAGGTTTATTTTACTCCTTGTTCTTGTAATTTACATTATATTGGTCAAACTAACAGAGATTAAAAATTCAGATTAAATGACGAGCATAGGTATATTTCAAATCGAGTAATTTCTAAACTCTCTATTGTCTCTCATTGTTTCAATTCAAGTCACTGTTTCAATTTCTCAATGGCCAGAGTTATTTCTTCTCCTGTCCCTTTTAGTTGCTTGTATTTCCGCGAAGCATTTCTTTTTTTTTTTTTTTTTTTTTTTTTTTTGAAATTCCGATAAACTAGTCAATGATCTTTCATCATCTTCCTTTCTCTCTCAGGCTTGGAAATTACTTTTGTAATTATTTTACCCCCCTCTCTCTCTCGCTCTTTCTCTCTCTTTTTTATTTCCAGTTTTAATATATACATACTGAATACCAGATTATTTCGTTAAGTATACTTTATTCATCTGTTTACTTTGATTAGCTAGTAAAATATTGAAGATTGTATATCACTATTCTAAAAAGTATCTGAATGGTGAAATATTTAATTCAAAATGGTATTCTATTCTTTTCAGAATCTAAGATTATTTCTATTTTTACTTCCGCTCACATGCTTATATATATCAGTATGTTTTTTCTACTTCAGATCTCGACAAAAAGTAAATAAAAATGTTTCGAAGGGCTAAATAAACGATTTTTAATAACATATGTTCCTTCTGCGTTTCATTTTGTGTTGATTTTAAAATTAGACATTTTCATGTTTCAATCACTGTTTCAATTTCTTAATGACAAGAATTATTTTTTCTCCTGCCTCTCTCAGTCACTTGGATTGTCAAGCAGCATTATTTATTTAATTTTTAAATTCCGATAAACTTGACAATGATCTCTCATCAACCCCCTTTCTCTCTTCAGCTTGGAAATTACTTTTATAATTCTTTTCCCCTCTTTATTTATATTTCCAGTTTTAATATATGCACACTGAATACCAGATTATATCGTTAAATATACTTTATTCATCGCTTTACTTCTTTTATTCATACTTTACTTTCATCACTAATAAAATATTGAATATTGTATATCACTATTCTAAGAAATATCTGAATGATGAAATATTTAATGCACGATGATATTCTATTATTTTTGGAATCTAAGATCTTTTCTGTTTATATTTTTACTCCCTAGAGGCGCTCACACGCTTATATATATATGGATTTTTCTACTTGAGATATCGACAAAAAAGAAATAAAAATGTTTCTAAGGGCTAAATAAACAATTTATAATAACAGATGTTTCTTTTGTGTTTCATTTTGGGCTGATTTTAAAATTAGATATTTTCTTGAATAAAGTCTTTTTTTTAAATTAAAACAAACGTTTAGCCCTATATTGCATGAAATTTTCTTTTAGAAGTAAATTTATTTATACACATATTTAGGGTAGCATTCCAGAAATTTTAAATAGTATTTTATTATTTTATTTAAATAAACACTTGCGGGTTAGTTAATAGAACTATTTTAATATAAATTCGGTGTTTTCTAGGAACTGAAATGAATAATTTTCTTGTTAACCCCTTAATTCTCGCTCCCGTCATATTCTCGGGCTGTGTCTTTTACTCAAATTGTTTGATTCCCACCAGTTTTATAAAATATTGAAATTAGGTATATTTTGGTATCGTTTTTACTGTCATTAAATAAGGTGCATATTTCTTTTATATAAAAGTGGTACCAATAAGCAATTTGAATTTTTCAATCGTAATTTAATTCGAGCGTTAAGGGGTTAAATGCTATCCTGAATGCCACACAGTGACCAGAAGTTTGGAATGAAAAGTTTTCTTTTACAAAAGTAAGTGAAGAAAAGCTTTTACTTAATTTTCAAATAAATTTGTTTGTAATTTCTGGTGATTTTAATCGTTTCAGCATTTTTCGAATAGAAGTATTATACTTTGCCTGTGAAAGGGTTAAAGAAACGTTTATACCTAAACAACAATATATATATATATATATATATATATATATATATATTTTTTAATATAATATTTGCTTTTACATTGTTTACACAGTGACCATTTCATAAAATGCTATTTATTAGCCCCTGATATGCTATTTCTTTCGGCCAGCAATTAAGTGTCGCCTAAAAAAACAACACCCGTTATATAAGCCAGCCGTAAAACAGAGCAGATGTATCATTGTACGGGATAATCTCTACTGCAATTTTTAAACTTCTAAACTTCGCACATTTACAATTTTTATACCGTCGCATAGGAAAAAAGTACTTTTAAGTACAATTTGTTTGGAAACTCCAGCTCAATTTATTTATGAGATATAATTTTTTTTTTTTTTTTTTTTTTTTTTTTGTAGTTTTTAATGATTTTTTTATGTTGGCAACTGAGACACTTCATCTTTGTATAAAGTAAAGGAAAAATAGTTAGAAAATAGTAGACTATTATATCTTTTGTTTTGCCATTTTCCCATAATAATTGAAAAAAAAATCTAATTAAAATACGTGTTATTTTGAAAAAATATATATAAATGAATGATTTCTGATAAAATATGGAGCTATTTTAAACTATATTTAATTTTAAATATCCATATTAATGTTACAAACAAATGGAAGCATATGAATCATTAGATAGCCCATTTTTTTTCAGTTTCTTGAATGACGACATCGCTTTTTGATGGAATTGTGTATTATTCTGCGATAGTGACGTCACATACATACTTTTCCGTAGATTATGTTTAAGACTGGATTGTAAATGTGGAATTCTTCAACCGACGCGAATGACGTAATTTTGTGTAAAATAAAAGTGTGCTTTTTAAGTCTTAAAACTGAACATGTTTTGTACTAACTATATTTGTATACATATTTTTTTTTCTTTCATGGGAGGGAAGGGGACACTAAATTCTAAAAAAAAAAATTCTAGTTTTGAGTTTTATTTTGGGCTGGTTTCGAAATTAAATATTTTTTTGAAGAAATTTCCAAAGACATTCAAACCCTTTGCGTTCGAATTTCGTCAAATAGCCACACAAACTTTCACTAGATTTTATTTTTATTTTCTATAGCACAACTGTATATTAAAATTCCATTTTTTAGTAAATTTCCCTTGCACATGTTGTTAAAGTGCAACTAAAAATTTTTCTTAGAAAAAGTGGTATATATCGAATAAAATCGTGCAAAATATACTTATGCCTGGGAGGAGTACTTCGACCGCAAAGGGTTAAAATTCAAACAAACTTTTAACCCTACACTGCATGAATTTTGCTTTTAGAAGTAAGTTTTTTTAGACACATATTTAGGGTGTGATACTAGAAATTAAAAAGAGTATTTTTTCCTCTTCTTTGAGAGTAGCTTTCCATGATTAGTTAACCCCTTGAGGGGCAAGCAATTGCGTTTGTGTAATGCTGAATTCCCACCGGAAAGTTAGAAAAATTTTATTTCAAAATAAGGAAAAGCAAATTTACGACTTTTTTCCACCAAAGTTAGAAAAGTCAAATTTCTTAAAATATTTCTGGTGAAATTTCATTAATCGTAGGTGGGATAAAATATATCCCACCACCCCTAAAGGGGTTAAGTTAACTATTTGTATTTAAATATGGTTGCTAAGAATTGAAAAATTTGTTGTTGTTGTTGTTGTATTTTAACTGATCCATATATAAATCACCGTGCAACGAAGCGTGAAGATGGACTTCTGAGGTGATTTAAATCAATGTTACTCAAACATGCTTTTATTTATACTTCCGTGAGTTGTAATATCTAGGATTTCTAGGTAAAACAGCCATGCAAAGAATCCCATACCATACCGCGTTTCTACTTTTTTTATCATTTTGTTTTCGAGCTAGGACTGCAACTATTTTTATATTCACTCGCACCACAATTTACAAGAAAAATTCTTTTTGATAAATTTCTCATGAAAGTATTCTAAACTAAGTGTATGCCAGAGATTTTTGTTAAGAAAGTGGTATGAATTTAAAAAAGCAATAGTTTCTGGGACGATATATCCCAACACCGTAATGAAAAAGTTAATACTTTCCGGCACGTGCAATTTTTGTTGTAAAACAGGGGTGTCAAACTGTGGCCCGCCGGATACCACGAAAATTTTAAAGAAATAGTCGACAAGTTGAATCGCAGCAATTCGACGATTAGATAAGTCAAAGATAACTGTAAAATTTTAGTGGTATCCGGCGGGCCACAGTTTGACACCCCTGTTGTAAAATGATGAAATGATTGACTGACACCGGAATTTTAAAACGACTTTTTTAGAAATTAAAAACATGTTACTCTAACTATTCATTGTAAAAGCAAAATTTTACTAAAATATTTTTGGTGGCGTTCGCAAGTTTAGAATTAAAATTAGGTATCCCGACACGGCACACTGTGCCGGAAAGGGTTACGGGGACTTAGACGTCTGCAACAATTAAGAAGTTGGAAATTCATGCTCTTCTATTAGAGCCCATATCTTTGTCAAAGATGCATTCATCATTATGATTTTTAATTCTACTTTATTAACCCCTTAAAGGGCGGTGATACAGTTATGACATCACATAATTTTAATACCAAACTGCCACATTGGCACCCGAATGTTTGAATGAAAATTTCACTTTTATTAAGCATACGAATGTATATTTTTACTTGTTTACAAATAATTTTTTTTTAAATAATGGTGTCATACAATTATTTTAACATTAACTGAGGAGGTTGTCACAATATGGCGGCTGCTTTTTTTTTAAAATCGTATCTTCAGTTTATAATTACCGCCGGGCAGACATCCCACAAGTAAAATTGAATAGAAAATTTCGTCTTATTTAAACGTCTTATTCATGGAATTTTTTTTCTCACAAATGTGACCAAAATTTCTATTCTTACTGGGGTCACTTTTCCTTGTAAAACTGTCATATTTTTTCCCTGGTTGTCACAATATGGCGGAAATGCAGGGTGTGACTACCGCCAAAGTAAACTTCTCCCATTAAAAATGGAAACTTGTTTCTACCATTATTTATGATTGAAATTATGCAATAATAAGGCATTTAAATAAGCAGAAAATTTCTATATAAATTTACTGATGGAAGTTTTCACAGGCGGTAAATAACCCCTGCGATTGAGGTTACAGTTGAAGCTTCAATATTTTAAGGATAAGTCAGTTCCTCTTTATTAATAGTTCCATGTAAAGATTGACGTTGCGTTTTCGCAACATTGTATTTGTGATTATTATTAATTTTTTGATACCAGTAAAAGAGAAAAGTAAAATTTGCCTTATTGACTAAACACGACGATGACACAAAGAATTTTTACGGAGGAGCCCGGGATCTATCCTCCACATAACCGGGACAGAACAAAGACAGTTTAGAAAATGACCGGCAGCCTTGTATCGCGAAATGAAGGTTCGCAGAGACTCACTGTAACAAAAAATGACGTGAAATGGCCGATGGCAGTGAAGAACAGAGAGCAATTTCCCATAAGATGGAGCCGAAGCTTCTCCCTGCAGTCCCTGCTAAGATGAAGAAAGCTCTGGCGGTGACTGCAAGGGCGGTAAGCCCCCAAAGCGATATAAATAAGCGTCCTATCTTCAATGGGAGAGGTAACCGCATGATTAAAAGCGAGGTCACATCAATCAAGGTCGCACGCCACGTAGCGGACGGGGTTAAACTACAGGAAGATGTCTAACTGTTTTCTTATTGACAACACTAAAATTGTAAAGTTTTTTTCAACTTAATTAATAGCTGAAATGTGTCTCACAAGGCAAATAAAACTTCGTGGTATCAAGTGCATCTGGACGCCCCTCTCGCTACGCCATTATTTTGCAATAAACGTGGTAAACAAATTCAGTTCCATGAGTGACTAAAGATTTAGAAAATATGCGCTGATGGTATATATCCTGTCATATATGACGCCACACTAACAGCCAGCGTATGTGGATTATCACGCCATTCACAGGATGGCGCAACTGTGTTAATTTACGACCGATTTCGGCATTAAGTTTGTACACTTGCTTATATCGCTTTGGTATGCCCCTCCCCGTATTCACAATTTTTGTGATTCAGGAAGTAAATGTATGCGTTTAACAATAGTGGTGTAAACTGAATAAAATTCCAGTAAAACATGCTGGTGTTGAAACACCAGCTGGTTGGTTAATTAACAAAAATGGGTTAAGAAACCTACTATTTGGGTTTAAAGATAAATTTAAAATAACAACGCAAAAAAGGCATATTTTTTTCTTGTGAAAGTTTTGAGAGATTCATTATGGTATCTTTAAACTAGTTGGATGTGCCAATACCAAAACTTTCTTCTATCTTATACATCTTAATATTTCAAAAACTAGTTACACATGTTAATACTTCAATATTATTAGTTCAATACTACACCAACATTGATTTTCATCTTCAAATTCTGCTTCAGTCAATTAAACGAACTAAAAACGAATTTATCTATATCATGATATTTGTCAAAATTAATAGTTTTTCCTTATTCTGTTGCTATCAGATGTTTGTGAATAGCCGGCTTAGCAGGAAGCGAGTTCCCGCCTTTGCACGCGCCGAAGATGGATAATAGAACTATGAAAAATCAAGAAAATATACAAAAATCGCTATCACACAAAGCCCCTTTACCGCGCGATATTTCCAAATTCAAGGAGGACCTGTTGGCCAAAGCTAAAAACTTGCACAAAAAATTTGGTTCAATTGTATGCATAATTTTATACACTTTTCGATTTTACAATAAAGAAAATGGCACAAACATTGCTATTACAGCGCCCCCTTCCGGCAGAATTTTTTCAAATTCAGGGAGGACTTGTTTGCCATAGCCAGAAACGTACACAAAAAAATTGGTTCAATTCTATGCATAAATTCATACACTTTTCGATGATACCATAATGAAAATGGCACAGAGCTCCAATTATAGCGCCCCCTTCTAGTGGAATTTTTTTCAAGTTCAGGGAAGACTTGCTTGCCATAGCCAGAAACATACACAAAAAATTTGGTTCAATTATATACATAACTTCATACACTTTTCTATGGTACAATAATGGAAATGGTACAGATATCGCAATTATAGAGCCTTTTTTCCAAATTCAGGGAGGACCTACGTGCCATGACCATAAACAAACACAAAAGATTTGGCTCAATTCTATACATAAATTTATACACTTTTCGATGGTACAATATTCAAAATGGCACAAAAATCGCTATTACGGCGCCCCCGACCGGCGAATTTTTTTCCAAATTAAGGAAGGACCTGCTAGCCATAGCCACAAACTTAAAATAAAAATTTGGTTCAATTCTATGCATAACTTCATTCACTTTTGGATGGTAGAATATTCAAAATCGAACAAAAATTGCTTTTACAGCGCCCCTTACCGGCGATTTTTTCCAAATTCAGGGAGGACCTACTTGCCATATCCAAAAATTCAAAATAAAAATTTGGTTTAATTCTATGCACAACTTCATACACTTTTGGATGGTACAATATTCAAAATCCCACAAAAATCGCTATTACAGCACCCCCTACCGACTTTTTTCCAAATTCTGGGAGGATCTGCTTGCCATAGCCAAAGACTTAAAATAAAAATTTGGTTGAATTCTATGCATAACTTCATACACTTTTTGATGGTACAATGGCGACAGACAGACGGACACAAGAACACACGGACAGACGGACACACGGACAGACAGACATTTTCTATAAACATGTTTTTTGGGTTCTCTGACCCCTAAAACGTGTAAATCCGTCGAAAACCGGAAGTCGAAAAAATTTCGATTACAATATTTTCTTCTATTGAAGATAGAAGAAAGTAAAAATAATAATTTTATTTTTACCTAGAAATCTTGTGTGATAAAAAGTTTTAAAAAATGATAAATGTCACTTATCAGAAGTTTGCATATTTTTGTCATACATTTTCCCCATTTACAAAAATATTTTGCACAACTTGTACCATTACCTACAAAAATCAGATTATGAGAAAAATTAAAAAAACTCATGTTCTTTTAAAAAGTCTTCGTACCGGTCAGGGAATTTCCAGACCGAGAAAATTTTCGGTACCAGTATCTTCTTATACAAAATCTCCTCTTAAGCCTTTCAGTGCAAAGTACTTCAGTTTCTAAAATGTTAATGTTAAATGACAACGATTTTTATGAACACATTTACATCAAACTCAGAGAAAGCTTTTCTTCGCGTAAGTTGTATTAAGCAGAACATAATTACTTTTATCTGGTGGCAATGTGGAATTTAGGAATAAAAATTATGTGGTATATGTAATATACAGATGCCTTTCATGCGGTTAAATAAGGCGAAATTTCGCGAGGCTAACTTAGATTAATTTTCTAGAAAAGTACAAATATTTTACCTGGAAAATTTCCTGAAGTGGAGAAAGCCTATTAACCCCTTAACGCTCGAATTAAATTACGGTTTAAAAATTCAAATTGCTTGTTGGCACCACTTTTATGAAAAAGAAATATTCACCTTATTTAATAGAAGGAAAAACGACATTAAAATATAGCCAATTTCACTATTTTATAAAACAGGTGGGAATCAAACAATTTGAGTAAAAGACGCACCCCGAGAATATGACAGGAGCGAGAATTAAGGGGTTAAGTGACTTTTAAATGTTTGTTTACATTTTAAAGCTGGTAATATCCAATGTTATAGATATAAAATGTACATAAATTATATATATTTAGAATCTGCAGAATCTGCTCAATGTTTTAAGCCACAATTTGAAAAATCGATTTTTTTTTAAGTTTTGACGTCCACGTTCCATTAAAAGGATAGCTTAAAAATCTAAATGACGGCGTATCATATAACCATATAATGTCGAGTTGCATTTGATTCAACAATGCGATATGAAAATCATTTTTTTTTTTCATTTCGTAATAAAATATTTTTTTCTTCGGAAATTCGCATTGTACGATTTCTTTCTATGTAACCCTGTAATTATTGGGTCGATTGGAAAGTCGTGTCGTGTTGGGAAAATCAATTCGAACCAGAAAATTCTGCCCAGTAATTATTAGACATTACATATCGGAATCAATCTCTAATAATTAAATGATATAATTTTCCCGTACGAATTGATTTTCCCAACGCAACGCGCCTTTCCGATCGACCCAATATATTAGAGAATTCCCTTTTACAAATAAGTGTGAATTTTTTGAATACAAAATATTAAATATTGTATGAACATTTTAATAAACACAAAATATGTTCATCCTCAACTAATCTGTGTTATATATAGCATCTTATAGCTACGTTATATATGTTATATAAGATCTACATATTAGCATTATAAAAAAAATAAAATGTTGACATAATAAACGTAAATTTTGGTGAAACTTCGATCATTAATTGTACTATCTATATTATAAATAACAAACGTGCCTGTGCGTAACGCTGACGTCATTTTGACGGTGGGAACATCAGACGGTTAAATTTAACTTTTATTAACTTTTATTGCAATTTTATAAATGTCTAAATACAGCACATTTTCAATTTCACACCGTAGAATAGGGGGAAAATGTACTTTCAAATTCAATTTTTTTGAAAACTATATCACAGTTTGAAAACTGTATCGCCATTTACCCAATTTCGATGGTTTTTAAATTAATTTTCAAGCATGAATTTTTTCAAATCCATTTCTATCGAGTGCAGACGATTACGAAAAAAAAAAAAAAAGAATCTGTTTGAAGTTAAATTAATATAATTAGTTCATCATTTGTTTCTAGTTTATATTCCATAGCAAAACTAAAAGATTCATCACCCAATAAATAAAACGATAAAATATAAACGAAATGCAAATTTAAGACATGGAATCGAATTTCGCGCTTAAACCACTGAAATGAACAGAATGAAAGAGGTTGATGGTAGATAGTGATGCATGGCTATTTCAGGGGTGGCCAACTGTGTCACTATGCACACCATTAATATTTTAAAATAATAATCGACTTCTGGAATCTTAGAGATTCGATGATTAATAATGATAAGGCAATAATTACTATAAAATTTTAGTGGTGTCCAGCGTGCCACAGTTGCCACACCTGGGCTATTTGTTCGGCTGTTAACACTAGAACGCCCGGAAGGAGTCGAGTCGACTCCGACCACATGATTAAATGTCCAATTAACCCAGAATTTTTTTCGTAAAATAACTTAAATTTAAACGACGCGGAATTACTTTAAATAAATGAGTTAAATAATTTTAAATAAAAATTCGGGGGTGAAATATTTTTATGAAACTTGAGTAAAATTTCCGTACGTTCTAGTGTTAACTGTTGGCGGGAGGCTAATACAAAAGAATAGCTTTTAATAAATTTCATAATTGTATTTAACCCTTTAATTCTCGTTACCGTCATATTCTCGGCCTGTGCCTTTTACTCAAGTTGTTTGATTACCACCAGTTTTATAAAATAGTGAAATTGGCTATATTTTAGTATCGTTTTTCCTCTCATTAAATAAGGTGAATATTTCTTTTTCATAAAAGTGGTGCCAATAAGAAATTTGAATTTTTCAACCGTAATTTAATTCGAGCGTTAAGGGATTAAACGCATAATTGCTATTTTTCGTAAAATATTGTTTTTAGTATTGTTAGTGGGCATTCTAAAAAATATAATAAATTTAAGAAATCTATTAGGATTATCGATTTAAAAAAACAAACCCACATCCTGTATTCGGGGAAACTCGGGTGGATCCCCTTGTTATTTAAAAATGAAATTTTCCTTCTTCTTTTTTATCTAATTTAAATATTTAGAAATTTATTGCAACACAAACAAAAGTACCTTTTCATTAGAGATCAGAAAAATGATAAGTACATTTTTACACTTACGTTTAATCCATTCAAGTGCATTCATTTATATGTTTAAGTTTTTATAAATCATCAATAGATTTATTTTAATGCCTTCAATAGTTGTAAATTGAAAAATAATGCGGTATTTTTAAAATAGTCATACTAATGTTTTTTAAGCTTTAAAATATTGAGGAAAAATAAATGTATGGTTCTTTGTATTTTTAACCAGATGATATTCTTTTCAATTTAATACAGTTATGAAATCTGTTAGAATATTCATGAACCAATCGCATCATTTAATCTAGCCACCTACAGTTTAATTTTAAAAAGAGTAATATATGATTACTGAATTATTCATTTTATTTTTCGGCAAAACCCATTTCACACAATATTGCTATTCAAAACCTCCATCCAATTTCCATTTCTTTTTACTAAAGGTCGATTTTAATATAAATTTATTCATCTTTTTAAATTTGCATGATCTTATTACAGTAGCTTAGTTGCCAACATTCCTATTTTTTCAATACCCACATTTTTATGCAGAAGTAGTACCTTACATAGTCGCACAATTTCTGCAATTATTTAAAGCGAACATTTTTGTAAGAATTTACTGGTATTAAAAAATCGAGAGGTTGACAACTATGGATTAGGAATAATCTACATTAACCCCTCAACAGTTTTGACCGATTCCCGATTGGGCAAAAGCAGTTTGCTACCATCGATACTAAAAGCTTTTGGATATCACTTAATTTTAATTCTAATCTTTGCTTTGTTAAATAGCATAAATTTTCCGTTTCTACAAAGAAAAATATTTTAGTAAACAGAAGTGGTACGGGGTCCTTATTTTTAGCCCTTTCCAACAAAGTTGAAAAAAGTTTATGCATTCGGTTTGTCTGTCCGTCTGTCCGAATGGCCGTGTGTCCAAACACTAACTCCCGTAAATATACTTGGATTTTCATGCAATTGATAATACATATGTTAGGTCACCTTACCATGTTTGATATTGCATATGAAGTATGTGGGATTAATATTTCATTTACAGGGCTACCCAAAAGAATTTCATTACATTATGGTATATGGGGAGAAATTGTTTGCAGAGTAGTTAAATGACATTACGCTGTTTCAAATGTATTGAAACTGATATAAATCACTGAATTTCACTACAAGGTGATTACGACAGAATAGGGTATTCATAGCATTTGTCGTTCATTTACAAGGACGCACAAAAGAAATTGGTTACAATACTGTCTTTGAGTAATAATTGCTGAAGTGCGTTTTCAATTCAGGCTTGCGGTTCTAAATTTAACTGTTTTAATCATATACAGTGCTGCTCAAAGTATTCGGTTAATTTTCCGATTTTAGATGGGAACAACTGAAATTGGGTTTCCAAATGTGTTATGAGTTTCCATATGGTTGAATTAGACGTAATATTTTAACTTATTAAACTATGCAGTTTTGTTACACTATTCTGAATGTGTTGGGAAGTGTTTTATAATCTATGCTTGACGCATGATTTGTAATGAGTTTCCATATGGTTGAATTAGACGTAATATTTTAACTTATTAAACTATGCAGTTTTGTTGCATTTCTCTGAATGTGTTGGGAAGTGTTTTATAATCTATGCTTGACGCATGATTTGTTATGACTTTCCATATGGTTGAATTAGACGTAATATTTTAACTTATTAAACTATGCAGTTTTGTTACATTATTCTGAATGTGTTGGGAAGTGTTTTATAATCTATGCTTGACGCATGATTTTTCTTTCTTGTTAATTTATTGAGTCAAATAAAAGAAACAGTAAAATGATTAATTAATTTATGATATCTTTGTTTTAATATATCAATAATAAATCCAATGACAACTTTAAAGTACATAATTCTTTTCTTCTGCTCTTTTTGAAATTACGAACAATAGCTATCGTTTTGCAGAAGGATAAATAGCATGAATTTTATATACAATGAAGTGTCAAAAGTCGTGGAATATCTGCTAATGTGATGTGGGATTTCATTTTGTTCGGCGAAGTGCAGCGATTTGATGTGACATTGACTGAACAAGTCACTGGAAGTCCTCTGAATAAATATTCAGCCATGCAACTTGTACAGTCGTGGAAAAAAGTAAACACCCCCAACTAACTACTCAACAAATTATCGTAGAAGAAAGTTACTGGTACCGAACGATTGGAAATAAAGTCTACTTATAAATGATGTACATAAAATGTGCTTAGGGGTCAATCTACATATTAACCTTCCGTCTTCCAGACGGGTCCATTGGACCCGACATGTACATTCAAAATATTTATTCAAACCAGAAATTTCTTCAAAACAAACTAAATGTATAAATCAGACAATAATAAGTTAAACAAACAAATTAAATAGTTTTAAGTAAAAATTCTGGTGTAGAATGTTTTTATAAAACTTGAGTAAAATTTCCGGTAGTTCTAGGGTTAAAACGAGCCATAACTTTGTTTCTTCAATATCTATACACTATTCTGACAGCATAAATGTAATCCAAACCCTTCAATTAGCCTAAAACCAAAGTTTTATGAATTCGTACGATAAGTTTCCGAGAAATTAATTATTTTAAAACCAGCGTATTTTAGAGGCTGTATCCAAATTGAAGTTCGGTACTCGATTGTTGACCGACAGAGCCACCTTCTTGATCAAGGCACCTTAAGCAGTCAATGAAGCCTGCTAGATTACAGAACAGCAGAAGAAATTTCAAAATATTTAGTCACTTCCATCATACACGGCTCCTTAAGCCCTTGGGGACGAGCGACACGTATACGTGCCGGAAGTAGGCCTAAGAATCCTCGTTTATCCTCAACAGTAAAATTTTACAGTAAAATTTGCCTTATTTATTCTGCGCATTTTCCCGATTTGAATAGGCACAAACTTCTGTTTTTTAAAACCGGTAGAAAAGTAATAAACATTTCGTAAAAGGCCCCCGTCGCGAAGGGGTTAAACCATCATTTTGCCATTTTTTAAACATAATTTGAAAAATACTTGGAAGAAAAATGTGAAATTTTGGATTTCCATAAAGCAGGACTTAATAAATCTAAATCCATAAAAAAAAAAAAAAACTGTAGGTTTCAATTCATATTTTTTTTCGGATATTAATTTCATAATTCATTAATAAATTATAAAAATTACAAATTTAACGTATTTATGTTTGGGTATATTAGTATTATTCCTACACAAAAAATTAGCACATTAGATGCATAATATCAGAAGGTATCAGTAAAAATATGAAAATGTAATTTAACATTAGAAGCACTAAATTTTGAATGTGCATAATTCAAAAACTTATCATTCAAATGACTTGAAATTTGGTGTCTAATCATAGTTTGAACCGAAGATTTGAAATATCTCGTTAAAATTGGATATTGCTATTAAAAAAAATCGAAGTTTGGATTCGTTTAATATGTAGATGCCCCTAAGCAAATTTTATATACATCATTTAAAAGTAGACATTAGTTCCAATCGTTCGTTACCAGTAACTTTCGTCTACGGTAATTTGTTGAGGAGTTAGTAGGGGGTGTTTACTTTTTTTTCCACGACTGTACATCCGTTCATCATTGTGAAAGTATTGCCGTTGCAGGATTTTTTGCACAAACTGACCTATCGATCATGCCTCATAAATTTTCGAAGGTATACATGTCCGGCTAATTATGTCAGGAGTGTCAGACTGTGGCCTGCGAATACCACTAAAATTTTATATAAATCATTGCCTTATTTAATCATCGGATTTAAGCAATTCAACAAGTCGACCATTTCTTAAAAAAATTAGTGTTATCCAGCGTGCCACAGTTTGACACCCCTGATCTAGCTGGACAAATCATTCGCTGGAATTGTCCAGAATGTTCCTCAAAACAATCAGTTTTAGTCAGATGACTCGTCGCATTGCCATCCTGGAAAATCGCATTATTGTTTGCGTACATGAAGACCATGAAAGAAGGTTGCATTTGGTCTCCGAGTATCTAAACCAGGGTTGGTCAACTGTGGCACGCCGCATACCGCTAAATTTTTAAATAAATAGCCGACTTCTTGAATAGCAGAGATTAGATGATTAGGTAAGGCAACGATTACTATAAAATTTTAGTGGTAGCTACCGTGCCACAGTTGGCCACACCTGATCTAAACATAACTATAAATCGATGACTGTTTCAGTTTGAACAGAGCACACAGTCTATGCATTGTAAAAATAGCCCACACCAATATGGAGCCAACACAAACTTGAACAATGCCTTATTTCTATACTCCTATTTTTAACCCCTTGAGGGGCTGTGGGATGAAATATACCCCACCTAATTTAAACAAGATTCTCACCAGAAAATTTTTACAAAATTTTATATTTTTGCCTTTGGAGGAAAATCGTTGAGAAATGTCTTTTCCTCATTTAAAAATAAACTTTTTCGATTATTCCGGTGAGAATTCAATATTTAGAGTCATTTTTGATTGCCCCTCAAGGGGTTAAAAGTAAAAGACATAATTTGATCTAGAATATTTATTTAATGTAATGTATCTTAACCCATTACCTGCTCGTGTTGCGTTGACGCAACAGTAAAATTAAATCCCCGTGCAGAAATTTACTATCAACCTACCACTATTTTTGAATTAACAAAATTGCCTTATTTAATATCAGAAACTTTGATAAAGTGAAGATTTCCTTTCAAAATTTGTGGTGGCATACGTTTTCTACAAAAAAGGCTGAAAATTTGTGGTGGTAAACATTTTTCTATAAAATAGATGAAAATCACAATGCTATAGTTACGGCGGTTAATGGGTTAATTATATGGGGTAGTGTTCTCTAACCTACTTGATTTCGTTCATTAATCCCTTGGGGATGAACATCTTTTACATAATTTTTAATCTTTTATCACCGGTTTTTCAAAACAGAAACTTTTGCTTAATTGAATCGGGAAATTGCTCGGATTAAATAAGGCAAAATTTACAATAAAAATTTACTGGTGGGAAAAATTCTGAGAATCACGGATTCTGAGCACCTGCGCGGCACGTATACCGATCATTCTTCCGCAAGGGGTTAAATAGACACCGCGCCGTGTGAATCAAGCGCGATTTACTCTGGATTTACCCGGTGAAATTTATTTGTTTTGGAAATGGAGTTACGAATAAAGAGGAGGAGACATATTGTGCATTTTCTACATGTTGCAAGTGAAGTAACTGTGGAGGTTATCACAAGATGGTGGCTGATTTTTTACATGGGATTAACAGTCTCTGATTACCATCGGAGCAAACTTCCACCAGTAAATTTGAATAAAAATTTTTGCCTTATTTTAGCAGCTTTTTCAAGAATTTTTTTTTTCTAAAAAATATTGCTAAAATTTTTATTTCTTTTTACTGGTGCCAGTTTGGCCAGATATTATAATATTTCCCACTGACACTGACTGGAGGTCGTCTAGGTTTTCACAATATGTCGAAAATGCAGGGCCTGTCTACCACCGAAGTGCACTTACAAACAATAAAAATTAATATATGTTTTTGCCATCAGTTAAAACTAAAATTTTGCACTAATAAGGCGTTTAAATACGGATAAAGTTCCTAATTAAATTTACTAATGCAAGTGTGCCCTGGCGGTAATCAATACTTGCAAACGTGGTTACAGTTGAACCTTCAGTATTTTAAGTATATGTCAGTTCCTGTTTATTAAAAGTTCCATGGTTTTGCACAAAGAAGCTCATTGTATAAATATCTTTCATCCCAGAAATTTTAATTAACAGGGACTTTAAGTAAATACTTTTTAACCCTTTCAATGGCAAGGTACTTGTGTTCGTAAAACGTTCAAATAATTTACTGACGTCAGTGTTTACAAGCGAATTTATTTGTAAACAAGTAAAAGTATATTTTCGCGTACTTAAAAAAGGTGAAATTTTCATTATAAAATATCCGGTGCCAATGTGGCAATGTAGGAATTAAAATTATGTGATGCCGTCGAAGCATCACCGCCCTTCAAGGGGTTAAAATTAGTATGAGTTTTGTAAAAATAAATTTTCGCTTAGAATTATCATCTATACCAGAGTCTTCAAAATTATCCTTTTGATTAGTGGTGGTTCGCGGAACATTTTCTTTTCTAATCATCATTGCGTACAGCGTGTAAATAAATTCAAATATAGCTTAATCTTTTATCGGTTTATGACGAGCACCACTTGCGCAAAAACAGTTTGTTTATGTCCTTACAAAAAGCTTTTGGACACCATTAATTTTTAGCTGTAACTTTTGCTTTATTAATTGGCAGATATTTTTCGATTATATGAAGCAGATATTTTAGTATGGAAAAAGCGGTATTTTCTCCTTATTTTTAGTTTATTGTATCAAAAAGGTGAAACTGTTTATAGTTTAAAAGTCGTCTACTTGCCTCTTTGTCCATTTATTTTTACTCCTAATTTTATAATGGACTCCATGTAAGTCATATATCAGGACGGATCGAAACGGCTTCGACCGTTGATGTAATAAACGTCCTTTTATAATGACTCGAGGTTAGATATCTTGACTTAATATATATTTGTCTACTTTTTCTGATCAAATTTCATTAATTATATTAATATTCAAAATTTAAAAATTAAGCATTTTATCTTTCTTCATTTATAAAAAAATAAACTAAATTTTAAGCTTTATTATCGTACATAACATGCCTTTAAAACTTTATGCCCCAACGGTACGTTAACCCTTTCCGGTGCTGAGCAATTCCATTGCTAAAGTGTTGAAATTAATGAATGACACCGGAATTTGAAAAAAAAAAAAAGATATTTTTAAATAAGAAAAAGCTATATATTTTTCTCCTACCTAAAAATATTTTTTATATCACATGTAATAAACGAATTTTTTTGTTACTAAAATTCTGGTGCCAATGTGGCATTTGGGAATTAAAATTAAGAGGTACCATAAACATACTACCGCACCTCAAGGGGTTAAAGTACCATAAAAAACGCGTTATAAAATTCGCTTAGTATATTGATTAGCAATAATACAATTTACAATGAGTCGTAGGTACTTTACTTTATCTTATTCCAAAAGCTTTATTGGTTGCATAAAACAAAAATGATTTTAAAAGGATGATTTCTCTTTCATTTGTTTCTAGTCAGCTTTTTTGATTTTGGAAGATTGTGGGAGGAAAGTTTCAGTTCTTAAATGTTTCCATATTTCTAATATAAGGACATTGTATTTGTACATTTCTTAATTCTATAAAATATTTAAAAAAAGATTTAAGTGGAGTTGAAAATATTCCACAAAATCCCTATAAATAAATATTTCAATGATTAATTTTAGTATGCAATATTTTTATAAAATTTATTGATTGATTGTGTAAACCTTCTGATGAATTTTAAAAAAAATGCGGAAAAATACTTTAGAAGATGAAATTTTCATTATTTCAAAATGTGGAACATAAAGGGTTAACTATTTTACCTTTTATTGATAAGCCACAAAATTCCCATACATTGGTAATAAAATAGTTATGGAAAGCATTATGCAGATTAAAGTACTTCATTTTTTAAAGTTAAAATTAATCTGTATAATATCTCTGTATACGTTATATCTATATATAATTTACATGTTTAACCCATTCCGGCACAGGCAATTTTTGCTGTAAAATGATGAAATGACTGACTGACACCGGAAATTTAAAACGACTTTTTTAGATATTAAATACATGTTATTTTACATGTTGATTGTAAAAGCAAAATTTTACTAAAATATTCTGAGTGCCGCCGTTCGTAAATTTGGAATTAAAATTAGGTATCCCGACCCGGGCACACTGTGCTGGAAAGGGTTAAATTATCAAGCGATTATACAAACTTCCTCCAGCCTTTTCTACACATTGCCTTTTTCTTTAAGACGTTCACGCCGGCGCGGTGGGTCACACTCGATTGTCTCAGAGTTGTCAAGTCTCCGACTTTTTCACACCACTGTTATTTAAGAGAAAATGTTGTTTTTTTAAATCGTCCAATTTTTCTTATTAAATAAAACAACATTTTCAGTATTAAAATACTGGTATCCAAAAAGCCGGCTCTGAGACAGTCGAATGTGACCCACCGCGCCGTCGTGGACGTGTTAATGTTTTTTCCTATTAAGATCATTGAGAAAAAATTCAAAATGTGCCCACAAGAAACAAAACAATAAAAAAAAGTGTACTGTTTTATTACCTTGAAACACTTAGAACAGATGAAAGGAAAGCCATCTACATTAAGAATAGCAAATCCTTAGGAAAAAAAAAAAAAAAAAAAAAGAACGGAATGCAATATATTTCTTTGAAAAAAAAAAAAAAAATCATTATTTTGCTGATAAAACCGTCGTAACATTGTATATAATGTTTTAGACAAAAACGGAATTTTGATTATAAAATAAGTTGTATGTTTAGCCAAAGAGACAATTTACTTTACCTGTATAGTCTCTTATGAATTTTTTACCGTTTGATTTGCATATAAATGCGTGCTTATTTTGGATTCTACATAAAAACCTGTTTCTTTTTCTACGAATAGTTTTAGTTCAACTTGATTCAGTTATGGGAAGCATTATGTAGATTAAAGTACTACATTTACAAAAAAGAAAAAGAAAATAAATAAATAAATAAATAAAATTAATATTTATAATAGCTTTATATACGTTATGTATATGTAATTTAATATGCTTACATTATCAAGTGGTTATCTTGCCTTTTCTGCACATTGCTTTTCCATATTAAGCTCAGTGAGGAAGAATCCAAAATGCGCATACAAGAAACTCACCAAGAAAAAAAGTGTTATGTTTTATTACCTTGAAACACTTAGAAGAGATGAAAAGAAGCCCATGTACTTTAAGAATAGCAAATACTTTTTTTAAAAAAAAGGGAAAGGAATATATGTTTGAAATTAGAAATTGCATTATTTTGCTGATAAAACCGTCAAAAAGTTGTATTATATTTTAGAAAAAAACTGAATTTTGATTGTAAAGTAAATTGTATATGTAACTTGAAAGACAATTTATTTTACCTTTAAAGGTTCTTTTGAATGTTATACCGTTTGATTTGCATATAGATGCGTGCTTATTTTAGATTCTACATAAAAAGGCTGTTTGTTTTTCTACAAATACTTTTTGTTCAACTTGATACACCTTTTTCATTCAAGAATACTTTTATAAATATATATATATATATTGAGTATTAAAAATTTCTGTTATAAACTAATTTAATTTTTCCGAAATATAATTAAATAAAATTAAAGTTTTTCTATCAATAGGGTTGATAAAAATGATATGAACTACATTTGATACTTCCATTTTATCAAATAAACCGTCTTTTTTCTCCTAATTCATGTTTTCTAATTCAGTTATCGAGATTAAAAATGGAATATCGTAGCTGTGTTAGCATTTCAAGTAAAATCTTCTTTTTACTATCATTAATCTTTTTATTGCAGGTCAAAACCGGGGGATATTTTAATATTCCATCTATTTATTGCATATTGTATCATCCAATTTACTTTACCTTTAAATGTTCATATGAAGGTTTTACCGTTTGATTTGCATATAAATGCTTAATTATGCTAAATGCTAATATTTTGGATTCTATATAAAAACCTTCTTTTTCTACGAACAGTTTTAGTTCAAGTTGATTCACCTTTTTCAGTGAGATTATTTGAGTACTAAAAAGTCTTATATAAAATATTTAATTGTTTTGAAATGTAATTAATTTAAAATAAAAGTTTTTCTTTTTTATATATATATATATATATATATATATATATATATATATATATATATATATATATATATATATATATATATATATATATATATATATATATAACTAGTGTTGCTGAGAAAAACGATATTAAGTATTTTTTATACTTCTGTTTTATCCAATAAAGACAAACGTTTCTCCTGTATCGTGTATTTGTAATTCAATTATTGAAATTCAAAATTGAATATCGCAAATGTGTTCCAAAATTTCCAGAAAATTCTTCTTTTTATTATTTTTAACTTCTTGATTAAAGGAGAAGACTGGGGAATATTTTTATATCCAATCACGCCTCAATTTACCATAACTTTTATGATATATCTATCGAAAATATCCTAGGATAGGTGTACGGTAGAAATTGCTTTTCGCAAAGTGCTGCAATTAGAATTAAAAACTGTTTACTGCGACGTATGTGTTCCAAACCCGTAAATAAAAATTTAAGCCATCAACACAAAGTAAAGCAAATACTTGAAGCCAAGTGAACAGCATGCCATGCAATTCTTTTCTTTGAATTAATAAATTAAATATTTTTAACTCAAATATTCTGATACCATTAAATATATATACATTTTTTTAACTAAAATATATTGTATCTATAAAACAGTTTCTAGGTTTGGCTATCATCTAATGGAGTTATTGACACTTAAAATTTTCTAAATATGTTTGGAACTTAATTTTGTTACAAAAACTCTTCAATTATTGTTGAATTTGGGGTACAGGGCATCGCCTACCTAGTTACCTACAATTGCCTAATCCATGAGTTTTATAAGTATCTACATATATATTACGCTAACGTACGTGGCACAGAAATCGCGATTATTTGTTATTGTTTAATGGCAACGCCCGTGAAACGCATCACATTGGTTATTGTGTAAAAGTCATTTGGGAGGATTTAGGCGGAGGTAAATCCGGTTTATTCACTTACATTTCGCGTTTATTTATTTACGTTCTCTCTTTTGCTGTAATTATGGAACTTCACAATATCGTTAGAAATGCCCGTAAAAGATCTCAACGAATGCTTGAAAGTGAACAAGAAGCCGTATTAAGAAGAGAAAATTGAAATAGATTGGATCAAGAACGCCTTTCAAACACAGAGCATAAGCGATCGCCAAAATAGGCTTAATAACCGTCGTATGGGCGAACGTGTTGCTTCTGAAATCCAAATTACTGATTTAAACGTTCCGGAGCATAACTGTGGATAATATATGACATCTGTGCCAAATAAATATTATTCAGTGTTTTTTTTTTTTTTTTTTTTTTTTTTATGAAGTCTACTCCAGTGTTATAGTTTTCAATGACAGTCCCGGCACAATTTCTGCCCGGGCAATGCCGGGTGGGTCAGCTAGTACTTCAAATTGCACCAATAGTCAGATGCTGTTTTTTATCATGTGAAAATCCATTTACCCCAAAACAATTATTTTGAAAAAGCACAGATTTTTTACATTTGTTGGTTTTTAATTTAAAAGAGCTATTCTCTCCTATGTGCGGTTCTCTTTGTTCTCTCAATGTGCGGTTTTTCTCCCTTTATCATTTCATACAGTTTATGTTTATGTTTTCAATTTAGTCTTTTCTCAATCAAATATAAGTTGTAATCTCGAGATGAATAAAACCTTAGACGATATCGAGTTATATATGTAAAATATTCGTATGGACAAAATTATAAAGAATTTATAAAGATTGTAGATCAAATAGTATAAAACTTAAAGGTATATATAAATATTATACAGACATACATACAATAAATACAATAAACCCAACTGGAGTGAAAAATTAGACAGAGCCAGGAATCGAACCCGTGACCATTGCATTCCAGGCAGTCGCTCTAACCACTGAGCTACTCCGGCCGATGCCCGAGTCTGCAATTTCTCACTAACAAACCATGTTGGGGAAGTCACCAGCCATCTATACGAAAGCCACGGATGACAGGACAACGATGAATAGATTTTACTATTACATCGATCTACGATAATTC
This sequence comes from Maratus speciosus, assembly GCA_963932465.1. Classification (NCBI taxonomy): domain Eukaryota; kingdom Metazoa; phylum Arthropoda; class Arachnida; order Araneae; family Salticidae; genus Maratus; species Maratus speciosus. Next base: position 241,676,255 of record OZ010794.1, read on the forward strand.
ATCGTTGTCCTGTCATTCGTGGCTTTCGTATAGATGGCTGGTGACTTCCCCAACATGGTTTATTAGTGAGAAATTGCAGACTCAGGCATCGGCCGGAGTAGCTCAGTGGTTAGAGCGACTACCTGGAATGCAGTGGTCCCGGGTTCGATTCCTGACTCTGGCTAATTTTTCACTCCAGTTGGGTTTATTGTATTTATTGTATGTATGCCTGTAAAATATTTATATATACCTTTAACTGTTGAATGCAGGCGTTATTTATGTGTGTATGTGTGTTTTAATATATATTGCAGTATGAGTGTTTTATTATAGTACAAAACTTCGTTACAAGATACGTGGAAAACTATGTTTTTTTGTAGTTATAACGGAATATATTTTTAGTTGGAAGAAAATTAAAATTATGAAGATAGTATACAGACCAAACACAATAAATCTTGACATTCATTGAAAAATGCAAAAAAAGTTTAAAAAAAAAAAAAACACCCACCTTGTAAACTTTTATTGACAAAACTTATATTTTGTCATATTTTCTTTGTCTTTTATGACACTTTACAGTGTATTAGACATGGAAGTTATAAACTTTTTGAAATAGTCTTTGTCCATGCGAACTAACAACTCTTTTAACCCTTTGAAGGACAGTGATGGCGTCACATTATCACATAATTTTAATCCCTAATTGCCACATTGGCATTGGAATTTTATAATGAAAATTTCATCTTAATTAAATATACGAAAATATGCTTTTACTTGTTTACAAATTAAATTATTTCAACATTTTATAAAAAGAAGTACCTTGTCCCTGAAAGTGTTAATACCGCTTGCAATTCCTTGATGCTTGATGGGCATGTCTCTTGAAGTTTATTTTTCTCGTGGTTCCATGCCTTCTCTCTTGGATTAAGTTCAGATGAGTTGCCTGGCCATTCACATACTGTTATATTATTATCATGTATCCACACACGTTTTGCTTTTGAGCAGGTGCTCCATCATGCATGAAAAATTGACATCCATGAAGCGACCAAAATTGCAACAACTGGTCTTATAGGATTTCTAAATATTTGCTACCACTCATGGTCATTTTTTCGAAAGGGAATATAGTCCATCTCTACCGTTTTCACCAATAAAAGCACCCCGTGCTACGACACTAACCGGGTGCTTTACAGTTTTCGCAGTAAACTTTGTGTCATATCGTGAGGAATCTTTATGCGGTGTCGAAGCATATAGGACAAATTTTATTGCTCTTACCAGCATATGGGGCTCTGCATATATAACGTTATAAATTTTTTGAGAATTTTGGATCCCCCTCCCTTCCGATATCATACGTTATCATCCCTCGACACCCCCCCCCCTCCGTTATGATATCCCCGTTATTAATGATATCGTTAATGTCTATAAAATTTTTATCTTTGGAATTTATTTATTTATTTATTTATTTTTTTTTTTTTTGAGTGATATACAAAAAGTGTTTACATTTATTTTTCTCATACTTTATTGATTCAAATGAGGAGAAGACAATAATATATCACTTTATATATGAAATAACATTATATCAAATAACATTTAAAAGAAATAGTTACTTTTCAAAATTATTTTATAATAGATTTTTGTTACATAATGCATTCAACAGTAATAATATATTTTTGCACTTGCCCGGCAGGGAGGATGAGGGGGGTGGGGATGTAAAAATTCTTATCAACAAAACAGGTGTACAGCATTATTTTATCTTTATCTTTTATTTATTAATAAACACAAGTTTCATTTCAAATATACTTCGCTTACGGTTTCTCGAACAGCGATTATATATGCATAGACTTATTGAAAAAAAGAGGAATGCCAAACAACGGGTATTCCATATTTTTTAATTAAATAAATCTATAATAATTTAATCATTTTAATAATAACTTTCTATTTTCATAAAAATACATAACAGACTAAAAAAAATTAACAAGCTATTTTAATGTAAATACCATGTTACAAATAAACAGAGAAAATTTTGGTTAGATTAAAAATGATATCGATATCAAAAGACAAATCCCCCCTCCCTCAGAGTTATCTTATGATATAATATGTCAATCCCTCCTCCCCCCTAAAAAAGATAACATTATATATGCACAACCCGTATTTTATCAATAATTTTCAAAAGACATTTTTATAAGATAAATAATAGGATTATATGATGAAAATTATTTATAAAATATACTGGTAAGAACAATAAAATGTGTCCTATATGCTCCGACCCCTGGTCATAACTGAAGAGCTGAGTGGATGAACATGTTATGCTACATTTTCTAATTCTTTTTTTTTATCTTTTGGATGAAAGCGTTATAAGGTATCCTATCACATGGTGAAGCTAAAATACTAAGATTCTATTTAGTCTTGAAGATTTAAGACATTATTCATTAATATTTGATATTTTAATAGTTAATAATGTCAATAATATTTATGTCATCTCACCATAATCTGCCTTCCTCTGATTAGCCTGAAAATACTTTTATCAGAAAACATTACTTTTTTCCTGTCTTCTGCTCGATTTGAATATTTCTTATAAAATTTAAATTTTTATTTTTTCATGACATTAGTAAGCAGAGGCTTTTTTGCTTCCCTTCTGGCTAGTAGATTCAAGTCTTTCTGAAGTCTGTGACAAATGGTCCTTACTTATACATTCATTAGTAAATCTGAAAGTTTCTTTTTTATTTCTGCAGCTCTTATAGTTTGTTTTAACCCCTCCGGGACGAACGTCTTTTACTGAATTTTTAATCTTTAGTCACCGGATTTTTAAAGCAGAAATTTTTGGCTAATTCAATCGGGAAAATGCTCGGATTAAATAAGGTGAAATTTACAATACAAATTTACTGGTGAGAATAATCACCGATTCTGAGCACATTACGCGACATGAATACTGGTCGATCGTCCTCACGAGGTTATCAGTACCTCAATGTTTAATAAACTATATGAACTGAGTTATGTCTTTCTTGGTTTTCTTGGTTTTCCTGAACCGATTTTTCGTTTTGGTGTACTGCAGCGTGGTAAAAAAGGCCTCGTTTTTTTTAGGGCATAAATAGTTCACTTTAAATTTTGTAAATGTATGGCTATGCAACTTACAGGAACATTTGTTCTAATAAAGTCAAAGAACGAGTTTTTTCAACAATTGTAAGCTTTTTACGTCCCATTATGTGCATCAGAATAATTACTTTCTGAAGCGAAAAGAATTTTAAAAAAGACCTATTTTCAAACCGCAACTAGAACTTTAACAAAGTGTGTCATATCAAGCTACAAGGGCCATCATACCACTTGACCAACGCGTGATAGAAACTCTTGACCGCCTCTTCTATTTAAAGCAGGAAAATATAAAATAAAACGTCTGAACATTGAGATTGCTGCTTGAGTGTCAAGATTTTTTTTTTTTTTTTTTTTTTTTTTGGCACTATAGACTTGGTGCCTGTAAACCACTACCGGGTGAACAATAAAGAGCTAGAAAAATTTTAAATTCCTTAAAGAGTTTTACTAAACTAAAACAAATAGCATTAATTCTAATAGTATACCAATAATAACCATTAATGACCACTCTGCTCTAGAACTCGATTTCTACAAATGAAAACAATTCATTTTTTGGCGTGATTTGCAAGTTTTTGTAGAAGCATTATATTTTTATGTAATTTAATTAATGTTTTTTGCAATATATTTTGTTTATTAAGATTATGTGTAAAAGTTTCCTTTCAAAAATTAAGTTCCATCCTCAATATATTTCGGTCGGTTCAAGAATAATTATTTCCAAAGAAAAAATAATTCTCTGTTATAAAAATCAGCAAAATGTTTTGAATAATGGTAACAACTTGTTAATTCTTACCAAGAAAAAAAAGGTAACTTACAATTATATTTGTCTGTGGCACACAAATCTTGTAATTCATTTTTCACCCAATTCCTGTTGACATGGAGTTTTGAAATTTGGAATATAGATGTATTCCTGAGGGAAATGTATGAATTGGACATGAGTATGATTTGAATAGGTATTGTATTTTGAATAGGTATTATATTTTGAATTGGTATGAATTGGACAATTGGATCACGTGAAAAATGAAAATGAAATAAATAGTTTGCCGAATTAAAATGAAAGTGAATGTAACTTCATAACTTTTCTAATTCAAGGTTTCCACGTGATAGAGGAAAATATTACGTCATATTGAAGTTTTTTAAGTTTTCTTCATGGATACCTCAGGATAAACATAATGATTAAATACTACATTTGATTCAGTAATTGCAGATTGACTCATTCTTTTTGTCTCTTTTGTAATCCAAATATCGTTCTCATTTTGTATTCGTTGAGTTCTTTAAAAAAATAAAATAGGTATTTCATATTTGGAGAGTGTAGATGACTAGACAACAATAATTGACCAGTGGAAATCCAAACTGTAAAAACTAAAATTTATTTACAGATATGTTAATACAGATTGGTATACAACAGAGATGTGAAACTGTGACCTACCGGATACCTCAAACATTTTATAGTTATTATTGTTCCATCGAATTAGTCCGATTTAAGCAGTCGCCAATTTCTTTAAAAAAAATAGTGGTATCTGGCGGATTACATTTTGACACCCCTGGTATACAACAAACCTTAATATATCCATACATGCCAAACAAAATTATTTGTCATAAAACACGTGCTTTTCTTTTTTTTCAACTGTCTTTTGTCCCCTCTGGTCAGTTACTACAACGCTATCAGTACTTGCATCATTTGAGAAATAAAAACGTTTATTGTCACGCATTGATGTGTTTTAAACCCATAACCCCTTGAGGGGCACCGGTATACATCATATTCACCTACAATTAATGATATTATACACCAAAAAAAAATTATTAAATTTTACTTTTCTAACTTTGGTGGAAAAAAGCCGTAAAATGGCTTTTACTTATTTTGAAATAGAATTTTTCAAAGATTCCGGCGTGAGTTCAACATTACAGGAACACAATCACTTGCCCCTTAAGGGGTTAAACCTTTCAGGGGCAAGGTAACTCCTATTCATAAAATGCTGAAATGAGTGAGTGACACCAGACGTTATAATCAAATTACTTTTTAAATAAGCAAAACCTTTTTTTTTTTTTTTGCATTCTTAATAAAAGTAAAAATTTCATTTCAATATTCTGGTACCAATGTGGCATTTAGGAATTGAAATTAAGTGGCACATAAATGAACCACCGCCCATTAACCCCTTCGCGACGGGAGCCTTTTACGAAATTTTTATTTCTTTGCCACCGGTTTTAAAAAACAGAAGTTTGTGCCTATTCAAATAGGGAAAATGCTCGGATTAAATAAGGCAAATTTTACAGTAAAATTTTACTGGTGAGGATAAACGAGGATCCTTGGGCCTATTTCCGGCACGTATACGTGTCGCTCGTCCCCAAGGGGTTAATGGCGTCACGTCGCATTAAAGTACGGTTTAAAAAATCAAATTCCTTATTGGCACCACTTTTTTGAAAAAGAAATATTCACCTTATTTAATAACAGGTCAAATGATATCATGATAAAGCCAATTACACTATTTTATAAAACTGGTGGGAATCAAACTATCTGAATAAAAGACACCCGTGAATATCAGGGGAGCGAGAATTAAGGGGTTAAAGAGATAAATTATGATTGTTGTCAAGAATCACGGATATTTTTGATATATATGTCCGCTGTACGTATTAACATAAAGATGAGTGGAATAGTGTATGTTTTATGTTTTGTATCACTTTGTAGAATTATCATAATGATTAACTTCATTGTTAAGTACTTAATTTAAAATGTGGCAAAAAATAGGTAGAAAAATATTTCAGAATAGGTCTGTAATACATAATGCAACAGTTATTTTACTTTTCTCAGACAATGTTTCTTATCTAATCATTAAATAATTATTATCTTCATGATGTACTTTCATTACTATAATATAACCTTGTGTTATATTGCATAAAAATAGTTACAGGTTTATGAAAAGCTATAAGAGATTTTTTTTCCATTTAGATTGAAAAATATATTTATTTTCTTTCTATATCAATGATTAATATAACTGTATATTCTGCATATAGCCTGAAAAGTGCTTTTAAATATTAAACATTAAAACGCTGGTTTCACAGGATATATAAAAAAAAAAAAAAAAAAAAAAAAAAATTATGAGGTTTTTCTTGATATTTGCGCCTGGCCTTTAGTGTAATGTATTATTTTTTCTAAGAGCTTCTCATATATTTTGTTCTTAATTACCCATTTATTACGACTAGATTATTTGTTTTTCGTACATCCTTTTCCTTTTAGATATAACAAGACAATAGTGATTTCTATCTTCATTACAAGTATCATTAACATAAATCAAACTATGCATTTTCTATCGCTATAAGAATCTAATAAATTATATATGCATTTATACAGATATGTGAAATTATAGTATATTCGTTAAAAATCTGAAAGTTAAATACCAGACAAATTCTTCTGGAATTTAAAAAGTGTAAAATTCGTGTTTCAGAACAAGTTTTGCAGCGAAGGCTTAGACACGTTTATTATTGCCAGTTGTCTCTCATAAATCGGGGAAATTTAATAAAATTCACTTACTTACAACTTTTGAAACACTGATATCCAATAAAAACTAATAATGGTAATCTATAACTGAATTTCAAAACCTTATATCTTATTGGTCAGTGTGGGGATATTTATTAATTTTGTTTGAAACGTATATTTTTGAAGCATATAAAAATATCAACTGTAATGGGAATTGAATTTTCTAAAATTACAAGCGATGGAATAATAGACCCCTTGGATACATTTATCCACTGAGACTCGTCATGCATTTGGCCACTGGCGCTTATTTTTATATTCTTCTCATACCACTATTTGATGAAAAAAATGTAGTTCTTTGTGGCTAGTTCTATGGTTTTTTGTAGTGTAATTCACATAGCTGATAATTGCAATTCTTGTTGGCCACCGTTATTTTCGAAAAGTTTGCTTGGCCTTATTCAATTAATGAGATATCTCCGATAAAATATATATTATTGATACACACAATATTGATTCGGTGTTCGTCTCTTGCGGTGTGTAGACGTATTTTTTATTCTTCTATTACTATGTTACTGCTCTGGTTGGTAAAGATGTGTAGCGGTTCGTTAGAATAACTTGATTTTTATCGACGGGCGTGATAGTGTTCTCTGATAATGGCGTTATCGGAGGAAGAGTTGAACGATATAAAGGACTATAAAACTGACCTAGATAATGTCGTCTCTGGAATGCTGGTGGCGAATTACTCAGGACATTTCAATGAATTTCCGACGCATCATGAGCCAGCAAATATAATTCTACGGGAAATCTTCGCCGGCATCGACGGAGATATTCAGCAGATGCAAGGGACACTTGGCTACTCCAACAACGAAGAAATGAAAACTAAGGTGAGAACAATGTGTATTACTGCCATTTCCATTTTGGGGGAGCCATTTAATGTTAAACTAATTATTGATTCTGGAGCTTATACATTTCTTAAATCAGACTATATGGAGAGTTTTAGAGTCTTAGAGAGTATCAGCCCTAACCTTAACCCTTCCCGTGTTGGTAAAAGACGACATTCTGAGTCCGAAATGGACAGTAACATTGCTTTAACTAACAAATACTTGGTTCTAGATAACGAGGTTAATTTAGACAATAATATTGAGATGATAAATGATAATTCAAATTCTAAAATTAACGATACTCCGAGCACCGTACCGGTGACTAAAAAGAAAGAAATACATCCTTTATTTGTTGAATTTAGCGAAGTTGATTGGCGCAAAATAGCGCAAGAAGTTAAAGAGCTCGACAAAGATAACCCACTTCTAGTCTGCCTTAAGGGAGAGCTTATAAAAATCCAACCTAAAACGGAAGAGCAATTTAGGGAGGTCCAACGTTACCTGGACTCTAAACATTATAAATTCACCACTATTCACCCCAAAGACCAAAGGCCTAAGAAAATTTGCATCCGGGGTATCCCGCCTGGCACGGAACCCCAGTTAATTATCGATGACCTAGCCTTGCATGGTTTTACTGCCACAAGGGCACCCATGCTCAAGAATAGGAAAACTGGTAGGGGGATGCCTCTCTATATGGTAAATGTTCTCCCAGTTAAAGATTTTGACCGAATCTACAAAATTCAAGAACTATGTTATATTCGCGTATTGATTGAACATTTCCGCAATACCAATAACCCTAAACAATGCTACCGTTGCCAACGCTTTGGCCACGCTAGCGAAATTTGTAATTTTAAGCCTAAGTGCATGAAATGTGCCGAGGAGCATTTAACCCCTCAGTGCCCACATAAAGGTAGAATCACTTGCACCTGTGCTAACTGCGGGGGCACTCCCCCTTCATCGTTCAGAGGTTGTCCAAAAAACCCCATTAACCAAAACAGAACTTCCCCTTCTACTGATCAAACTAATGTTAAACAAAATCTCTCGAGAACTAAACAACCGACTAACCAAACTTCTAAAAATGCCCAAGACTTTGTAGAAATTTTACAAAAATTTAACTACGTTGAAAATTTGAACAAACAAACTAAAAAACAAACTGAAAATACCGAGGTTAACCCTTCTACCAGCAATAATACGCAGGAAGCCCCCGTCGCGGTTGCCTCCGCTTCATCCAAGGATAATACTTCAACTGATAAAAATTCGACTAAAACTCTTACTGAGAACTATGTTTCGACTTTTAAAAATGTTTTTGATGCTTTCAAGGATATGAAGGAACTTCTTCAAATCACTAAACTTCTAAAATGCATAACTAAAATAGCCAATCAACTTAAATCTTGTGACAATGTTATAGAAAAAATGATAATCATTGTTAACGAAATAGACTCTTTTGCTACTGAACTTAACCTCCCTAACCATGAATAATACACCTATCTTTGGCTCCCTTCTCATTCTTTCTTGGAACTGCGATTACATGAAAAACAAAATTAACGAACTTAGATCTTTCATCTCTTTTAATCCACAATTTGTTATTCTCTTAATTCAGGAAATTGGTTCTCCTACGTGCAGCTTAAACATTTCGGGCTATAAGCTCTATCATACACCGCGTGCCAATTCCCCAAAGGGCGGCACTGCGATTTACATTAAATCTCAACTTCCACACTACGCAATCCAAACCACACCCGTCAATGGCATTGAATACACTAGTATTGTCCTTGACCTTCCACACACAAAATTAAATATTACTTCTCTTTATGCTAAACACAGTCCACAATATCCTATTAATGACCTTACTCAGCTTTTTTCACAACACCAATTTGCTTTTGTAGCTGGTGACTATAACGCACATAACACGCAATGGAACTGTTTTTCCACAACCGCTAGAGGTAAATCACTCCATAATTTTATCTCACAAAACAACCTTAGTCTGCACGCTCCCTCCACTCCTACCCACATTCCCTGGAATCGTAGATGCCATCCTTCCACTATTGATTTTGCTATTTCTAAAAACCTTACTTTTCCTATTTCTACCTCTGTCATTAACGATCTCAGCTCTGACCACTATCCTGTTGCTTTCAAAATTGACCTCATCAATCCTATTACTCCCCCCCCCCCCTCTGTTGCAGTTGATTGGAACAAGTTTAAAAATTATCTCAATGAGGCCGACCTCACATTTCCAATTATTAACAACATTTCTGATATCGACAATGCTGTTACTAAACTTGAAAATACCATCATTAATGCCCAAAAATATGCAACCTACACCAAATTTAAAAATAATAATATCTTTTTTCTTCCAAATTATATCCGCAATATTTGTAACCAACGCAATAACCTCCGGCGGCTTTACCAATCCTCCAGAGACCCTACCCTCAAAACTGCTGTTAATAGATTAAATAATAAAATTAAGACCCTTATACAAAAAGAAAAACAAAAAAGTTGGCAAAATTTTCTTGAAAATTTATCTAGCGAAGATAATTCTCTCTGACGTATTAAAAAGAAACTTAATAATAACTATACTCCCATCCCCCCCCCCCTCATTTCTAATAACTCTACTGCTTATACTGATAAAGATAAGGCTAACTCATACGAAAAACAGTTCTTACCTAATCCCTTCCTCGCTAGTCATAATCACCTTAATAATGTCAATGATACTGTACGTAACTTCCTTGCCACACCCCCCTGAGCCTCTCCCCCCTATTGAACCCATTGTTACCCATAACATTATTCAAAAACTCAATAATCGTAAATCCCCTGGGTACGACAATATTTCTAATTTTGCTCTGAAACAACTTCCCTTAAACTGTATCCTCTATATTACTAAACTCACCAACTCTATTCTTAAATTTTGCTACTTTCCCAAACCTTGGAAAAAATCTATCATCTGTCCCATTCCTAAACCTGCATGCAACCTTCACGATCCCACTAACTTCCGTCCTATTAGTCTGCCCTCTAGCCTTTCTAAAGTTATTGAACGCGTCATTAGATTGCAAATTAACAAATTCATTAACGAACACAATATTTTGCCACCGGAACAATTTGGATTCCGAGCTGGCCACTCCACACAACACCAGCTTTTGCGCGTTGTTGAATTCCTCAGTGAAAACTTCAATGCAAAAAAGCCAACTGCTGCCATTTTTTTGGACATCGCCAAGGCCTTTGATAAAGTCTGGCATGAAGGCCTCATTTACAAATTAATTCGGCTTGGATTTCCTTCCGGACTTATACACCTTATTTTTTCATATCTTGGCGATCGTTCTTTATCCGTCCGCATAAACAACATTTTATCGGATCTACACTTCATTTTATGTGGTATTATACAGGGATCGATCTTCGGCCCAACTCTTTTCAATCTGTACTTTTATGACGTGCCTCGTACCCTACTCACTTTACTGGCCCTTTATGCGGACGACACCACCATTTATGCTGCTGCACACCATCCATATTTACTTTATAAAAACATACAAAATCACTTAAATTTATTCATAGACTGGTGCAATCAATGGCGTGTCAAACTTAATGAAAGTAAGGCAAAAGCTGTCTACTTTTCACGTACTTTTACTGCTCCCAATAGACTAACCATTAACAATATTACCATCCCTTGGTCTGATGATGCTAAGTACCTGGGGGTTATCATTGACAAACGCCTTACTTTCAAAAAAACATATGCTTAACATCCGCGGTAAAACCTCGGGGGTAGCTAAAAGTCTCTCACCTCTTTTAAGGAGCCCTAGTATGTCCTTCCATAACAAACTTTTAATCTACAATGCCTGCATTCTCACCATCATCACTTACGGCTGCCCGGTGTAGGGCTTCCTCTGTAGAACGAGTATGGACCGGCTTTCTGAGCTTCACAACGGTCAACTTCGCCGTATCAGAAATGGTTCTAGATTTCTTCGTAACACCACGATCAGAAACGATCTCAAAACTACCTCTCTGGTCAGACGCATTAAATTTCTTTCTAAAAAATTTCACAGCCAACTTTATAAAGTTCCTAATGAAATTATTTACGAGTTACCGGACTATGATGCTCTCAGCCCATCTAAACGTAAGAGGCCCCGTTATACTACTATTATCGAAGAGTAGTCGCGCTCTTCGGCTGATACTTTTTTCTTTTCTTTTCTTTTCTCATAAAATTAAAAAAAATATATATATATATTATTCTATTTTATTATATTATTACTATTGCTTTACCTTGGTAAAGCCTTATACTTACTGTAATTTTTAAACTTTAAATGTATGGCGCTGAAGACAGCCTTTTTGGTTTTAAGGGATTTGGTATATTTCTCCTGCTTTGCTTGGAGCGGTCTTGCTATGTGTTGTGAACAGTGTTAACATCCTCATTTTATTCTTTTTTTAATTTATCTTATCTATCCTCAATTTTATTTTTTATCTTATACTTATACTGTAGTCCTCGGACTACCCTCACAGTAATTTTCAGCCTCTCCATATTTAAATTTTTTATCTTCTCTATATTTTTTATCGTAGTACATGTGCTACGCTTAAACTCTTTCCTCATGGCTCCTCTAGGATTTGCTATACACTTACTCATCTACAGGGAGTGGAGTAGCACTGCTACTAGGAATCCCATTGAACTGCACTGCTGTTCACTGTTCTGTTCTCCGATAAAATAAGTCACATTTTCAATTCTAAAATACTGGTACACAAAAATCGTAGCATGTGACTTACACGAAAAGTACTCATGGAAATAGCCTTATATATAGGAAAACGGCTTACAGCTAGCTTTGAAGTTGTAGTTATTTCTTTTTGTTTCAGAATTTCTAGTTTGAAAAAGAATGATTTATCGACAGCGTTGAGAATGTTGCTCATGTGTTCATTAAAATTTAAAATACAGCAATTCTGCAACTGTTTACTCCAAAAATTCTTCGGGTGCGGAAGTTGAGTATCTCCACCCCAAATAACGCATTAAAATGAATTTCAATAATTTTAATATAATACATTTTTGTAAATATATATATGTAGTACCCAACGCAAATTTTCGGCATTTATATAGAATATACGGGCACATATGGGGAATTTTTTACAAGAAAATTGTAATTTTCGGAAAAAGATTTACTTGTAATTTGTAATATTCTTGTAATTTACAAGAAAATTGTAATTAACCATAAGATATTATTTTTATTTTGTTAAATTTTCATTTCGCTATTTCACACAGTTTTTATAAACAGAAAAATATACAAAAAATACCAGTTATGTATCTTTGGTATCTGTATATCTTCAATTAATGGAATGAAATTCCGTGAAGCAGTTTTTGAGAAAATCTTTTTTTTTTTTTTTTTTAAATCGAGAAAACATTTTTATCTCATTAAATATCAATATTTATAGGGTGATAATAGGGGAAATATATTGTCAGGTATGTAGCCACATCTGGGAAAAAAATCAGGAAAAATGATTGAAAGGCATGTTTCCAATGCTTATCCGGCTATGCCCTTTACTTAAATAAGATGAAAATAGTATGCACCTATTTTCCATTGCTACCAGCTATGAATTGCAGTGACAGTTAACTTACATCATCTTCTGTGTCGGGGATGCGGGACAGAGGTCGCAGGTCAAAACTGTATATATATTAAGCGTCCTACCTTAAATGGGAGGAAAAACTGCAAGATTAAAAAGGAGTTCACATCAATCAAGGTCACGCCCCACTTAGCGGATGGGGTTGAACTACAGGACGATGCCTAACTGTTTTCTTACTTCAAACCACTAAAATTGTAAAGTTTTTCACCTTGATAAATAGCTGAAAAGTTTCTAATTAGGTAAGGTGAAAAAAACTTCGTAATGTCAAGTGCAGCTGGACCCCACCCCTTTCTCGTAACGCCATTATTATGCAAAAAATCTGGCAAACAATATTCATATTCCATGCGTGACTAAATATTTAGAAAATATACGCAGTGGTAGATATTATGTCATATATGACGTCACACTAAAAGCCCGCGTATGTGGATTATCACCTCGTCCACAAGATGGCGCAGCTCTGTTAATTTACGCCCGATTCCAGGATTATGTTTGTACGCTGTATGTATGTATGCAGTTTTGGTCCCAGGTTTCCCGAGTAAACTGTGTAAGTTCACTGACTAACTGTAGAAACTATGTTAAATAAATATGTTGAATAGGTTTAAATAAAAATTCTGGTATATATCTTTTTAATGAAGGTTAGTCTAGTAAAATTTCAACAGGGTATTGAGTTGATTCAGTTTCATTAACACTAGAAAGACCGAGAATTTTACACAAATTTTAGAAAAAAATATTTTACACCAGAATTTTTATTTTAAATTATTAACTTATGCATTTAGCTAGTTTTTTCTTTATATCTTTTAAACTAATTTTATAAAAAATAATTCTGGTTCGAACTAAGGAATATTCATTTGGTAGCAATCAAAATGACTGCTCGCGAGCTTTCTAGTGTTAACACGTTCATTGCCGCAAGATGTAAGAATTTTCAAATTTCTTCTTGAAAGCCGTTTGCCACCACACATTCTGAAAGGTAAATTTCGCTTTCCTAATACAGCGAAATTTCTGCCAATAAATAAGGCAATTTTTTTTATTTTAAAATAATGGTGCGAAAGTAATAAATTAAAGCCACGAATATCAAAGCTACGAGTATACTCATAGCGTGGAAGTCAACGTGTTAACCCCTTGAGGGGCGGTGGGATAAAATGTACTCCACCTAATTTAAACAAGATTCTCACCAGAAAATATTTACTAAATTTTATTTTTTTAACATTGGGGGGAAATTGTTAAAAAATTACTTTTCCTTATTTAAAAATAAAAATTTTCGATTATTCCGGTGAGAATTCAAGATTTAGAGTCATTTTGCTTGCCCCTCAAGGGGTTAAAAGGGGACAGTAGTGACAAAATTAATAAAATTGCGTCTGTGCTCATAGTAAGTAAAACTGTAATGGGATGTTTTGAACTAACCTAAAGTATATTACATCGTGACAAAATCATAAATAAATAAAAATAATAATACGTAAAATTTAAGTACGGGACAGTAGTAACAGGTAATAAACATATTCTTATCTTTCTATTTATTTTGCCAGATATTTGTAATAAGTCCAGGTAAATAAGGCATGCGACTTTCTCCGCAATCAACATTGCCCCTAATACTAAATGTAAATGTCCTTCAAACTTTATCTGACATTTTGATGACCACATGATCAGTTTTATACAAGAGAACATCAGTGACATAAAAACTAAGGGACAACATTTCTTTGGCCAGAATAAATATAAAACTACTTATAATTTTCTATAAAATATATTTATTTTACACTTTAGAACGTAAATTTTTATTACCCGACTGAAAAGAAGGTTTGTGTGTTTCACGCGTATATGTGTATGTGGATTTTTTTATACCCACGAAACATACCAACAGCTGTATGGATTTAAATGGCTGAGGTCTCTATAAATTCGTCTTAACGGTCCGATGGTTATAGGCTAGGTTTTGTTTTTATAAATTCAAAATGTTGGCCGTAAAATACAAAATGGCGGTAGAGACGAAAAAAATGGTACGCACTCTATTGAGTGGGATATCATTGGATAGGTCTTTCAAAATGAAGACGATGTTTCATTGACTATTTTATAGTCAGAAGCTCCGTTAAATTATTATACAACCTGGAAGTTGTGTACGTAGGAACGCTAGCTTTACTGCAACTCTAACCATCATAGACATCTATAGACCTCATCAAAACAGTATTTATAGATAGGAACTAACAATTAAACACAACTTAAAAGTCACCAATACAAGCAAATAAAAAAAAATAGGTAAGTAATATAAAAAAGTAACACACACAAAAAAAAAAAAAATAAATAAATCAATTCCTACTAAGGTCAATAAGAGAATTTTCTTCTCATATTCTTCTTTCCTGTTGAGTGGCGCTTAAAATGCCTTGATCAAGAAGAGGGCTCCCTCGGTCTTAAAATACCTTGATCAAGAAGAGGGCTCTCTCGGTCTTAAAATAACTTGTCAAAAAGAGGGCTCTCTCGATTATTAAAAATTAATTAATTAAATTTAATTAATTAATTAATATTTGAAAAAACTGGATTAACATAAAGTTTCATCCACTACAAGTTTCAAAAAAATATATTTGAGCTTGATTGGATGAATAATAAGTATTTTATTAACGATTGAAAATTTGAACAAGATATATACAGCGAGAGTGTGAGCTAATAGTAGGAATTGAAAAAAAATAGTTTCACATTGATGGGAAACACATAATTAGTTCGCTATTTACGCAGCCGGGTTTTTAGATTTTTTTTTAAATTTAATTGTTTATTTTGTATACAAAAATTTCTAAAAAGAGCTTGTCATCACACTCAAATTTGTTCAACAAGATCAGTGAATGAAGTGTAGGAGAAGGGGCAGAAGTGACAATTTGAATATTTAAAATATTATTAGAGTAAATATTAGAGGAAAAGGTCCAAATACCGGCTACCACTTTTTTTTTTCAATCTAGCTCATACAATTTTCAAAATTAATAAAAGAAAAAGTAACAACAAGGTACCTTGACATGTTTTACACATGTTTAGAGAAAAATAATCATTTTAAAAGGCGTTTTCGGTTTATAGAAAGCAAAATTCCGAAAGTCTTCACATTTTGAGTTTTTAATGGGGTCTAAATACCGGCTACCTAAGTTGTTTTTTTTTTTTTTTTTTTTTTTTTTTTTTTTCCAAAATATCACACAGATAGAGCTAATGACAATTATTAAGTTATAAGAATATTATTTTAATAAATTTTATTGATTTATAACATTTCTTATGAATAGAAAAAATGCTCATTTTTTAATAAACAAGTATTTTTGTCAAAATTATAAAATTCTTTACGACTATCTCTCACAGTCTTCTTTCCATTATGTTTCTAGTTTTGTTTTTTAACCTGTAAAACAAAAAAAGCTTGCTGTTTGAAATGAGAATTATTTTATCCGAAATAAATCACAAACATAATATCGCTCTCTGCGTCGGTGCAGTCCCTATCAGCCCACATATCGCATTCTTAACATTGAACCCAGAATCCCCTCCCCCATTCTTGTCCACAGAGAAAGCACCCATGCAGAAGACATAAATTGCATCATCTTCCTCTGTTGGATATTTTCCCTTTTCACTTTTTTAACCCTCTCGCTGCGTAATTGTTTTATCAAAATAGCTTAAAAAATTGCGTATTTAACCCATTCGCGACGAGCGTCTTTTAAGAATTTTTATTCTTTTGTCACCTGTTTTTCAAAACAAAATTTTTTTGTCTAATTTAATCGGGAAAATGCACCGATTAAATAAGGCAAAAATTAGAATAAAAAAAATAACTGGTGGGAATAATCAAGGAGGATTAATTAGACGAAAAAAATACATCCCCGAGGAAATCTCGGGTTGCACAGCGAGAGGGTTAAAATCCAATTTCTGTCTCTTTCGCATGGTTACTCCGTCATTTTCTTTTCTTTCTCTTCACATTTATTACAGGTACTTTTGGAGTGTCCAACAGATCTGTTTTGGTAAGTGATCCGGTAACCAGTGTCGGTCCTGAAGAATTATGGCGACAGTTGCTTTTTTCATATTGCGAAATGGGACTGGAACTATTTTTGAACCATTTAAATAATTTATTAATTATGGAACTATTTAAATTAATTTATTTTCCTCCCCTTCAAGCAGAGCAACCGAGAGAGGTCCAAATACCGGCTAGCCGGCATTTAGACCACTTTAGGTAGCCGGTATTCGGGCCACTGTTATGTTTAACTTAAAACCGGTATTATTAATTTAATAAAATACCAATAATGTGCGCGTGGCAATTGAGAGTTATATATGTCTAGAAAATAACTTCATCAACAATTCAAGCCAATATACGATCAGTATATTTTTTAAAAAAAGGAAAAACACACATGTGAAAAACTTTTGACATACCAGATTACGTCGATTCGACACTTTTGTATTTACTATTTGTAAATGAGACAGACTTCAGTGACGTACTTTTCGTAATTTTCTTCTCTCAATTAAAGCTACAAACTCTGCCTATCACGGCTAGGCTGCGCTGCACAAAGTTCTCAGAACACCTAGTAGCCGGTATTTGGAAACCTAGCCGGTATTTGGAGCTTTTCCTCTACAGTTATTTTCGGAAAAATGCCTTTTGCAATTGTAGAGAGTCAAAATATAATACATTTTATGCTAATGGAAATTATATAAATTATAAAAGAGGAAGTATATAACTTCAAGACACACATATTACTCACTGATCGGAAAATCGCCCATATCTGCATTTTTCAAGTCTTTGAATTTGAATGCCCAGATAAGCTCAGGTAATTAAGCCATGTGACTTTTTCAGCAATCAAAATTGACCCTACTACCAAATGTAAATGTCTTTCAATTTTTTCTGACCTTTTAATGGTCACATTAGCAGTTTTGTATAAGGAAACATCAGTGCTATAAAAACTAAGGGACAACATTTCCTTAGCCAGAATAAATATAAAACTACTTATAATTTACTATAAAAATTATTCATTTTGGAGAGTCGCCCATACCTGCATTTTACAAGTCTTTGAATTTGAATACCACTATATCCGAATAGTAATTTTCGCATATTTAATTGCAGAATTCATAATAATTTTATATCATAATTTAGTAAAAGATCACTTTTAGGGAATTATAATGCCCAAACGCAAGAACCGTGCGAACTGGTGTAATTTGCCGACGATTTACCCGGTGCATGTGCTGTAACATAGCTGTTAAGCATTAACAAATAAAGATTTTTATTAGCTCACTTAATAAAACATTGACTGTTTTACTTAAAGAAATTTAGGAATTATAAGATAATTTTATTTAAAACTTATAACATAATATACACAATATAGTTAATTTAAACCATAATACGTTATAAAAAACCACTAATAGATTATGCATAGCTGCCAACTTGTGCGGATTCTTTTACCACTAAAATTTAAAAGAAAATTTTGCCTAATTGGATCTTCGAAACCTTGCGATTTTTAACGATTCAGTGTAACAAAAATTTCTATTAAATTTTAGTGGTAAGAAAAATCCGTAGAATTTGGCAGCTATGGATTATGTTTCAGCTTATGCGTGTTTAATGAAAAATTAAATTAAATTAAATGTTTTCTTTTGTGCAATCACTTTAATTAAAGCGCGATGTTTGAAATTCCTTTTTTTTTAGATAAAAGTAATTAAAAATTCGAGAAAATAGTATAACTTGTTTCCATTTACATGACGACAAGAATATAAATTTACATTTTCATTACAATTATTACAGACAGAAACTGATTACCAACGGGGCACATTCCTACCAGTAAAAAGATACAGAAAAATTTGCCTCATTTAAGGCAGAATTTTTACATGAATGCGGCGTTTAGATAAGGCGAATATTTCTTTAAAAATTTGTTGGTGTAAGTGTGCCCTTTGGTAATCAAGCCCTGATTACAGAATACGTCAAAATGATTTTGGGGAAAACATAATTTTGACCGCTGACAGAAGTATTGAAAATCAATTTTTCAAAAATAATTACAATCTTACCGATTTAAATCAACAAATTTCGTAAAACCTTTTATTTATTTATGAATTTATTTTCTTAATTGAATGTGCAGTTATTTAAATATCTTATCAAGATATTCTCTTTAAAATGTTACACATAATCTAAACTAGTATGTTGTGGCCATCACAAAACTTTCTTCTATATAAATCACGTCAATTAAATCATTTAAATAGTAAAAGAAATTACATCAATTTATTCATATAAAAGTATACCTGAATTTGAAGTTTGCTGAAAATTCGTGCATTAGTTATTGAGATAGAGCTGTAGAGGAAATTCTGAAAAATGCAGCATAGCAGTGCCACCTGTTGAGCGATTTGCACCAAAACACAAACAGCACTAACTCATATTAAGGTATACCGGAATCTGAAGTTTGATGAAAATCCGTGTATTACTTCTGGAGCTAGAGCTACTGTAGAAATCACAAAAAATGTAGCACAGCAGCGCCACCTGTTGAGCGATTTACACCAAAAGGTACAAAACATCAAATCATGTCAAGGGCTAACTGAATCTGAAGTTTGATAAAAATCCGTGCATTAGTTCTGGACATTGAGCTATTGTAGAAATCGAGAAAAAGGCTGCATAACAGCGCCACCTGTTGAGCGATTTACAGCAAAACATAAACAGCAGTAATTCATATCCAGGTATACCTGAATCTGAAGTTTGATGAAAACCCAAGCATTAGTTCTTGAGATAGAGCTATTGCGGAAATCACAAAAAATGCAGCAAAGCAGCGCCACCTGTTGAGCGATTTACACCACAAGGTGCAAAACGTCAACTCATGTCAAGCACTAACAGAATCTGAAGTTTGATGAAAATCCGTGCATTATTTCTTGAGATAGAGCTATTACGAAAATCGTGTAAATGCTGCAAAATTCAGCATAGCAGCGCCATCTGTTGGGCGATTTGCACCAAAACGTTACCAGCACCAATTCATATCAAGTATTAACTGAATCTGAAGTTTGATGAAAATCCGTGCATTATTTCTTGAAATAGAGCTAGTGCAGAAATCGCGAAAAATGCAGCATAGCAGCGCCACCTGTTGGGCGATTTACACCAAAACCTAATCAGCACCAATTTATATTAGGGACTACTTGAATATAAATTTTTATTAAATTTCGTGCATTAGTGCTTGAGATAGAGCGCCCACAAAATTTGTGTCACATACACACAGACAGACAGACAGACTCACAGAGTCACAGACATACATTTTGTAAAAACATGTTTTTTGGAATCTCTGACCTCTAAAACGTGTAAATCCGTCGAAAACCGGAAGTCGAAAATTTTTACGAATCCAATACTTTCTTCTTGTAAAGATAGAAGAAAGTAAAAATATATAAATTTTTATTATTTTATTAGAGTAAGATATATGTATCAAAGGTTTTAAAGATGTGGTAATCGTGACTATTCCACTTGTTAACCTGAAACATTCGCAAGAGAATTAACACTAGATCGTCCAACTGGTGTCAGTTCGACACTAATCAAATGATAAAAAGTCGATTCGAACCAGAATTTTTTTCGTAAAATCTGTTAATGTAACTAAACAAAATTCAGTTAATAAATAAGTTAAATAGTTCTCAATAAAAATTATGGTGTTTAAATGTTTTTATTAAGGTTGGATACAATATCTGGACGTACTAGTGTTAATAGAAATATATTGACACTTTTTATATTTTCTTAAAGAATTGTGAAACGTTGATAAAAAAGATATTAAATAATTATTTGATAAATTTAAAAATAAAAGTGAGAGTTATCAAAATTTATGTCAAATGCACGTGATGTGAATTACACTTTCTTAATTCCATTATCGAACGTACAAAAGGATTTTAATTAGACTTATCTTTAACCCCTTCGGGACGAGCGTGTTTTACAAAATTTTTAATTGTTAATCACCGTTTTTTTTAAACTGAAAATTTTGCCTAATTGAATCGGGAAAATGCTCGGTTTAAATAGGGCAAAATTTACAAAAAAAATTACTGGTGAGAATAATGCCCGATTGTGAGCACCTTACGCGGCACGAATACCGGTCGCCCGTCCCCAAGGAGTTAATCGTCGTCTTATGTGCCATTTTACTTTTAGGCTTATGCAAAACATTATGCATGTTGTTAAGTTCCTGAAAATTTTACTCACTAGTATTGTGAGACAGAAAAAAGGATCATGTGTCAATGTGCATGCAGCACACCCCCTGTCCGTTCTTTTCGTCATTTCCCCTTCCCAGGGTCCACGAACTAGAAATATCCCCTGTAGCAGTCACACACGTTGTTTGCTTTTCATCTTTCCCCAAATATTGCTAGCAGGAGAGAAAAAAGAACAACACCGGGACAAAAAAATCTGGAAAAAATCGGCTACGATATTTAGAAAAAAAAAAAAAAAAAAAAAAAAAAAAAAAAAAAAAAAAAAAACGACGTATTACCGACGTTATACCTTGTATAAAAAGAACATTGCAACCAGGACTGCACTGAAACGACGTATAAATGTAAAAGACGAATACATCAGAAACGTATAAACAATACTTTATTGAATATATACATTTTTTTTTTTTTTTTTTTTTTTTTTTTTTCCATTCAGAACGGTTTCAGATTCGATACCGGTTTCGAATTTGAAAGTATCATCCAATAATAAAAATAAAGTAAAGTATAAATTAGCCAAAATCGAAAAGTACGAGGATACCTGATTACACATCGACCTCAGACTTCCTATTAAACAAATACTATTAAAAAAATATTGAAATTGAAACGAGAAAGCTTCTTGAATAATTGAAAGGAATGTTGCCATTTATTTAACAATCGATTGCGAGTGACTTTGCATTAGCAGCGAATAAAAGTAAATTTTGATCTGCAGAGCAGCCAAGTCTAGGGCTTTTCGGATGCCAGTATATTTACCTGTGCCCCTTGAGGGGCACAGGTATATATTATATACCACCTACGATTAATGAAGTTTTACAACAGAAAAATTTTATTAAATTTTACTTTTCTAACTTTGGTAGAAAGAAGCCGCAAAATTGCTTTTACTTATTTTCAAATAGAATTTTTCAAAGATTCCGGTGGGAATTCAGCATTTCACACACGTAATTGCTTGCCCCTTAAGGGGTTAACACTAGAACAGCTGGCTATTTTACTCAAGTTTTATAAAAAAAAATTTCACACCGGAATTTTTATTTAAAATAATTTTACTTAATTAATTAGCCTATTTTCATGCTGCAAACATTTAACCACTTAATTCTCGTTCCCGTGATATTCACGGGCTGTGTATTTTATTCAGATTGTTTGATTCCCACCAGTTTCATAAAATAGTGTAATCATTTTACCTGACATTATATAAGGTGAATACTTCTTTTTCAAAAAAGTGGTGCCAATAAGTAATTTGAATTTTTAAACCGTAATTTAATGCGACCGTTAAGGGGTTAATATACCTTATGAAGAAAATTTTTGGTTCGAATCAAGTATTATCAATTAGGCATACACCAAAATTAACTTTAACGGCGGTTCTAGTGTTAATATAGAGAACGTTTTTTTTTATTGGATACTAGTTCCATACGTACTAGTTTTGTACTTAACCATCAGTATTTTGAACGGAAAATGTGACTTAATTTAATTGAATAAGGCGAAGAAAATATTTTGAAAATAACGGTGGACAAAAAGCAAAGCAGTTATGCGCAATGTGACTTACACTACAAAAACCCATTTAACCCTAGATCTACCGGGAATTTTATTCAAGTTTTAATAAAACGTTCTACACCAGGATTTTTATTTATAACTATTTAACTAATTTATTTACCTTATTTTTGTCTGGTTTATATACTTAGTTTATTTTAAAGAAATTTCTGGTTTGAATGAATATTTTGTATGTACCTGTCGGGTCCAATGGACCCGTCTGGTAGACGGAGGGTTAATCAGCGTTGCCGCTTCTAGCGGATGTTTTATTTAGAAACAAGATCTCTGAATTAAAAAAAAATATACATATATTTAGCCCATTGGTTTACAGCTACATGCACTTATGGCACTTTCATGTGCCCTGCGGTAGAACTTATTTAGTGTATCTTGATCCGTCGAGGTCCACAAGATCATATCACGAACGATCATTCACTAATTATGGCTGCATGTGGGTCTTGTTTATTATTTTTTAAATTTCTATACGCCTTGTATTTTTTCTGGTGCGAATACTTTTGACTGAATTTTATTTTTAAGCATAGAGGAGGAACCTAATATTTTAATAATTATAACTAAACAATGCATTTTGTACGTCTCAAAAAGTAATTATTAGTAAAAATATATTTGCGCCAGAAATTTATTTTATTTGATATATTTTATGAGCCTCCATGAACAATGGTTTTATAAAGTTATCAATTTGAGGAAACGAAACAAAAACTCTGTTACTAATTAAAAATTGATACTACATGTATGTACTTAAGCAAAAAACAAATTACAAACGTAAAATCAAATTCTATAATGATAAATGTAAAACCTTTGTAAGAAGCTTGCATCTTTAGAAAATTAAACACATAATGCTAAGTTTAAAACGAATGTGTAAATTTCAAATTATGTCAGCTATTTAACACTAGATGCGCTGGAAATTATCATCGAATTTTATACAAACAAAAGTACACCAGAATTTTTATTTAAAGCTTATTTATTCAATTTATTTTTGTGTAATGTCCATATTGAAATTTATTTTAACACCTTAGCGGTCGAATTAAATTACGGTTGAAAAATTCAAATTCTTTATTGGCACCACTTTTATGAAAAAGAAATATCCACCTTATTTAATGGCAGGAAAAACGACACTAAAATATAGCCAATTTCACTATTTTATAAAACTGGTGGGAATCAAACAATTTGAGTAAAAGACACAGCCCGAGAATATGACGGGAGCGAGAATTAAGGGGATAAAGAAATTCCTTGTTCATATATATTAGGTCCCAGGATACAAGGTAATTTTTTTTTTGAAAAATCAAATACGCATAGCCTCCATTTTTTCTATTTCACCCAAGAAACATAAATAAAAAATATCATTGCAATCAGATAACGGTAACCCGACTTTAGGTCAAACTTGAACATGAAATCTTGTATTTGGGATACTATGGAAGGATTGAAAAATGTACGTTTCTTTGGTACATAAAACACTATTTTATTCAACGAGGATGTTTATTAACATATTACAGTAAAAGAAACATTACTAAACTTATTTTCATTTTTTTTTTTTTTTTTTTTTTTTTTACAATCGGGACAGACCTTTGGGCGTCCTTGTACGCAACATAACAAAAATTGTTTTTGTTCCTCCGTCACCGTTATTAAATCATGAATGTCCTGCACCAATTTTACCGCTGTTTCAGCTGTATTGTCCATTGCTCTGAACATTGAGATCTCAGAGTAAAGATAGGAGATATATGAAAAGTCTATGATTGAGATCGTCTTTTTCGAGTCGGGAAACGAAGCATTATTCTCTCATGAAGAGGGGCTCTTCAAAACTATCATAAATTTTGAGTCTAGAAAACAATGAATGACCTTTAAGAGATAGGAGATCATCGATGCTTTTTTCTGTAAAAATAAAAATAAAATAACAGGTAACAATCACGTGATATAAATGTATAACTAAATAAACAATTACAAAATCAATATATGAAACTCGACATACATTCACTATGAATGTTCGATGAAATATATGTCTTTTCACGGGTGGTGGAATTTTCTCTATGTAAATTTGTCATCATTTTTAATTTTGTTTCTTTGTCAACATCATCATCATCAAAAAGTGCTAATACTGCTATTTCATCAGTCAAATACCATAAATGCTGAAGAAATTTCTGTAAAGCAGCTTTCGAGATACTTTCATTCACATTTTCGCAGACTTTCAAAGATTTCAAAAAGAACAAATCTTTTAAGCGTTCTTTAACTGCCAAAATTTATTGAAGACATGTTTAACATAGATTGTCACGATAAACAAGCATACGTTTAGCAGTGATTTCTTATCCTTGGTGTTTGATTTCAGATGAGAATTCAATAACGAGAGTTTTAGGGAGTAAACCGCTCGGGCCATCCATCAAGCTTGTGACATAGCACCCAGAGGTCTGATTTAATTTTTTTTCTGCACCTACACCTAAAAATATCACAGAAATTTTGACCAACTCTCGATAGTCCTCTCTGATCATAACATTTTTAAGTTCAGAGCAGTAAAACTCAAGCAAATTACCAAGTTCAGATACGGGTTAGAACAATTCCATTGTTTCTCTATAGCACTGTGGTTTAGTGGGATAGATGTTCTTCCAATTCTCTCTGTGCTTTTTAAAGAGTGTAATATCGGGACTTGTTGTCACTTGTTTAATGTTCACTTCGAATACAGCCTTTAATACCAGTTCGTATACATGATGGAAGTAAGCAAAGAAAAGCATTTCCCTACCAATTCTTTTTTTCGAGGAGCGCATAGGCACCATTAAAACGACCTGTATTCGAAACCATAGTATCACGACGGAGAATTTGGACTTTGTTTACGAGATTTCAATCTAAGATAGCCTTCCAAATAGCCGTCCCACCAGTGGCCGAGAGGCTCTGCTCTCGAAGCTGGTAGATCGGAGGTGCTGGGTTCGATCCCAAACGCGCCCGTCGGCCCAATCGTTCGAAGTTTTAGTGGTTTTCTTCGAGCCTTGGATTTCCAAGTGTAAATACGGGTTAGATTCTCTTAGAAAGACCCCCACTAAGGGCACCCCCCTGGGCCTATATCCCTCGAGCAGATAATTGGCCATCAAAAATCAACCAACCAATCTTCCAAATAGACTGCGCCTGTTCTTTGCCTGTATAATTATAAAGTCTCGACGCAGCAATGAGGTGTTCTTTATGTTCATATGAAATAACTATAAGCAAGCGTTCTTCTTTAGATTTTCGAGTAGTCAAACAGGCAACAGTTTGCCATCCCAATATAAGATCGCTACATCTGGTACCTCATTTTGGAACTCATTTTTTATATTTTCCGCGCGTTCCTTCCGTGTTTCTGTTCGGATTCTTTGAATTTAAGACTTACTTAACGGAAATTTGTCAATGTTAAATCAAGTGCCCCCCCCCCCCCCCAATAGTAGCTTCAAAAGTAAACACAGAATCTCACATACTTAATTGACACCTGTCTAATGCAGCAACTAACTTTAATAATAAAATCTTTCCTCATTACTGATTAACTTGTCTCAGGTTCTGAGCTTTCGATCAGTGTTGGGAAATCTTCTTTATCCATATTTTTCTTAGGTTTCGAAGAGGAATATTCTTGCAATGGTTCGTATGATGCTGAGGATGTTGAAGCGGTTTTCAAAACTGCGCAATAATACTGACATCTTCTGCTCACTGATTAAAAACTTTCCCGACATTTACTAACAAAAGACTAACTTGGAATTATAAGCACATAGACGCGCGTTGTCCTGAGTAAACTGGTACTGATATGTTTCACTGTTTCTTCACGGATTGCGCATTGTCACAAGCATTCCAAAACCTTTATTTTTTATTTTGTTTTATCTTTTTTCATTTGAAGCTGCTGTGTACTCCGCGACAGACATGTGACAGGGTGATATGTGTCAGCGTTCGTTGCTAAATACACAAGTACTTACTGAGACATTTAGAGGCAAGTCGGCACAGGTTCCTGTGGTCCAAATTACATGAAACTTTATTTACAATTGTTTTGACATAAAAGGAAAAAAATGAGAGGGTATGCGAAAAAAAAAAAAAACACTTTCATTTTTTGGGACACCCTAATATATAAATATATATATACAGTAGAACCCCGCTAATCCGAACTAACTCGGGCCGGTGCCTGTTCGGATTACAAAAAAATTGGATTACCCGAAATTCCGATAAAAATTAGGGAAAAAATAGATGTGTGCTAATAAGAATGTAAGTAGAAGTACAGTAAACATTTTCTAATACGGCATCCTAAGGTCCTGAAAGCTGGATAATCCAGCATGACTTTCGAAAAAAATAGTATTCCTCGTTTAATCTCTCCTGATGTTTGCAATAATCCAATAGAACATCATAATGAGGAACTACGTAACAACTCACTACAAACAGTTAAAATAGCTGATCTATAAATAGTTCAGTAACAGCGTCGACTAAGGGGGGAGGGGGATATATTTCTGTATATAATTTGCGAAATCAATCTGTTGAAAGGAAATGAAATTTTTATCTTCTGAATGAAGTACTTTTTGCATTTTAGGAAATAATTTTATATTGTTTGGCTAAAAAACAAACTAATACTCAATTTTTTTAGATGGCTTCTACGAGTACGCTTACAGTGCTCGTTTTCATTTTATATTCGTGTACATATGTTGTACTTTTACATTATTGAGTATTTTTTTATTCTATATAAGCTGATTAAAGAATAATAAACATGCTTTACTGCTATTTTTTGTTTAATTCTAACATCTACACGTTTTTCCTGACATTCATCCTGTAACAGGGTTCGTACAGGTACCGTTATTTTCTAGGACCAATACCAGATATTTTTCATAGAAAAATAAATGTAGTTTAAACGGACGAAATTTCGCCTTATTTCAGGAGAGATTTTCTATAAGAAAATACTGGTACCGAAGAATTTCTTAGTCATGAAATTCAAGCACCCGTAAGAAACCTGTGTAATCCGGAATTTCGTAATCCGGCATGCTTCAAGTCCAGAACGAAAATAAAATAAAAATAAATCAAGTCAAAAATAAAATCGATTTGTATTAACCGGAATTTCGGATTAGCGGGTTCGGGTTACCGAGGTTCTACTGTATTTGATAGCAGTCAAATTGACTGGTATGGCGCTTCTAGTGTTAAAATATTTACTTAGATAATCTTGAAAGTAGAAAAAAATAAAAATATTTGCTTCATAAATGTTTAACTAAGTATATTTTTTTTTCTAACATTTCTTCGTTGGAGTGAAAAGAAAAGAAATAATTGACTATCAAAACATCAATAATGACCAAATCATTACGTATAAAATAACGAATAAATCTTTCTCTGTTTGTGAACCATAAGATTTTGTTTAAATACTAGCTGTCCCGCCCGGCGTTGCCCGGGCCCGTACCGTAATAATATTCTTAAATGAACCTGAAATTTGTATTGCAGGTCAGTACAAAGGGGGCGGAGGGGTGTTAGAAACGGTGCAAATTACCAGGGTCCGACACTTGTTCCGTTGGAAAGTTGTGTAAAGTCAAAGGTTGATGTTTTTTTTTGTCTTATTCTTAAAACTTTTTTATTGAAAATTAATTGATGGATTCAATTAAAATTGAATTATGCTTTCAATTTTTAAATTTTTTATTTAAAATCTTTAGATGAAAGAGCAATTACAAATACGTTATAAAATGTTATACTGAAAAGAAATAATAAAATTGTAAGCAAATACTACTAGTATATAGATTTTTAAAAAAGTTACTATCCAGATTTTTTTAAATCCAATATAATAAATCCTGTTTGTAACGCAATCTTGCAATAAGCGGGAAAAAATATGTTCCAGCTTCCCTCCCAACCCCCCAACCCCCTAAAAATGCAATGTTACTTTTTGCGTAGGAAAAGTATCGTCTCCTTGAGGTGCGATGTCACATGAGTTTGTAGGTATTTTTGAAAAGGTTAAAATTCATATTTTTTAAAACGGACTGCACCATTGATTAGAAGAAGATTTTAGCTTTAGGAACATATTTTAGGTTTATACCTATTTCTAAATTTGATCGCTGGATGTTAAACCGCGACGAAACACTAAATGTTTACCCATGTCATCGATATTTCACAGTTTTGCAGTGCTGCCATCTACAGAGGTAAAATGAAACAAATAGCATATCGAATATCTTTAAATATTTAGAATTTAATTTTATTTATTTATTTTCTTACCGATGCATATAACTGTGCCCCTTAAAACGAAACAAAATGTAATTTCTTGTATTTTAAACAGAAAATTTCATCTTTGGCCCTTCAATAAAATATTTCTTTCACTAATTTGATAAAAATAAAAGACACAATTTGTCTCGATACATTTAGAAATTGAAAAATTATTTATTTTTATTTATTTTTCGATGAATTCATGTAAAATTTATTCTTAAAATTAAACGCAATGAAATTTCTTTTATTTGTAAATTAACTTTGACCATTCGAGCATCGATTCTGAACCTTCTGTGTGGCAGTCTGATGCTCTTAACCAGTAGACCAGACTGAATGCTGGCAGTTTGATGAAATTTATATTATTTATCATTGCGATGGGTACTGAGCATGCGCGTTGATGACTGGAGATCAAATAGCTATCTTTTCATGAGTACACGCTAAGGTTGTTAATTAATAACTCAAATAATTATAAGAATTTAAAAATTCTGAGGCTCAGGTACATTAGAAGAGGCCTTGGATTCTCTTCACTAAAATTTTGAGCCTCGTACGTGCCGTAGATTTTGCTAGCCATGGCACGCAGAGCGATTTGTTCTTTTATTAGTATAGATATTGATGTCATATCCGAAAATATTGAAAAGACAATTTATTTTATTTTAGATATGGAATATCTACCATATTATAAAGCAAAAATAACTTTTAAAATTTATTGATAAAAATTCGGAATGCCTAAATAAAAATGAGCCAAATGCTGCAAAACTGTATGGAACTAGACAGGAACTTTGGGGCAGTTTAACCCTTTATCTACTGACGGTACTTATAAGTACCACTCACTTTAAACTTTTATACCATAGTGAATATTATTAATATTCTAATGGTACTTTGCAAAAATCTCTCTTTTAACTCCACTTTATCCGAATATATGGCAGCAGTAGTTCTAGGTTTGTTATTACAGATAGGAATGAGGCTAGCTTTGAAACAGTCGATATGTTTTGTGCTGACATTTTGTGCAGATTGCCACGCTCGTCTTTTTATTGCTGCAAACACAGTAAAGGATATAACATAAGTGTTGGATTTTTTTTGTGTGTGTTCATTATGATCCTAGAATACAATTTGACTAGCTATGTTAGGTGAACGGTGTATGTATTTGATTTAACAGTTGAATTACTCGGTGGTACTTATTAGTAACGTCAGTACATTGGATGTTGGAGAAAAACTTCTTGCTTACTTTTCGTCTGTGTAGTTATCCATCGTTTTCATCTGCTTTAAAATGTTATTACTAAAATATAGTGTAATAATGACTTCCCTGGTATTCCTTTTCTGTTTCATTGTTATTTTTTATAGGAATTCGAAAAAGTTGCGGCACCGGCTCGTTTTTGCTGTGCTAAAAATGGGATATGTAAATTCTTATATTGCATATGTGGAGATGCGAGAGAACATGTTGTCCCTGAAATATTGACGTTGCATAACTAAAGGACTGCTAACAAGATCGAAACTTTAAAAAAAAAAAAAAAAAAAAAAAGTTTTTTTAACACTTTCAGGAGCAGAGAATTTTCAATTCTAATGTGTAGAAATAAATGATTGGCACCCGAATTTGCCAAACGATTTATTTGTAAATAAGGAAAAACCTATATTTCACATACTTATTAAATCAAAAATATTTTCTGGTGCCATTTGAAACACCTTGTGGGTTTTCTGTTACGATATTTTTGTCATAGTGTACTGACTGTACTTTAAAGTACCACTTTAATTAATTACCTCTAAATAATTAAATTTCTCACGGGTAAGTATTTTTTTTATGTTTATCCTTTAATTTTCATTGTAGTAACTGAAAAAAAAAATATTCCATGAAAAAATTTTCAGTAGATCATAATGCCGTAGATAAAGTGTTAAAAGAACATTTTCTTTAACAAGTTCACGCCGGCGCGGTGGGTCACACTCGATTGTCTCAGAGTTATCAAGTGTCCGGCTTTTTGCACACTACTATTATTTTAGAGAAAATGTTGTTCCTTTAAATCGCCCAATTGTTCTAATTAAATAAAACAACATTTTCTGTATTAAAATACTGGTATCCAAAAAGCTGGAGACTTGGCAGCTCCGAGACAGTCGAGTGTGACCCACCGCGCCGTTGTGAACGTGTTAAGATAATAGTGATATGCAAAAAGCTGAAGACTTAGCAGCTCTGAATCCGAGAAATATATATATATTTAATTCTACGGTAATTGGGTACATTTTTCCCGCATTATATCTTCTTTCAAAATACTTGTGCAAACAATTTTGTTCATAATAATCATGATATGAATCAAGGGAAATAAAAAATATTAGTTAAAATATGTTATTAAAAGCAGCATAAAAGAAAATAATCCTAATGTAACACAACATTACAATAAAATTTACTGAGCTAACCTGGCATATTAAAACGCGATGATTTTAATAACTTTTTTATTCAATAGCTTTATGTTATCTCATTTATAGAATATTCATGAACTTATCGAGCTATTTTATATAATAATCCACCCAAGAAATATTAAATTCAAGTCACATTCTGAAAACATTTTTAATCATTTTTTTTCTTTTTCATACCAGACATATTCGTGCTTAAATTCTATAATGCAATTTTTTATGCTTCAAGAGCTACAGGAAGTATTACATCTTACAGTTTGCATGAGTAAAGACAGCTTTTATGAATCGCTGAAACAATTGTTATCAAATGAATGTTTTTTTTTTCACTCATGCAAGAAAAAGCATGCAAGAATTATACGTAACAATGGGCGTAACCTATTTTTTAATTAACATTCATTAGAGCTTGTATTAAAGTTTTCGTATGTTTCAGTAAATCTATTTTTTTATCGAGGTTTATATAAATTGTTATGCATTCATATAATATTGTGTAATATTGATTTGCGAAATATATAAATAAATATATTATCATTTTATTACCTTGTTATAATTTTATTAATATCAATTTTGTAAGGTCATTTCATTTATAATGACAATAATCATTTTCATAATTTTTTAACTATAATTTACACATTTAGCAGTAAATATTAAAAGACATTTTGTGCATATTTCCTGCAAAATGTCTATTATAATTAAGAGAAAAAATTTAATCTTTTTTCCTGGTGGAAGTTTCCCTAAATGTTATTATAATCTGGTATAACAGGACTCATGAATTGGGTCAAATTGGATAATTAAACAACAAACTTATTAATACAGTAGAGCCTTTATTTAAAGAACTTCTATTTAGTGAATTTCTCTCCGGAACATTGAACTTCGATAATAATTACTTGTAAAACAGCTTTCTTATAGCGAAGGAATTTAATGAAGTCGCGATGGTTATTCAGAATATATTTACTTGGGAATCTTATTTTTTTTTTCAAAACTTTCGTATCCAGGGCTTATACGGGTCTTTGAATTTCCATACTAAAATATTCTTCCGTATCAGTATTTTCTTATAGAAACTATATCCTTAAATAAGCCAAAGATTTACACGTTTGAACTACATTTATTTTTCTATAAAAAATACTGATATTTGGCCTTGAGAATAACTTGAAAATAACGGCTTAACCCCTTAACGCTCGAATTAAATTACGGTGGAATAATTCAAATTGCTTATTGTCACCACTTTTATGAAAAAGAAATATTCAGCTTATTTAATGACAGTAAAAACGATACCAAAATATACCCAATTTCACTATTTTATAAAACTGGTGGGAGTCCAACAATTTGAGTAAAAGACACAGCCCGAGAATATGACGGGAGCGAGAATTAAGGGGTTAAAGACAAACTGAAACTTCTAGTTATTGGATAAAGCAAGAATTCGGAAGTTTTAAAATGTGTAAAATTTTAAGAGCATATGATTTTAGTAAAAAAATAAAAAATAAATAATGACTGCTCATATAAGGTGGTTAAAATTAAACTGACGGTACTCAGACGCTCATAACTCCAGTTCTACTGAACGGATCCGAATGAAACTTCAGATGTATGTTATGTAGATCATGCGGCCGAGGTTTTCGTAAAAAAAAAAAAAAAAAAAAAAAAAAAAAAAAAAAAAAAAATTTCGTCACCGGGTGGGGTTTAAACAATGTAAAATGAAATATGGCAATTCAAAAATAAAAGAATAACGAAATATTTTATTTATTTACACAACTGTGTGATCTATGTGCATTAGGGTGGTCACAAGAAATCAATTTTCGAATTTTTTCCGGGGGACCCCCCAAAAAGTTGCCAATAGACTAGAAAATGAGATTGGCAAAGTTTTAGCTCATTTGGATAATATTAACACGTGCCTCATTGAGGTTAAAGTTTGAAAAAAACGTGATTTTTTGCAAAAACATGCTGTTTTTCCTTCATGAAATAAATACAATTGAACCTAGAAACATAATTCAGGTCTCATTTTATAAAAAAAAGCTTCGTTTTGAAGAACCACACACTATTTTTTTTCTAAAAATGTATAGATTTAAAAATATGTGTATTTTTCAGGACCAGACTTCACACGAATCCTAAAAATTTACTTTTTAGGAAAATGCGAAGAAAAATTGCAACATTCTATTTCATCTGCTTTCCACCTTTTGTTTTTCTTTTTTTTTCATTTTGTACATAATAAATGGTTTAAGTTTTTAAAAAATCCAAAGAAAATTTAAAAAATCGTATTTTAGACTGAAAGAATTTTAAAAAAAGGGGGCAAAGAAAGTATAAAAATGAGATCAAATAATGCTCAAATGCATTTTATTATTAAAGTTGTGTTACAACAAAGGAAGCATAATAAAGAAAATAAATTATTATCCCTTACAACTGTCACATTAACCCTTTCCAGAACAGCAAAATTATGTTCGTAAAATAATGAAATGATTGACTACACCTAAATTTAGAAACAAGTAAGTTTGGAATGAAAAATAGGTAGTCTCGACATGGGACCACTGCGCCAAAAAAGATTAAGGTGGTAAATGGCTTAGATAAGGTGGCTTTTGAAGAATCTTGAAAAGTTTTTTTACATTTACATACAACTTTTAGCATATACTGTTTTTATTTTTCATCTTTTGTTAAACAGGAATTGAAATCCCTGGTTAATTTTCTTCCCCTTTCAACTGTGTCATTGACAACTTTAAAACCATTCACTGTTTTCTAGCTTTCAAATAAGGTTTATTTTCGCACCCTACATTGGGATCAGTATGTAAAAAATGCTTATTAATATAAAATCTCTTAAAAATTTTTATAATTTGAGATGAAACAAAACATTGACTTATTTGTTCAATAAATAATCCACTCCGTTGAAAACTTTTGTAGCTTTTAAATTCTTATCACCATCACCATTTCTTCTTCAAATGACAACAGCCATGCTTATGTTGACTTTTTTTTCCCCAAAGTATCATCTAAAAATGAAAATGCAACTTGATCCGAGTTAATTAAATCCGAGTCTTTTATCATTTTAACGAGTGCTTTGTCTGCAACCTATTTATCAATTTTTCTGTAGTGAACAAGTAATTTTATTATTTGCAGGTCTTGGATTGGGGTCCAAAGTGGGAGTACTGAAGCATGATTTTACATAAATATTGATTAGAAATAAGCAAAGGTCTCTAATACCTTCTTTTTCTAAATTTCTTATTGAGAGATTATCTATGACAATATATTTTGAGAGAATAAATTGCCTGTGCTATCCATCTGCAAGGTTCGTACACACCTTGGAATTTCCAAGGACTCTGGCACCACTATTAATGATAAGAAAATTTACATTTAATTTTTAAAACACAGAATTTGCAACCACGGCCTTTATTCGCAGATTATTCAATATTTTTCTGCAGTGAAATACTTTGAAAGTACTGTAAAAATTTTGTGGTAAAACTGTGCGAACCCTGCATCTGACATGATTAAAAGAACCAGGTGCTCTAAAAAAAGTCTTTTGTAGGAAGGAGTGGTATAAAAATTAAACAAAGTTGGATAAACTCTTTATAATCATCCCTGAGCTGTTAATTTTTAAAAGGTCCTGTAAGAAAACTTGAAATTTCTTCTGAATTAACTATTTATATCCAGTATTTCATCTTCAATAACATTTTTATATTTACTCTGGTTTAATTTAGACCACTCAATCAGAATTGTTTTTTTTTAATGTCTGGCTGAGGAGCAGTGATCATTCCCACTTTACAATCAAAACCAGATTTCAGGATAATTTCTAGATTATGGTGGTGACATGGCAAATACAGAAGACTTTTCCTTTAACAATTGCTGTAGAAAAAAGAAGGTTCCTCTGAGGCGACCGTTGCTTACTGCAGTTGTATCAGAACATATTGCCTGGATTTTACCAACTTCCTCCACTCTTTAACTGCTGAAAATACAGCTTTCGTCTGAATTATTCCAATACTATTTTCAAGCTGTGGAACTCGTAGTAACTGTTCTTCATCCCCACAACTAAATAAAACTTCTATCTTCTCTACATTTTCTTTATTCAAAATATGGTGAAGCAGTTTTCCATCCCAGTGAATAACAGTTCTCTCTAAACCGGAATTTTTAAATCTGTTTTTGATCTCAGTTCTTTGTTTACGAAATAGTTATTTGCGGAGTCGATTGCACTCCTACTTAAAATTAACCCTAGATCTACCGGGAATTTTATTCAAGTTTTAATAAAACGTCCTACACCAGAATTTTTATTTAAAACTATTTAACTTATTTATTTACCTTATTTTTGTCTGGTTTATATACTTAGTTTATTTTAAAGAAATTTCTGGTTTGAATGAATATTTTGTATGTACCTGTCGGGTCCAATGGACCCGTCTGGTAGACGGAGGGTTAAAGTCTGTGGTTAACCGGTGGATGTACTCTAAATCTAGCAACTTCTCTGGCGTTCAGTTTCATTTTGCGAATATTATAAAATAAAATACATAAAACTTGACGATTACTTGGTAGCATACTGTTGATGATTTGCAGAGACAAGTGGCCAATTAAAAAAATCTTACATTACTGCCATCATATCAAAAGGGGGAGGGGCTTTACTGAATGTTTTGTTAATTCTAAAAATAGATAACGATAACAGGTAACAAAAACAGCCTTGTAATAAAAAGAGAAATTCAGAGGTTCAACTGCAATAAAAATCGAGAAGCTATTTCTTATTAGACACAGAACTAGATAACTATTATTCAATTATAATTCTTGATATATTTTTAACCCTAGATCTACCGGGAATTTTATTCAAGTTTTAATAAAACGTTCTACACCAGAATTTTTATTTAAAACTATTTAACTTATTTATTTACCTTATTTTTGTCTGGTTTATATACTTAGTTTATTTTAAAGAAATTTCTGGTTTGAATGAATATTTTGTATGTACCTGTCGGGTCCAATGCACCCGTCTGGTAGACGGAGGGTTAAAGTTGCAAAAATTGTTAATTTATTTTTGCCTATTAATGAAAATGATGCAAAAAAAATTATCAAATGTAATAAAATTATTAATTTGTAATTTTTCACTTATGTTTAAAAAATGCAGAGTTTGAGGGTATGGTTCACGAGCTGACCTGAAAAATACTAATGTTCATTAAATATAAGTTTTGATGAGAGTAAAAGTTTAAGGCAACAACTGTTTTTATGAAATAAAATAAGAATCAGGTTTCTAAGACAAATAGTTTTCATGTAAAGAAAGAAAAAAGACAATTTTTTGCCAAAAATTGCAAAATTTCAAGATTTCAACCTCGATGAGGCACGGGTTAATGTTATTCATTTCAGTTGAAACTTTGCCAACCTCCTTTTCTAACTAATTGGCAACTTTTAGGGGGTCCCCCCGAATAAAACGTAAAAAAAAATTTTCCCCATGTTGCTTGTGACCACCCTAATGTGCATACTTTGTCGTTCAACAATATGCTGAAAGCGTATCACTGCGTTATCAACGGTCGCACGCAACATATCAGTAGAAATGAGGAAGACACTGCTTACGATGCTAGGTTACAAGTGCGCTAAATTAGTTACACGTCCTTGATAAACATGATCTTTAACCTTCCGTCTACCAGACGGGTCCATTGGACCCGACATGTACATTCAAAATATTTATTCAAACCAGAAATTTCTTCAAAACAAACTAAATGTATAAATCAGACAATAATAAGTTAAATAAACAAATTAAATAGTTTTAAGTAAAAATTCTGGTGTAGAATGTTTTTATAAAACTTGAGTAAAATTTCCGGTAGTTCTAGGGTTAAGAAAACGCCACAGCCAGAAGTCTCAAGGGTTCAGATCTGGTGAACTTGCTGGCCAGGAAATCAGGAAAGTACGCGAGATGACCGTTCATCAGAGAAGTTGACTTGAATCCCATTCTTTACACATCTCGCCGAATGAGCAATTGCTCCATCTTGCATGTATATTGTGGTAGTCAAACAGCCTCTTTGTCTTCACGCTGGGACAATAACATGATTCCACAAGAGTCTGCTGTATCAGTCCCCTGTTACTGTAGGCCTAATAAACCCGTTCATTGTGACTTGCTCGAAAAAATACCGGCCCAAAATAAAACATACCGTGAATCCACACCAAGTCGTGACGCATGGGGAATGTAGTGGCTGTTGTTCCACGGCATGAGGAATGGTGGAACTCTATATGCGGCAGTTCTGTGTGTTCACAGCACCATCTAAGTGAAAATGAGCCTCGTCTATGGGATGACCGGTGCTCATCCACTTGCATCCTCGCCAGAAAACGTAACTCAAAATCAAGGGATCCAGAGTCTTGCGGTTTCAATTGTTGCATAATATGCATCTTGTAAGGGTAGAGCTTCAGAATATTGCATAAAATCATGCCCACGGAATGTCCAATGCTCGTGCTATTGAGTAGCTACTTACAGTAATATTTGAGGATTTTACAGATGCTTCAGCTATTGAAATTGCAATTTCCTCCACAATCGCCTGCACAGTCGTCTTCTACCCAGTGCAACATTCAGAGAACCAGTTTTTCAAACTTACGAATCATGCATTTAACTGCATTTGCGGTCATGTGTACTCTCCTTATGTTTTTCATCCGCCGATAAGCACGGAGCGCTGCCGAAGCTTTACTCTCATTTTGATAAAAATATTTTACAATTAAGACGCGTTCCTTCTTGTTCAGCGGCATGTTCACAGGGCCCGATTACCAACGGGGCACACTCAAACCAATAAATTTTAAAAGAAATGTTCGCCTTATTTAAACGCCGTATTCAAGCTAAATTTTTGCCATGAATGAGGCAAAAGTTTCTATTTCTTTTTACTGGTGGGAATGTGCCCGGTTGGTAATCAGGCTCTGCATGTTCACTGCGGAAGAATGATTTCTTTGAACCACAAGTACCACTTTTATTGCGAAATTTCACTAGCTACTCATTCGCGTATAGTTTTAACCATACAGCGCCATCTGATGGCGAAATTTCAGTTTTTATTTACGAAAACGTCGGTCGCATGATCTACTTAAGATACATGTAAAGTTTCATTTGAATCCGTTCTGTAGAACCGAAGCTATGATCTTCTGAGTGCCGTCAGTTTAATTTTCACCACACTGTATCTTTGAAAAGTCGATTCTTAACTTAGATGACCACATGGCTAAAGAATAATTTTTATTGGTTAGTTCCATGGGATTTTGTAGTGTAAGTCACATATATGATAATCGCTATGCTTAAAGATATATATAAATATTATACAGACATACAAACAATAAATACAATACCCAACTGAAGTGAAAAAATAGCCAGAGCCAGGAATCGAGCCCGGGACCACAGTATACTAAACTACTGATCTAACCACTCTGGCTAATTTTTCACTCCAGTTGGGTTTATTGTATTTATTGTTTGTATGTCTGTATAATATTTATATATACCTTTAACTGTTGAATGCAGGCGTTATTTATGTGTGTATGTGTGTTTTAATATATATTGTAGTATGAGTGTTTCATTATAATCGCTATGCTTGTTGGCCACCGTTAATTTCGAAAAGTTTGTTTGCCCTTATTCAATTAATGTGAAATTTCAGATAAAATAAATCACAATTTTTCGTTCTAATATACTGGTAGCCAAAAATAATAGCATGTGACTTTCACTATATAAAACTGATGAAAATAGCCTACTATATACGAAATAATGTCTAAAATTAATATTTAAGTAAATAAAGCATTAGAAAATTTTAACCTTTGATTTCCAACTAAAATGCGTATATATTGGAAATACTGAGCGTATTCATTGAATTCTATGGCATTTTGTTTCATATAGAGCTTGCAAACCCTTGTGTCATTGAGTGAATAACGATATCTCTGATGCTTTTAGAAAACAAATGTGTTTCATTTTAATTAAAAACGGTGTTATTAAATGCCAATTACATGTTGGTAGTACTTCCATTGCACCCCGTACTTCTAATAAAATCAAGCAAACGGCAGAAAATAATGGATTTTTAGAATTTACGTAATTTAAATACTATCGAATTATAAGCATTGCATTTAAAATAAAACATAAAATGCAAGCAAATCTTTTTTTTTTTTTTTTTTTTTTGCTTCTAGTGATTTTTTATTAATTTAATGTAGCACAAATGTAAGCTTTCTTCTATATATTAATGTATAAATAAATATATATAGTTTTATAATTAATATTAAAATACTTTTTTACGAATGTAAAGCATTAAATCTTTCAGATTAAACTTTTATTTATCACTGTAATGGAAGTAAAGCATGTATATATTGAGAAAAAAGTTTTCTAATTTTTAAATTTTTTAGCATTCTATTTAATTTACCGCTGTAAACAATTTACTACCGTCTTAGTAATAGAAAATGTGCTTACTTTAGAAATTAATATTCCTTTTTTTCTTTTTTTTTTTATTTTAATAAAACAAATTAAAACCGGACCAACATTTGACCAACATTCAGACAGCAGACTATGGCCAGATTACCAACGGAATAATTCCCACAAATAATTTGAAAAAAAAAATTAACTTATATTTCACGAAAATGCTGAATAACATGGCACTTAAATAAGTCGAAAATTCCTAGCTAAATTTACTGGTGGAAGTTTGCCCTCCCCCTTTCTTAACAGGACCCATAGGTGCCAACTTCAGCACATTTATAAATCATATATTATTTTTTGAACAAAAAAAAAACAAAAAAATGATTTAAATAAATTAGCGCTGTCTTTATTTAATGAAACGTGGTATACATTTTTTTTTTTTTAACTTTGGTTACAATATGTCTATTTGACTATTTCAAAAAAGCGTAGAATTTGGTACCAAGGCATTCAGCAAGATTCTAACAAAATTATATACCTAAATAACAGACGTTAAAAACATTTTCCAAATGCATTTTTATCGAATAATAATGTAATCGCTTTAAATTCATATTTGAAAAGGAAGATTTCCCGCAAATTTATTCTGGTTTTAAATTTGTCCATTAATGAGTTTTATAGATTCATTTTCTACGAATTTATGTATAAGATTATGTATTATCGGAAAATTATTCTTTTGTTCTTGAGTAATTCAATAATTTATTAGCATATTTTAAAGCTCCATCTATTCAGAATTCTCATTATATATAAATTTAAAATGGTTTCTGTGTGCAATATTTTTTTTTTGTTTAATTCTTTAAAACGCATTTATATTGCCTAATAGAAATGTAAATGCATTTAAAAGTATAGTTAAATGACAATATTAACTTAATACATTTTATTCTTCCTTCTTTTTGCTTCGAATATCCCTTTTAATATCCCTCTAGAATACATTAATATTTGCTTTCTTTGGAATTATATTTAGTGTATAGTGTTCCTGAAATAATTTCTGCGGAAATTAAAACATTTATTAATTTTGGCTAATCTTATTCAGTAATATTAAATGTTATTTCTATCAAAAAAGCACTAATGTAAATATATTTAAGGGGGTCTGGGACACATTTTAAAATAATTTTTATTTATTGAGCTAAAATTTTGTATTTTTTGTACTGGTTAACAATATTATTTTTAAACAAAATGACATGGTAAAACTTCTCAAAACCTATTTTTTTATTTAATTTTTTTTTAAAGTGAGGTAATTTAAAATCGTTATAACTAGAAATATTATTTGTAGAATTTCAATTATTTTTCCTTTAAATAAACAGAAATATATAAGTTTTAATTTTGATTCAGCATTTTTAAAAATGTTAATTAAAAAATATTTAAAATATTTAAAGAAAAATTTTTTAAATTATATGATGTAACTTTAAAAAAAAAAATCGTATTTTCAAAAGTAAATATTTGTTATCAAATTTGCTGAATCAACATTAAAATAAAATAATTGAAAAAGACACGTTCCAAGTTTGAACCATGTATAGTTAACGGTTCTTGACTTATAACAATTTAAATACGAGATACGGGGACAATAACCATCATGAAGAAAAATGCATTTTCACGAGAAGTCGTTTCCATAACACCCATTGCTAGAAAGCTAGATTTTCTAGATAAAGAATCTATTAACTGTACCATACAGCAGGAAACTCACCCAGAGTTACACGGGCACACAGAAAGATGTCGTATATCCGCGTTTGTTTTCCCTCTCCGGGCTGGATGCTAGTTTAAAACAATTGTAAAAACAGAGACCAATTTACAAATTTGGATTCCCCGGACGCAGAGGCTTACGTTGCCCCCTTGGAAGGATGCTTACAAGGGGCTTGAGTAAAAATATATACATATTGAAAACGACCCTTATTGACTTTAATAATTACTTTAAAATGTCCATTAATTTTTTTAATTTGATAATCAATAATTTACTTTTAAATAATTGTTTCATAATTATGAATTTTAAATGAGTAGACGTTTTATAATAAAATGTGTGGTGCTGATTACCTTTACCAATGCAATTCCGTATATATGGAATGATAAAGTATGCAACAAGTATTAATAAATTTTCCTCAATACCAAGTTATAATTCTTTAAAATATTAGGCGGTACTGCTGCCTACGAGTTAAGCCGTTGCCATCGAAATACTCAAGGCCTGAGGACACGAGTTGTCGTCATCTCTGATCGACCGAATTCTCACTATTGTTGGAATTCTCACCGGAAAAATTTGAATAGCATATTTTTTTTTTATTTATGGAATATGTATCATCTTATGAAACAATACTAACAATTTAAACTTACTGGTAACAATTTGGAATCCCTCAATAACAAATCAGCCAGATGAGGCAACACTGTGACATTCCGCATCTAGCTGAATTTTTATTTAGGGATTCCGAATTCTCACCAGTAAGTTTAAATAGTTGGTATTGTTTTGTAAGATGATAGATATTCCACAAATAAAAGAAAAGAAAATTGTAAATCAAAAATTTCCGGTGTGAGATCCAACACTAGTGAGAAGTCGGTCCATTAGTGATGACGTCACAACTCGTGTCCTCAGGCCTTGAGTATTTCGATGGCAACGGCTAAGCTCACAAAATATGCACTATAATAAAGTAATTAATTATGTATGGATGTTACAGAAAAAATGTACGATTTTATAAAAATAATATAACACCAACACAATAGAACGTAGAATAAAACGTGAAATTACATCTGATTTTGGACAGTAATTGAAAAACCGAGATCAATATTCGGGGTTAGTGGCAGAAAATCTGGGGCACTGGGCCCGAAACCCCGAATGCCCTGCCGTAAATTAGGCACTGCGTAAAACACATGCAAAAATGAAAATTACTAAGAAATAAAATATGTAAATAGTAAATATCTCCTGTATATATAGAATCCTAATGAAACGAATTTATGAAATGATTTTATGAAACGACTGTTTCACAACTATTTCTCCTAAAATGTGGAACGTTTGGTGGTGAATTTAACACAAATTATCCGTATTGATCCACAGGTTTCATAAGTGGAATTAGAATTTAGAAATTTGAATTAGTTTTCGAGTTATTAAGTTTTTTTTTCTAATTTTATCAACATTTCTCTAAGATGGCAACTAAATTATACCAATCTCTTGTAGAAAAAAGAAGAAAAGGGAAAAACACAGGGATTATTAGATTTTTTTTCTTTTTCGTCATTTTCAAATGGAAATTGGAATTGACTTTTACTTCAGTCAAGACAATTCTGTGATTACATTATCTTTCTCAAGAACATTTGGAGAAATAAAAATTTATTTTCACATATTCGTTTTTCAGGAATCCTTTTTTTTTTTTTTTTTTTTTTTTTTTTTCTTTTTGTAAAAACAAAAATCGTCTGTCATTTTCATTATTCATATAAATTTCATTGACCGTAAAATAATAATAATTCCATCGTAGCTTTTTTCAGTTCACAAAGGCGCTTAAAATCAAAATGGTTTAGAGACAAAAACACAATTTTCTAAACATTCATTTTACTTCAAAAAATGGATATATTTTGATTAGATTCGTGACATCATTTATGCAAACATTTAAGAAAGGGGAAACAGAAATTAATAAGAATTATTATTATTCATATCATTCTGTCATTTAAAAAAAAATCTTGATAAAACGAATTGATGAATCGAATTTATAAAGGCACTAATTCGGATATGTGAAACGAATACATGAAATAATCAACTGAATGCAAGGTGAATAAAATTTCCTCCTTATTTTTTGTC
The DNA here is from genome assembly GCA_963932465.1 of Maratus speciosus. Classification (NCBI taxonomy): domain Eukaryota; kingdom Metazoa; phylum Arthropoda; class Arachnida; order Araneae; family Salticidae; genus Maratus; species Maratus speciosus. Next base: position 241,719,598 of record OZ010794.1, read on the forward strand.
AATTTTAAAGAGAAAATGGCATTTCCAAATGGAAATCGGAATTGTATTTTACTTCAATCAACACCTTTTATTTCAATCCGGGTAATACTGTGACTATATTATGTTTTTCAAGAATATTTGTAGAAATAAAAATTTATTTTCACATATTCGATCTCCAGGAATCAGTTTATTTTAGAAAACGAAAAATCGTCTGTCATTTTCATTATTTACATAAATTCCATTGGCCTTAAAAAATAATAATTCCATCGCAGCTTTTTTCAGTTCACAAAGGCACTTACAACGAAAATGGTTTAGAGAGATAAAATACAATTTTCTAAGCATTCATTTTAATTGATAAACTGGATATATTTTGAATAAATTCGTCCAAATGACATAATTTATGCAAACATTTAAGAAAGGCGAAACAGAAATTAATAGGAATTATTATTATTCATATCATTCTGTCATTTTTTAGAAATCTTAATGAAACGAATTGATGAATCGAATTTATAAAAGCACTAATTCGGATATATGAAACGAATACATGCATTAATCTACTGAATGCAAGGTGAGTAAAATTTCCTGCTTATCCTTTGTCAATTTTAAAGAGAAAATGAAATTTTCAAATGGAAATCGGAATTGTATTTTACTTCAATCAACACCTTTTATTTCAATCAAGGCAATACTGTGATTATATTATGTTTTGCAAGAATATTTGCAGAAATAAAAATTTATATTCACATATTCGATCTCCAGGAATCCGTTTATTTTAGAAAACGGAAAGCCTTCTGTCATTTTCATTATTTACATAAATTCCATTAACCTTAAAAAATAATAATTCCACCGCAGCTTTTTTCAGTTCACAAAGGCACATAAAACGAAAATGGTTTAGAGAGATAAAATACAATTTTTCTAAGCATACATTTTAATTCATAAACAGGACATATTTTGAATAAATTCGCCCAAATGACATCAGTTATGCAAACGCTTAAGAAAGGGAAAACAGAAATTAATAGAAATTATTATTATTCATATCATTCTGCAATTTTTTGTAAAAATCTTAATTAAACGAATTGATGAATCGAATTTATAAAAGCACTAATTCGGATGTATGAAACGAATACATAAAATAATAATTGTTCAACTGAATGCAAGGTGGATAAAATTTCCTGCTTATTATTTTTTTTTTTTCAATTTTAAAGAGAAAATGACAGCAATAATGCGAAAATAACGTCATTTACCATTTTCTCTCTCTCATCTACGGCAAGGAAAAAAGTTGTTTCCCAAAAAGAGTCTTTAGCTCTTTAACCTTAGCTTAGCTCTTTAGCCTTTAACTCTTTGAGCTCAGGGGGTGAATTTCTAAAAAATCACCAAATGTCACATTGACACCAGTATTTTGTAAATAAAAGATTCGGATTTTAATATACACATAAAAATGCATTAATCTATTTTCAAGTAAATTTGGTTGAATATCCCTGTGTCAGTGTGCCATTTGAAGATTAAAATTAAGTAGGAATAAATTCACCCATCAGAACTCAAGAGGTTAAATTTTAATAATTTGCACTCCAGCGTCTCTTACACAAATTTTATTCGATCGGCACCACTTTTTTAAAAGAGGTTTCCTTCAAATACACAATTTTCAAAAATGCTCTGATTAAAAAAGCTAAATTTTATTTTCCTTTATTACTGGTGCAAAAAACAAATTTTGCAACGAAAGATGATGTCTCCGCAGCGGAGTTAACGGAGTGGTAAGAGTTAAAACAAATTAATATTTCAATAATATTACTTTTGATATTTCACATAGAAATATTAATAAAAATTTTAAGAGTTACTATGATACTTTTGGAACCATTCAGATATCTGAAAAGAGTACATGAAATAATAGATAATGTGCATGTTTGTAAACAAACTGGCTTGTTGAGTGACAACTCAACTTGCTGTAGGCAAAAATTTGAATAAATTGCTTGAAATTATGCTAAAATGTTATATATTTTTTAAATGAAAGGTACCGCTAACAGAAGAACCTTCTATCCATGGTTGATTTTTATTTACTTTATTTATTTGTATTCTCATCTGGATAACAGGATTGGCACGTAAAACTGCAGAAAAAAAAGGAAAACATGAAAACGACTTTTATAAAATATTTTTATCAAATAATAATGGTGTTTGTGGTCCGCAGATTGAACTTTAAAAAATACGGTCCAAAATACCATTTTTGAAAATGATTGCCAATCTGAAACTCCGAGATAATTTAACCCCTTCAGGGGCAAGCAATTGCGTTTGTGTAATGCTGAATTCCCACCGGAAATATAGAAAAAAATTATTTCAAAATAAGGAAAAGCAATTTTACGACTTTTTTCCACCAAAGCTAGAAAAGTAAAATTTCATAAAATTTTTCAGGTGCAAATCTTCATTAATCGTACGTGGGATAAAATATATCCCACCGCCACTCAAGGGGTTAATATGGCGTTTAGTTTCAAAACTAAAGTGATTTTATCGACGCTTTAAAAAAGTTAATGTTTTAAAATTTTGAAAGTGATCACCGTATTTCAAAACAAAATTTCATCGTAGTTTCGCAATTCTGATCAATTTCATTAACGAGATTTTCATAACATTATCATAAAAAACAGTTAAAAATTAAAGCAATATTTTAAATAACAGAAGTAGGCTTCGATTTTAGAAAATGTTGGTATCTTACAAGGTTCGTACGCTTCAAATGCGTTTTACCATAGCTGCCAACATCTTATGCTTTTTTGTACCACAAATAATTTACAGAAAAGTTTATGTTTTAAAATCACCGTAATCTGCCAATTAACGCCTTCCCCCCTTTTATTCGCAGGTTAATCCCTTAACGGTCGCATTAAATTACGGTTTACGAACTGAAATTGCTTACCCGCACCACTCTTTTGAAAAAGAAATATTCACCTTATTTAATGACAGGGCAAATGATATATTAATAAAGCCAATTACACTATTTTATAAAACTGGTTTGAATCAAACAATCTGAATAAAAGGTCACAGCCCGTGAATATCACAGAGTGATAAATAAGGGGTTCATTTTATTTTTTTTCTATGGTCCAGAATAGTTATTCATATATATTTTTTAACCCTTTGAGGGGCAAACAATAATGTCTCTGTAATACTGAAATCACACCGGAATAATGGAAAAATTTTATTTTTAAATAAGGAAAGGCAACTGTTCAACCTTATTCGCCCAAAGTAAAAAAATGTAAAATTTTGTTAAATGTTTCCGGTGTGAATGTTGTTTAAATTAGGTGGGGTATAATACATTCCATCGCCCTTCAAGGCGCAAACAAATACTATTTTTTTTAAACCAAAGATACTGTTATAAGCTGGAAGGTACAGATTTTTTTTTAATTCATAAGTGCACTTGTAATCGCGATTTTAAAATTTAAAACAAGAACTGAAAAAAGTTAAATTCTTTTAATACTGTACAACAACGCAATACTTTTGACACATTACCTGGCTCATTTTTAAACGTAAAGGCAAAAAATTGGCAAGACTGAGTATTGAAGCGATTTAGAATTGAAATATGTTTCCATTTTTTGTTAGATAAATTGCTTATCGCGTTTTAAGCGATTTGGGGTTCACATGACGACCGATTTTTCTCCTTTCTCGCATTGGAAATTCCAAATTTTGGTTTAAGACGACAGCTTTGACGACAGCTTTCCTGTAGGATAATTTGAGTTAAAAAAAAAAAAAAAGCTTCTTTGGATTTTAGGACAACCTTAAAGACTAGAAAAAAGCACCCATTTCTGTTTCAATTGATCAAATGTTTACACGAAAAATATTATCATTTGTAACGGTCACATTCTTTCTCAAAGCACTCTGTATATTATACCTGGAAATAAATACCTGAAAAAATAACTTAAAATTTTTAAAGCATTTATTAATTAAAAATATTCTTTAAAACTTACCTTAATGTATAAATAGACAACGTACATGATCTTAAGTGTACCATTAAAACGATAAGAAGTACTGGATTTGTTCTCATTTTTACTTTTATTATGCTTTAATAATTCAATATTATTCTAGAATATTTTTAATTTTACTTTTATTCGGATCATATTTACATGTATAGTACCTGGAAATAAATTCTAAATAAATTAAATGTATTTATTAAACTTAAATATTCTTCATGATCTCGATATTATTTAAATAAGAAATGTCGATGAATTTAAAATTACACTTAAAATTAAAAGACTGATGCTAAAATATTCAATTCTAAGTCGTTTTTCATGAATAATTGACTAGTTTTCTTGAATATTTGAAAAACTTTTTTACATGGAATTCACTTTCTTATTATATAATACCTCGAAAAATTTCGGAAATTAAAGTAATTATTTTAGTAATGCTCTTTAAAATTAATTTTTAATTATAAATAAATAATATAAATTAATTTGAACAAAAACCTTGATAAAAATTTATTATATTCATTTTTGTTTTGTTTTGTTTTCATGAGTAATTCCGTATAAATTTTAAATATTTTAAATAGCATCTTTTATTTGTATTTATTCTCATGCATTATCAAAAATTATTTTCATCGTAAATTTAAGAATCGTGTATATATATATATATATATATATATATATATATGTATGTATACGCAGATATATTTCAAGTAGCAACTTTAATTTTAATCCCGAATAATTTAAACACCAGATGTTGTCATTACGAAGTAATAAAATCACGCATTAAATTTAACGTTATTCTATTGAAATTGTATCTTTAAAAGCATTTTATTCACGGCAGTAATTAATTAGGGCTTCAATAAGAAATCATAATATGGAAATCCTAATTTGGACAATATTTCAAAGTCTTAAAAAAATGAGTAGTTAATTTGAAATTGCCGTTGGCTTCATTATATCTGGTTTGGGGTTTCTAAATACATATAAGAGAATAAATTCTCATATTTATAATGCCACAAAATTCGAATAAATATTATTTACAGAACTTCTCTTTTTTACATGTTACTGAATTCTAATATTCCGTCTCAGTTATATCCAAACATAACGAAAAACGTTTTGGTTTAAACGGGCAACTATTGAAGTCGCTATATAACTACCCGCTATTCCTAATTATTCGAAGGTGGATCTAAAACATGCTATAAGAAACATTATTTGAAAAGTAATTATTGAGTAAAATATATTTTTCATCCAGAGTAAACACAAATGACATCATATGTACAGCAGATTTTCAAATAGGTAATGTAATTTCGCAGACTCGTCAGAGAGAATGAAATAGCAAGACGTTTAGAAAATTGGACTCGCTTGGTGGTGCGAGCCGGGGTAAGAATGCCGCCTGCTCAGTGAAGGTTTCATTGTCATCCATGACAATGCCAGACACAATTCTGCTCGCCAAACTCAAGAAATGCTGCAAAATTTCAGGTGGGAAGTGTGGACCAACCCCATATAGCTTAGATTTGGCACCGAGTGACTATTTCCTATTTGCGAAATTGAAGGAACGCTTAACCCCTTGAAGGGCAAGCAATTACGTTTGTGAGATGCTGAATTCCCACCGGAATCTTTGAAAAAATTTATTTCAAAATAAATAAAAGCAATTTAACGGCTTTTTTCAACTATAGTTAGAAAAATCAAATTTAATAAAATTTTTCTGGTGTAAAACTTCATTAATCGTAGGTGGTATATAATATATACCGGCGCCCCTCAAGGGGTTAACAGGAACAAAGTTCTCTTCCGACTGTGCAATGAAAACACCTACCGAGAACTGGCTCAGTGGGCAGTGACGGGATTTCAACCATGCCGTATTAAGAAGTTGGCCCTACGTTCAGATAAATGCCGGAAAAAGACTTGATGATTATGCGCAAAAGTTACTGACAAGGAAGTTACTTACGTCCCTTTTTTATTTTCTGTCAATTGTTAAATAAAAACTTATTATTATTCTTATCACCTTTTCTTCTGGGACCTATCCTCGCCCTTAACCCCTTGGAGAGGAGCGGCACGTATACGTGCCGCATGTAGCGCTCAGAATCCTCGTTTTTCTTCACCAGTAAAATTTTACTGTAAAATTTGCCTTATTTAATCAGCGCATTTTCTCGATTCAAGAAGACACAAAATTCTGTTTTTGAAAAAGGGTGACAAAAGATTAAAAATTTCGTAAAAGGCTCCCGTTTGCGAAGGGGTTAAGCGTTATATTCTTTTAAAAGTTTAACAGTATAATTATTCTGACAAGGAGAGGACCAACATTGTTAATCACAGATTTTGATTATTTTAATATATGTTGTAGGGTAGATACCCCTTAGTGTCAGGTTCAACGGACTTTATCCAACGCTCCTTAGTTCTTGAGAAACCGGGGGGTCTAATAATAGTACACAACTTAAATATTTACATTGCATCCGCAGTGATAGGTTGGTCGTAGCTCAGTTGGTACGGCGTTCGCTGGCTGATCTGCGGGCCCGGGTTCGGTGCCCGAACCGGCTACATTTGTTTTTCTCATTTTTTGTTTTATAAATATACTTGTAATTATAATTTAATAATTTCAAATTTTACAAATTTTAATATCATGCATTAGTTATAATGTTAACAAACTTAAATTTATCATTTTTTATTTTTAAACTATTATTTATCATCCTTTAAAGAGGTTTAAAAAGAAATTGAATCTATTATTGAATAATAAAAATTCCAAAATCGTGACAAAATCTGCTGTGGTCCCTCTAGTTATGATAAAATAAAAGAATATTCAAGCAAAATAATTGCAAAATAATTGAAAGCGCAAGAATACGTATCGTATTACAAATTTAAAAATATTTATTATGCAAAAAATCGGTTGTTATTAATTCTGATGCTAATTTTTAATATAATTATGCTTTTTACTTTAGAAACAGAATAATACTATTATCGCATTGACTTCCTTTGTTAAAGCAATGCGTAAATGATGTTTCTTTAAAATCACGAATTGACACAATTGCTCAATATCATTGCATCGATAAAGAATATATGAAATACATTTTAAAAGTGATTTTTAAAAAATTAACAGTTTTATGATGTTTATACAACTATTTAGTTTAAAGTAAAAAATTAAATAGGATAAAATTATAATTGATATACAATATTATAAATTTTAATTGACAATGAGATTATTAATTATACTTACAAGTATATTTATAAAACAAAAAATGAGAAAAACAAATGTAGCGCATTCAGGTATCGAACCCGGGACTGCGGATCAGCCGGTAAACACCATACCAACTGAGCTACGACCAACCTATCATTACGGCTGCAAAGTAAGTATTTAAGTTGTGTACTATTATTAGACCCCCCAGTTTCTCAAGAACTAAGGAGCGTTGGATAAAATCCGTTAAACCTGATACTAAAGGGTCTCTACCCTACAACATATATTAAAATAATCAAAATCTGTGATTAACAAGGTTGGCCCTCTCCTTGTGAGACATACTTACTAATAAAATTAACACAGATAAAATTTTCATTTTTCAATACAGTATTGCAAATAATAATAGTAGCAAAATAACTTGCACTGTCATTTTTTTTTTTCATGATTGTTTTTCCTACGAAATAATCTGAGATTACTAGCAATGTAATGAAATCAGAATAATATATTTAGTTAAAGAAATATCTCCTTTAAATAGTATTATCCTTGTTGAGTGGCGTAGCGTTAAGGGGGGGGGGGTTCCGGTCATTTTACTACCAGGATTATTGTATGCTGAATTTCCTTTGTTTAATCGTATAACGCCTAATGATTAACACGTTCTCGCCGGCGCGGTGGGTCACACCCGGCTATCTCAGAGCTGGCAAGTCTCCGGCCTTTTGGATACTGGTATTTTAATACAGAAAACGTTGTTTTATTTATTTAGAACATTTGGGCGATTTAACCCCTTGAGGGGCAAGCGATTGCGTTTGTATAATGCTGAACTCGCACCGGAAAATTAGAAAAAAAATATTTCAAAGTAAGGAAAAGCAATTTTACAGCCTTTTTTTTCCAACAAAGTTTGAAAAGTAAAATTTAAAAAAAAAATTCTGGTGTAAAACTTCATTAATCATAGGTGGTATATAATATATACCGGTGCCCCTCAAGAGATTAAAGGAACAACATTTTTTTTTTCTAAAAGTGGAGAAAATAACAGCCGGAGACTTGACAACTCTGAGACAGTCGAGTGTGACCCACCACGCCGGCGTGAACGTGTTAAATAAAGTCAAATTTTCATTATAATAATGCTGTTAGCAAAATGATCGCCCCCCCACTAACGCTACGTCACTGTTTTTGTTAATATTTAATTAACCCTTAAATGTCCGATTTTTCAAAAATCATTGTACTAATGTTTTTCGGCTTTCATTTTTTAAATAAATCATGGGAAAAATATATTTTTTTTTTAATCATATTTTGTTTTAAGTATAGTTTACGGAGAAAAAACAGTTTGTTACTAATCGGCAATACTGGTGTTTAATTGAAAAAATAATTTTCCTTGATAAAATTCTATAATATTAAACACACAAGAATTTTAGGAACTATAATAAGAAATAAATTTTACTTGCTCACTGCAGGTCAAAATAGGGTATTTCGCAAGCTTCCAAATAAAACAAAAGAACAAGTAGCCCTCATTGAAAAAATAAATCTATCTTTATTCTTAAACAGCACAAATGTTGTCATCTACATGTTGAAAACCGATTTTATAATCTTTTCAGAATGTATTTTATTGGTAACATTAGGCATTATAGCTTCAATATTATTCTAATAGTATTTTAGAGCCTAAATTGGGTATGATGCCGAAAAGCAACACCAGGTATTTAAGGATTAAAATACTATTGTCTTTTCAATTACAGAATGTACAGTAAAAAAGTTTGCTTTAAATTCAAAAATTTAAAAATGTACAATTCTTTAAAAAACTGTTAAATCAATTTTATTTTGGTACAAATACACAATATGAAAAATTTTTTAAACAGTGTTGTAATATTTTATTTAGTAGTTGCAACATATATTTTTTCTAACTGTATATTTTATTCATGTCATCTGTTTACTTGGGATCGCTTGTAAATTATTAAATAATTCTCATCACTATAATAAGAAGTTTCTTGCTCATGTAATATTTAATTTGACTGTGATATTCTATTCTTTTATTTATTCGACATTGTTGTTTTTCTTTTATTTACTCACGAGAGATGCTTATAAGCTCATCTACATCACAAAAGATTTTGCTACTTCTGTTTCTCAACAAGAGAGAAAAAAAAATTCTACAAGGGAAAAAAATACTTTTATTATATTAAAAGATATTTTTCAGAAGATAACTTTGATTTGCTTATCTTTGTACAAATATGTTATCATAAACCATGCTATAACGCTGCCTAACCTTCCGAATTTTTAGAACCACTATTTCCGTATACGGATATCTTACCTTTATAACTACCGCCCACTGAATACTATGCCTATCCGCTGACATACTATGATAATTTTTTTTAATCATTTTATTTTCTTGAGGCTGTTGCCGTCCGATGGAATGGAATATGTCGAAATGCATATAAATAAAGAAATTTTGCCGTTTTTAAAATTTATATTTATCACTTATAGCAATTAATGAGTACTTTGATGTTTTGGAGTGATTTTTAATATATCGTTTATAATAATATATATATATATTACGCTATAGTACGTGGCACAGAAATCGCGATTATTTGTTAATTGTTTAACACTAGAATCGCCATAGCGGTCATTTTGACCGGTAAAAAATGAAAATATTTCGATACGAACCAGGAATTTTTTTTTTCTAAAGTAAGTGAAATATGTACCACGGAGAAATAAGCTACATAAATAAGTTAAACAGTTTTAAATAAATATTCTGGTGTAAAATAGTTTTATAACACTTGAATAAAATTTCCGGCGGTTCTAGTGTTAATGGCAACGCCCGGATGAAACGCATTTCATTCGCTATTGAACAGTATTTAATGCATCCCCATACATAAAAGGGGAGTTACCGTAGGGGGTACCATGTTCCGTTGCCAAATGCCGCTAATTGTGTTATCAGCTTGGCGATATATCGCCATATTTGGCGATCAATATTAGTTGCCAAAAGTGACGCCAACTTGGCGATATCTCTAATTTTTCTCCATATTCCCACAGACTTCATCATAAACCAATAGGTTTTACTTGCTTACAGAAAATAAGCAAATTGTGATATTTTAATGCAACAAAAACTAATATTAGCTTAAGGGATTGTGTTAATGATATTTAAGGAATTCCAAGTAAATTAAATTATGAATAAACGTAACAAGATACAATGCTGAGCATGTTTTACCAAGCATAAATTTTAAGGGAGTCCAAACTGGTCGCCAAGGGCGGCTAGTTATTTTATATTTCGCAATAAAACAGTACAAGAATAATTAAAACAAATTTCTTTAAAAATTAACTTCATCATAAGAATCTAAAATAAAGCTACATCATTCGAATTTTGGACTAGAATTGATATAACGCAAATTTATACATTTAACTTCGTTTAAATTCCTTATAGAAGTAAAATCAAAGTGTTCAATAACTATGGAGGGCGTTAAAAATATTCCTCGTGAAAAATGGTGCCAAAATGTTTTGACTCCGATATTTTCCAAACAGAAATCTTTGTTGCGTAATTCCATCAGCACTTTCAATTTCAATAGATAATGCAAAATTAGTTTAAGATTATTCTTTAATCCCTTGACGGGCACCGGTATATTATATATACCACTTAATTTTAAATTCCCAACTGCCACATTGGCACTGGTATTGAGGAATTAATTTTGCTTAATATAATGTACGCGAAGAAAAACTTTTACCTAGTTTCATATAATTTTGTTCATAATTACCAGTGCCATGCAATCATTTTTTTTTTCCGCATTTGTAACAAAAGTACTTTGCCCCTGAAAGGGTTAAAAGCAGTGTTGTAAAATATTTTGTGTTTTTTTTTCTTTTCCTCAACAAATGTTCCGTCCTTATTATGAATTACATCAAAAACAATTACAAAATTTCTAAAATGTTATGGTACATTTAGGAAAAAATACATTTACTGTTCGTTATTTTTCAGTTTGAACGATATATTTATTTATTTAGTTTTTATTTTTCGCTAATACATTTAACCCCTTGAGGGGCACCGGTATATATTAGATACTACCTACTATTAATGAAGTTTTACACCAGAAAAATTTTATTAAATTTTACTTCTGTAACTTTGGTGGAAAAAAGGCCGTAAAATTGCTTTTACTTATTTTGAAATAGAATTTTTCAAAGATTCCTCTGGGAATTCAGCATTTCACAAACGTAATTGCTTGCCCCTGAAGGGGTTAATGTGCAATGCTACCAGTGATCTAGTTTTTAAAAATTCAGACAGCTTGATTGACAACACTTTTTGAAATGGCATAATATATCTTATTTTTCTAACATTGAACCTGCCAATAAATATGGCAATTTACGCCATTTTTTAAAACTGGTGGCAATCAAGAAATCTAAATATAATAAAAGTAGCCCACTAGCAACACTGTTATCTGTGTGTTAAAATATTCAAGAACTGAGCGATTTATTTTATCTCACAGTTTAATTTTTAAAAGATTAATTCATGAATATTGAATTAAACGTTTTCATCTTTCATTTTTTTTTATTCGTATCATAAACCATTTCATCCGACATTAATTTAAAACGATCGATTTAATTTCTATTTTAAGAAATTACCCATTCAACATAAGATTTGCATGATTTAGTGAAGATACATGTATATTATAAAATTTAGAGATGAACTATTTCGAAAAGATTTTCCTGTTCTAAATTTGTAGGGTTTTTTTGATAGATTATTTTTCATTAATCAATTATCGCACCCTTTTAAACCATATATTATTATTATATATTTTAGTTCGTTATAATTCATATGAAATATTCCATATTCTGCACAATCATGAATTTTAGACAATAGTCCAAGAGCTGTTAAACATTTTAGAGAAGGTATTTGAGGCACCCTGAAAATTTGTCCAACACTTCTTTTGTAATGCCTGAATACAAAATCGAATGTCTGGCTGAAGGACCGTGGCCTAAAACCTGTGCCAGACAAAAAATGACACTTGACACGTGTCTGGCACAGTTTTTGTGTCGACTAAAGTGTCTGTCATTTTCAAAATATTTTTTTCTAAGCATAAATATTATTGTGCCTCAATCTCAGCGTGCCTCAAATACCTTTTTGTGTAGTCAAAAATGGCACTTGACACGTGTCTGGCACAGTTTTTGGGCCGACTAAAGTGTCTGTCATCTTCAAAATATTTTTTTTTTTACGTATAAATATTATTCTGTTTCAATCTCAGCGTGCCTCAAATAATTTTTTGGGGTAGTGTCAAAAAATGGCACTTGACACGTGTCTGGCACAGGTTTTGGGCAACGATCCTTTAGCCAGACATTCGATTTTGTATTCAGGCATTACAAAAGAAGTGCTGCACAAATTTTCAGGGTGCCTCAAATACCTACTCAAAAATGTTCAACAGCTCTCCTACTACAATAAAAACATGAAAACATTTAAAATGCTGCAATTAAATACATTACTACATAAATGTGATAAAATATATAAAAATGTTTTCAAAATTAAAAACGCTAGATGTTAAACTGATAAAAAACTACTCCAAGCGCTTTCGGCTAACCTTAAGCCTTTGTCAAGGAGAAGAGAATTGACTGATAAAAACACTCGACGCTCGATGTTCACTGCTACACAACATACGGAAACTCTCTTCAGGAAGCCCGCAGGTGGTCGTATCCATTAAACTGAAGGAGCGGAGAGGAAGAAAAAGCTCAATCCTCCGAGAGACCGAATTGTCCATTAATATGAAGTAAATTAAACCAGATAGGTGGAATTTGGTATGATAATATGCCATTACAACAATTTTCTGCTTGCTTTCTCTTCTCCTTGAGAAAGGCTTAAGGTTAGCCGAAAGCGCTTGTTGTAGCTTTTATTATTTTAACATCTAGTGTTTTTAATTTTGAAAACATTTGTACATATTTTATCACACCTATGTTGTAATGTGTTTAAAGGAAGCATTTTAAATGTTTCCATGTTTTTATATAATAAACAAAGGTGAATCTGGAGTTCAAGATTGGAATATTTTATTAATTCAATTTATTATTGAGACAATAATTTTATATGATTGATAAACCTGAGGGTTGTTTAATATTTTATATTTAGAAAATTGATATATTGCTTCTTACAGAATCTGGAGCAAATTCTAAGGACGATCAAAATTATCTAAAGATCAGAACCAGATTACCGCTAGGAAAACACCTTTTTTAAAGTATTTTTTGCTTTATTTAATCGAAGTATTCTAGAATTAAATAGGGCTAAAAATACAAGGTTTGCTAATAGTCGGTCAGTTTTACAGTGTGCAGAAAAATTATACATGGCGGTGTTGGATTTTTAATAGGAAAGGAATAATCTGGGGGCGTAGAAGGTACTGCTGACCTAATTTTATAGATATGGAGTATGCATGTGGCTTGCATAGCGCAAATACCATCTTGTGATTTTTCATTGTGAGACTGCTAAAACCCATGTGATTGCAGAGAAAATCCCCAACCATTACTAATACTTAAAGACACTAAGCTTAAGGAAATACCAGCTGTTTTCAATGATTTTATGTTTCATGCTATATACATGCATGGTTGCATGGTTATAAATAGTCACTTTTCTTATCTAATGCGCCTAATTTCTTCTCAAATGACGCGTTCAATCGTTCCTAATGGTTGACCAATCCGTGCAATGTAGACACAGCAGATTCGGCCTACAATGACGCCACATGCTCTATGGGACGATCCGGAAAATCAGGATTATCAGGAAAAGTACCTAGACCGCGGTTAGTAGAAATTAAACTTAATTTATATCCACGAGAAAGCATAAAAATGATTTATGCACAGGTGTAAAGCAGAAAGTAAGAATGAAAATGATGGAAATGTACAAAAAAGCAGGGGCGTGTGGTGGTAGAAGATTTTCTACTCTAGCTAGAATTGGTCCGAATGCTTTGTAGTTGTGGCATAATTATTTTTTTAATGATTATTTACACGTACGAAAATATGTAGTCTCTAATATAAACTAAAAACGTAATAAAATAAACTACTTGTTAGCCTGATAATTTTTCTCAAGTTTCATAGAAATATTTCACACCAGAATTTGGATTTAAATTTTTTTAACGGATATATTTAACGTAATTCTGCGTTTCTTAAATTTAACTTATTTTATAAAATAATTTTTGGCACCAATTGACATTTAGTAATGTAGTCGGAAGTCGGATCCACTCTTCCAGGTGTTCTAGTGTTAATTGGAAACATTGTTTGGGCAAAGGGTTGCCAGTGGGGTACTTTTTTTTAATTCATATTTCTTGATTGGCACCATTTTTTGAAATGGTAAAATTCACCTTATTTAATGCCATATTAATTAACCCTTTCGGGATGGGTGATGCATATTTGCAACGCCAAAAGATACGTGTGGAGTTTGTTTTCGGCACCATTAATAAATAAATGTAAAATTTGTCTTTATTAATTAGCTTTGTTTGGTATTTTACAAGTAAAGAGAACTGTATAAAAAAAGCGGTGTCAACTAAAAAAAAAATTGTGTAAGGGATGCCGTCCAAAGCGATATAAGTAAGCGTGCAAACTTAATGCTGCAATCGGGCGTAAATTAACACAGTTGCGCCATATAGTGGACGGGGTGATAATCCACATACGCGGGTTCTTAGTGTGGCGCATATTTTATAAATCTTTAGTCCAAGGGTGTCAAACTGTGGCCCGCCGTACACCACTAAAATTTTAAAGAAATAGTCGACAAGTTGAATCGCAGCAATTCGACGATTAGATAAGGCAAAGATAACTGCAAAATTTTAGTGGTATCCGGCGGGCCACAGTTTGACACCCCTGCTTTAGTCACTCATGGAATTGAATTTTGTTTGCCACATTCATTGCAACATAATGGCGTAGCGAGAGGGGCATCCAGGTGCACTTGACACCACGATGTTTTATTCGCCTTGTCAGACACATTTCAGTTCTTAATCAAGGTGAAAAAAAACTTTACAATTTTAGTGGTGTGAGTAAGAAAATAGTTAGGTTCACACTTGTAGTTCATACTCCATCCGCTACGTGGCGCGTGACCTTGATTGACGTGACCTCGCTTTTAATCTTGCGGTTACTTTTCTCATTTAAAATAGGACGCTTACTTATATCGCTTTGGATGCCGTCTCGAAAGGGTAAAAGCGAAAACAGGAGGAATTTTACGATTTCCAAAATGTGGTGCCAATCAACAAATCAGAATTTAAAAAAAAAATGTAGTCCACTGGCAACATTGTTCGGGCAGGGAAACATGTGCTAATAACAGTGTTGCCAGATTGGGAATTTTTTTAATTCAGATCATTTGACTGTCACCACTTTTTTTAAATAGTATAATTCGCCTTATTTTTCAGAATTTTTATTCTATTTCTAAATACGTCGAACATTTATATTTCAAAAAAGCTGTGACAATCAACAATCTCGGGACAAAAAGTCCCCAATCTGGTAACACTGTCTAATAATAAACATTTGTCAACACCCTTTAAAGATGTAGTTTCTTGACAGGTTGAACAACATAACCATAGTTTAAAGTGCGGATAACAGAAACAAAAATAACGCTTTTAAAAACTCTTCAAAAAAATACTGGTGTCAAATATAAAATAAAACACTTCAGTAATCCTTTAAATTTATATAGGATTCAACCGTCTCACAGTGGGGCAGGGAACCACCAAAGTTGGCAATAAATAAAACTTACTTTGAACAAAAAAAGCACATCATGAATTCTTTTATATATTTTACGTACTAAAACTTAAAACTTTTACATAAGCTAAAGAGTAATTTATTAACCCTTAAATGCGCGCTTTTTTATTTTGTTTCGAAAAAATTATACATCTGAAAGGTTTATTACGCAGGAAAAATAATGAAAAAATTAGAGATACGTTTTTCATATAATACGCCAATCTTTTCTTCTGTTGCACATCAGCAATATTGCAAATTAGTAAGTATTTTATTACGTATGTCTCCAAATACCTTATTTTATAAAACCTAACCTTTAACCATTTAATTCCCGTGATAGAATACGTCAATCTTTTCTTCTGTTGCACATCAGCAATATTGCAATTAGAAAATATTTTATTACGTATGTCTCCAAATACTTTATTTTATATAATTATTATTTATTTTATAAAACCTAACCTTTAACCCTTTAATCCCCATGTTAAAATACGTTCTACAAATTACGTAGTTCAGGAAAATTGACTTTACACTAGAAAAGTTTCAATGGTTAATTTCCCTTTATTTAAATACGGAATGTCTGTTATTTATTAAAGCAGATATAGCTATTTTAATTTTCTGATGTGAATTAGGTATATACGAATTTAAAAAAATCTATTAAATTCAAAACACTGTTGTTTGCATATATGCAAAGCTGCAAACTAAAGGGTTAATTAATTTAAAAAGCTTTTCCAAATGTTTTCTGTACAAAAATAAGTTAAAAACAATAAATTAAGATAGTTTCTTACAGGTTAAATGTTTATAAATCATCCATAATATCGCCTTAAAAATGCAAAAAAACTGGTATAACTCTTTTTTCAGATATCATTCGAAGTGGAACTAGAGATGTAATAAATACGACTGAATCACTGGCTTCCGAGTGACAGAAAGATCGTTTGTATGAGCTATGTCCCGAAGACCTAACAAAACCCCACTTTGATATAAGGCACAACTGCTTTAATTATTCATTTTCAAGCGATTCGATAACAGGTTCTAGTATTTGTAACAAGCGCTCTAAGTATGATCTAGAAGAGCCTGTAATGCAACTAATGCACTAATTTCTGTTACTGCGATGTTTTTAGGATAACATTCTTTTTTTGCCTCTTGCACAATTTTGTAAGCGGTAAAATTTTCTGCGGACTTCTAATGACATTAAACTATTAATACAGTCAGAGCATCTTCTCCTGACAAATGCTGTTGTGATTTTACAGATTTTGTATAAGCATTTTGATATTTGATAGCTCGCTTTGGACTTGCAGTTATATCTTTTAAAACGTTTGAGGCCTGAATCTGTCCTTCAGATTTTAAACTCATATATGTCGCGTACACTAAAAAAGATGTCAAACTAGAATCGCATAATCATTTTGCTCTTAACCCCTTGAGGGGCGGTGGGATAAAATATATCCCACCTAATTTAAACAAGATTCTCTCCAGAAAATTTGAACTATATTTTATATTTTTAACTTTGGTGGAAAATCGTTGAAAAATTGCTTTCCCTTATTTAAAAATAAAAGTTTTCGATTATTGCGGTGAGAATTCAATATTTAGAGACATTTTTGCTTGCCCCTCAATGGGTTAATCTTTTTGATCGTTCAGAACACCTTTCAAACGGAATATGAGGCCGGCCACGTTTGCTTTTCAATGCCGCTTCTGTTTGTTTTCCAAATCGAGGAAATGAAAACGTTTTGCCATGCCACTCCTTATTAATTCTAAAAAACTTTTCCTTTACCGACCGCATTATCCGTGTCTCGGCAGGCTTTTGCCCATCGCAATTTATATTGAAATTTAAAATATTTTAGCTTATTTTTAAGTCTATAGAATACTACGTTCGCAGTTTGTCCTATTCTGGAGGTCTTTTACCAAAAAATCCTATTGCTTTTCAAAAGTTTTCTCGTTCGAACGTTTCATAATATTCAGAAGTTCTCTTCTGGTAATATATAATGTATTTAAATTCGTCTCTAAAAAAGAAAAAAAAAATGTAATCATGTTTATGTATGTACACTAACAAAAAATTGAGGATGATTAACTATAAAAAGGACCATACAATTAAAAAAGGGGCAAAAAGGAGCAAAATTTTCTGACGTATTTACCATCCTAAAACTCAAACCTGGTAAAAAAAATTATAGTTGACACTTAACCCACTTTAACTCATAACTAAAACCTTCAATGTTTGTATACACTGTTAATTTTTTTTTTTTAATTTTGACTACTATATATTCTAAGTGTCACTTTGTCTATAAAAATCATATAAAAAAAGTAAAAGTTATTGTATTTTTGTTAAATACCTGAAGTTGAAGGTTTCATATTCAAAAAAATATTACAGTCGGATCTCGTTATCCCGACACCCGGTTTTCACGTCACTCTCCTTATCACGTCAATTTTTCAAAGTCCCGATTTTCTGTATTTGATTTTAATGTAAACAAACACCGGATTTTACGTCGTTGAATAATTTTCAACTCCGGATATCCCGACGGTTTAAGAAAATTGTCCGATTTTCATAATCCATTATATAAGCACGTAAATTAAGCGGTATGAAAGGTCTTAGCCAACTTTTCACAAAAGTGTCTAAAATACCCATTGAGATAAATAAATGAGAAATTTTACGTCGATCCTTTATTCGAATAAATAAACCCACACACTATGAATGACCCACTTAAGCTCCAGATAGACGTATCAGTGTACTCGCTGTCTTTTTGTTCTGGTCCGGCGGCGCTTTGTTTTGTGTCAGGGCGTTTTTCAAGCGACTAAAACCGAAGCATTGCATTGATTGAAACGATCAGAAATTATATAACATCTGTTTCTGAAACAACAAATATTGACTACAATTCATTGTATAAAATTAAAAAAAAGAATTGTAGGAAGCAAATCTAGAGATATACAAACATTAATTCATCAAGATTTCATGTAAAAAAAAAAAAAAAAAAAAAAAAAAAAAAAAAAAACAAGTCATCATAAATCTGATTTTTATTCTTTCCAATTTTGTTTTGGTGTTTATTTTGTTTAAGAATGTTTTATTGTTTAAAACTGCAAGAACAGTTATGAATTTAAAATTATTTAAAATTAAGTAATAATGCAGCTTTTTATAAACATATTATTCTCTAACTCCGGTTACCACGACACTCCGCTTATGACGACACATTTTCCTGGTCATTAGAGTGTCGGGATAACGAGGTTCGACTGTATTTTTAAATTATTACAGCGAAAATAAATAACGAATTTGAAACAAAATTATTGATTTTTTTTTCGTCGTATTGATTTTTCATCGTAAGATATGCAGTTTAATTTCTTACTTTAGTGACGACCAAGATAACTTTGCACACTTTTTAATACTAGGCAGATGTTTACTGACATTTTCTCTACTAAATTGACGTATGTCGGAAGTTCAAACTAGAATTTCATTTTTTCGATTTTTTGCCAGATTTGTAGGCTTCTTGCCCCACTGTGCATCTTACAGTTTAACCCTAGATCTACCGGGAATTTTATTCAAGTTTTAATAAAACGTTCTACACCAGAATTTTTTTTTAAACTATTTAACTTATTTATTTACCTTATTTTTGTCTGGTTTATATACTTAGTTTATTTTAAAGAAATTTCTGGTTTGAATGAATATTTTGTATGTACCTGTCGGGTCCAATGGACCCGTCTGGTAGACGGAGGGTTAATCTACATGAGGGTTGTCAGTTTGGCCTACATTTTTATTCCGAAATTTCAAATTAAACCGGAACTTCCAAAAGAAGGATTTTAAACTTAGGTAATTACAAAATGTGCTGAACATTTCAGCAGCATTGAGGGGTTTCCTAAATGTGATCAGCTTAGGACAGACACAGCCCGTGAATATCACAGGAGTGAGAATTAAGGGTTTAATTCGCTTCCGTCAATATCACGGGTTGAGGCGCTGCCATCGAAATACTCAAGGCCTGAGGACACAAGTTGTGACGTCATCACTAATCGACCGACTACTCACCAGTGTTGGAATTCACACCGGTAAATTTTGAATAGCAATTTCCTTTTATTTTATTTGTGGAACATCTATTATCTTATAAAACAATAGTAACTATTTAAACTTACTGGTAAGAATCTAGAATCGCCTAATACAAAATCAGCAAGATGCGGCAACACTGTAGGCTAATTCCATGAAAACTTGTCATGTCTATCACACAGCTGAAAATCACTATGTTTGTTGTCTACCAGTATTTTAAAGAGGAAAATGTGACTTATTTTATCGGAGATACCTCATCAATTGATTAACGCGAAACAAACTTTTCAAAAATAACGGTGGCCAACAAGCATAGCGATTTTCAGCGGTGTGACAGACATGACAAGTTTTCATGGAATTAGCCTGTAGCATTCCGCATCTGGCTGAATTTTTATTTAGGGTTTCCGAATTCTCACCAGAAAGTTTAAGTAGCTGCTATTGTTTTATAAGATGATAGATATTCCACACATAAAATAAAAGGGAATTGCTTCAAAATTTCCGGGTAGGAATTCCAACACTAGTGGGAAGTCGGTCGATTAGTGATTACGTCACAACTTGTGTCCTCAGGCCTTGAGTATTTCGATGGCAACGGCTGAGGTGTCGTTCGTTATTTCTCGTGCCCGTCATATTTCCGTGCTGGAGATTTAATTGCTGTAAAAAAACTTCTGAAACCAGAAAAATTTAACTGACATTTCTGTGTGAAGTCTTTAGAGTATTGCCGTTCGATTTTTGCCTTTTGGTGCTGATGTTAATGCTGGGATTTGTATTGCAAGTTTCGAAATATATAACCCTCAAAATAAGTTATTAATAATCAAAGTTTAGTGTATATATATTATTTCAAATATTATTTGTAAAAATTTGTGTGATGATGATAAATAAAGGTCTAAGATGTGAAAAATAAAGGCCTTATTCGAATTAATTTGTATGCTAGATTATTTTAACACAATTAACTCTGTAGGCTAATTCCATGAAAACTTGTCATGTCTATCACACAGCTGAAAATCACTATGTTTGTTGTCTACCAGTATTTTAAAGAGGAAAATGTGACTTATTTTATCGGAGATACCTCGGAGATATCGGAGAATTTTACATCTAATTTAATTTGTATGGTGTAAAAGAAGCATTAAGGCACAGAATTCTCGCATGATGGCCTTTCTAAAAATGTGAATTTGTTCTATAACATCTTTATTTTTCGCCTTAAAAGAAAAAAAATAAATAATAATAAAAAAAAAAACAACAACAACAAAAAACAAACGAATTGCATAATTTATTTAGAAACCTTATAATTATTCAATTTCTATAATAAAAGAAATCAGTACTTTTTTTATGGTTTTTCCAAATATTTAGCGACCGTGAAGGGGTTAAGTGTGTTTTTGGAAATATTTTTATTACACACTATAATTGTTGAAGGGTCAATGGTTACATTTCTAATGTAATGTAAATTTATTCTGTAAAGCTACAGTAAAATGGAGTGATAAAAAAGGAAAATGTTTAAAATTGATTTAAACCATCGGGAGGGGGGGGGGGTCATATTATATCCCACCTAATTTTAATCAAGATTTGCAAAAGAAAATTTTAATTACATTTTACTTTTATAACTTTGTTGGAAAAAAAAAAGGTTTTAAAGTTTATTTTTCATTATTTAGAAAAAAAAAATTTCAAAAATTCCTGTGAGAATTCAACAACAGGAACGGAATGGCTTGCCTGTGAAAGGGTTAAGTAAAGGGAGATGTGAAAAATTGTTATAGATGCCAGAAAAAAATTATGAAATATAAATTGGAAAGTTGTTAGGAACTTATATTTCATTTAAATAGTACCCGTAATAGGTAAATAGAAAGAAAGGAAAAGACTGGAAAGGATGAAAGCAGCAGCCTTAAGAAATGTTATATGCTCATGCCTCTAGAAAAAAAAAACATATTAATAAAAGCACTTTAGGAAGGTGTGTAGACAAATTTCAACAAGACATGAAGCCAAACTATGTGGCAACAAGTGTTGCCAGGTCGAGCGTCACGAAAAGACCGTAGTTAAAACGGAATTTTTCCTCTGTGCCTTGAATTCCGTCTAAGCAGGTTTGTTTACATATATTTTCTCAAATTAATTTTAAAAATAATTGAACCATGTGGCATAAAGTTCTTTTGGCTCATTTTAAACAGATTTTATTCCCCTTAACAATTATTTTTATATAAAATAAAGGGGGGTCAAGCCTCCCATATGTGGGGAGCCTTGACCCATTTTTTTCCGATCATTAAAATCAATCTGTTTTTAAATTTCTCATATATTACAGTTATGTGGCAATTTTATTTTGATTACTCTTTTTGTAGCGAATAAAATGATATATGAAACTTTATTGTAGGTTCGATATTAAAAAAAAAAAAAAATGTAAAATACGGGACTACCCACCCCAGTCTTCCCTATAAAATGACAGGAGTTTCAATACTCGCTTTATATAAAATTTAAAAATTCGTCTTTACTCTGTCAATCTGCGATTCTATTGCTAAACATGCACCGAAAAATACAACACTATGCAAACGACCTAGTTTTATTCTGTATTTCTTATATAAAATCTCGGTTTTTAATGAAAACCAACTGACGCAGTTAGAGATTTTCGCAATTCCACAAATTAGAATTTTTGATAAGGCAGGGATGCAAGCGCTACGCCACAAACGACAGATTGGTACCACTAAATTTTAATAGTATTTCTCGCCTTATTTAATGACAAGATTTCCAAATTTTAATAAAGCAAAGACTACAATTTTAAACTTTAGTGGTTAACACTAGAACCGCCGGCTATTTTCCTCAAATTTTATAAAAATTGTTTCACAACTGAAATTTTATTTAAAACTATTTAACTTCTTTAATTAAAGTTTTTTTTTCTTTTGGTTGGATACATTTAACATACTTATGAAAAAATTTCTGGTTCGAATCCACGATTATCAATTTGGCAGAGGCGTTGCCATCGAAATACTCAAGGACAGGGGACACCACCGCCCCCTGAATAATAGGCCTGAGCGCTGGACCAAAAATGGCGGCTGCCGAGGGCGGATATTTTTCAGCGTGTGTACGGTCCCTTAAATATTCCTACCAATAATTTTTTGAAGTTTTTTTCCCTTCATTTTTCTGAGAATAAACAAGGTAGAGAAATCTTTTATAAAATACTGTTGTCTACATTTAAGGGACCGTACCTACGCTAAAAAAAATCCGCCTTCGGCAGCCGCCATTTTTGTGTCATTTTTGTGTGAGCGCTCAGGCCTAGTATTCAGGGGGCGGTGGGGACACGAGTTCTGACGTCATCACTAATCGACCGACTTCTCCCTAGTATAGGAATTCACACCGGAGAATTTTGGATTGCAATTTTATTTTACTTTATTTGTGAAATATCTATCATTTCATAAAACAACAATAACTATTTAAACTTACTGGTGAGAATTCGGAATCCCTAAATAAAAATTTTACCAGATGCGGAATGTCACAGTGTTGACTCCTCTGGCTGATTTTTTATTGGGGGATTCCAAATTCTCATCTACAAGTTTAAATAGCTATTCTTGTTTCATAAGACGATACATATTCCGCAAATAAAATAAAATAAAATTGCTATTCAAAATTTTCCGATGTGAATTGCAACACTAGTGAGAATTTGGTCGATTAGGGATGACGTTTCAGCTCGTGTCCTCAGGCCTTGAGTATTTTGACGGCAACGGCAGAGGTAAAATTGGCCCCTAATGGAGGTTCTATTGCTAAAATCAGTCATTTGTGGCGCATGCCTGATAAGGCGAGTTTTGAAATTCACGTCATACATTTCGATAGAAAATAGAAGTTCCTTACACATTGATCGGATACTTTGCCAATTTAATTCTGTGTAGTTGTTTTCATTCCTCTGTTTCGTTGTATAAACAGAGGGCTGCCACAGGCGACTATTTTTATATTCTGCTCGCACCACTATTTTAAAAAAATAAATTTTGTAGCTTATTTCTCTTGCAAATGTTGTCAAAATGTATGTTAAAGATTTTCGTTTTTAACGCCTTCGCGACGGGAGCCTTTTACGAAATGTTTATTACTTTGCTACCGGTTTTAAAAAAACAGAAGTTTGTGCCTATTCAAATCGGGAAAATGCTCGGATTAAATAAGGCTAATTTTACAGTAAAATTTTACTGGTGAGGGTAAACGATGATCCTTAGGCCTATTTCCGGTACGTATATGTGTCGCTCGTCCCAAGGGGTTAATAAGTGATGCAAAATACAATTAAAATTAGTCACCTATGTCTGCCCTGTAAACACTATCTTAACTTTATAAAGATACTTATCAATTATTGTATATTGTGCCATAAAAAACATATAATAATGGATATAAATATATATATATATTGTAATATGATAATTATCTTCTAAACTTCTATTACATTGCTTAAAGATACAGATAAAATTAAAACATTTTTCTCCAATCTTACACATTTCATAAATAAAAAATCACATATACGCAAATATAAAACAAAAATATATTTTAATATGATTATTTTATTCTACATTTCTATTCTATCTTTTAAAAATATAAAGACAAAAAAATCTGTTTTTTTTTATGTTTTATATTTCTTTCACATAATGAATGGAATGCATAGCTTTCTTTGATTTTAATGTTTTTCTTGCAATCCGTTACTTTTCCTAATAGCTTCTCGGAAGTTTTGTTCTTAATTACTCGTTTATTGTAAATAGTTGTTTTTGTTTTACATACATAGATTTCCTTTTAGATGTAATAAGAGAAGAAAATTATCTTTATTATGTCATTAACTTAAATATACAGAACGATAAATTACTATGTATTTTATTCCTTTACAAAAAGTTATTATTTTTTTTTTTTTTTGTAAATATGCTTGCATAATTGTCAGACAACTCTTTGCGTTTTGAAAGAAACAATAACGTAATTACATTTGTAAAACGTTTTTACGTAATTATGTGTAATTACGAATACTTATAATTAAATTGGACTGACACAGATAATTAGGCTCAAAAATTTAATGCAATTACGAATTTAGTTGAAATGATACACCATAATAAACATTCTAGAGCAAAATAATGGCAAAAAAATAAACGAACAACAACAAAAAGGTGTTTTACAATAATTGGATCAAGTGAAGTTTAATTTAAGCTTATCGATTGGTCGCCAAATGTCATTGCTATCACTTAGTCCATTGTTATTCAACTTTGGTACCTTTGGTACAGAAAAATGTGGAAATTGTTACGCTCCCTTTTTTTTCGTATGTGCAAAATGGTGTGCAGTTTTTTTTTCAAATGTACGAGTAGTTATCTAATATATAAAAATGAAAATTTGTTTGTTTGCGTAATTACATACAAATTCACAGTTTGGAAAAGAGAATTGTGAAATGCTACGTTCATCTGTATTAAAACACGGCCGAGGCAACTAAAGTAATCCAGAGTCGAAATGATTTATAGTTAATATTTAAATAATGAAAAACCACCGATTTAGGAGAAATTTCCTATCAAATGTAAACATTTTTCGTTATAGCAGCTACCATAATTAAAAATCCGCAATACAACTCTTACCACAACTATTACTTTTCAATTGCAAGAATTCTAGGTGAGAAATGAAAATGAAATAAATAGTTTAAAGAATAATACAAAAAAGTTAATATTACGTTGGAACTTTTCTGTTGCAAGATTTCGACGTGAAAAATGAAATGGAAATAAATAGTTTGACGAATTTAATCCGGCAGTAGTCGCGTGACGGTCATTTCGCCGCCCAAATAAATTATCCTTTCCTAACTCATATCCCCATAAAAATACTATAAAGAACTACCAGGAAGCTGACTTTAAATGTTTTTAGCTCTCTATACTGAAGTAATAAGACATCTCTGATTTTCCTTCAGGAACATTTTTACAGGCAAAGTTGAAAATCGTGGGAAGTTCTAGGTAACGATCTCTGATGTCAGTTCCTTTTTACTTTTTCCTATTATTCTAAATCTCATGAATAAAGTATATAATTTAAATAAACTGCAAATTAAGTAAACTTCATTGAAATGTAATAATTCGAATATTAACTGAAAATTATTTCTTATGTTACATTTATTGTTTCAGTGGGGCCGGCGCCAAAAAGACCGAACGCGACTAATAACGTTCTGAAAAAAAAAGAAATTTAACAAATTACAACAACCATTTGGAAAATGATTTTTTCAAAGACTAAAATTTAAGACATAAAAATTCGCACGTAGTTGATCATACATTACGTACGCTATGAATTAAACATTAATAGTGTTATTACACGTAAAAATTGCAAGCGACAAAAATCGCTCGCAACTCGTACGTATTATCCACCTGAAACTTATGTATTATCCAAGCATTTCATTGGCTCTTCGGGAAAAGGTTTTACCATCGACTAAGAAATTTGACGGCCAATTTTAAATGAAATTTCATTCTTAAACTTCTAAACATCCCACATATTACTTTTTACAACTCGTATAGAGAAAAAAATGTACTTTTAAATGCAATTTGTTTAGGAAGCTGTATCTCAATTTGTTTCTGAGTTATTAATTTTTTTGTAGTTTATATTACTTTTTTGTCATAGTGGCAACAGAAAGTATCCATCTCTGTTGAAAATAAAGGGAATTACATATTACTGTATAGACCAATCAGAAAACGAATAAAATGCGGATTCGACCAATAAAAAGCTTCAGATATGCTTTTGATTTCCTACCCTGACGAGGACAATAACCATTTTTCCAAATGGTTAAAAAAAAGAAAAAAAACGCGACTACTCTCGGGTTAAAAGAAAATTGAATATTACGTCAGATTTGAAATATAATTGACGTCAGCAAGTGAATATTAAGTCATATGAGTTCGCAAAAACACATGAAACATGATAAAAACCCGATTGTGGAATTATTAGTATATTTTAACATTTTGATGTTCTCTTAACTTGTTTTCGCCATTTTTAAATCTGTTCTATAATATACGTGTGCGTAAGCGTGCTTATTAGAATTTCCACAAAACTTTAGGTCCCTAGAGCTCATTCATAGTGAAGAAGAGAAATAAAGATGGTTTACTGCTTTTTATATTGTTTGTTTTATGCTGTTTATTTAATTTGAAATTAATTTTTCAAAAGAAACATTCTTAAAATTCCGGGCAACGCAAGATGGTCTAGCTAATATAAAATATATCTGGTTTGGTAACAGTGTTGCCAGATTGGGGACTTTTTTAATTTAGATTATTTGACTGTAACCACTTTTTAAAAATAGTATTATTCGCCTTTTTTTTCAGAATTTTAAAACTATATTTTTTAAATAGGCCGAATATTTTTATTTAAAAAAAAAATGGTGACAATCAACAGTTTGGGGACAAAAAAGTTCCCAATCAGGCAACAGTGTTTGTTAAGTACAAATTAAGAAAGGCATTTGACGGATTTTGGGAGTTTGTGTGTAATTGGTACTTATACATCAGGGGTGGCCAACTGTGGCACGCCGCATTACCACTACTTTTTTTTAAAAAGAAATAGCTGACTTCTTGAATAGCAGATATTCGATGATTAGATAAAGCTTAAATCATAAAGCTTCGATGATTAGATATTAGGGATGGCCAACCTGCGGCATGCGTGCCACAGATATACCAGTATTTATGTACAGAAAAAATGCATTGTTTAATGACAGAAGGTCTGCAATTTAAACTAGTATGTTGTGGCCATCACAAAACTTTCTTCTATATAAATCACGTCAATTAAGTCATTTAAATAGTACAAGAAATAACAAAGATTTAGCACCAATTCATATCAAACTATACCTGAATTTGAAGTTGGAAGAAATTTTGTGCATTAGTTCTTCAGATAGAGCTATAGCGGAAATTCTGAAAACAACGTAGCATAGCAGCGCCACCTGTTGAGCGATTTACACTAAAAGTAAACAGCACTAAACGATATCAAGGTATACCTGAATCTGAAGTTTGTTGAAAATCCAAGCATTAGTTCTTGAGATAAAGCTATTGCGGAAATCGCAAAAATGCAGCATAGCAGCGCCACCTGTTGAGCGATTTACACCAAAAATTAAACAGCGCTAATTTATACGTCAATTCATGTCAAGGACTAACTAAATCTGAAGTTTGATGAAAATCCGTGCAATAGTTCTTGAGATACAGCTCTTGTGGAAATCGTGAAAAATGCACCAGAGCAGCGCCACCTGTTGGGCGATTTACACCAAAAATTAAACAGCACTAATTTATATCAGGGACTAACTGAATCTGAAGTTTGATGAAAATTCGTGCATTGTTTCTTGAGTTAGAGCTATTGCGATAATCATGAACAATGCAGCATACCAACGCCACCTGTTGGGCGATTTTCACAAAAAAGTAATCAGCACCAAACTATATCTTGGACTAACTGAATCTGAAGTTTTATGAAAATCCGTGCAGTAGTTCTTGAGATATAGCTATTGAAGAAATCGTGAAAAATGCCACATAGCAGTGCCACCTGTTGGGCGATTTTCACCAAAAACTAATCAGGTCCAGTTTATATCAAGGTCTAACTAAATATGAAGTTTTGTGAAATTCCGTGCATTAGTTCTTGAGATAGAGTGCCCACAAAATTTTTGTCACATACAGACTCACAGAGTGACAGAGTGACGGAGTGACAGAGTGACCGAGTGATAGACAGACTCACAGACAGACATTTTCTAAAACCCATCAAATCGTGTTCAGGACATTCTAAAACGTATAAATCGGTCGAAAACCGGAAGTCGAAAATTTTCACGAATCCAATACTTTCTTCTTGCAAAGATAGAAGAAAGTAAAAAGACAAAATTACAATTCTTGGGAAACGGTGTCAAGTGAATTTTAGACAAAAAGGTTGGCCACTCCTGAGATAAAGCAGTGGTTAATATAAAATTTCATCCGCAATTGGCCACACCTGTTATATACACTTACATTTCTGCACAAGAATGCAGAAATATGCATGCCCCTTAGAATTTAATAGTTCTGAAAAATATGTTGACTTTTGTGAAAACAGAACGAAACTAGATGAATGTAAGTGGTAATTTAAACAATACTAAAGGAAGAAAATGCATATCTAACTAATAGTTGTACAGGAAAAAATACAGAAAATGTGGTTTCCTGCAAGTGCAAAAGTATACATACCTAGCATAAAAAATGCATTAATGTTTACTTTTGTGGTTTCAAGTGGAATTTAATCATTAAAAGGACGTCCGTGAGACTGGATGATGTAATAAGTCCGGGATGGCATGCTTTCTGTAAGATTTATCGACTTAGGTTTTCCAATTTCATCCCACGTTTTTAACACTAAAGGACAGCGTGAGGTCATTTTGACCCCTACCATACGAATATATTTCGGTTCGAACCAGAGATTGTTTTGTAAAGTATATTTAAATGTGCCAAAGAAGTAAAATGATAAATAAGTATGTTAAACAGATTTAAATAAAACTTCCGGTGTAAAATATTTTTATAAAACTTGAATAAAATTTCCGGTCGATTTAGTGTTAGAGCTCGTCTTTACTTTCATATTGTTTGTTCTGGGCATAGATTCTGTAAAATAAAAATACCCACAGGTTCACCATGAGATTGCAATCTAAGGAAAAAGGTGGCCAATTAAAACATTAACTTTTTGTTGCTTCAACCAATCACATGTACTACGACTGCTACGTACTGACACATTGTCGTGCTGAAAAATGAACATTTGTTTCCTTAATCACAGGAGATAAGGGATAAGTTGGTCTTGAAGTATCTATTGGTACCACAATATTATTCATTTTTGATGATGTAAAGGCCATCTAAAGCTCACAATGAGCAGTGAATGTCCCCATATCATTAATCCTTTCATTGGAAAGGAATTGTATTTCTGTGATATTGCATTCTCACCGGAATTTGCGTAAATATTATTTTAAAATAAGGAAAAGTAAATTTTCAACTTTTCTCCATCAAAATTTTAAAAGGAAAGTTTTAAAGTTTCCCGCTTTTTAAGTCGATAGTGTCGTTGTGTCGTCAGAAAATTTTGGCTTGCACCGACAAAACATTTATTTTACAATATACTTATTCCTTCTTGCACTTGCTCGAAATGCCGTCATTATGCCTTTTTAAAATTCAGAAAGTTCCTTTCTGCGTTGCATGATGGCTGCGTTAAATTGTAACAGCTTTTATCCCTTATCCACTATTTTTAAATGACTAAATATTAAGATGTAACGACCCTCTGTATTTCATGCCATTGCGTTCGATACGGGACTTGAAATAAACCAGGGATACTATGCTATTCCGTAAGATGTGAAATCAGAACTCGTTCCTGAATTGGAGTGTATTTTCTTACGGTTGACTAGCTTCGTTATCGTTTATAGGATGAAGGCTTCGATATGCTAGGAACGGACGAGATGATACAAGGCGGGGGTTTTACTAGCCGATATTTATGACTTGTGAACTGAATGTTGTTGAAAGATTTGTTTTAAAACATGTGTTTGTGTTGTTTTCGTGCATATATAATGAAAAAAAAAACCCGTGATGTTAAATATCAGTTTTAATGTGCTGAATATTACTTTACACAAGAACTGATTATTACGGAATGCCATTACGTTACAAAGCATATGCATTGGCAAGAAACCAGATATTCTATGTGCGTGTTGTGTGTTTTTTCTATTACTTAAATATGCATTTTTTTTCCTTTTGCATTGTTAAAATTACCACTTACATTCATCTATTGTCTTTCTCTATTTACAAACATCTACATATTTTTCAAAATTGTCAAATTCTAAGTGGTATGTCTATTTTTGCATTGCAGTGTATAAATACCTAAAAGTAGCCAGACGCATTATGTTAAGGATATGGGAAGTGTTTAATGCTAGAACCGCCGTTAGGGGTCATTTTGACACCTGCCATACTGATAATAGTTGGTCCGAACCATAAATTACTTCATAAGATATGTTAAATGTATTCATCAGAAATATAGGCTAATTAACTAATGTAAGTAGTCTGAAATAAAAATTCTGGTGTGAAACACTTTTTGTAAAACTTGAGCAAAATAACCGGCTGCTCTAGTATCAGTAGCATTGACAATGTATGCAAACAATGAGTTAAATGACCAAAACATGCTACAACAGACTAACAGGTCCACGTCTTAACAACGACTGCTAAAAGAATTAGACAACGGACGTCCGCGAGGGTGTAGAAATAGCATCTGTCCTAAAATTACTAGTCAGATATACCGTAAGTGGGAGTCTGAACAAAAGAATCGTGCTTTCGCTTGCACAATGTTTCTAGATGTGTTACAATCTGGTTGCAATTAGATGAAACTACCAGTGAAAAAATTCCTTAAAAGGTGGTAGAATTATGCCATGGGTGGTTATACATTTAAAAGGTCATATGGAATTCTCATTTTTACAAATGTAACTATAAATACTGAATTATATAGATATGAGGTTATTGATCACCATGTTAAGTTGTTTAGTGGTGAGTTGTTTAGAGGCAAACTTCTTCCAAAAATAAATTAACCCTTTCATTCCCATGGTAGAATACGTTCTAGAAATTACGTAGTTCAAAGAATCCGAATTTACACCAGGAAATTTCACTGTTAAATTCCGCATTATTCAAATACGAAAATGGTCTGTTATTAACCCTAGATCTACCGGGAATTTTATTCAAGTTTTAATAAAACGTTCTACACCAGAATTTTTATTTAAAACTATTTAACTTATTTATTTACCTTATTTATGTCTGGTTTATATACTTAGTTTATTTTAAAGAAATTTCTGGTTTGAATGAATATTTTGTATGTACCTGTCGGGTCCAATGGACCCGTCTGGTAGACGGAGGGTTAAATAAACCAAATATTGCTATTTTAATTTTCTGGTATGAACTTGGAATATCCGAATTAAAAAATCCACTAACATCATGATGCCATTTGGACTCACTGGGAGTGAAAGGGTTAAATCTCTTTTACTTGCTCTGTTCCGATTTAAAATAATCTATTTTAAGACATAGGCCTAAGTTGGTCTGGAAAATTACATATCCTCTTACATATACTCTATTATCCTATTACATATACTCTTTGCTAATCCATAAAACAAAGATATGGTTACTTGTATATATTATTATCTAAACAGTAAAAAAAATCAAAAATAGTACATAATTACTGATTGAATGATAATTTAATTAAAAAATGAAATTAATTAAAAATATTAATTAGAATTTTTAATTACAACTAAGACAGTTTTAATTAAACATAAAATTAACACCAAAAATGATTTATTTTAAAATATCAAATATTTAAATACTTTCTCAAATTTGTCCGACTTATGGGAATACATATATGAGGGCCATTCTCTGTGAAATTTTAACCAGAGGGTCCGAGTTTATTCTCTGAGCCGCAGGAATAAAAAAAGTAATAGAAATTCGCTAGATATACTTTTGTTTCAAGTTATCTATCCTTACAAACACTATTAATAGCTTCTTTTTTGTTCATTTTAATTAATGCTCAACGTTTGAATTCATTTTTATGTAAATAAAAGTAATTAAAGATCTCAGAAAATGGTTTAAATCCGTTAAGCTTTTAATGGAAACAAGAATATTCGTTTGCATTTGCATTAAAATTGTTAATGCCTATGTCAATTTGTGTACAGATATTGATTTATTACAAAAAAAGAAATTTGACTTCTGACAGAGCTATTGAAAATCGATTGCTGAAACGTAATTACATTCTTACCGATTTTAATTAAAATTTTCAGAAACCACATTTATTTTCGTTGAATAAGTTTTATAAATGTGTTATCGCGAAATGTTCTTTGAATAAGCTACAAACATTCGTGCAATTTATTTTTACGTTTTAGTTTATGGAGTGTATAATAGGGTGGGTCGAAAAAACCGAAATATTTACAATCGAAATGTAATAGAGTGGAAAAGTTGCCTTTTGTAGTAAAAAATGAATTCGTAAAATATTATACCGATCGATTAATATCTTTTACCGCCGCAAGGGGGCCAATGTTTCAAAAGATCGCTAAAAACATGTTTTTTTTATATATATATTTTTTTAATTATTCAAACGTACTAATACAATTTCTAATAAGAAGCAATAGCTACATGAAGATATACAAAACGTCCCGGTAAATGGTCATTATGATAAAATCATATCTTTTACTGCCGCAAAGGGACCATATTTTTTTTAAAAAATTTAAACATTTTAAATTTTCAGTTTTTCTAAATTTTTATATTTTTTATTATATGTGTAGAGGTAAATAAATTTACTTTATATCTATTAATATGTCATAAATTTTGTTAACTATTTATCATAGACTGGAAAATAAAAACAGTAATCATTCATTGTTCTGGACGATTGCTTCATCTACAACTGTTTTCTGCATATTAGCAGTTCATATACCACAAATCACAAAAATGATATAAAATGAACAAAATATTTTAGCATTTTATTAATTAAAATACAGAGATGTTTAACCTAAACGAATTAAATAAACTTAAAATGAAGAAGTATTTAATGTAAATGAATTTTATAATATGACTCGCGTTAAAATAAAGCCATTGTTCCTCGAGAGGCCGAAATTGATCATATGTGAACCTCACTCTGTTCTGATCCACAAACTTTACCAGCACTTCAGTGACTAATTTCACGCATTTTTATACTGAATAAGGGGGAATAGGAAAGTTATAACAGCTGGTATCTTTAATCGAACATTCTAAACTCACCAGCGTTGTTAGATCGTCAGTCGGTAGACAAACCGCAACAGGTGGTTTCGTTAGTTTACAGTTTTGTCTTTCGACTAAAACAATTTTAAGCTTCAAAGTTCAAGTCTGGAATGATGAAATGACGGATGGCACTATTCCAGTCCACAGAACTTCGTGCTTTGGTATTTTTTCAATTTTGGCAATCGGCTGATACAGTAAACTTTTAGGATGTACTCAAAGTGTACATCCTGAAAGTGTACTGCATCAGTTAGTTCACAATTAAAGTAAATCAATCATGTTTTTCAGATTCTGTGGACTATAATTAGTAACACCCGTTACTTTCCATATCATATATGAAATATTATAATTCGTGTAATTTCACGAAATGCCTGATTTTGCAAATCATGAAAATAGCCTCATTAGAATGATAGCGTATGGAGGAAAGGACATCAGGACACCAGCCATAAAGAAAATTGCCAAAGCACAAAGCCCTGTCGACACGAATAGTGCCATCCGTCACTTCGTCATTCCAGACTTGAACTTTGAAGCTTAAAATTGTATGGATTTAAATCTATCGACTGACTATCTAACGATGCTGGTGAGTTTAGAATGTTCGATTAAAGATACCAGCAGTTATAATTTTTCTTGTCCCGCTCAATCAGCAGAAAGATGCGTGAAATTAGTCTCTGACGTGCTGGTAAAGTTTGTGGACCAGAACAGAGGGATGATCACATATGATCAATTTCGGCCTCTCGAGGAACAATGGCTTGATTTGGAAGCAAGTTATCTTATAAAATTCAATTACTTTAAATATTTCTTCATTTTAAGTCTATTTAATCCGTTTCGGTTAAACATGTCTGTATTTTAATTAATAAAATAGTAAAATAATTTGTTCATTTTATATCATTTTTGTGGTTTTAGCTATATGAACTGCCGATATGCAGGAAAACAGCAGTGGATGTCAAGACAAATGAATGAATACCGTTTTTATTTTCCAGACTCTAACAAATAGTTAACAAAATTTATAACATATTAATAGGTATGAAGTAAATTTATTTACTTCTAGACATATTATAGAAATTATAAAAATTTAGAAAAAATGGAAATTTGAAATTTTTACAATTTTTTTGTTAAATATGGTTCCTTTGCGGCAGTAAAAGATATGACTTAATCATAAAGAACATTTGCCGGGACATTTCTTATTTCTTAATGTAGGTATTGCGTCCTATTAGAAATTGTATTCGTACGTTCGGATAATTTAAAAAAAAAAAATGTTGAAAAAAACATGTTTTTTGCGATTTTTTGAAAATTTGTCCCCTTTGCGGCGGTAAAAGATATTAACTGATCGGTGTAATATTTTACGAATTTATTCTTTATTACAAAAGGCAACTTTTCCGCTCTATTACATTTTGATTATAAATATTTTGGTTTTTTCGACCCACCGTAGTATGTAATAAGGGGTAACACAGGGTGGCCAGTCTGGTCTCCATTTTTATTCAGAAACTTTGATTTCATACCAGAAATAAAGAATAGTATTTTATATTTTATGTAATGAGAAACATGTACAGTGAAAATTCATCTTTGGAAATTTACGAGGTGAATTTGAAGTTTCGGATTCAAATTGGAGGCCAAATTATCAACCCTGGGGTAATACAGTTTTGACGCAAAAAAGAAAAAAATAATAACACTAGAAGCGCCGGATATTTCAGTCAAGTTTTATAAAAAATGTACACCAGAATATTTATTTAAAGTTTATTTTTCTTCTTTTTAATTAATACTCAACGTCTGAATTAACTATGGCTTTTTTGTGCCTTTTTTGTTAAGTGGCTTAAGCTGCCTCCTTTACAGCTTTTCCTGCCCTAGCTTGGCACTATCGTCTCAATACTCAAGGCCTCCGGACTGATTTCGTCACGTACCAAATGAAGATTAACCCTTTGAAGGGCAAGCAATTGCGTTTGTGTAATGCTTAATTCCCACCGGAAATTTAGAAAATTTTTATTTCAAAATAAGGAAAAGCAATTTTACGACTTTTCTCCGCTAAAATCAAAAAACTAAAATTTCCTAAATTTTTTCTGGTGCAAATTCTGTTTAATCGTAGGTGGTATATAATATATACTGCCGTCCCTTAACCTCTTGAGGGGCGGTGGGATATATTTTATCCCACCTACGATTAATCAGGATTTGCACCAGAAAAATTTTAGGAAATTTTAGTTTTCTGATTTTAGTGGAGAAAAGTCGTAAAATTGCTTTTCATTATTTTGAAATAAAAATTTTCAAAATTTCCGGTGGGAATTAAGCGTTACACAAACGCAATTGCGTGCCCTTCAAAGGGATAATCTTCATTTGGTACGTTACGAATTCAGTCCGGAGGCCTTGAGTATTGAGACGATAATTAGCTTGGTGAGTGTCATTTCTGAACAAGTGCTAATTTTAAATATTTTTTTTAATTTTTATGTATATTTATAGTACTTCATGCAACAACAACTATACCTTAAATTAATTATTCTGCTAACGCTTTAACTTGGTTTAAAGACTTAACCCAGATAGCATGAACATTCCTACATAGCATTTTTAGTTTGCATAAAATTTGCAGAAGTCTTGCTTTGAAAGCCTGCAAAGTTGCAGCAAGCTCAGCATGATAAGACTGAAAGTTCATAAAAAGACTGCAGCAAGATAACGCAAACGCCGAAGTCACCACACTTTGAACTTGCAGCTAACTGTTCGTGCAAGTTAAATTCATGTTGTATCAAATTTATTGCAAATTATGGGCAAATAAGAAATCAAAATTCCTTCAAAGTAGTAATCTTTCCATGCCTCACTAACTGCTTACAACTGTTACACTATAATCTTTAACCCCTTCGCAGGGGTCCACAGACCTGATCAGGTCTATCGATGCATATGCGCCGTTAATGGGCATGCATCGTTTTTGTCACCATAAACAAGTCAGGGTAAAACATTTAAGCTTCTTCGCTCCAGACACTTTTGGTATGTATATGTATAGCGTTTAAAAAAAGCGGTGCCAATAGAATAGAATTTCTGTAATTTCTTCGTATTTGCTGATTGTCCATTCTCTCAACAGAGGGATTTTTTGCTTTCATCACTTTCGTTAATTAAAGACAGCTTTGCCATCAGTTTCACAACAAACTACTCATGCAAGTGGGTGATGGCATACATTGCGGGAGATTTGCTGCGAATTTCTCAATTCAAATTTGTCACTGCAAGATAATATCAGAAAAAAATCAAACTTGCTGCTAGTGCTCATGCTATCTGGGTTAGCAGCAAGTTTGATGTTTTCTGACATTATCTTGCCGTGACAAATTTGAATAGAGAAATTCGCAGCAAATTTCCCGCAAGTTATACCAGCCCCCACTTGCATAAGTAGTTTGTTGTGAAACTAATGGCAAGACTGTCTTCAATTCAGGAAAGTGACGAAAGCAAAAAATCCCTTTCTTGAGAGAATAGACAATCAGCACATACGCAGAAATTTTATTCGGTTGGAGCCGGTTTTTCTAAACGCTGTAATTATCAAATACAAAAAAAAAATTGTATTGAAAAGTACAAATATTACTTTAACTTGTTTCCGGTGATGAAAATGACGCATCGATAGACCTGATCAGGTCTATGCCCAGATAGCATTTTTAATTTGCAGAAAATTTTCAGCAATCTTGCTTTGAAAAGTTGCAAATTTTGCAGCAAGCTCAGCATGACAAGACTGAAAGTTCATAACAAGACTGCAGCAAGATAATGCAAACACCGAAGTCACGAAACTTTGAACTTGCAGCTAGCTTGTCGTGCAAGTTAAATTCATGCTGTATCAAATTTATTGCAAATTAAAGGCAAACAAGTAATCAAAAATACTGCAAACTTATTGCAAAGCAGTATTAGTTCCACGCCCCACTATCTGTTTACAGCTGTCACACTATAAGTTTAACCCCTTCAGAGGGGTCCATAGACCCGATCAGGTCTGTTGATGCAAACACACCGTCAGAAGGTGCATGCATCGTTTTCATCACCATAAACGAATTAAGATATTATTTGCACTTTTCAATACGATACTTTTTTGGTATTTGATAAGTATAGCGCTTAGAAAAAGCGGTGCCAGCCGAATAAAATTTCTGCAATTTCTGCGAATGTGCTGATTGTCTATTCTCTCAACAGAGGGAGTTTTTGCTTTCGTCACTTTCATGAATTAAAGACATTCTTGCCATCAGTTTCACAACAAACTACTCATGCAAGTGGGGATGGTATACCTTGCAGGAAATTTGCTGCGAATTTCTAAATTCAAATTTGTCATGGCAAGATAATGTCAGAAAAAATCAAACTTGCTGCTAATGTTCATGCTATCTGGGATGGACCCTTCCAAAGGGGTTGGACTTATAGTGTAACATTTGTAAATTGGTAGTGGGGCGTGGAAAGATTACTACTTAGCCTTAAGTTTGCAGTATTTTCGATTACTTGTTTGCCGTTAATTTGCAATAAATTTGATACAGCATGAATTTAACTTGCACGACATGTTAGCTGCAAGTTCAAACTGTGGTGACTTCGGCGTTTGTGTATATGTGTATCTTGCTGCAATCTTCTTATGAACTTTCAGTCTTATCATGCTGAGCTTGCTGCAACTTTGCAGGTTTTCAAAGCAACACTGCTGCAAATTTTCTGAAACTTAAAAATCCTATCTATGTATACTTTTCAAATATCAAAAACAAGGCTCGATTTGAAAAGTACAAATATTACCCTAACTTGCATATGTTGGTAAGAACGATACATGCATCTTATGTATCGTATGCATCAGTAGACCTGATCACGTGTATGGACCCGTTCGAAGAGGTTAAATTTATAGTGTAACAACTGTAAAGAGTTAATATGGCATGGAAAGATTACTACTTTCCAGTAAGTATGCAGTTTTTTTAATTAATTGTTTGTCATTAATTTGCAATAAATTTGATACAGCATGAATTTAACTTCCAGACAAGTTAGCAACAAGTTCAAAGTGTGGTGACTTTGGCGTTTGCGTTATCTTGCAGCAGTCTTGTTATGAACTTTCAGTCTTGTTGCAACAATTAGTATTGCTGCAATTTTGGAGGTTTTCAAAGCAGAAATCTGCAAATTTTCTGCAAACTATAAATGCTATGTGGGAACTTTTATTTATTATACCTTAAAAATAAATTCTTAATTTTAGTTTTTTACATTATTTTTTTTTCTTATCGTGTAGTTTTTAAATCTACGTTTTTTCTTCTCTCAATGGCTCATAATTATACAAGATATTAAATCAATGGACTAGGTGTTAAGCTGATCACAGCTAGGTAAGCCCTCAATGCCGCTGAACTCTTCAGCAACGTTTGAATTCATTTTTATGTAAATAAAAGTAATTAAAGTTCTCCGAAAATGGTTTACAATCGTTAAGCATGTTACAAGATGTTTTTAATGACTACGTGAGTCATTTTCGACGTTTGCATGCCTTTGTGTAAGCATAGCTCTTATATCCCTGAAGATGTCAAAAGGTGTTAACGTTTCTTTGAAAACTTCAAATGTATTTTCTTTGCAGCATGCTGAGTTTGAAACCGAATTTAAGACGAAAAGTTGACAAAGGACAGTACAAACAGTATACTGCAATTAAACATGTATGAGTAGAATATTTATTAAGATATGATGAGATATGAAATAATTTTTAACTGCGCATAAGTGGAAGATTCCAAAATTTTTATTTCATAATTTGGTAGTGGTCTATTTAGGACTACTTATATAAAAATTTCAGTCAAATATCACGAAAATTCAGAAAGATTATTTCGATAAAGTGAGTTGCTTTCTAAAGGTGGTGGATATTTTAATATTTCATTTCCACCACTAATTTTAGAAAATAAATTTTGAAGTATATTTCTCTTCCCCTGTAGCTAGCAAAATGTTTGTTTTCATAAAAATGTCAGAGAAAATGGTGTCAGAATAAGCAATATCAAAAGAATAATAATTGGAAACGACTCATTTGAAAATAAGAATTTGTTATCGGGAATATATCGCGGTGACTTTTGATTGCGGTAATAATTAATTTCGTTTTAATATTCCTTTTTAAATCATAAAAACGAATTATAATGATCGCTTCTTAATAATTTACAAAAAAAGAATAATAATTCGAAACGACACATTTGAAAATAAGAATTTTTTATCGGGAATATATCGCGGTGACTTTTGATTGCGGCAATAATTAATTTCGTTTTAATATTCCTTTTTAAATCATAAAAACAAAATCTAATGATCGCTTCTTAATAATTTACAAAAATATATCATTAAATACAAAACACAGGAGATCCTCTTGTGAAGTCAAAAATCATAACGAAGTTTTAGAATACATTTTCAATATTTCCTCGAAAATGCGGAATAAACTTTTTTTATGTTTACAACTAGGTGCTTCTATCGAAATTAAGTGGATTTTAAATAGAAATCAGATTTTTAAATATTATCTGAAACGTAAATTTATAGTGTAGTATTAAATGCAACTGTAAAATAAATTAAAGTTTAAACGAAAGAATTCATGTAAATTTATTCCGACTTTTGCATTTATTTTTGTACGATAATTAAATATTACTTAGTAAAAGTTTAAAACTTCTTAGCTCGTTAGTAAACGAAAATCTGGGAACAATTTCAATGAACGTAAAGCATTAAAATTTGGAAAAATATCTAAATTCTTAATTTCAACTGAAATAAATATAACGGATGATTAACTCTACGAATTAACCAATGCAGTTCACATCAAAATGACTGAAAAATATATGGGGCATTCTCACAATCTTTTAACTTTCAGGAATAAAAATCTGGTGAAATTAAACTTCCTAAAATAACATTTTAATCTGATAGACGAATGCCTTAATGATTCAAAATAAAGAAATAATGATCAGCAGCGATTTTTTTTTTTAAATTTAACTGAGGTTTAAGTCAAACTTGCGAGTTTAATTTTCCTTACCATTTTCCCACTAAAACTTTTTATTTTGTTCGACATTTTTATTTATAATGAATTTGCATAGAACACACAGGACATTCAAATAAGAAAAAATAAGAATGTACTATTTTTAGTACAAAATTCTGGTATAACATTGTCTTAAAGGGGTGTTAAAGAAGGGACGGAAAGTTAAAAAAAAGGGGGAACCCAGCAAACACAGAGCTATCGGTAAGCAATCGGGCGACAGCCGCTTGCCACTACCTGCGGTATTGGTACGATACCGGTTGCCGCTACCGGTTCCGTATCTTTTTTGATACGCCGCGCGAATGCGGCCCTATTCATGAGGCACGCAGCAGGTCCGGTATCGGCAGAAAACTATGCCGACAGCACGCCGATAGCTATCCATATGAATGCCGGCCGCAGCCCGACAGCAACATAAATTGAAAAAAAAAGCTCTTTTGATGGCGCCATCTATGAGTCACTCTGGAATGTATATTTGGAAGGAACGTATTTCAGCGTAGGGAGAGGCGGGGTTTGATCCATCGTACCCAGGGACAGGAAGTAGACGCCTTCACCACTCAGCCACTGAGACTTGATAAGGGGGAGATTATATGAGGTCATAAGGGGAAGTCATATTGATAAGTATTGGTTGTCGTTGAAGGTAAGTGGTAGATGAGAAAATTTGAATTTTGAAATGTTTTTATTTTATTTTTTATTTATTTATTTGTAATTGTCTTACGCGCGTGTATTTAAAAGTTAATTTAATATTTAAGTGAATGAAATGAATACCTTAGCGAATTCGTTAAAGGAAACGAATTTAAGAATAATTAAGATATAGATATAATTAAGAATAATTAAGAATATATATATATATATATATATATATATATATATATATATATATATATATATATATATATATTTAAGAATAATTACCTATTAAAAAAATTTTAGAGGTTTTGATTCAGTTAATCAAATTTCTTTTTTAGGATTTATAATATAATTACATACGTTGCGTTAATTTACAAAATATATATTTTTAACATGGAAAAATTTATTTTAATAAATAAAGTTGGTAATTAATAACTTTTAATTAGAATAAGAATTCATTTTATGTCGTTTTGATGATTTATAGTAGAACATATATTTAATGAGCAAGTTGCAATATTAATTTGTTACTTATCAATAGTTTTTATTAAAAAAATAAAATAAAAATATTAATTTTTATATTTCTTTTTTCTTTTGGAAGACAACTTTAAATGGGGGATATTTCTTAATCTTTCTTATAAATTTAAGAATGCTTATTAAATTAAATAAGTGAATTTCAGAGGTTTTTCTCTTAATACAATTTTCTCTTTAGGAATTATAATGTAATTAAATGTGTTAATTCAAGAAATATATATTTGTAACATAGAAAAACTAACTTTAATAAAAAAAATAAGTTGGTAATTAATTACTTTTAATTAGAATAAGAGTTCATTTTTTGTAATTTGATAATTTAATGTAGAATATATTTTTAGTAATTATGTAACAATAATTATCAACATTTCTTAATCATCAAATAAAATAAAAATATTAATTTATCTTTTCTTCTTCTTTTTTTTTTTTTAGAAGTGTGAGATTTCTGAATCTTTCTTTTAAATTTTAATGCTAAAAAGTTGGGTAGTTTTTTTATATTTTTATAGCTTGTAAAATAATTTTAAACACTTTTTTAATAATTTGATTTTTAGATAAAATAAGAAACATAGCTATTGCTTTTAAAATGGATATAATAGCTAGAAAATAAGTTCAATTAATTTATGAATATTTTTTTTTCTACGATTAAGTTTATAATGAATAATAATTTTAAGGAGCGATTTAAAAAACTCTTTTGATGATTCAAATAATTGTAAGTCCTTTTTAAAATGAATTCAACAACAACTTTTTTAAAATAAATAAATATAGGCAATTTTTGACATTTATTTTGTTTATCACAGTTAGAATTTTATATGAAATACATGAAATATATTTTATCAAAATTGAAACTCAAACCGAACTAAGAAAAAGAAAAAAAGTGTCGGCTTAGACTAAAAATTCCGAATTCGGACCGATGTTGGCAAATCTGATCGGGCCACTATCAGAAATCACATATCGGTCCTGCGTCACTTGCCGGCGTAAGTCGCTTGCCGATATATAACCATAAGGGGACCGATTAAGGTAACCGGCAGTCAAAAAAGCAGGTTCTTATGTTTCAATTGCCGACATGCTGCCGACGCTTCACCGAAACCACTGTGGCAATGCCGACACTTAACCAATAGTGCCAGCTGCGGTCCGATCGTGTGCCAAAAGGTATGTGTTTGCGGGGAAGGTATATGAAAAAAAGAGACGGTAAGCGAAAAAAGGGATAGCAGGGATGGGACGTTAATGAAAATTACCACCTATTTTTAGGCAAATCATGTTAAGACTAAGTGATAGCCACAATGTTCATTAATTTTTAAAAACAGTTATTTACATTGTATTAAATTAAAAAAAAATAATTTACCTCGAAAAGTTCAGGAGTAAACCTTGGGGATGGTAAGACTATCAATAAAGCCACGATGCTTGAAATTGATATTTAAATGCTGATTTATATTCTGCAGTAAATTTCCTTAGGCATTCTTTCATTCTTAGACGTTCTCTTATTTCATTCTTAGACATTCTTTCTCTATCATACTTCTGCATGAGAAAAAAATGGGAAACAAATTCTGTGGCTGCATATGAAGTGATTTTCTGTATAAGTTTAGAAGAGTCTAGGAATCTAAAGAGGTAAGGAATCTGAAAACCAGGGACAGAGTTAAAAAATAATAACAACCGTAAAAATGTGTGCAGATTAAGTTTTTGCTGCATATTTATATATAAAAAAATAGTCCCAGTTTCGGAAAAAAATTACATGGAATTACTTTTGTTGAAACAATTTTATACAGACGGCTCCAAACTTAAAAATCAGCATCAGGGACACGAGACGGTATAGGCGTTTCCTGGATATTTGGACCCCTAACATCGTTCAGAACTTATTTATCTCGTTAATATTGTTATGCAGTCATGCAATGGTATGTTCCCCAGTATATGAAATAAAAAACCCCACAAGAATATGTACTAAAATAAAAATTATTATCCAGGGACTTAAAAGTCAAAAGATTGTGAGAATTGTTTTAAAATTTTCATTATGTTTTTAATAATTTCTCTTTTCAATTTCAATTTGAAAATGGCGACAAAAAATAAATCTAATAAAGCTTCTAGTTTTCCTTTGATTCCTCTTTTGTCACAAAAAATGGACTTTTTTTTCACATCTATGGAATTCATGTCAAAGTTGAAGATGACAAACGATTTTTAGTTTCTAAACTAAACTGATTACTGACGGTCAAAATGCGAAAAAAGTTTTTATTTTTTCAAATTTTCCTGAAAAACATAATTTAATCTTAATATTGCCTTCACAATCGATTGAAATACAAAGATAATTTCAGTTTTGATTTGAAAATGGCGAAAAAGAAGAAGTCTTGTCATCATTACAAAATGACTTTAAAATTAGAAAAAAAAATCTCGAAAACTAATTCAATTTTTTTTATTTCTGATACCAGTTTTGCCTTCTGTGGATCAATATGGATAGTTGGAGTTAATATCCCCGCCAAACGTTC
The DNA here is from genome assembly GCA_963932465.1 of Maratus speciosus. Lineage (NCBI taxonomy): Eukaryota > Metazoa > Arthropoda > Arachnida > Araneae > Salticidae > Maratus > Maratus speciosus. The sequence continues at coordinate 241,763,590 of OZ010794.1, forward strand.
CATATTTTAAGAAAAACACCTGTGGAACATAACCAGTCGTTTCATAAAATCCTTTCATTGGGATTATATATATATAGGGTAGATGAATAAATAAAATAATGGATGAATATCGGCACTTATTCAACAGTTTTCGGAATTCAACAATCGCTTATCAATATTTTATATCAGGTTGAGCAAAAAGTTCTGGGAAATTTTTAATCTAATAGTTACCAGAATGTGTATGCTATATAGGGGTACTAGCGGTATATCTATTGGATTTCAGGCGTTTGGGCTCCAAAATGTCTGTTAAACAGTGTAATGTGTATTGATCCGGCATAATTGGAGAAAAGGCAAAATGATATAAGTAAGCGTCCTATCTTAAATGGGAGAGGTAACCGCAGAATTAAAGGCGAGGTTACATCAATCAAGGTCGCACGCCACTTAGCAGACGGGGTTAAACTACAGGAAGATGCCTAACTGTTTTCTTGCTTCACACCACTAAAATTGTGAAGTTTTTTTTCACCTTGATTAATAGCTGAAATGTCTCTGACAAGGCAAAGAAAACTTCGTGGTGTCAAGTGTATCTGGGTGCGCTGCTCGCTACGCCATTAATTTGCAATAAATGTGGTAAATAAAATTCAGTACCTTGAGTGACTAAACATTTAGAGAATATGCGCAAATGGTAGATATCCTGTCATGTATGACGTCACACTAAATGCCTGCGTACGTGGATTATCACCCCGTCTACAAGGTAGCGCAACTGTGTTAATTTACGCCCGATTCCAGTATTAATTTTGTACGCTTATTTATATCGCTTTGAGAAAAAGGTCTAACGATTCTGAAAGCCGTCTACGCGATTAATGAGGGTGAAGGTAATGGTACTTCCAGCAAATCCGGAATCTGGCAGAACGACGTGGACTATGATGGTCGCTATTTTGAAGAATAGTCTTTGTTACTTTTGTTGTTAATTTGCGCATAACAACGCAACTTTCACAAATTTCCCAGAACTTTTTGCTCAACCTAGTATAATAAAAGTAGGTTTAAGAAGAAACAGTATATGATAGATAATATCCTAATAACTTTCCAGAAAAATAATTCTATATTTACATGGTAGTGTGGTACAGGCAGGGTTATCAGTTTGAACAATTCCAAATTTATTCTGCTAATTCAGAAAGAATAATTTTAGTTTTATGCTATTACGAAATGTTTCGCTTTAAATAACGCAAAAATTACTTTTTGGAATCGCAAAATAAATAAGGATGGAGAGCTCGCAAACCTGATACGGATTTCCTGTTGATATAACTTAAAATATGAGTCAAACAAAGCTAAATTGATTAAAAGTAAAATTCATTATTTTAAATTATTCTTCAAAACGCAGTTCTATATATTAATCACAAATTAAGCTTATAACAAAACTATAATTACGAATTTATTCTATTTGTTTGCATTTAATCTTCTTCGGTAATCATTTGTTCAGAATTAGCATAATATTTAATTACTATTAAAGAACTACCGCAAAATGTGCAAATCAAATTCGCTAAAATACGCAATTTAGTGATTGATCCGGTTAAATTGCAAATGTACATTTTAGAGCATCTCTGACGAAGTGAATTCAACTCGTTTACCAGAAAGCTGAAATATATTACAATACAAAATGTATGAATTAATTCCATGATGGAAACATATCCTTCTGTTACTATTTGTTAGTTCCGATTTGGTGGAGGATCCAGTAACGAAACTGGTGACAGAGAAATAAACATGTAAAGATGCACCGTGTACATAGAGTGACTAAGCTGGTCACCATATTGTGATATTAAAACCAAATTAATTTATAAGGCAAAAATTTCTGCAATTTTAAACAAAAATGTGTTGGACGTTTGCGTAGTGTAATAAACAGACCTTGCTTCTAAGTGCTGAACAGTGGTGAACATTGGAGCATAAAAGAAAAAGTTTATTAAAATCAAATATTCTTTAAACCCCCTGAGGGGTGGTGGGATATATTATATCCCACCTAATTTAAATAAGATTCTCAAGAGAAACGTTTAACTAAATTTTATATGTTTAACTTTTTTGTGGGGGGGGGGGGATTGTTGATAATTTGCTTTTCATTATTTTAAAATAATTTTTTTCGATTATTCCGGTGCGAATTCAATTTTACAGGGACATTATGGCTTGCCCCTCAAGGGGTTAATATTTATTTTTATTAATAAAAAAAGGACCGTAAATATTTTTAAATGTATAGTTAGTACGGAAAGATTGGTTCAAAATTAATATATATGCCTGGATTTTTTTGCTCCAGTAACAACACATCTTTAAATGATATTTTAACGAATATTTTATTCAGAATTAACATTATCGGGAATGGAACTTTGTTAAGAATCGGAAATTTGGGCCATGTTTCTATAATAGAGATGGTTTTATTAGAATAACTGAAACATTTCACACTACGGAAAAAAAATCAATTACAGTAGTACATACTAGTACTAGATTAATCAAAAAAGAATAAAAAATGTCGAATGCAGTGTTGCCAGATTGGCCTCCAATTTTAATCAGAAATTTAGCGTCCATGCCAGAAATAAAGAATAGTTTATTTTATGGTTTATTTAATAAGAGAGATCTAACGACCACAGAAAGAAAAAAATTATCTTTGAAAATGTCCGGTATGAATTTAAAATGTCGGTTTAAAATTTGATCCCAAACTGGTATCCCGGTCGAATGTACGAGATATCAAATGTGAGTAGTTCCGCCTTATATAACGTCTTTAAATATGTATTTTACACATATTTGTGAAAATATTCACATGTTATATCCAATACACACTTTCGGCATTTATGTATTATATATGTGCACATATGCGGAATTTTTGACAAGAAAATGGTATTTTCGTATAACCATAAGATATGTTTTTTTTTTTTTTGAAATTTTTAAATCATTATTTCAGATAGATTTTATGAATAGAAAATTATACAAAAATTCCCAGCTAAGCATCTTTGGTATCCATATAACCCCAGCTAAAGCCATGAATGTCGGTGCGATAGTTTTTGAGAAAATTGAATTTTATAAAAATAGAAAAAAAAAATTATCTCATAAAAAATTCATATTTATAAAATTATAATAGGGGGACTATATTGTCAGATAGGTAGTCTAATCTAGGCAGAAAATAAGGAAACTTGATTGAAAGGTACGTTTCCAATGATATCCGCATATGGCCTTTATTATCTGCATATAATTCAGTTAAATACATACATTTACTTACATTTTTAGTCTACGTATAATTTGTTAGCAGTACCTATAATGAATCAACAGTAAACCCATGCCTATCTTTGAGCCGGCTCAAAGTTATACTGAAAATAAGGTAAAATGGTAGTGCCTTCTAATTTTACATTTTACTGACTATTAGTAAATACATAATTGAAAAATATTTATTCATTTATAACGTTTAGATAATATGTCTGATAATAGAGTACATTTCTACATACTATAAAATTTAATTGGATTACAACAACATTCAAACTGCATTCAAAATTAACTTGAAAACAGTACTTCACAGTAATAGTTGGATGATGCAATTAATTGTGTATACTATTGCCAATTTATGTTCTAAAATAAAGAGTGTAAAGCCCAGTTCATAATTCTGCCAGCAGAGTGTAGCACTGGAGTTTATCCAGCCTTTTGAAGTCAATTATATTGAAATTAAGAAGTGGTACAAAGTTACACCCCCTGGATCAAAGTTACCCTGAATGAATATAAGGCGATTTTCCACTTACCTTATTTTTTTGTTATAGCTGAGTAGTACATAATTCAGATTAATCAAAAAACATCTAATTTAGTTGTTTCCGAAGTTCATTGGATACAAGGACGTCCTTTAACCATGTAAGGGATATTTTTAATCATGTATATAATTTTATCTCGTGTTACGTCACTTTAATGATATAATCTTACTACAGAAAAATATACTGGGTGGTTCAAATTAAAGTATCCCTGTTTCGGACGCTCTAGTGAGAGAAGCAGTGGATGTAACGTCTTGATATTTGGAGGATATACATATCAAATCATGGGAAACTGATTGGTGCAAAAAAAAAAATTAGTTCAAACAAAGACAACTAGGGGGAAATGAGGCGCTGCGATCGGCTTAAGGTAAGGAAAATGTAGCGAAAGAAATAAGCGAAGAATACAATGAATCAATAATTAACATTTAAAAAAAAAAAAAAAATCCCACCACTAAATTTTTAGTATTTTTTGCCTAATAAAAATACTAACACAATTAATTGGAGCATATACTAATAAAATTTAAACGCATAATACTAATAAAATTTATAAGTGGGAATCGGCTTATTGGAACCTAGATGTTTACACCTACGACCACATTACATTTTCCAAAGCGATCGCAGCGCCTCATTTTCCCCTAGCGGCATTTGTATGAACTAAAGAAATTTTTTTTGCGCCAATCAGCTTCCCATGGTCTGATATGTATACCCTCCAAATATGAAGTCGTTACATCCGCTGCTTCTCTCTCTAGAGCGTCCCAAACAGGGATACTTTAAAACGTTCACGTCGGCACGGTGGTTCACACTCGACTGTCACAGATCTGCAAAGTCTCCGGCTTTTAAGATACCAGTATTTTAATACAGAAAATGTTCTTTTATTTAATTAGAACAAGTGGACGATTTAAAGAACAACCTTTTTTTTCTAAAATAATAGTGGTGTGAAACAAGCCGTAGACTTGATACCTCGGAGACAGTCGAGTGTGACCCACCGCGCTGGCGTGAATGTGTTAGTTTGAACCACCCTGTCACTCAAATCACCCAATCACTCAACTAGTGATTAATTTAACAGAAACATACACTTAGATTAATTTCACATTAGACCGGAGATATAAAACCCTGTAATGATTAGGGCATAGTTAATGTAAGAATGAATAGACATAGAGATGAATACAGCGTTAAAGCCATATTTAACCAGTATTCACAGATCTATAATCTGTGGAAATTTTAATAAAAGTTAATAATAATTCATAAACAGGTTATTTCAAAATTCGTAAAGATCATTCTGTGTCTACTTGAAAATACGTTATTTCTTATAATATGTTGTAACCTCAAATTGGAAGATAACTGATTTAGTTGTTCTCTTTAACGCCGTGACCTACGCATTACGTTTCAACAGCCTAGGTCCAAAATGTAAAAAAAGATTGCGCAGTCTTCGAGCCGTTCTATGTTTCGCAAATTGGTCCTAAGTTGTATCAAACGCGCACGACTTATCGAATGTAAATATTTGTGGGCATTTCCTCGAGCACTTGTCGTGTAAGTCACATGCTAAGCTTGTTGGCCACCGTTATTTTATAAAAGTTTGCTTCGCCTTTTTTAATTAATGAGATATCTCCCATAAAATAACCCACATTTTACCGTTCTAAAATACTGATAGTCAAAAATCAACCCATGTGTAAAATACAACTGTCTTCATTTTGCGAAATATTTGGAGAGTAATGACAACCTGTTGTAATAATTGTGGTAGATATATCACAAAATATTTATTAGTAATCCCGTTAGCCTTTTACTGTCGCAAACCGCAGCATTCCCGTGATGTTTACGTTTGATCCGATCATTGTTCCAGGGGCAATTCCGTAATATTTACATTTGGCTTGACCGATGAACTGCGGGCCAGGTCAGTCATAATCACAAGGTCTGATTATCAACGGGGAACAATTATACCAATAAATGTTTAAAGAAATGTTCGTCTTATCTAAATGAAGTATTCATGTAAAATTTCTGCTTTGCATGAGGCAAATTTTTCTGTTTCTTTTTACTGGTGCGAATGTGCCCCGTTGGTAATCTGGCCCTGCATAATCAGCTTTGGAAAGAATACAAGTCTTCGTGTCTCACACGTAGTAGTAGGTTAACCCTTAAATGCGCGATTTTTCATTTTGTTTCGAAAAAATTATTTATGATTCTCTGAAAAGCTTATTTTATTACACAGGAAATGTAATGAAAAAAATGAGAGATACATTTTTCATATAATACGTCAATCTTTTTTTCTGTTGCACATCTGCAATACAAGTAAAAATTACTGTCGTGTGGCTGTTTTACGCTAAAATATTGTAAATTAGTAAATATATTAATAAGTATGTTTCCAAATGCCTTATTTTATATAACTATTTACTTTATAAAACGTAACCTTTAACCGTTTAATTCCCATGACAGAATACGTTCTAGAAAATACGTAGTTTAAAGAATCTGACTTTAAACCAGAAAGTTTTAATGGTTAATTTCGCTTTATTTTAATACGGAATGACTGTTATTAATTAAACCAAATATTGCTATTTTAATTTTCTGGGGTGAATTAGGTATATAGGAATAAAAAAATCTATTAAATTCAAAACACTGTTGTTTTCATATGTGCAAAGCTGCGCACTAAAGGATTTAGTGCAAAGTTTTGCGTAGCGGATAATCATTCGCTGACAAAACTATAAAGTAAGAATTTTCAAATTTCTTGTTGAAAGTCGTTTGCCACCATAAATTCAGAAAGGTAAATTTCGCTTTACTAATACAGCAAAATTTCTGCCAATAAATAAGGCATTTTTTAAATTCTAAAATACTCATGACAAATTAATTAGAAATTAAAGCCACGAGTATACTCGTGGTTGGCAGCGAATGGGTTAAAGGGTTAATGAGAATTTATTGTAGAGTACTGACGGAGTTAATGGATCACTCGTAATTACTTGTAGTTGATTGTTTCTTTCACTAATTTAAAGATCATGAAATCATTTTATTTATAAGATTTCCAACAGTTTTTAGGTAGGTCTTTTGCAGGGTTTTGTAATTAGTTTTCTTGTAAAAAAATAACTGAAAAAATTGCGGTAATCCCACACAAGCCACAATGGCTTGAAACCCGCGAATAGCGGGCAAAGCTACTCGTTTTGTGGAAAGTATACTAAACAGTGGACTTTGTGGACCCACAATTGAAGAGCTAAGTGGAAGAACATGTTAAGTAGCGAAAACAGGGCCTGATTACCAACGGGGCACAGTTACACCAATAAATTTTAAAAGAAATCTTCGCCTTATCTAAACGCCGTATTCATGTACAATTTCTGTCATAAATGAGGCAAATATTTCTGTTTCTATTTACTGGTGGGGTTGTGCCCCGTTGATAATCAGGCGCTGAGCAAAAATTACATTTGATGAAATTTGAAGTGAAAGTTTTTGCTGTAAATTTTAATGATTTATATTCTATTTGATACCATATGTATAAAATATTAATAGGTATGGTACTCAGAAAAACTTATTCATATTAAATTTTCAAATATTAAAAATTATTAATATTACTGACATTATTAAATATTAAAATATTAAATATTAATGAATAATGTCTTAAATATTCAAGACTAAATGGAATCTTAGTATTTTAGCTTCACCATGTGATAGGATACCTCATAACGCTTTCATCCAGAAGATAAAAATTTTTCTTAGAAAATGTGACATAATATGTTCATCCAATCAATTAACATTATATATAATATACGTAAACAATTTCTAAATAAATTAAAACCTTTTTAAATTTGAATTAGACTTCTAAACTTACTATTATTGAAAAATATGCAGTATAAATGCACTTAAAACCAACGTAATTTAAAACGAAAGATTGATGCAAGTTTATTCTACTATTTTTTTTCTTCATGTGTAATTTAAGATACCTCTAAAACATTTTGTTAAAGTATTAAGTTTTGTTTTTTAGAATTATTTTTATTAATATACTAAAATATGTAATATATGAAAAAACTTTACATGGAAACTATATCATTTATTAAATATGAATATTTTTCAAAATTTATTAATTCAATATGCAATGAAAATGGACTATATGTTATAAAGAAAAGCTTTTTGAAAATTTATATTATTCTTGGGTTTTTTTAAAATCTTATTCAGTAATGTAACATCCCTCGAAAATGTTTAATTTTCTCTTATTCAAAATTCTTCCTAGTCATACAAAATACCTGAAAATTATATTATGGAAATAAAATCATACTTTCATTATTATTATTCTTTAAAACTTAATTTTATCATAACGTAAGATAGCAAAATGCATTTAAAATTAAAGTCAGTACGAGAACATTTATGCGAATTTATTCGTTTCAGTACTTTTTTTTTCATTGGTAATTTTACTTTAAAATATTTTAAAGTATCTAGTTCTTGGGATTCTTGTTATTAGTATGCATTATCGGAAAATATTTTCTTTGTACATTAAAGTACTAGAAAGTTTAGAAAAATAGAAGAAATCTTTTTCCAAGTCGCATAAAATAAATAATATATTTCTTCTTTTCAAATTACAAATGGATGCAATTAAAATAACAATATTCAATTATTTAATTTATTTTGTAGATGTATAAGCAATTTTCTTCTGATAGTATTATAGTAATGGAGTTATTAATAAAGAGAAGGAGACGTATAGTGTAGAGACAATGGAGTTATGAATAAAGAGGAGGAGGCATATAGTGTACTGTCTACCAGTTGCGAGTGAAGTAACTGAGGAGGTTGTCACAAGATGGCGGCTGCTTTTTTTTAAATCGTATCTTCAGTTTCTGATTACAGCCGTGTCAAACGCCCCACCAGTAAAATTGAACAGAAATTTTCGTCTTATTTAAGCGTCTTATTCATGGAATTTTTTCTCGGAAATGTGGCAAAATTTTCTATTTGTTTTTACTGGTGTCAGTTTGTCTTGTAAAACTGTCAGTTTGTTTCCCTGGTTGTCACAATATGGCGGAAACGCAGGGCGTGACTACTGCAAAAGTAAACTTCTACCAGTAAAAATGGGAAACTGTTTCCACCATTATTTATGACTGAAATTTTGCACTATTAAGACGTTTAAATAAGCAGAAATTTTCTATAAAAATTTACTGGTGGAAGTTTTCACCGGCGGTAAACAACCCCTAAGATAGCGGTTACAGTTGAAGCTTCACTATTTTAAGGATATGTCAGTTCCTCTTTATTAATAGTTCCATGGTAGAGACTAGCAGTTGCGAGTGAAGTAATTGAAGCGATTGTCACAATATGGCAGCTGCTATGTTTTCATCGGTTGAACAGTTTTTGATTATCGCTGAAGCAAGCTTTCACCAGTAAATTTTGAATACAAAATTTCGCCCTATTGTAGAGGATTATTCATGGAATACCTCTCAGAAATATGGTAAAATATTGTGTTCACTTTTACTGGCGACAGTTGTCCCGTTTATTATAATCTCTTTTACTCATACTCACAGGACGTTCTTTAGTTGATACAATATGACGGAAACGAACGGCCTGAGTTCCGCCAAAGTCAAATTACATCAGTAAGAATAAATATTTTTTTATCGTAATTACGACTGAAATTTTGCATTAATAAGGCATATAAAAAAGGAGAATATTCTATTCTATTTACTGGTGGCATTGTGTCCCGGCAGTAATGTGTCATTGCGAAACCGGTTATAGTAGAAACTTCACCTTTTAGAGCATATGCCAATTCTGTTTTTTCAATGGAGTTATGAATAAAGAGGAGGAGACATACACTGTACTGTCTACCAGTTGCCAGTGAAGTAACTGAGGAGGTTGTTACAAGATGGCGGCTGCTTTTTTTTTTAATCGTATCTTCAATTTCTGATTAACGCCGGGACAAACAGAACCACCAGTAAAATTGAATAGAAAATTTCTTCTTATTTAAGCTTATTATTCATGCAATTTTTTTTTTTCTCACAAATGTGGCCAAAATTTCTGTATGTTCTTACTGGTATCAGTTTCCCTTGTAAAACTGTCAATTTGTTTCCCTGGTTGTCACAATATGGCAGAAACGCAGGGCGTGACTACCGTCAAAGTACGATTGTACCAGTAAAAATGAAAATCTGTTTCTACCATCATTTATGACTGAAATTTTGCGATAATAAGGTGTTTAAATAAGGAGAAAAATTCTATATAAATTTACTGGTGGAAGTTTCTACCGGCGGTAAACAACCCCTGCGATAGCGGTTACAGTTGAGGCTTCACTTTTTTACGGATATGTCAGTTCCCCTTTATTAATAGTTCCACGGTTTTTTCATACTTCCATGATTGTAGTATCCTATAAAACGTCATATTCGGACGATATTTTAAAATGTAATAAATAAGTTGTTATGTCGAGAATAGACATTTAGTACATCATGTTTTCACCTAATAATAAATACAACAGAAAATAATGATTGTGCTAGTTGTTTTTCTAACAACGATAGGCTTGATTATCAGTGGATAAATTAGAGAATAGCTATTTAAAAAAGAAAGAGAATTTTGTATTAAAAAAAAAAAAAAACTTTAAATATGTGAATTGGAATTTCTAGATAGAAAATCCATTACATTTGACAACACTTCTTACCAGCGATTATTTAGAATTACGTTATATGAATCACAGTGACGCTTATCATAGAAGCTCGAAAACGTAGCTGAAGGACTGTGGTTGTTTCGGAGGTAATTTAAAACGAGAACATCCTTCGCGACTTGCACTCATTTGTTTAGATAAACGTTGGATGTAAATGGAACTGTTCAATACATTCACAAGCATCACGTGCATCACGTAATTCACGCATTTCACATACATCACGTAAATCAATTTTAAGAGCCTACGCTAGTCAAGCAAAAGAGCTCGGACTTCCATTTTCATCCTATGGGGGGCGCTCTTTTGACATTACTCTCCTGTATTTTAATATTTTTGATGATTCTTTTGCATTGTATAACAGAACACAACGATAATAAAACACAACTTCGCGTATGTCACAGAAATTCGCATTTCAGTGATGTTGATCACGCAACTGGGATCCGCTTACAGTCTTCCGCTTTCAATATTTATTCTATTCAGAACTGTGATCACCGTCTCCCGTCTACAAAGTGTTAACCTGGTTTTTATAGGTTATGGAATTCTCCTAACAACATGTTGGAAAGATATCAGTATTTTCTTACAGAAAAACTCGCCTGATATATTCACGGGATTACGCAAAGGAAGGCGAAATTACAGATATATTCCTTCAAGAGTAGATAACCTTGTTAACCCCTTAACGGTCGCATTTGATTACGTTTTAAAAATTCAAATTGTTTATTGGAACCACTTTTTTGAACAAGAAAACTTCGCCTTATTTAATGACAGGTAAAAGGAAACCATAATAAAGCCAATTATATTGTTTTATAAAACTGGTGAGAATCAAAGAATCTCAATAAAAGACAGAGCCCGTGAATATCGGGAGCGAGAATTAACCCCTTGAGGGGCGCCGTTTGCAGTCTGCAAACGGTTAATTTTAATGCCGAAATTAACAATTGAGACCAGAAATTTTGAAGCACACATTCGATCTCATAATATACGTGAAAAAAAGCTTTTGATTATTTCCAAATAAATTTGTTCTTAAATTGCGGTGGAATTAAATATTTGAACATTTTTATAGCAGAAATGCCTTGCCCCTGAAAGGGTTGAGAGATTGATGACAACTGTTTTCCTAAACGTTGCTAGTGAATGTATTGAACAGTTCCATTTACATCCAACGTTTATCTAAACCAATGATTGTAAGTCGCGAAGGATGCACTCGTTTTAAATTACCTCCGAAACAAACACAGTCCTTCAGCTACGTTTTCGAACTTCTATGATAAGAGTCGACTTCCCGTGAGCAAAAAAAGAAAGCAGACATAATTAAACGATGGAGCTATGAATAAAGATGTGGATACATATGGTTTAGTTTCTACCAGTATGAGGGAAGTAACTGAGGATTTAGTAACAAAACTGTGGCTGTGTTTTGTTTATATTGCAATAAGGCCTGCTTAACGCAAGGACAATCTTCCACCAGTAAAAATGAAAGGAATATATTGCTATATTTGAGACAAAAATTCTGAATGAATGAAGCTTTTTAAAAGAGAAAAAAATGTATTATAATTTATCGGTGAAATTTTGACCTGCGGTAATCATATTCACTGACAATGACAGGGAGATTGTTTATCGTGTCACAATACGGCGGAAGCACGGAACCTGACCAACATCGCTGGTAAACCTCCACCGATAATCTTGTTTTTGCTTTAATTATGAAAAATATTATGCAGCAATCAAATGTTTAGAGAGAGAGGAAATTTCTATTCGATTTTAGCGGTGGGAATTTACCCGGTGGAAATTGCACTCTGTGAACCGGTTACTGTTGAAGCTTAACAATTAGATATGTCAGTTCCTCTTTACTCATAGTTCCCCGAATTAAACCAGTAATTTTAAATAGTTTTCTCTCTTAATAAATCACTCCCATTTATTAACACAAAACTGGCATTTTAAAATTACTGTTGACAGTCTGCCTAATGTTTGTATTTGTTTCTCATAGTCCCGGAGCCGGTGACATCGAAAGCCCGTCATCACGAAATTGAAAAATGTTTATGTAAATCAATACTAAAAAGTCATACGAACTAAATGAGTTAGGTATGTCTAGGTTTGACAAGCCGTCGGGTCGGCGCCAATAACATCTCGTATTATTTTAGGAAAACTTAGTCTTATTTTAGGAAAACACAAAAAGCTTAGGCCGGTTTCTGACATTATTTCAAGCTATTTAAACAACCCCCATAGCATTTTAGTTTGCAGAAAATGTGCAGAAGTCTTGCTTTGAAAACCTGTAAAGTTGTAGCAAACGCAGCATGATAAGACTGAAAATTCATAACAAGACTGCAGCAAGATAATGGAAACACCGAAGTCACCACACTTTGAACTTGCAGCTAACGTATCGTGCAAGTCACATTCATGCTGTATCAAATTTATTGCAAATTAACGGCAAACAAGTAATCAAAAGTACTGCAAACTTACTGCAAAGTAGTAATTTTTCCATGCAACATTAACTGTTTACAACTTGTACACTATAAGTTAACCTCTTCGAAGGGGTCCATAGACCTGATCAGGTCTATTGATGCATACCCTCCGATAAGGTGCACGCATCTTTTTTACCACCATACATAAGTTAGGGTAATATTTGTATTTTTCAATCGAGCCTTTTTAAGTATTTGATAAGTATAGCTTTTAAAAAAAAAGGAGGTGCCAACCGATTAAAATTTCTGTGAATCTGCTGATTGTCTATTCTCTCAACACACAGATTTTTTGCGTTCGTCACTTTCATGAATTAAAAGCAGTCTTGCAATCAGTTTCACAACTAACTACACGTGCAAGTGGATGATGGTATACCTTGCGGGAGATTTGCTGCGAATTTCTCAATTCAAATTTGTCAAGGCAATATAATATTAAAAAAACAAACTTCCTGCTAATGTTCATGCTATCTGGGAAAATGCCAGTTATTACTAATTAATTGTGCACACAATGTTTAGAATAACAATATTCGGATTTATATATATAAAATAGGAAGAGCAAACGCCATTAGTAGCTGTTGAAAAAATAAATAGATATCTGAGTACATAAGCTAAATAGAATACATAACATAATAAATATATAAATTAAAAAAAATTCTTTAAATCATTACACGAGAAAATCAGTATTGCATGATTAATGTGATTAACTCCTTGAAGGGAGGTGATGCTGTTATGCATCACATAATTATAATCTCTAATTGCCACATTGACACCCGAATTTTTTTATGAAAATGTGACTTTTATTAAGTACGTGAAAATATCCTTTTATTTATTTACAAATAAATTTCCTTGTAAATACTGGTGCCACACAATTATGTCAACATTTTACGAATACAAGTACCTTGCCACTGAAAGGGTTAATCCTTAAAAAATTGTGAAAAGGTTTATTATTAAAGTCTTCAAGAACTAAATTCAATATTTTTGCATTACTTAATTATGAATTACATTATGCATTAAAATGATCATAAAGCTATTTTTAAAAAATAGCAAAATGCTTAAGAAAAATTTATTTAGTGATCATGATTTTTCAATCTGCATAAAACCATTTTTTCTCGTTTATAGTCAAATACATTTTCGTATCTACTAGAATATTCATGAAGTAATCGCTTTACTTTATCCCGCAGTTCAATTTTAAAAAGATTAATCCATGAATATTGAATTAACATTTTCATACTTTTTTTTAACTCACCGGAACCTTTTTCACGCAACATCAATTTTAAAAACATACAATTCTATTTGCAGAAATCACGCATTTATCACAAGTTTTGCATGAATTAGTGCAGTTGTTCCATATATTTTAAAGCACAACTATTTAATATATTTATAGTATTTTTATCTATTTGAAAGTTTTATTACATATTTTAGTAAAATTGGTTTATTTTATATTAAATGGCGCTCGCGCTCTATTGCATATTATAGTAATGTTTTTTTTTTCTTTTTTAACTCTTGAAAAAGTATGAGATAAAAATAAATATTTTGAAGTAATAAAAATGTAAATAAAACATTAAATAGTATTTAAGTCAGATACATTATATTTTTTTTCAAGAATTATAAAATTGAATTACGCTAGTGTAGTAATCCATTTATAAATATTTTCATTAAAAGTGCAGAAATAATGTTATTCTACTAATGCGAACAGTATGAACAAAGTATCTGAAACAGTGTGAAAGACGGTAAAAGATGGCCTCCGACGATTTAGTCAATGATGGAAATTTGATAGTTTCCCTCATATACCAAGAGAATATTGTGGCTGGATTTTTTTTTAAGGGGTGGTTGTTATTGTGATGAGGTACAATTTTATTCTTAACAAAAGTTCCGATTTTTCGTATTTCTTTTACATTTATTATTATTTTTCTTTCACACACACATTCATTCTACATAAACAGATATATTTCGTATTGAGATATTGACATAATGTATATGCAAACTGTTTGCGTTTGACGCAAAATATACACTGAAGAGACAAAACATTATGACCATCGCCACGTTTTGCAATGAACTCGCTTGGTTGACTTGGAGGGCAAGTAATCAGATGGGAATAGTATTTAACTACTGCTAAGGAATATGAGGAATCATTTTTGCGCTTACTTCTATCTGTGATGGAAAAGTGTGCTATCTAAGCGACTTTGATAGAGGGTAGAATTCAATGGTCCGATGGCTCAGAACGAGTATCTCCTCAACTCTTCGACTCGTGGGCTTTTCGGTGTTAGTACTTATCGGAAGTTCATGAATGACCATGAAACCAACAGCAGACGCGGTGGCGCTGGACTTCGACGCGTTATCAAAGAAAAAGGGCGTCGGTGGCTCCCCCGCTTGGTAATACAAAATCGGTTTCAGACACTGGCTCAGCTGACATCCCAATAAATACCTATCCAAGTAGAATTATTTCAGAACATACATTTCAGCTGACACTGTTGGATGTAAGGCTATGCAGCAAACGCCCCAATCATGTGCCTCTGTTGACCAAGCATCATTGCCAACTACTCCTACACTAGGCCCAGGAACATCGTGACTGGACCATGAATCGTTGGGAGAGAACTGCCTGGTCAAATGAATCACGATTCATTCTTCAACCCGTCGATAGCCGTCTCAAAGTACGCTTTCTTAGAGCCCAATTGTTGCTCCTCGTTATTCAGCAGGCCACACATTGGCCGGTGGTGGCGATATTGAGCTTTGGGAAACGTTCTCATAGGCATCTCTGAGACCTGTGAATGCTGTAGAACAAATCATGAAGTTCGCAGACTATCGGAACATCAGTGCCGAAGTACTGCACCCTTACAATGTAACCTCTCCTCCAAACTGGAAATTGAGTCTTGGAGCAAGGCAATGCCCCATGACACAAGGCTCGAATTGTGCTAGGGTGGCTCCAGGAATATAATATTGAATTCCACTTAAGGTCCTGGTAGCCTAACTGAACGGATCTTAATACGATAGAGCAGATTTGGGATGCCATGGAACGAAAGCTGAGAGCTAAAAAACAATCATGCTGTAATATCCCGGATGTGCGTGACCGCTACCTGAATATATGATACAATCTGTCTTCGCCCATGTACCTGGGGCTTGTGGCATCCATGTCAAAGCAGATGTAGCTTTTTTGCGGGTCGGAACTGAGACAAGGCATTATTAGGTAGGTGATCGTAATGTTTTGGCTCTTCAATTTATGTTATTCATGTTAGAAGCGTAAATATGCATAATATCTCTTATTTTTTTTTATACTCTATGGTAACCAATTAGCTGCATATTACATAATTAATATATAACCTCATTATCCTGTATTAAATCATCAATCTCACGAATGGTACTGAATGTTTTGGTGTTTTCAAGAAGATTTTATGTGTGTCAAAGGGTGTCTAGGGTTATCTTAACCCTCCGTCTACCAGACGGGTCCATTGGACCCGACAGGTACATACAAAATATTCATTCAAACCAGAAATTTCTTTAAAATAAACTAAGTATATAAACCAGACAATAATAAGGTAAATAACTAAGTTAAATAGTTTTAAATAAAAATTCTGGTGTAGAACGTTTTATTAAAACTTGAATAAAATTCCCGGTAGATCTAGGGTTAACAAAGGCTCCAAACACTGGAACTAATCCGGATGCTGCATAGGTCTACTAGAACTCATTCTGTTTTTTTCTAAAACATTTATTTATAGCTATGAAAGCGTCTAATTTATGTGGTTTGGTTAACAATTGGTATATACTTCTAATAATAAAGATATTACGTAATAGTAAGTATAACATAGTAAACTAGATGTTTTAAACTGCGATTAAAAGGAGTGCAAATGCATGTATACAGCATTCAGGTTGAAAAGCTTTCAGCTTGAATAAATATAGTATCATTTTATTTATTCTCAAAACCAAAGTTAAATAAACATTTCTGTACTTTAATCAGTTACTTTATCTATGTAATAAAAAAATCAAATTTTGATTCCACTCTTTTGTTCTAAAAAAACTTCTTTTGTTTTATAAATGTACTTACAAACTTTTGCATATAATGGCATTAAAGAACCCTCTAATTTAAGAATTGGATAGAACGATATAATAAAATAACTTAAATTTTCATTCTAATGCAGGATTGACAGTTTGGACTTTTTTTATAAATTTAAAAATTTCGAATTCACACCGAAAATTTTGAGGGACGAATTTCTACTTTAAACAAACGCGAAATGCCTGTCATTAAGTAAAGCAAAAATGTTACATGGAATTTTTGGTGTGAATGCGAAATTTTGCAACTAAAAAAAGGCGGAAATCCTATTCTAATGTGCTATTCTACTACCCCCCCCCCACCCCCCCAAAAAAAATATATATATATATATAAATAAAAAATACAGAAAATTTAAAAACTTTCTTTCCAGTTTAACCACTTGAGGGGCGGTGGGATATATTTTATCCCACCTACGATTAATGAAGATTTGCACCAGAAAAATTTTATGAAATTTTACTTTTCTAACTTTGGTCGAAAAAAGTCGTAAGATTGCTTTACCTTATTTTGAAATTTTTCTTTTCTAAATTCCCGGTTGGAATTCAGAATCACACAAACGCAATTGCTTGCCCCTCAAGGGGTTAACACTAGAACGCTCGGAAATTTTACTCAAGTTTCATAAAAATATTTTACACCAGAATTTTTATTTAAAATTATTTGACTGATTTATTCAACATAAAACTGCGTTTTTAAGATTTAACTTATTTTGTGATAGACTTTCTGGTTCCAATTGACATTTAATCATATGGCCGGAGTCGAATTGACTCCTTTCGGCCGTCCAAGTGTTTATACAAGAAGAAACACTTTTTTCGCAGTTTAATGATAGAAGTGTATGTGTTTTGCTCTCTTTCGCGATGATTAATGCTTTGGTTATATTGTATTTGCACATAGGCTGAAAAAAGACAGTAAATAAAAGAAATTAGCTTATTTATTGTTGAACATAAAAACCCACTTTTCGCATAATGAATGGACTTCATGGCTTCCTTTGATTTTCGTGATTTTCTCCTAATCTATTACTTTTCCTAATAGCTTCTCATTAATTTTTGTTTCTTAATTACTCTTTTCTTTACCCTGTTTTGCCTAAATAACGTTTCTTTGAGGTGTAACAAGGCAGAAACCATTCTAACTTTATTATGTCATTAACGTAAATACATTCAGTGGAAAATATATCTCTATTTTCTGCTTTTCCAAGACATTTTTATATGGCTGGATGTTTATCAGAAAACATTTTTTAATAATACAATACTTTATTGCCTTTTAGAAAATAATTACGTAATTACAATTATATTCATGTTATTTTTTATATGAATGCTAACATTAATCAATGGAAAAGTATCCACAATAAAACATCGAAAAATGTTTACTCTATCTGTGTAGTTATGTAACAGTGTAATAGCCAATACATATATAGGGGACATTTGTACATGATTGGCAAATTAAAATTATGAATAAGAAGAACTAGATCTAGTCCACTGAAGATATTTATTCATTCACATATAATTTGCGTTGTCCCAGAACATTTCGTACGTAGTTTGCTAATACAAATGAATGGAAACAGGAAAAAATCAATTTAAATTATTATTAGAATTTCTCTTCCTTGACACCCGGTACACACCGAGACACTGTTCAAACTTTATTTTAGCTATTAGCATATTCAACAGTTTTATGAACATTGATATGACAATATGATATGTTTGGGTCTAGATTAAAGAGCAACTGTGTACCAGTCGTCGCATTATATTACGCAGTAGTTTATAATCACAAAATCCACATTAAACCAACAAAAAAAAAATTCAATTAGGTGATAACTTATTAACTGACATAACTGTTAAACTCTGTAATAACTTTCAAGCTCTTTAATTTTCACAGTGTTGCCAGATAGGCTATTTTTTTAAAAAATCAGAATCTTCATTGGCACCACTTTTTAGAAACGGTAAAATGTGCCTTATCAGGCATGTGATTTCCGCGTTTTTGCACACCAGTATATTCTTAGAGAAAATGATATTTCATTTAATCGAAACATTTTTGCGATTTAAGAGAACAATATTTTCTCTAAGAATATACTGGTGTACAAAAACGCGGAAATCACATGCCTGCTTATTTGACATATTAATTACATAATGACATATTAATTAGGGCAAAATCAAAGTGAATTTTACCATTTCAAAATCGTGGGGCGAATCAACAAATCTGAATTTAAAAAAAAAAGTAGCCCACTGGCAATACTGAATTTCTATTTAAGAAAGTGTTTCAAATTTAGTTCGTTTTTTAATGTTACTTAAAGGGCCTTAAGCGTATGATTTTAATTATTTTGTTCCGAAAAAAAAAATTATATATGATTCTCAGAAAGGTTTATTACATGGGAAAAATAATGAAAAAAAATCAGATACATTTTTCGTATAATACGTCAACCCCTTCTTATCTTGCACATCTGTAATTTAAGTAAAATCTACTGTCATAACTAAAATATTGAAATATAGTAAATATTTTAATAAGTATGAATCTAAATACCTTATTTTATATATTTTTTTATTTTGTAAAACTTAGCTCTTAAATGCGTGAATTATTCTTTTAGAAATGTATTTTTTGTTCTTTTATTAAAGATTATACACCAGAAATTTTAAAATAGATTTTTAACTTTATTATTGTAATATTTATAGAATTGACATTTCTTTATAAATATAGTGGTTGCTAAGAGTTAAATAAAAAACGATTGAGATATGCATCACTATGCATTTAAGGGTTAAATTTTTAAAAGACATGTTTTAAAACGCAGTACAATGGTATTGGATATCTTCCGTCTGAGGAAAAGTGAGAATAAATGAAATCGAAGTGCGTTAAAGATACAGTGTACGGTCAAAATTGCTTGCAATATGAAGACTGTTATCGCTCTAATTTAACCCTCCGTCTACCAGACGGGTCCATTGGACCCGACAGGTACATACAAAATATTCATTCAAACTAGAAATTTCTTTAAAATAAACTAAGTATATAAACCAGACAAAAATAAGGTAAATAAATAAGTTAAATAGTTTTAAATAAAAATTCTGGTGTAGAACGTTTTATTAAAACTTGAATAAAATTCCCGGTAGATCTAGGGTTAAATGCTCTCATTTCGTCCAAACTGAGCAAGCACGTGCAATGAGTGCTAAATTCTTTTGTTCGAGAGCTTTAACCCTTAAATGCCAAGGATATAATGCGTTACTGAAATTGCGTAATTCAGAGAATCAGAATTCAAACCAGAAACATCTAAATAGTAAAATTAGTTTATTTTAACTCATTAAAGCTTGTTTTCAAGAAAACTTGCCATGTAAGGTGACCAAAACTTAGAAATCTAAATACCAGTATTCTATTTTGAAAAATTTCAGAATATCTAATCTCAAATTTTGAGCAGTTATATAATTAAAAATTACAACGTCGAAAAAACTGGTGTCGAAGGATTAAAATAATTGTTTAAAAGAGGCTCGTCCTTAATCGGCTAATAACGAAATGGCTGTTATTAAATAAATCAAAAATTTTCATTTGAAATTTCTGGTACGAATACGGAATATGTGAATAAAAAAACCACTGAATCCTGAACACTGATACATGATACTATGGGCCTTTAAGAATTAAAAACAAGGCGTTTCAAAGCAAGCTGCAAGTGCTTGGATCGAATTGTAATCGGTTTTGGAGATAATTTTATTACTTCACGCCAAAGCAGCATATTTCCGCTAAATTTTCCTTCTGTCTTTATGGGTTACCCGAGATCAAACAAATACGGTGTCGATGGGCCTAGACGACATTCACGAAGGTGATATAGATTATTATGGTTGTAAAAACTGAGTAATTTTTTGATGAGCAGGTAACGTATGGACAAGGTTCTGTGATTTAACACGTTCACGCCGGCTCGGTGGGTCACACTCGACTGTCTCAGAGTTGTCCAGTCTCCGGCTTTTTACACACCACTATTATTTTAGAGAAAATGTTGTTCCTTTGAATCGCCCAATTGTTCTAATTAAATAAAGCAACATTTTCTGTATTTAAATACTGGTAGCCACAATGCCGAAGACTTGGTAACTCTAAGACAGTCGAGTGTGACCCACCGTGAACGTGTTAAACGCATAATTTGGACTCATACATAGTGTCTTCGGAATGGGATATAGATCAACCAGGTACATACTATGGTGATACAATTTTTGTATTGTAATTCTCACTATTAAACCTGAATTTAGTGATGGCAGAATGAATGATTTTATTATTCGAATATATCATTCGGACATGCATAAAATCATTGACGCCAACTTTTTTAAAATTCCATCTCTACAGAAATGTTGTATCGAAAGAAAAGGAAACTCTTATTTTAATTAGAATTAATTTAAGAAACCTGTAAAAATATAAAAATTCTTTTTGTCTTAAAAATTTCTGAAGATAATTCATTAAAACAATTACAAAGTTTGGCAATTATGATTATTTATTTTACTAAATTTCTGGTCTTACTTGATTAAAAATACATACAAAAGTTGGAAACTATGTTTTTGCGCATGCACGAAAGATTCATTAGATAGTAAAATCATTCATTCTGCCCATCGCTACCTGTATTGAATAAATTCTGATTGTGTGAGATGGCGTCTAATAACTTTTAAAAGTAGCTTGTAAAATACCGATATTTTTAACAAATATCTCTTCCTTATTTTAAGCATTATGAGACAGGATGGCAATGATTTTTTTTCCGCGGAAAACAATTTTTTTGTATCCTTTAAGGGAAGTTGAAAACATTTTAAATATTTTTCGTTAAAGTTGTTGTTATTTTAAATACTTACTGACTTCACGAAAAATTCGTGGAAGCTTCAGATAACTATATCATCCTCCTCTCATCTACAGTAGGGTGAAAAAAGATAGGAACGATACAAAAAGAAAGAAATCAGTTCGCGTTCAGTGTTGCCAGATTGACTACTTTTTTAAATTCAGATTCATGATTGGCACCACTTTTTTGAAATTGTAAAATGCGCCTTATTTAAAGACATAATAATGAAGGCGAAAACAAAGGGTATTTTACCGTTTCAAATAAGTGGTGGCAATCAAGAAATCTGAATTTTAAAAAAGTAGCCCACTGTTCGCGTTTGCTATGCAAATGCGAAAACCTTTGTGTTAAAATTAAATGCATGATATTCCAATAAATATTAAAGTAATCAATTACAAAAATGTTATATATTTTTTAATCTATTTTAAAATATGTATTTTGTTAAATTTACGTAGGGGCAAAATGATAACAACGCATTAAATATTTCTAATACCGCGGAACGTGATTGTCGGAATTTTTTCAACGATTTTCATCCATCATTTACAACAGCATTTAAAAGAGTTTTTGAGCACATTCGTTTAGTTCCCAAAATATTAGGTTTACAGGATGAGGCAAAATGTTTTGTGACTTCGAAAGAGGGCAAATTCTATCTTATAACAACAACGGAACGTTTTTTTTTAAGAATTGCTGATAAAATTAAACGTTCAAACAGGGCGTGATCACCAACGGGGCAAACTTACACCAATAAATATTAATAGAAATGTTCGCCTTATCTGAACGCCGTATTCATGTAAAATTCCTGCCATCAATCAGGCATGTTTCTTTTTACCGGTGGGAATGCGCCCCTTTGGTAATCAGACGCCGCGTTCAAAGACTGTCAATTATAATTTCTTACAGACTCCAACTATACTTATGTTACTACAAATTCAACAGAGAGGCCGAAACGTCTTTCGAAATGATACTAAATTTGACTCTTCGCACGGTTCGAAGCAGGGCCTCATTAAATCTAAGTGGAACCCGGGGCACACAGGCTATATCGGGGCCCCTTTATCTAGAAAATTATATTATAAGCATTTCAAAAAGCTTTATGTTCAATTCAAAATTTAAGCTATATCTTTATGAAAATAGAATACATCACAGACGCATGTAAAAATGCATTAAAACATTATGTTAAGGTAAAATCTTCTGCAATATATGCTATTTAGTATGAGTAAAACTCTAAACCTAAGAGCCGGAAGAAAACAAGTTTGATATAATATCCGTTTTTCTGTGAATTTCGAAATTTAAATTGCATTTTATTGTCATTAGTGAAAAAAACTGCGATAGTTTAGTTTTTAGTTTGCATGAATGATAAAAATTAATTTCTTCTGTGAACTATATTTAGAAATGTACATTAATTTGTATCTTCAGTCAGTGAAGAACATATATTTTGGGGCTCCCTGAAAATGTGGTCCGGGGCACATACCCCATATGCCCCTGTGATAATCGGGCTCGAACTTCGAAGTAAAAGAATGACAGCAAACGAAATTAAAAGCAAGATAAAGACGCCAGCATCAGTATCCACTATACGAAGAACAATAAAAATATCGAGATTTCTTAAAATTTTAAAATCACATCGGTGTTCGCGTTTAACATCTAGCAATAACAAGGCCCACATTCCGTTGCCAAAGAAGCACCTGAAGCAAGAAATTATCTTTGCTGCTGAAACGAAATTTAACTTCGATATTTTGGATGGTATTCATTCATATTCGCTTGTCCTTCGAAAAGAAAAGGACGTATTTTTCATGGGTCATATTTTTCATTAGGTGGAGGCTTCCTAATGGTTTCGGCCAGTGTTGCCAGATGGGCTACTTTTTTTTTTTAATTCAGATTCTTGATTGGCACCACTTTTTTGAGACGGTAAAATGCACCTTATTTAATGACCTATCAATTAAGGCGAAAACAAAGGTAATTTTACAGTTTGAAAAAAGTGGTGGCAATCATGAAATCAGAATTTAAAAAAGTAGCCCACTGGCAACACTGGTTTGGGCTGGCTTTTTTTCTCGGAAGGTAAGATTACAATTCACTTTTCTAGACGGATAAACAAAATGCACATACCTATATTCACATGTTCGAATGCCGTTTGTTGAACCCGAGTGAAACAATTACCGGCTTTAACCCCTTCGGGACGAGCGTCTTTTACATAATTTTTAATCTTTTATCACCGGTTTTTAAAGCTGAATTTTTTGCCTCATTGAATCGCAAAAATGCTCAGTTAAATAAGGTAAAATTTAAAACAAAAAATTACTGGTGAGAATAATCAAGGATTCTGAGCACCTTATGCGGCACGAATACCGGTCGCTCGTCCCAATGGGGTTAACGAAAGTTTCAACAAGGCAATGCCTAAGTATACTCTGAAAAAGACACAAAGAAGCGGTTTGAAGATAAATAAGACTATCAAACTCGGCTGGCTAGTAATGGTCCAATACTAAATACAATGAAGAATGTTTGTATTAATATAGGGTCCAATATATAATGCAAAAGGGCCAAATCATGCAGTATAACTCGAAAGGTGTATTAAAATATGAAATTCGTAAAATAGGATGTGTTTTGTCACCTCGTCAAATTCGAAACTATGTAAATTCTATGCTACTTTGTTGCATATTGAAATTATTAAACACTAAAGAAACCAATTGACATGTAATATTTCTAGAAGTTAGAAAAATACCTTCCGTCCTGATAATTTTGCTCACAGTGCATATCGAGTAAAAAAAGCAACGTATTATATTATGTTTTATAACTATTGTTTTTTAATGATGATTTATTTATGATTATATTGATTATTTAGTATTTAGTTTGATAAATTAAAGTCTTATGGTTTATATGTGTATTAATATAATTATTTTTTTATTTAAACAATTACATGATCCTTCCCATCATTTTGAGACGAGATTTATTTACAGGCAAGTTCCATGAGTACCTGTAGTGTAAGTCACATGGTAAGAGTGTTGGCTACCAGTATTTTAGAACGGAAAAATGTGACTTATTTTATCGAAGATAGCTCATTAATTGAATAAGGCTAAGCAAACTTTTCGAAAATAACGGTAGGCAGCAAGCATAGTAGTTATCAGCTATCTGACTTACACTGCAAAAAACTCTTGGAACTAGCCATTCGCCAGTCCTGACCCGTAATCAAAGCATCCTTAACACGTTCACGGCCGCAAAAAGTAAGAATGTTAAAATTTCTTCTTGAAAGTCGTTTGCCACTACAAATTCTGAAAGGTAAATTTCGCTTTACGAATACAGCGAAATTTCTGCCAATAAATAAGGCAATTTTTAAAATTTTAAAATAATGGTGAGAAAGTAGTAAATTAAAGCCATGAATATTAATGCTACGAGTATACTCGTAGCGTGGCAGTCAACGTGTTAAGGGTTCTCATGACTCTTAAAGCTTTAAAATTTTCGAAGTTTTAATTTTTTCAGATATTAAACTACTATCTTTTCTGAACATTTTTGTATAAATGTTTTCTTGAAATTCCTATCAGAACAGAAGTTATGGCTTTTAGAATTATACACGCTCAATATCTGAAGCTGCGTTTCAGAAATTTTGAAGTCAATTTTCTCCAAATGACGTTTTTGAGCATAATGCGCACGATATCTCAAAAAGTTCTGGATTTTTTTTTCATGAAATTTTCAAAACATATGTTTCATGTTAGTCTCTATAAACTGAACCTAAAATTTCCTTTTTATTGTTCAGAAACATATTCTTTATAGGTAATTATACTGTTGAAATTTTCTAAATTTTGCATTAACTAAATACAACTTTGTATTAAAAATAGAAAAATGCTTTAAATAAAAATTTATTTAGGTTCAGTGTAATTATTACAATCTGAAGCATAAGTAGGATCCATAATTTCCCTTCTAGTTGCAAAATTTATTTTGCAATCGTGCTCATAATCTGTTATGCCGATTTTCCGCTCGCCAAATGTCTGACATTTTGGAGCCCACTGTAAATTCTAATTCTGCATCTTGTAATTTTTCAAATGCATGAAATGAAAGAACATACTTATACCTTTCATCCCAATATAATATTTTGTCTTAAATTCAATTACATTTTAAGATATTATGTGTTGAAAATGGTCTTTTTTTTTACGATTTTTCCAATTTTAAGAGTCCTGAGAACCCTTAAGCATAATTGCGGATATTAAGGGCGATCGTGGAAAATATCGATATCTTTAAACATCACATGATAGACCAGGGATGGTGAACATGTGGCACGCGTGCCGAACTTGTCACGTAAGAAAACTTCTCTGGCATGCGTAAAACATTATTGATTATGTTCACTTCATGCAGAACAATCCATTTTATGTTTTTTACAAAAAAAAAAAAAAAATAGTTTTGTTTAACAAGTATACAATTTACATTAAAATACTCCGTTACATTATGAATTGAGGTATTCTACATGTAAATGAAATCACCCTGTAGCATCATATTCTCACCAAACCATTTAACAATGTAGTGTTTTCCAAATCGTTTTGCTTCTCTATCAAATTTCAAAAGGTTCATTTTTGAAAAATGAATTTTAAGAGATAGTTTGCAAAGTATACCTAATTGTCACGCTTGTATTTCAGATTAGGTTTTATTTTATTTAGGTTTATGGTTTTATGTTATTTTATGTTTTATTATATTTAGATTTCAACTTTGAAAAATAAAAATTGAATTTTAACTGTTAGTGCAAATAATTATATATCTATTGAACCTGCTTCTACCTGAAGAACTAAAGATTGTCGAATTCAGAAGTGTACAATAAGAGAAAAACTCATTTATAGATTATTAATACGGAATTCGATGAAACTTGGCTATATTATTGAGTAAATACAGTATAATAAATAAGTTAGGAATCGAATTTAGTATGTGTAAAAATATTTAAGTAATATTTCTATAAAAATTAATTGTTGGATTTTATCTGAGTTTAAATGTGTCTGGCACGTTACAATGCTGATAGATAATAATTCTGAATTTTTTGGCAAGCATACCCAAAAAGGTTCGCCATCCCTGTGATAGACTGTTGTAAATGGTGCCATCCTTACCTTATACAGAAATCAGCTTTTACTAAATGGAACTAAAACATATCGATTTCTTCCGCACGATTATTTACGAAACATTAGTTCGTATAAAGTTCTGGGAAATTTTTAATCCAATTGTCAACAGAATCTGTATCGTATACAGGAGTAATAGTGATACATCTATAGGGGTTGAGGAATTTCGGCTCCAAAATGCTTATTAAACAGTATGATTTGCGTGTGTTAATCTGGCAATATCGGAGAAAAGGTCTAACGATTCTGAAAGCAGTTAATGAGGGTGAAGGTGCTGATATGGCGACAAAATCTGGTTTAAGCTATTCGATGAAGGCAATTTTAATCTGCAGAATGATGACAGAATGTCGTGGACTATGATGGTCTCTACTTTGAAGAATAGTCCTTGTTGCTTTTGTTGTTAATTTGCGCATAACAACGCAAATTTCACACATTTCCCAGAATTTTTTGCTCAACCTAGTAAAATTAATTCCCCATTTACATGGATATCTTAATAAAACAAGCTAAAACATTTTACTCGTAACACATTTTAAATTTTGAAAATTCATATAAATTTAAAACCACAACTTAAATAATTGTAAAAGTAAGTTGAAGAAGATCATTATTTTACTTTTTTAAGTACCCGTACTCATTACAAATTAATACTACTCTCTTGTGTTTAAAATCTGCGAACACATGTATCCTATAACACAGAATTAATGTATTTTGCCAAACAAGAAATGTACATTATTCCTATCACTAAAAACTAGAATAACGAATTTTCAACAATTTTACAAAATATATTTCTTTTTAAAGAAATGAATAAGTAAAAGTAATTTGCAAGCATAATTTTCATATTTAAAGCACGGAATTATACTTTCAAATATCGCGAATGCTTCTTTCTCGTGTTCATTAGAATTAATACTCCACGTTTTAGTTCATTTTTGTGGACATAAAAGTAATTAAATATTTGTAGAAAGGCTTTCTTTTACATTTATTTCCAATCGAATCTAAATAATAATATCCGTTTTCATTTGCATTACAAAAATTAATGCATTTGTCAAGCGATGTACATATATTGATTTTTAGAAAAAGGGTTTTTCGATTACGCACAAAGTTATAGGAAATCGGTTGATCAAAAGTAATTACATGGATTTGAATTAACAACCTCGGTAACATCTTTTATCTAATATTTTTATTTTTGTTGAAGATTCAGATACTTAAATATTTGATCGGGGATTATTACTTACAATATTGCAAGAGTTATTCAAAGTTCACAAGTTTGCGTCGAAGATATCAAAATGTAATAAAAGTACAGTACTTGTGACACAATTTTATATTTTGTTTGAAACGGTGTATTACATAAAACTATTAGAAAAATAAAATGGGGAAAACTAACTGAGTAGTTAATTACAATGGAGTTATGAACAAAGAGGAGTAGACATATAGTGTACTGTTTACCAGTGGCGAGTGAAGTAACTGAGGAGGTTATCACAAGATGGCGGATGCTTTTTTTTAAAATATGATATACAGTTTCTGATTACCTTCGGACCGAACTTCCCACCAGCAAAATTGAATAGAAAATTTCGTCTTATTTAAGTGCCTTATTCATAGAAATATTTTCGCACAAATATGATAAAAATGTCTATTTGTTTCTACCGGTGTCAGTTTCGCTGGTAAAACAGACAGTTTGTTTCACTGGTTGTCACAATATGGCGAACACACAGGGCTTAACTACCGCCAAAATAAACTTCCACTAATAAAAATTAAAAACTGTTTCTGCCATTATTTATGAGTTATGACTGAAATTTTCAAATTATAAGGCGCACAAATAAGGAGGAAATTTATATATAAATTTACTGGTGGTAATTCCAATCGATCGTAATCAACCCCTGTCAAAGCGGTCATAGTTGAAGCTTCACTATTTTAACCCCTTGGAGACGAGCGACACGTATACGTGCCGCACGAAGCACTCAGAATCCTTGTTTTTCCTCACCAGTAAAATTTTATGGTAAATTTTGCCTTATTTAATCAGCGCATTTTATCGATTCAAGAAGACACAAATTTCTGTTTTTAAAAAACGGTGACAAAAGATTAAAAATTTCTTAAACGGCTCCCGTCCCGAAGGGGTTAACAAGAGAATGACGGCGAAGGACCACTTTGGCCCCAAACACATGGATATATTTCGGTTCGAACCATACAATTCTTTATAAAATAAGTTTAAAAGAAACAAGGGGGGGGGGGAGGCTAATTAAATAAGTTAAACAGTTTTAAATAAAAATTCTGGTATTAAATATTTTTATAAAACTTGATTAAAAATCCCGTCTTTTTAGTGTTAAGGATATGTCAGTTCCTGTTTATTAGCAGTTCCATGATTCATAATTTATTAGCCCTTACACTTTTACTCGGACAGCATACGTCCGAGCCCACGTATTAATATATGCGTGCGCCGGAAAGGTATGCATACGTGTAATGGTTTACATACACCGAAAATTTTACTCAAGTTTCAACTGTCTTTTAAAGAAATTTCTAGTCCAAATCGAATTATATATATTTGGCAGCAGTAAAATTGACTGTCCTTGGCACTCCTCGTGCTAACTTTACCTTAACATTCCAGCAGGCGCGCCCACCATACCAACAAGAATTTCGCGCAATTTCCCTAGATACGCTATCGCAAAATGTATATTTTATACAAATATCATTTCAACAGCCCTATCCATGTTTCAAATGTCAGAAGACGAGTGTAAGTAGGACAAAGGGAGACAATATATTAGACATGGTCACGTGTTCGCAGCGCCCTGAGGACTAAATATATAAAACGAAATTCGTCTATAGTGCATCTCTGACATACGCCCGTCTGCTGTAAGGTTAATTGCTATAAAAACTCAGTAACTTAAAGAAAATTTTAATGCGTAAGATTTGTTACGTTTAATATTCCTTATTAACTCTCTCTGAAATTTTTCTAAATTAATTAATAATCAATTTTCAAATCGGTGTAAATATACGTTTCTTCTCCAATGGATACGCGAAGCGTATAATTTAGAGTAACATCACCACCTACAAAATACTGGAATTAATTGCTGACACAATAATAGTGGATATCTATGGTAGGCTGTTTCTACTTTCGCCCTCTGTACAGTCTTTAAAATTTCAATACCAAAATTTTATCAAAGTTATCTTCGCCATAATTAATTGCAGAAAAATAAGACGAAGAATACTTTAAAATAGTACAAACTCCTAAAAATACACACAAACGCTAATCGCCCTTTTGTCCCAGATTGGTGTTAAAATTATCTCTGATGTCCTGAAATGCGTTGATTTTTTAAGATTAGTCCAACATATTTGAAAAGTATTTATGATTTCGGTTTGTCTGGCCATTTGTCCACGCTGTAACTGTCGTAAATGTCGTTGGATTGCCGTGGATTTTTACATGTTATTTACGTTTACTATAGCACGATCCCTATTGAAAATGAAGTTTGTAACATGTATAGTCCATTTACAGGAACAGTCAAAAGTATTCTCTTATATTACGGCCATTGGGAAGAAATCGTTTCAAGCGTATTTTAAGGATGTTACACACTTTCCAGCATAATGAAATCAATATTTATGTAGTGCACTAGCATATGCTTTCTGTAATATATTCGGTGCAAAGTGTATTAATTACACATTTACAGGGTCACTCAAATGAATTTCGTTACATGATGATATAGGAAGAAATTGTTTGCAGCGTATTTTATTTATGTCAAGTAATTTCATCTATAAGGAAATTGATGTACGTTGCTGAGATTTACTGAAAATTACTTCCTGTATAATATGAAATGAATAGCATTTACAGGGACGAACGAAATATTTCTGATACTATACTGTATCCAAAGTACTGTATACTATTAGCAATGATTGTTGGAAGTGCATTTTTAGTTATGATATACGTTTTTAAGTTTAACTTAATTTTTGCATATTATGTGGTGTTTATATATGCTATATATGATATACAGGGCTAAATAATAGATTTTGTAAGGGTTACTGATTACGAGCGTAAATTGCTTATTGGAGTTTTTTTTTTTTTTTATGATTTATGATCTTCACACTAAACCACATTTAGTATAGAAGGAGATATTTCTAGATTATAGATAAAATGATATTCAGGGTGACACAAAGAATCGGATACATGGCCGTCAATATGGATGACAATTTCTGGAAGTGTGATTTGTTTACTTTTAAGCGTGTTTCAGTCTGAATTAAATTCAGTTAAATAGTGACTTTTGCGTAAAAGTGGTAGATGAAATACAGGGCTGTACAGAAATACTCAAGTATATTTCCATCTATTTGTATAAATTGCAGAAAGTTAAATTTTAACCTATTATACGTTTTCTTGCTGAACTAAATTTTTGCATTATTTAATATATATACCAACATACAGATAAAATACACGGTTGTACGAAACAATTGAAATACATATTTGGTTATAGACCAGTGTTGACAGATTGGAGACTTTTTTGTCCCCAGATTGTTGATTGTCACTTTTTTTTTTAAATAAAAATATTCGGCCTTTTTAAAAATAGATTAAACATTCTGAAAAATAAGGCGAATTATACTATTTTTAAAAAGTGGTGACAGTCAAATAATCTGAATTAAAAAAGTCCCCAATCTGGCAACACTGTTACAGGCGGTGATTGCTGAAATCAGTTTTTCAAATATTTTATGCGTTTTCTAAAAGGTTTACTTAGGTAACTGTTGTATCTTATTTACCTTATTTCCTTATACAGAAAAGTTTCGTTAAAGTATTCTGGAAGTTTTGGAAAGTGTTTCATAATCTATGGTAAACGCATCATTTTTCTTGATTGTCTTAGAAATACTGATATTAAAATAAATTTTGATATTAAAACAAATTACAGTAGTACAGTTAAGATATAATAGTTATTATTTTAAAGAAACATGAATAACTTCTGAGAGGCTTATGTTTTAATACTTCATCAGACATACACAAGGCTGGCACAGGTGATTATCTTTTAATTCTAGCTGACACCACTTCCTCAAAACAGAAATCTTTAACAGACACTATGGCACTGAACTTATTTTTTTTTTAATTGTAGCTTACACAATCTAAAAGTAACAGTACGCTCAAACTCCAAATTTACTAATCTGAGAAAACGCTTTTTAAGTTTCGATGTCTACGGACATTCAACTCACCGTCTATGAAACGTTTTCACTCAAGAAATAATGCAGATTTTTTTATGGTTTTTTTTTTTCTTGAGAAATTTTTTATTTAATTTCAAAGAAATTATTGTTGAGAAATTTTAAAACATTCAGAATAAAACAAAAACCGAAAACTGATTTTTTGAACAGCATACTTAAAAAAGAAACAGCATACTGAAATATATATATATTGGGAAAAGGACAAAAAGTTTTAAGCATTTGTACTTTTACATTTATACATTTGTATATTTATACTTTTTCAAATACTTAAAATCGTAAAACAAAGAATTACCTGTGGTAAATATTATATTTGGTTTAGGTTAATTATGATGCCTATACCGAAACATAATGGCATTGCGGTGATATTTTGCCTAGCTAGCGTGACTTATTAAAACCCAGCAATTATTTTAATATCTTATTCTACCTATTTTTATTTTAATACATAATGTTGTCACACTCATAGAATATTCATGAGTTTGTTCCGTTATTTTACATAATAATTTTGCATGAGAAATATTTAATTGAAATCCACACCCTAAAAAATATTTTATACATATATTTTCTATATATCTGCACAAAACATTTTATGCAGAACTGCACTATTGCATTCTTTTTCTATTCTTTAGGGGATATATTAACTCTTTATGTACTGAATTACTTTTTTATTCTTTAGGGGATACATTAACTCTGTACTGAATTATGAATTTATGAAAACTTTTACTCTGCATTTTTTGTGAATTTTTGAAACTACATTAGACGTTTTACATAATCATTTAATAAATTTTAGAAGAATTTTAGAAGGATTGAAGGATTTAGAAGGATTAATTAAATTTGAATTTATAGGGATTTTGCGCAAAATTTATAACACCAGTCAATTTTTTTATTTTAAATATTTTTCATAGTATTTTGTAGAATTAGGAAATGTACAAATATCATGTTCTTCCAATAAAAATATAGAAATATTTCCGAATCGAAAAATTCCCCTCCCTTAACGCCAAGAAAGATGAAAAGATGCAAAGGCAAAATAAATCATCATTTTAAAAATATTTATGTTTTGTGTAACTAATAGTGCTTTTGGAACAAGATAAAATAATCTATAACTCATTTTAAACCGTATTACTACTAATGTATGTATTAAATGAATTTTATAACAAGTAATCTTAATGGTACTTATAAGTACCGTCAGTAGATAAAGGGTTAACGTATTACGTTGTAGAGTTTAGATGAGAAAAAACAGTATTTTTCAAATGACTGAAACAGTTGTTGCCAATATCTATTTTAATCTGCTAATGCATCATAATAACATATTATTAATTTTCTCATAACAATAGGTGTAACCTATTTTAATTCATTATTCAATAGGTATTGATTTACATTTTTGCAAACTTTCTCGCGTGGATTGATGAGGTATAGATACTAACTATGCATTCATTTCAAGGGAGGTGTTAATTCTTTATATTATTTTTACACAAATATTTAAGTAATAAATAAGTACCTTAAAAGGACTAGGGATAATTTGCATTTATTTTCTTTTCTTTGCACCTTATTTGGAGGGAATTTGTTTTTAGGAACTATGCAGTAATTTTTTTTTAAGTGGCAATGTTGTTAAACTGTATCAAATTTAACCTTGTTTTGATTTTACACTATCATAACAACATCGCTTTTATTTTGATATTTATTAGAAGTATTAAAATTTTAAAAGTTTCTTTGATGTACAGATTAGAGAAAACAGGATACAATTTATTGAAATTCAAGTATGTTTTAAATCCTTCAACATACACATCGTACTATTTTTACATCGTACTATTCGCATGAGATGTATGTAATTATTGAATTTACAAGAGAAATATGGAAATTGTTTAATTTAATTTTCATGAATCATGTAGAGTTTTTTCTCTAAATTGTCACGTGAGTTGATATAGATAAACTTTGTTTGGTAATTAAACTGATGTGTTAGTTCTCCTTTTCATGTAAGCAGGGATCACAGCATATAGGATAAATTCTATTGTTCTTACCAGTATATTTGATCAATAATCCTCATGATATATTCCTATTGCACACTATATAAAAATGTCTTGAAGATCGTTGATAAAATATACTGGTAAGAACAATAGAATATTTGTCCTATATGCTGCGACTCCTGTGTAAGTGACATAAAAATAAGCAGTTTATTATAGCAATATTGCATAGAAGGAATATATGTATACTGAATAAAAGTAATAGTAGTATACGGAGGTCGTACATGTCCTTATTTCCTTACAAAAAATCTCTTCTTAACACTTTCAGGTTCAAGCATTTGCGTTTCCGTAATATTTAATCCATACCGGATCTTTTCGAAAATTCTATTTCAAAATAAGGAAGATAAATTTTACGAATTTTTTTTAACAAAAATTCTAAATGTCACATTTAATTAAACGCTTCTGGTGCAATTCTTGATTAAAATTAGGTACGATATATAAATCCAATCGCCGCTAAAGGATTAAAGAGTTAAATTATCTTAAAACTAAAAACGCCGGAAATTTTAGTCAAACTTCATAAAACATATCTTACAAGAAATTTCATTTACAACAATTTAACTTTTTAGTTTAACGTTTATCTTCTTTGTTTCTTTTAAACGTATAATGAAATTTCTGGTTTGAACCAAAATATTTTCATATGGTAGCGGTCGTCAAAATGACCACTCTCGGCCGTTCTAGTGTTAATATATTCAATATTGATTTTTTTTTTGTAAATTTAACCCGTTGGGGACGAGCGACACGAATACGTGCCGCATGAACCGCTCAGAATCCTTGTTTTTCCTCACCAGTAAAATTTTACTGTAAAATTTGCCTTATTTTCTCGATTCAAGAAGACACAAATTTCTTTTTTAAAAAAACGGTGAAAAGATTAAAAATTTCGTAAAAAGCTCCCGTCCCGAAGGGGTTAAGATTCGCAAGGGATTCAAAAGCTTTTAAGGGTTTTAGTACCAGAAATTTCGTAAAGTACTGGTCGCTATATCTGAAGATAAATATATATATATATTTTTTTTTTTTCATTAAATAAGGCAAAAATATTTCTTTACGAAAATTCTGGTACAAGATCTTTGAAAGTCCTTGAAACGTACGAACCCTGAAATTGTAGTTATATGAATAATTAAAAGTTTTAACATACAATATTTTTATTTAAATGAAATTAAACGAAGATATTTTCAATAATGGATTCGCTATATGTGGCTTTTTCAATAACTAAACTTTAGCCAACAAAAACTTCTAAACTGTATATAAATAAAACAAACATTGTATTGATAAATTCAGTACATAATTATTTTAGATTGCTACCGTAGAATAATATAGTTTCACATCAAAATTTTCATTGAATAATTTATACCAGAATATGTTATTTCCAAAATGTTTTACAAAGAAAGAAGATCAAAATAAATAAACGTTGTAATTTTTAACTGCATATTTTTTTGTCAGTATTTCCATACCGAGGACTTACCGCTTTCCATGCCGCTTCTGAAAAGTGTTCAGGACAAGTAGGATATGAGGTTTTTTTTTTTTTTTTTTTTTTTTTTTTTTTTTTTTTTTTTTTACAGCAAACGAATTCTATAGTTAACACCACCGCCCTTTGAATATTAGTCATGAGCACTGACACAAAAATAGTTGCTGCCGAAGGCGGATTATTTTGAGCGTCTATACGGTACCTTGGATTTTGTTACCAATAACTTTTTTAATTTTTTCCGCTTTAATTTACTGAGATTAACGCTTTCCGGCACAGACAAATTTTGTTCTAAAATAAGAAAATCTTCGACTGACACCGGAATTTACATACGACTTTTTTAGAAATTAAAAACCTGTTACTGTTCAGTGTTAATGCAAAATTTTATTAAAATACTCTTGGTGTCGTCTGTAAGTTTGGAATTAAAAATAGGTAACCCGACCTGGGCACACTCTGCCGGAATAGGTTAATGAATAAAAATCTTCTAAAGAGAAATAAATCTTTGATAAAATACTGCTGCCTAAAGGGTATAGCCGGATAAGCATCGGAAACATGCCTTTCAATCAAATTTCATGATTTTTTTCCCAGATGTAGCCACATATCTGACAATATATTTCCCCTATTATCACCCAATAAATATTGATATTTAATGAGATAAAAATGTTTTTCCGATTTTTTAAACAACGGATTTTCTCAAAAACTGCTGCAGGGAATTTCATGCCATTAACTGAGGATATATAGATACCAAAGGTACATAACTGATAATTTTTGTATAATTTTCTGTTCATAAAAACTGTGTGAAACAGCGAAATAAAAATTTAAAAGAATAAAAATCATATCTTATGGTTATCCGAAAATTACCATTTTCTTGTAAAAAATTCCCCATATGTGCCCGTATATTCTATATAAATGTCGAAAGTTTGCGTTGGGTACTACATATAAATATTTACAAAAATATATATTGAAATTATTGAAATTCATTTTAAGGCGCTATTTGGGGCGGAGCTACTCAACTTCGACGCCCGAAGAATTTTTGTTATAAACAGTTACAGAACTGCTGTATTTTAAATTTTAATGAACACATGAGCAACATTCTCAACGCTGTCGATAGCAAAATGAACATGAAGTTGAAAAACAATGCTTATATGCTTAATGGAATCTAAAATTCATCAGTTGACATATTTTCTGCTGACTTTGTTCCAAAAATTCTTCGGATGTCGAAGTTACGTAGCTCCGCCCCAAAACACGCCTTAAAATGAATTTCAATAATTTTACTATACATTTTTGTAAATATTTATATGTAGTACCAAACGCAAACTTTCAACATTCATACAGAATATTCGGACACACATCGGGAATTTTTTACAAGAAAATGGTAATTTTCGGATAACCATAATGTAAATTTTTATTATTTTTATTTTTTATTTCGCTATTTGACACAGTTTTTATTAACAGAAAATTATACAAAAATTACCAGTTATGCATCTTTGGTATTTATATATCCTGAGTTAATGGCATGAAATTCCGTTCAGCAGTTTTTGAGAAAATCTGTTTTTTTTTTTTTTTAAATTGTAAAAACATTTTTACCGCAATAAATATAAATATTTATAGGGTGATAATAGGGGGAATACATTGTCAGATATTTAGCCACATCTGGGAAAAAAATCAGGAAATTTGATTGAAAGGCATGTTTCCAATGCTTATCCGGCTATGCCCTTTAGGGGACCGTGTATACATCAAAATAAATCCGCCTTCAGCAGCTGCCCCAGTATTCAGGGGGCGGTGTTTAACACGCAAAACCTCACAATATTTAAAAACACAAGTCTTTTACTTACATTTTGTCAACATCATCTGGAGAAATATGCAAAAAACGTTATTTTCTTTTATATCGTGGTGTGCGTAGAATATAAAAATAGTCGTCAGTGGCAGATCTGCGTTTATTGTTTCGTAATGTAAACATATACTATTTCCACATGATTAAGTATAAAATATATATGATATATGAAAAAATACTATTACAGAATACTCTTAAAATTATACCTGAGAAAATAAAAGTAAAATTAACATTATAAGCAATATATAAAACTTATATAAAACTATATATAAAACTTTTTATTTGATTACATATAATATAGAGAACCATAATAAATGCAAGAGAAATTCTAATCTGCTTACTTAAAATAGGACAAAAAAATTCGAATGTATTTTTCATGATATCATATCTGGAAAATTATTTTACATCTGGCCATTTCCATGCGAACTTGTCATGTCTGTCACGCTGCTGAAAATCGCTATGCTTGTTGCCCACCATTATTTTCGAAAAGTTTACTTCGCCTTATTCAATTCATGAGATATCTCCGATAAACTAAGTCACATTTTCCATTCTAAAATACTGGTAGCCAAAAATCGTAGCATGTGACAGACATGACGAGTTCGCATGGAATTAGCCATCTATTAAATCAATAAAATAATTTAAATGTCAGGCATGTGTTAGTTAAATTTTATTAAAAATATAACTAGCATTTCATTGATTCAACTTAAAAATAGAATTCGTACATTTAAAATTTTCTAATTTTTAAATGACGTAAAATTTCCTTTGATTATGCATAATTCTAAAAATAAAATTTAATTATTCTATATAAGTGCTATTCTTTGCTTTTTTGCAAGAAGATTTTTTTTAATGTTTTCCATAATACTGTCAACGGGAAAAAGATTTTACTGCTATAAATTCAATAAAAGGACATTAAATGTAATACATGCATTAATTATATCTTTAAGTTAAACATCTACTATTCAATTTACTCAGCTTAATGCATGTGATCGAACATTTTTATAAATTCTAATGGTTTAATTAACTGTGTAAAATATGTTTTATGAAAACTTTAACCAATAAAGTAAATTCACTCAAACTAGAAAGAAAAGGAAATTAAACATTTTTTAGAGTAACATTAAAATATTAGCGAAGGAAAAAGTCAGCAGAAAATGGATTACATTTGAATCAATCGTTTCATTTTAAATATGTTATTTAATGAATATACGTTGCTTATTTTTTTAGTAAAAGTCATTGTTAAGAAATAAATAAATAAAAATATATTTCATTATTCTAGACGGTTGATTTTAAACAAAAAGATTTTTAATTAATTATTTTCAGCAATATAGTAAGTTATGAAATTGTTTTATATTAATAAATTCGGTAAAATGAATTACAATCACGAAATAATCGTTTCGTATTGAAAAATAAGTGATATTTTTAATTCATTACGAAATTTAAATTAAAATTTATAGACATCGTTCAATATAAGTAAATTAATTTATATGAGGAAAGAACATAAAAAAGCTGTTTGCAGAATTTACATAGAACTCTAATAATAAAGGGTCATTCCACGTCAAATCAGGCAGTAAAATATCAATATGTAACCCACCATCACAGATTTTAATGAAACTGCGTGTGTTTGTTCTTACTATTAAGATATGATCACCAGTAATTTTTTTTGCTCCTTGGTGAAATAGTTTCTGAGAAAAAAATTGTCAAAATTTTGAAAAACTGCCGTCAGTTGGCATTCTTGATAGCTCTGTTTTCAAATGTAGCATGTCATATATATAATTATATTCCAATATCTACTCTACAAATCATCTTCAAATAATTTATGCACAATATTTAGGGTACGCAGCTTATGGAAAAAATATATTGTTACGCTTATAACATTTTAAGTGTGTCTAAAAAAATATTTAGACTTTGAAGTCGTGAATTTTTTATGAAAAATAATGCATTAACAAAAAAAGCATTATCAACAAAAGGCGGTATTTTTATTAAATTTATTTTTTATGGGAGATATACTTAAAGGTGTCCTTTACCTGATTCTGAAATAAAAATAGTGGGATTTTGGGTGTTTTTGGTAGTATTTCCTATTTAAAAATATTTTGAGGTGCATTTCATATCAAATCAAGCAGAGTCATTCCATGTCAGTTCCCCTAATCCATTTAATCACTGTCACAAATTTCAATGAAATTGGGTTTGTTTATAGCTTATTTTAAGACGTAATCACCTTTAATTTTCTTGATCCTAAGTAAAATATTTTTTAAGATAAAAAATATCAAAATTTTGAAAAATTGTTTTAAAATTTTTTAATGACAGTTCGATATTCAAAGACTGCATTTAAAAAAAAAAAAAAAAAAAAAAAAAAAAAAAAAAAAAAAGTCATTTCAATATAAAATCACTAAATAGGTTTCAAATAATGTATATGTGACAAATAATGTAGGCTGATTATTATTTCTTGTTTTTTATCATGTTTAAACACTAAGAGTGTCTTTTATCTTATGAATTATTAAAATCAAGAATTTTGTCAAAAATAATGTGTTAATCAAAAATTTATTATTAAATTTTAAAATTATTTTATTATTATTATTAAAATTTATTATTATTACGTAAAAATATCTTTTAAATGGTTATAAAATAAAAATAGTGAACATATGAGAAAAAAATAGCAAAATTTTGGAAAAATGCCACGAGTTGCCATTAATGATTGTTCAATATTCAAAGGCCTCATTTTATATATAAAATCATATTTCAATAACTAATAAAGAACTCTTCTTCGAATAATTTAAGCAAGGTAAATAAAGTATGTAGATTATGAAAAAAATATTGCTGAAATGTTAAAAAATATTTAAATGTGTCTAAAAAATTGTATAATCTTTGAAATCAAAAATATTTTACAAAAAATAATGAAATTATTAAAAAAAACTTTATCAGTCAGAGGCGGAGTTTCTATGACTAATTTTTTAATTTTAAATTGTACATAATACTACATTATAACTGGATCTGAAATAAAAATAGTGGGATTTTGGTTGGTTTTAGTAGTATTTAAATCATATTTAAAATTATCAATATTTTCAAATGTAAAACCTATCCAATGTATCATCCCTGGAAATATTTTTATTTATACATTTATTTTATTTTTCAAATTATCTTTTATGTTCGTTTCTTAAGGAAAAAATAAACAATATTGTTTTTTAGTAAAACTTCTAGGGCGAAGAGCAATTATCCCTTTCCAAAAAAGAGAAAAATCACTAGCTCCTCACCGCCCAATAGAAATTTTCAAAATGACAGTCCTAATCTTTAAACTCATATTTGGCTGTTAATATTGAAAATTTAGCATTGAGCTGCTAATATTGAAAAAATATACCAAATTTCACTCTTTTGAAGAAAATTTTGACGTATTGTGCTTTAAATATATGCAAAAAATGCATAATGCATTATATTTATATCTTTCAAATAACTACATCTAAAAAAATATTTAAAACTTAATGAGTTGCACTTTTGTAACTTTATTCAGTTTCTAATGATATGTACCGTAATTTCGGGTGTATAGCCCGCAGATCAAACAATTCAGTTTGGACCCAGAAATTTTATTCAGTATTTGAAGACCAATATTTACTGTGATCTAAAAAGTTACATTTTATTTTTAAAAATTTCTGGGTCGAAACACGATTGTTTGATCCGCGGGCTATACACCGGAAATTACGGTAATTTGATTTATTTCATCACAATATTGCTGAAAGATGGATTTTCAACATATATATGTGTGTATATATATCCCTGTTCTCAAACAAATTATTTAAAAATTATTCATTTATAAAAAGCATATATATATATTGTTTATACACTTATAGGAAATACATATAGTAAATTTTATGATATTACGTCAATAATGTCTAAAAGTAAAGAACTTATCTAATAGTATGTAACGAAAAATTTAACATCTGGTGTAATGACAACAAAATTTTATAATTGTTTTACTTAATTTGGATGAATGAAAAAAGCTTACATGTTTATATTTTATTGAAGTACAGGTGAAAATGTCACAAAGACATTCCTACTTCAACAACCACTGAGTATGTCACATTCACACTACAGATGATTTTTTTTTTCTTTTTGATCTTTCGGGTTTGATTTCAGATGGTAATGAATTAATTAGTTTTGTTAGAAGTGTCATTGCAGTCAGCATATTAGGCTCACTATTTTTTTTTTATATAATTTGTTTTTATTGACTCGATGAACAACAATATTTAAAGGGACCATTTCATGACTTTTCAATTAAAAGCTGATTTATAAATTCATCATGTTGTTTAGTTATTATTATCGTCTTAAGATAATAAGTTGATATTAAAATTTTTAAATGCAGTTTATTTATTATTTGAACAGTTGAAAGTATTTTTCAATAAGAGTGGGCTGTTGATTTTAAGTCGGCTGGTGAGCAATGTAGTGTTGGTAAAGGAACTGGTACTATTTAATTTAATTTTTATTGCTGTAAATAATATTTGTTATTTTATTATTGTATGTATTATATTTAAGCAAGAGTAGAAATACACGATATCGTAGTCAATTTAGTACATCTTAGCATGAAAAGCTTCAATATTTATCATTAAACATTCACATTTTATGAAAATTTTGTTAAAATTGCTCATATTTTCACTATTTTTATTTTATAACTATTGAAAAGATATTTTTACGTACAATTAAAAAAAGTAATAATAGCCTGCCTTCGGTTAATAATAAATTTTTGATTAACACATTATCTTTCACAAAATTCTTGATTTTAAGAATTCACAAGATTAAACACACTCTTAGCATTTAAACATGACAAACAGCAATAAATAATAATCTGCCTACATTATTTGTCACATATACATTATTTGAAACTTATTTAGTAATTTTATATTGAAATGACTTTTTTTTATGCAGTCTATAAATATAGATCTGTCATTAAAAACATTTTTTTAAAAATTTCAAAATTTAGACTTTTTTTTTATCTTAAAAAATATTTTACTTGTATTCACCTTTAATTTCCTTGATCCTGTCTTAAAATGAGCTATAAACATACCCAGTTTCATTGAAATTTGTGACAGTGAATTAAATGTCATAGGCGAACTGACATGGAATGACTCCGCTTGATTTGATTTGAAATACGCCTCAAAATATTTTTAAATATGAAATACTACTAAAAACACCCAAAATCCCACTACTTTTATTTCAGAATCAGGTAAAGGACACCTTTAAGTATATCCCCCACAAAAAATAAATTTAATAAAAATACCGCCTTTTGTTAATAATGCTATTTTAGTTAATGCATTATTTTTCATAAAAAAATCACGACTTCAAAGATTAAACATTTTTTTAGACGCACTTAAAATGTTATATAAGCGTAACAGTATTTGTTTACATAAAATACGTACCCTATATATTATGCATAAATTATTTGAAGATGATTTGTGGAATAGATATTGAAATATGATCATATTTATGTCATGCTACATTTGAAAATCGAGCAGTCAAGAATGCCAACTGATGGCAGTTTTTCAAAATTTTGACAATTTTTTTCTCAGAAACTATTTGACCAAGGAGTAAAAAA
Organism: Maratus speciosus; assembly: GCA_963932465.1. Taxonomy (NCBI): domain Eukaryota; kingdom Metazoa; phylum Arthropoda; class Arachnida; order Araneae; family Salticidae; genus Maratus; species Maratus speciosus. The sequence goes on from OZ010794.1 coordinate 241,806,333, forward strand.
AAAATACTAGGAATCATATCTTAATAAAAGGAACAAACACACGCAGTTTCATCAAAATCTGTGATGGTGGGTTACATGCCTGCCTGAACTGACATGGAATGACCCTAAAGTATTTGAAAACGAATAAAAATGACAAAATATTATAAACCGGATGGAGACTTTTTTAAACAAAAGTGTTAAATAAACAATTGTTAAACCCTCGTTCGAAATTTAAAAAATACATAAATACATAAATGGTAAATACAAGATCCATACTAAATATCCTGCACAAAATTAGCACAAATGATAAATATATATATATATATATATATATATACTCCACAATATTATCAGCAATAAAAGTCCTTTTTGAGAATAATTTCAATACAATAATATGAAAAGTATTTATTAAAGATAAATATATATATCTTAATTTGTTTCTAAAAAAAAAAAAAAAAAAAAAAAAATCAAGCATTTAAAAAGTTCAAAGATTTTAGTTCGGCACGAAAATAACTTCTGCTTATGCATAATAATAAAAAGGAAATCTGAAAAAAAGATGCTTCTAGTAATTCTAGATACCATCAAATTATTTAAAAAAGAAATAAAAGTAATGAATAGAATAAATGTGCATTAAATTCTTCTTTTTAATTGTAATTTAAAAATCATTAAAAGTGGCTTATTATTCGATAAAGATGTATTTTAAAGAACATTTTTAAATTCAGTTTTTATTTACCATCTACTTATTTTACTTTCATGCTTTTCTGTTTAAAGGAAAATTATAAGTCTAAGGTTTTCAAGAAAATATTGAAAATGAAATTAGAAATATCAATTATTGTATTATAATTCTTGCAGTTTTTTCTATGCTTACTTGTTTCAAATTATATAACATAAAAATTAACACTAAGCATCAATTGATAGATTGTTTTTATGTTTTAAAAGGCCACCCCTCCTCCCTCCTCCAAACAGACTCACAAAATGGGAAAATAGTATTTCGTATAATATTCGTAATAGTATTTCGTCGAAAATAGAGTTTCGTATGTTATTTTCAAGGCCAAATATCAGTATTTTTTTTTTTTTTTATAGAAAAAGAAGTCTAGTTCAAACGGACGAGATTTAAGGAGAGATTTTCCATGAGAAAATACTGGTACCGGAAAATTTCTTATTTTGAAAATTCAAGGACGCGTACGAACCCTGTAGTGTAACATGCATAAATTATTTCATGTATCATTCATTTAACCTCATAAGCATCGCGCCCGATAAATATAGGATACCTTTTAGGTGCGTTCGTAATTATATAAATACGTAGCACCATAGTTGTCGTTCAGTCCGTCCGTCTGTCTGTCCGTCCGTCCGCATATAACAGAGCAAAAACTATCCAACCGAATGGTCTGAAATTTTAAATATATAACTATTGCAAAATTTTGTCGAGTTATTTGAAATTTTATGAAAACGGATGCATAGTTTAATTACAGGGACACTCAAAAGTTTTCCGTTATATTACGTCCAATGAGAAAAATTATTGCAAGTGCATTTTAATGATTTCCGAATGGTCTGAAATTTTAAATATATAGATGTTGCAAAATTTTGTCGAGTCATTTCAAATTTTATGAAAATTGCATGTATAATTTAATTACAGGAACAGTAAAAATTTTCCGTTACATTACAGCAAATGGGAAAAAATTAGCAAGTGAATTTTAATGATGTTACAGCCTTTCGAACAGAATGAAATTGATATGCACTTATTGAAGTGCACTAAAATATACATTTAGTACAATATGCTGAGCAAAAATTATTTATAAAACTAGTTATAGTACGAACACACCTCATTTGCCACATTTGACGAGCAATTTCCAACTTGTTAAAAATTCAGACTGTTTGGTTGTCACAACTTTTTTGAAGTATAAATAGAGTAAAAATCACTATTTGGGCACTATCGGGACTTGAAGCATGCCGAATAACCAAAATTTCCGGATTACAGGATGAATGTCTGGAGAAACGTGTAGAAATTACAATTAAACAAAAAATGACATTAAAGCATGTTTTCTATTCTTTACACAGCTTGGATAGAATGAGAAAAACTCAATAATGTAAACTACATCATATGGAACGGACTATAGAATGAAAATGTACACTGTAGGCATATAAATTAGTCATACTCCTGGAAGACATCTTAAACAAATCTCGATTATCAGTTCTTTTTTTTTGTAGTCATCTCTCTTCTTTTGTTTAAGAAGTCATTTCGTACGATGTGTAGTTTCATAATTTTTGCATCGATGAACAAACTGCTGCGCTAAGAAAGTTTGATAAATATAATCAAGGCATCAACTGCTTGATTCTAACGGATGTTGTTTGTCTTGTCTACATCATCGTCATCAGAGACAACATCTTTGACAACTGTTGAATTGATAACACTTGAATGATTGCCTCATTTGTCAAAATTCTCTCTGTCAGCTCATCAAAATCGGCTGCAACTCATTCTTTTTTTTCTTCTCTGTTGAATTGTGTCATTGGTTTCGTTACAGGAAAACAACCTAATACATCTTCTAGTTCGTCCTCACCTGTGTCTCTTTTCAGTATCTTCAACATTTTCGTCCATTACTTCAAGCCATTCTGAAGTTATATCAGATTATTATAAACATCAGGAGTGATTAACCCGTTCACGCCGGCGCGTTGGGTCACACCCGGCTGTCTTAGAGTTGCAAGTCTCCGGTTTTTGCACACCGCTGTTATTTTAGAGAAAATATTGATCCTTTAAATCGCCCAATTGTTCTAATTAAATAAAACAACATTTTCTGTATTAAAATACTGGTATCCAAAAAGCCGGAGACTTGGCAGCTCTGAGATAGTCGAGTGTGACTTACCGCGCCGCCGTGAACGTGTTAACCCTTTCACTCCCAGTGAGTCCAAATGGCATCATGATGTTAGTGGATTTTTTAATTCTGATATTCCAAGTTCATACCAGAAAATTAAAATAGCAATATATGGTTTATTTAATAACAGACCATTTCCACATTTGAATAATGCGAAATTTAACATTGAAATTTTCTATTCGGATTCTTTGAACTACGTAATTTCTAGAACGTAATCTACCATGGGAATGAAAGGGTTAAACAAGGAATACTATATTTTAGTGAAAGTCGTGATATAAGAAGTGATGCGATATAGAATTAAAAAAGAGTCTTCATTGACAGCTCTGCTTTTCAGGGGTCGTACTTGTCCTGACATTTCAAGACCACGAAATTCTTCGGTCCCAGTATTTTCTTATAGAAAATCTCTTCTTAAACAATGCGAAATTTTGCGCTTTTGAACTATATTTATTTTTCCATAAAACAAAATACTGATATTTGGCCTGAAAAACCACCAAAAGCGAACGACCCCTGCTGCGAATACATTCGTACAAATTACTAATAATGTATAGACTTATACTATAAATGCATTTTACTAATTACAATATTGTAAACAATATACTCGCTCATCAACTTTTGGGACGGCGCCTTTTACATAAAATTTATTCGGCTGGCTACCCTTTTCTTAAAAAATAAACTCCCTTCAATTCCATTTAATTTAAAAAAAGCCCAATTATTTAAGCAAATGTTACTTTTCTTTATGACTGGTGCGAAAATTAAATATGGGAATGAAAGATGATGTCGCGTCAGGTCAAACTCGACGTTGTACCGCAAATGGTTAATATCATGCTGTGGAAACAATGATGATTTTAAATAAAAATATTATTTTATTAATTAAAAAATTATCTACCAGAATTTTTTATTTTATTTTCATGTTAAAACGAAGATATTCATGCAAATGTAATCTGTATTTCGCTTATATTTCTTCTTGAATAACTTTTTCTTTCTTTAACCCCTTAATTCTCGCCCCCATCAATATTACGGGTTGAGGTGTCGTTCGTTATTTCTCGTACCCGTCATATTTCCGGGCTAGAGATTTATTGCTGTAAAAAACTTTTGAAACCAGAAAAATTTAACTGTCATTTCGATCTGAAGTCTTTGAATATCAATGTTTGGGTTTGGGTTTTGTCGCTGATTGTGATGTTGCACTTTATATTGTATATTTCGAAATATATCACACTCAAAAAATTATTAATAATCAAAATTTAATGTATATTATATTACTTCAAATATTATTTGTAAAAATTTCTTTGATGATAAATTAAGATCTAAGATGTGAAATATAAAGGTCTTATTCGCATTAATTTGTATAGTGTAAAACAAACATTACAACACAGAATTCTCACATGATGGCTTTTCCACAAATGTGAATTTGTTCTATAACATTTTTCTTTCGCCTTAAAAAAAATAATTGCATATTTTATATAGAAACGTTATAATTATTCAATTTCTGTAATAAAAAAAAGGTACTTTTTTATGGTTTTTCCAAATATTAGGAGACCGTTAAGGGGTTAATAGTTATATATATATATATATAACTATTAACCCCTATAACTATTAACTATATTATATGTAATTTATTAGAGTAGCATTCATATATTATAATAAATTATACATACATAAATTAAAGCATTCCAGAGACTTAAAAAGAAACTTTAAATTTAAGCTTAGTAAATTTTATACTAAAGGATTTGCTTTATCATGCTTGACGACGTTCCCTTAAACTCCCGTAAAATGTGAGTTAAATTGACCCAGGTTAAACACGTTTCGAACCAGAAATTTAGTAAAGAAATTAATTCAAATAGATCTCTTAGATAAACATGATTTTAAATATATAATGATACATCAAATAAATTTTCTGGTTAGTAACGTATATAACCTGGGTCATCTTAACTCACATTTTACGGAAGTTTTGTTCAGTGTTGGTAAGTATTGTCTTTAACCCCTAACGCTCGAATTAAATTACGGTTGAAAAATTCAAATTGTTTATTGGCACCACTTTTATGAAAAAGAAATATTCAGCTTATTTAATATCAGGAAAAACGACACTAATATATAGCCAATTTCACTATTTTATAAAACTGGTGTGACTCAAACAAGTTGAGTAAAAGACACAGCCCGAGAATATGACGGGAGCGAGAATTAAGGGGTTATTGAATAATTAAAGGGTTCTTTTCAAATACCTTGATTTAATTGAATTTACAGCTGTAAACGCTATTTCACGCTCAGAGTGTTATAAAAAATTCATTTTGTTTAAATCAAGCAATATAAAACTCTTTGTGTCTTTATACTCCTTTGTTATTAAAAAAAAAAAAAAAAAAAAAAAAAAAAAAAAAAAAAAAAAAAAAAAAAAACATGATTTGTGTAATACTTTTAATGCTTCTTAGATCATTTTCTTTCACACACACATACATATATATATATTTAATTTGGCGTGATATTTTCGTACAAAAATGAAGATAACAATTGCATTGCAACAATTACTGTATAGCCAACAAACATATTTTGGAGCACCCTGATGATGTGAATAAGAAAAGTAGTTTTTGTCAAGCATATGTGCTAGAAATCTGAAGTTTATAGAGTTACAAAATGTGTGAAATGCTTCCATGATGAAAATGTATCTTTCCTGTTGTATTGGTCTGAGAATTGATGAATCATATAGTAACTAAATTGATCAGAGAAAATATTATGTAAAGATGCATCGTGTGCATAGGGTTATCAAGCTGGTAACCACAGTAGAATATTTAAAGTAAAATATGATCATTTTATAAGGCAAAAATTATTTTTAAAAGGTAGTGGTAGTTTGGGTAGTAGAATAAGTCTGCCTTTTTGCTACGTGAATGGAAACATAAGACTCCTATTTTATTATTAAAAAAGCAATATAAATGCTTTTTTTAAATTCTTAATAACACGAAAAGATTGATGTAAACCTAATATATACTTGGCTTTTTTTTCCTCTTGAGTAAATCCATATTTTCTAAAATATTTTGTCATTTCACACTCAGAAGTGAATACTCAGATTTCACGAAATTTTCTTTGTTTTTGACGAAACGGTTTCCTGGAATATGCTCCGAGCGAATATTTCGTCAAATTGATGAAATTACTTTCTTCACTTGTTTGACAATATAAATTTCCTCAAAAGTTTCATCAAAAAAGGGCTGGTGGCGCCATCTATTGAACAGTTTGGAAGCTCTTCTACCAAGGGAAGAAAAAAATCACTTCCCGTTTTCCTCGGTGTGATTTGAACCTGCGGGCTTTGGGGTGGGAGACACTTGCTCTACCGACCAGGCTATTGGGGACTTGCATGAATGTGCTTTTAGACTGTAATGAAAGCTGCCGCGTGATTATATTTTTATAAGATAGATTGTAATTTTATCGGTGCTGAAAGTTTTAAGGAAGGCTAATTTATTATTATGTTTTTCTCATGGTCAATGAATAATTACAATATGGCTTGATTAAATCATTTATTAGTGAAATTTTCTTTGCTCAATGAGTGGTTAGAATATGGTCTGGTTAATTTGTTGCACACAAATAGCGAACTGTGAAGTGCACATTGCGTGAGATTTTATAACTTTGAATAGGTGGATAAGATTTTAACACTTTACTGTTTATAAAAGGGAGAGGGATCAATTATGTTTTTTTTTAATCTGATTGAAAACAGAATATACTTCTTAAATAAATTTTTAAAAAAGATATCCCGGATCTTTGAAATTTTATTGATTAAATTTTCTTTTTGGATGTTTTTGAACACAGGAAATATATTATTTTCGAATTGAAACATAACGAACAACAACATAAGTAATAATAATAATAATAATAAGCATTCCTAAAAATTTTAACAGCTAAAAAAATAACTTATGACGAAACAATAACTACCTATATTTCGGTATTTTCTGAAAAGCACTAAAAAGTGCTGTTTTAAAAATAAATTATTACGGGACTAATACAAACAAGCAAATATCTGCTTGCTAAAATCGCAAGATTTGAGGAGGTACAGCAACGATTTCCTTAAAATGCATTGAGTCTGACCGTGATTGAGGAAAAACTTTCGTCAAATATCTGAGAGTTTACCTTTCTTTAAAAGTCGCGTGATGGTGATAGGAAATGATCGTCAAAAACGACGAAATACAGCTTGAGGATTGCTAAATCGTCAAAAGTGAGAATTCTATTTCTGAGAGTGTTGGACTCCGTTGTCGACGCTGCGGCGTCATCAACTTTCTTTGCAAAATTTGTTTTCGGCACCAGTAATAGATGAGATAACAATTTGCTCTATTTAATCTGAGCATTTTTGAAATTGTACACTTGAAGAACTTTTTAAAAAAAATCTGGTGCCGACCTAATAAAATTTGCGTAAGAGGCGACGGAGTGGAAAGGGTTACATTTCCTTTTCTTTACAATTAGCATTATTCGGATGGCACTATGTTAAAAATAGGTCATTTTCAGCCAATGGAGTTATGAATAAAGAGGAGGGGACATATGGTGTGCTGTCTACCAGTTACGAAAGAAGTAACTGGGGAAGTTGTCATAAGATGGCAGCTGCTTTTTAAAAATCAGATCTACAGTTCCGATTGCCGCCTGGGCAAACTTCCCACCAGTAAAATTGAATAGAAAAATTCGTCTTAATTAAGCGTCTTATTCATGGAACTATTTTCTCAGAAATGTAGTAAAATTTTATATCTGTTTTTACTGGTGTCAGTTACCTAGTAAAGCAGTCAGTTTGTTTTACTGGTCGTCATAATATGGCGGAACAGCGGGGTCTGACTACCGTGAAAGGAAACTTGCACCAGTAAAAACTGAAATCTGTTTCTCCCATTATTTACGACCAAAGTTGTACATCAATAAGGCGTTTAAATAAGAAGAAAATTTCCATATAAATTTATTGGTGGAAGTTTTGAACGGCGGTAATCAACACCCTACGAAAGCGGTTACAGTTGAAGCTTCAATATTTTAATGATATGTCATTTCCTCTTTATTAACTCGTTGAGTGCCGCGATGACTGACACTGAAGCGCTGAAAATTTACAATGTTTAACACCTTGAGGGGCAAGCAATTACGTTTGGGAAATGCTGAATTCCCACCAGAATCTTTGAAAAATTCTATTTCAAAATAAGTAAAAGTAATTTTACGGCTTTTTTACACCATAGTTAGAAAAGTAAAATTTAATAAAATTTTTCTGGTGTAAAACTTCATTAATCGCAGGTGGTATATAATATATACCTGTGCCCCCCAAAGGTTAAAGTAATTTTTAAGAAAGTATAATCCTGTAATAAATAAAAGGTAGGTAAATTTTAAATATTTGTTCAGTAATTATTTAAAACAATGTATATTTTTTCAGTTTTGTATCATATTTTAGACGTCAGCACCGGTGGCTGACGTGGCACTTAACGCGTTAATAGTTCCATGTTTCAGCCATGTTGCTATAATATAGTGTGTTTTTAGGGAGGTCTTTTGAAGAGAAAGTAGCCAGAAATATTGTTCTGTTAAAAGAAAATCTCTGAAAATCTTGCGGTAATTTTGCTCAGAACACGTTGGTTTCAAACCTGTGAACAGTGGCCCAAGTGGGCTCATTTTATTCAAAGTAGATTGAACACACTGCTTAGTAGATAATCAGTTAGCGTTATTATAAATAATACCTAAAAACATTTTACTACATAAATAAAATCAAACCTAGATAGCATTTTTAATTTGCAGAAAATTCTCAGCAATCTTCCATTGAAAACCTGCAAAGTTGCAACAAGCTCAGCATAACAAGACTGAAAGATCATAACAAGGCTGCAGCAAGATATTTTCCGTTACATTATGGCCAATGGGAAAAAATTATTGCAAATGCATTTTAATGATTTTACAGCCTTCCGACTGGTCTGAAATATTAAATATATAATTGCTGCAAAATTTTGTCGAGCCATTTCAAATTTTATGAAAATCGAATGTATAGTTTAATTATAGGGGTCAAAGATAATGCAAACGCCGAAGTCACCACACTTTGAACTTGCAACTAACTGGTCGTGCAAGTTAAATTCATGCGGTATTAAATCTATTGCAAACTAACGGCAAACAAGTAATCAAAAATACTGCAAACTTACTGAGAAGTAGTAATCTTTCCACGCCCCACTATCTGTTTGCAACTGTTACCCTATAAATTTAACCCCCTCGGAGGGTCCATAGTCCTGATCAGGTCTATTGATGGGAACACACCGTCAGAAGGTGCATGCATCGTTTTCATCAGCATAAACAAGTTAAGGTAATATTTCCACTTTACAATACGAGCACTTTAGAAAATAAGAAAAGTAGAAAAGTAGAAAAGAAAATTAGAAAAATATAGCATTTAGAAAAAGCGGTGCCATTCGAATAAAATTTCTTAATTTCTGCATATGTGCTGATTGTCTATTCTCCCAACAGGGGGGATTTTTTCTTTCGTCCCTTTCGTGTATTAATGACAGTCTTGCACCAGTTTCACAACAAACTACTCATGCAAGTGGGGGATGGTATACGTTGCGGGAAATTTGATATGAATTTCTAAATTCAAATTTCTGACGGCAGGATAATGTTAGAAAAAATCAAACTTGCTGCTAATGTTCATGCTATCTGGGAAATGAAAATTCCATTTTGCCTGCTTATAACTTGAGTTCTACTGGACGGGTTTTGATGAAATTTGTACTGCTATTTAGATATTTACAGGAATGGTTTTATTATACGTATATCATTCTATGTTGATCAGTTACAGAATTGTGTTCGGAAGTTCTGTAATTAGGAAATGATTAGGTTTGCAGTGTTACTTAGGTACTTTTTAATTTTTTCTTCTTCTTCAGTATCGTTCTTTTATAAATTCTACTCTAAATGAACAACGAAAATAGTTACTCCATAATTGTCCAAATTTCTTCTTACAAATTACAAAATAAATAGCGCAATCGCGTCTGTGTCGTTTTAAGCAATGCGGAAGGACATTCCAGTTAAAGGTCAATATTGCTTTAAAGCACAAGGTCAAATTCACCGATAACTTTCGCTTGATTAAAGGTTCATTTGGAAAAACCGACTAACGTAGCGGGCGAAGACTGCTAGTTTCTAAATAAATTAAATCATTTGTTAATTTCCAATAGTGTTTCAAATTTATTCTTGTCGTTAAATAAGCAATATAAATGCACTTAAAACAAAAGATTGATACTTATTTATATTATTTTTTTTCTTTTTTGCTTAATTCAATATATCTATAAAATACTTAGTTACAATATCATGTTTCTGCTTTTTAGAATTATCCTTATTAATATGTAAATCTGAAAACACTCCCTACAGAAGCTAAATCATTTATTAATTTTTAAATTTTTTCAAAACTTATTCACACTGTTAAATAAGCACCATAAATTGACTTAATTTTAGATAACGAAAGCTTTTTAAAAATGTATACCATTCTTTGCTTTTATTATCTTCATCAGCAATGCAACATCCCTCTAAAATATTCACGTTTCTTTTATTCAAAATTCTTTTTTATTAATACAATATATCTGAGAATGATTTTATGTAAATTGAAACATATTTTCATAAATATCATTCTTTAAACCGCAATTTTATCAAGAAATAAACAAGCTAATTTAAAGCAAGCCATTTAAAATTTATGTCACTACAAAAACATTTATGCAAATTTATACGTTACTATATTTTTTCCTTTATTAGTAATTTTATATACTTTAGAATATTTTAAATCATCTTTTGTGCAAAATTCTTGTTATTACTATGCATTATCGGAAAATATTTCTTCATACAAAAAAGTTTTAGAAAGTTAAAAAAAGAATAGTTATAATTTTATAATTGAAGATGAATAAATTAAAAATTACATTTTTTTCTTTACGAATTGCAATTGCATACAAATATTCTAATGTTATTCAGTTAATTTTACAGATGTAAAAACATTTTACATCTGGCAGTATTTTAGTATACAAATGGTAGGTTTGGAGATCGATGGTTACATTAAAGAATATCTACTTATAAAAGAAAACGCTTTCGAAATGTTAAATATTTTTAAATACAGTAGAGTGCCGATTATCAGAACTCCAATATACCAAACTTCCAATTATCCGAACAACCTATTTCTCTCTCAAAATAAATAAATAAATAAAAAATTAACCGAACTTCCATTTATCCGAACAGCGTATTTCTTTCAAAAATTTTTTGTAATGATGATGAGATTGTGGATGAGATTTAAGATGAAAAAGAAATTGAAGAAATGAAAACACCAATGCTCTGAAAAGGACCCACGTCCATAACTTAACAAAGCCTTTGAATGTTTGGAAACAGCTATGAAATGGCTCGAACGACAGAAGAACTCGGATCCTATTCAACTATTTAAGAAGAATTGCAGATATGGTTAGCATTGGAAAGAACGTCTTCTATGAAGCAAGCAACAGTCCAAAGCTATTTTACTTAAATTATAATGTTTGGAGTTTACAAAATTATAAAAAGAGTAAAAGAAAATTTTAAATGATAGAAAAGTAAACAAAAAATAAAATAAAATAAAATAAAATAAACACGCTAGCACTAACCGGTGCTTCCAGTCCTAAGCCTGGATAAAGTGTAAAGGTTTTAGTATAGTCGGGAACATCCCTTAAACTATCTGTCCATTTATCCGGACTTCTGTTTATCCGAACTATGGTCTGTACCAGCTTGTTCGGATAATCGGCGCTATACTGTATGTGAATTTGGAATGTGTATATAAAAAATCCACCAGATTTGGCAAAACTGCTTATCAGCGATTATTTAACTTTCGTCGCTATTGGAAATGCGCAAATACATTTTCAACGCGAGAAATATTTTAAAAAGTAAAATTAAATAAAACACAACTTTCTGTAAATCCACAGAATGTTGTATTTCACATCTGTTTATCACGCAGTCGATATTACAGGCTCCCTCTTTCAACGTTTATTCAATTGAGGACTGTTTCCGCTGGCTCCTGCCTGATAACGACAATAATCTTAACAAACGTTGCTTTTCAACGTTTTGAACAGCACCATTTACCTCTAAGGCAAACTAAAAAAAATTCTGGAATTATTCTTGGCACACCTGAATATAAAAAATGTAAAAGTTATATGGGGCGATCAGAAGACAATTCGACTAAGTCCATTTTAAGCGGCGCTTTTTTAAACAAAGGAACATTGAAATTTCTCTATATATTTATACAGTAATAAAAAGTTACCAATGATTAAAAGAAAATCAATGAGTTCAATCAAAATATCCCGAGAAAAATATTATAGGGATACATTATTTTTATAGTTAAAATAACCTTAACTGTTTATATTGAACAATTTCATATGATGTAGTTACTGGATTTGTGCACTGAACGGCTCATATGATAAAATATATATACCGTAATTTCCAGTGTATAGCCCACGGATCAAACAATCGTGTTTCGACACAGAAATTTTAAAAAATAAAATGTAACTTTTTAGATCACGATAAATATTTGTCTTGAAATACTGAATAAAATTTCTGTGTCCAAACTGAATTGATTGATCTGCGGGCTATACACCGGAAATTACGGTATATATATTTATTTACAGAATTTATTCACTGAGAGGGCTGGGTCTGTTTTATGGAACAAACTAATTCAAAACGGTGTTCCAAAGTCACCAGACAAGTTCTCAATTCATCGTCAACATTTAAAAGTCGTTCTCGCTTTTTGTATTCGATTTCTGTGAATGCTGAAAATCCAAAATCACAGAACCACAAAGATGCAAAAAGCAAAAGATTTCAAGCTGTTTGCAGAGTACATTTTTTTTTTTTTTTTTTTTTTTTTTTTAAGAAAGCCAAAACTCATCCAAAATTTTCTCAAAGAATGTTGAACGGTAAAACCTATCGTTTCTCAAATCAATGAGCTGTTCTTTTTCTCTTTCTGTCAAATTTGGTGTCTTACAGATTTAAAATTGATTCATTAACCATTCATATTCGTCAAATGAAAGCGAAGGAAAGCAAGTTTTACGTTCGTCAATGCTACTTATAATTTCGTCTGCAATTTTTCTTTTCGACTGAGATTTATTTACACTTGGAACGCAGTAAAAAATTCCTTTTGATATTATAGATTTCCACAGTGTTAATGTTTCTTTAACCCTTACCGGCGCAGAGTAATTCTGTTTATAAACTGATGAAATAATTGACTGACACCGCAATTTATAAACGAATTTATTAAAAAATAGGAACCTGCTTATTTTCATGTACATTATAATAGGAAAATATTAGTTAAGGAGTCTTGTACCTTTTAAACGCGTCGAAAATTAACGAAGAACTTCTAAGTTTGAATTAGTCTATCTTCAAAGCCTTTTTATGTATAAACATGAAATTTTAAATATTGATTAAACGGATTATGTTTTGTAATATGCTACCATTAGAAATTTATTAACCCTTTACAGAATTTGTGTATTGTTGAAATCAAAATAGCTCTTTTTTTACCCCATAAGTCATTGCGCGCATGATATCTTGAGAAAGTATGTATGGATTGGCATGGAATTCGCTAAAGATTCTAAACATATATGTGTGTTTAAAATGAACTACTCTTAGAATAAAATTATTTCATTAACTATATAAAAAAAATATTTTCGTAAAAAAATAATAAAAATTTTGTATTTTTAATGAATAAAAATAGTTATAACTAAAAATATTACCATTGTAAATACTTAAAAGTAGATCATTTTAAACACACATATTTGTTTACTATATTTACCAAATTCCATGACAATCCATACATACTTTCTCAAGATATCATGCGCGCAATGACTTATGGGGTAAAGAAAGAGCTATTTTGATTTCAACAATAAACCAATTCTGTAAAGGGTTAATAAATTTCTATTGGTAGTATATTACAAAGCATAATCTGTTTAATCAATATCCAAAATTTCATGTTTATACATAAAAAAGTTTTGAAGATATACTAATTCAAACTTTGAAGTTTTTCGTTAATTTTAGACGCGTTTAAAAGGTACAAGACCCCTTAAATATTTTTGGTGCCGTTAGTCAGTTTTGGAGTTAAAATTAGGTGTCCTTTTTTAAAGACACCGCGCCCATAAGGGATTAAAGACTTCAGTCTTGATATTGATGTGACGATATTCCCGGATGGACCACCGCCCTATGAATACGAGGCCTGAGCGCTGACACAAAAATTGCGGCTACCGAACAATGTTGTCAGATGGGCTACTTTTTTTTAAATCAGATTCTTGATTGGCACCACTTTTTTGAAATGGTAAAATGTACCGTATTTAATGACATATTAACCCTTAAATGCGTCATTTTTATTTTGTTTTGAAAAAATTATATATGATTCTCTGAAACGTTTATTACACAGAAAAAATAATGAAAGAAATCAGAGACACATTTTTCATATAATACGTCAATCTTTTCTTCTGTTGTACATCTGCAATATAAGTAAAAACTACTGTAGTGTGGCTGTTTGACCCTAAAATATTACAAATTAGTAAATAGTTTAATAAGTATGTCTCCAAATACCTTATTTTATATAATTATGTATTTTATAACACTTAACCATTAACCCTTTAAATCCCATAATTGAATACGTTCAGGAAATTACGTAATCCAGAGAATCTGACTTTACACCAGAAAGTTTCAATGGTTATTTTCGCTTTATTTAAATACGGAATGTCTGTTACGATCTAAAGCAGATTTTGCTAATTTAATTCTCTGGCGTGAATTCGGTATATACGAATAATAAAAAAAAATCTGTTAAATTCGAAGCACTGCGCACTAAAGGGTTAATTAAGACGAAAACAGAGTGAATTTTACCGTTTTAAAAAATTTGGGCCAATCAAAAAAAAAAGTAGCCCACTGGCAACACTGCTACCGAAGGCGCATTACTTTCAGCGTCCCTTGAAGTTTGGTATCAATAATTTTTTTTCCGTTTTAATTTTCTGGGATTTTCTGGAATTCAAAGAAATCTTTTATAAAATACTGGTGTCTAAATTTAAGGGACCGTACATTTGTTAACCCCTTCAAGGGCGGTGGTTCATTTTTGGACCACCTAATTTTAATTCCTAAATGCCACATTGGCACTGGAATATTAGATGGAAACTTTTACTAAGTACCTGAACAAAGCGTTAAGTTTGGGACTTTGTATAGATTTTATGCATGAACTATTTATCAGTATAGACTTTGATACGTCACTGGTTGCATGTCGACATATTTTATTAATGTTTCTAGATTGCTAAGAATTTAGATATAAAAATACGAGTTTACAAACACATTTTATCACATTCAGTTGGATTTTACTGCATTAGGACTAATTCCGTTATTCCTGTACGGTTCATTCGACCGGTCTTGCAGGCGGAGCGTTAAATGTACCTGATTGCCCCCTTTTCACGCGAGAATTTGGCGATTTTCCTACAGTGTTTCTTAACCCCTTGAGGGGCAGAGGGATATGCACCGATTTTAAACAAGATTCGCACCAGAAACATTTTACTAAATTTTCTTTTTTCAATTGTGGGGCGAAATATTAAAAAAAAGGCCTTATCTTACCTTAAAATAAAATTTTTAGATTATTCTGTCGAGAATTCAATATTACAGAGACATTATTGCTTGCCCCTCAACGGGTTAAAAGTATATATACTGGCGACTTTTTCAAATAACACTGGAGAAAAGGGGATAAATAATTAGGAAAAAAATAATTAGCATATGAAATAATAACATATGTTTACTGCAATACAGAAGTATCATGCTTGTGTCCCAGATTGCTTATAAAAAATAAATTTCAGAATAATCTGTCCCAAAAATGTATGGACAATGAAAAGAAGAATTGTATTAGCACCGTACAGAATATTTTGCATAATCTACATTGTGTACATGTGCCGTAACCAGTTGGATGTATAAAATCACTGCCCGTTCTTCAATTTTTGAATAGTTGGTAAATACCTCGCAACGTTCAACTCTCTGTAGCTGATATAAAAAAAAAAATTGGCTTTTAACCCCTTAACAGTGACATTTGTTTTCTTACAAAAAAATTAAAAATGGGGCTGTACACCACTTTTTCCATACTAAAATATTTACCTTACTTAATCGAAAAATATCTGACAATCAATAAAGGTAAATGTACAGTTATAAATTAGTGGTATCAAAATGCTTTTAATTACGAAGCAAGCAAAGTGTTCTTGCCCGAATCCAGTTCGGGTCACACTGTTCAGGGATTAAATGCTCAAAAGGCTACAGTTTCTGATGTTTCTAAAAATGTGAAGCGCAGCAGATGTGCAATTTACGAAATATTGTGCAAATGTGAACATACGATTGCAAAAAAAGGGTTTAGGAAAACCAAGAAAACCAGCCCGGCGACAAGATAAAGAGATTTTGCGAGCAGTTTGAACCCAAAAGAATGTTCTTGAAATTGCGAGGAAGTTAGAGTTTTCTATTGCGAGATCTACTGTTCACCGTCGCATACGGGAAAGCAAATTTCTTAAACATCGCTGAATCTTTCCTGTGCCGAAATAACACAGAAACATAGGTGCTAACCTCAAACTATTCTTCCGTAATACTTGCGTTATATTAACCTTGGTTTAAAACTTTTCGAACCAGAATTTTTTTTTTTTTTTTTTTTTTTTTTTTTTTTAAGAAATGAAATTAAATATGTTCCACGTAGAAACCTGAAATTAAATGAATAAGCATTCATGAAATAAATTCTCTTGTTCGAAATGTGGTTAACCTGGGTCAAATTAATCGAGACATTACAGAAGATTAGTGAAAGATTGGCAGTTATGCAAAAAGACAAGCGTTCATTTGGCTGAAAAACGTATGCATTGGAAGGATGAATGTTTAACTGTGTTCTTTATTGACGAAATAAAATTTGATTTAGATGGCTATGAAGTCTGGCATGCTATTATATTTGTGTACGACATGAGCATCGTGAGTTCTTTAGTCGACATCAAGGAGATTGTTCTCTCAATGTGTGGGTTGCGTTTAGTTTAGCAAATTTCATAAATATCGCTGAACCTTTCGGACACCTATGCCGAAATAACACAGAAAGGCAAGCGATCTTTTGGCTAAAAAACACATGCATTGGAAGGATGAATTTTAAAATGTGTTCCTTATTGACGAAATAAAATTTAATTTAGATGGCCATGATGGATGGCAAGCTTATGCATTGGTGTACGTCGAGAGCATCTTGAGTTCTTTATTCGACAACAAGGAAGTTGTTCTCTTAATGTGTGGGTTGCGTTCTGTTTCGACAACGGATATTACTTTACTTAATCCTTCAAGGGGTAAAGCAATTTCATTGCTAAAGTGTTAAAATTAATGAATGACACCGGAATTTGAAAACAAATTTATTTATAAATAATAAAAAAAAAGCTATAGTTCGCATACACAATAAAGCAAAAAAATGTTTTACCTAAATTCTGGTGCCAATGTAGCATTTGGAAATTTAAATTAAGTGGTTTCATAGAAATACCACCGCCCCTCAAGGGGTTAATGGTGAGAAGTTCTTTGAGGATTAAAAAAATGCCCTCAGAAGCAATCTACTTTAAATTTGAAACATCATATGAGCGGTTAACTGGATTTTTCAAAAGGACAATACCTCGATTCACACCTCCCACTCAAAAATGAATTTGGTTTACGCAGAATAAACGACTTTTATAGTCTAGCCAACCATCAGCTAAGACCTGAATCCAATTCAAAACCTTTGGTAAGTACTTGCACTTGAGGTGTATGACCACGCTCGTCTGATTTGACTATTCAGGAATTTAAGAAAAAAGTAGATCGGCGTTGCTCTTTACAGACCATACATTCTCTAAACAATAGTTCGAAGCATGCCTGATAGGATTTCAAATATTTCAAATGAATGGATCCAAAATTTGAACTTAAATACAAAATACTCGAAAGGTCCATATAATTTCAGGACAGCCTATTTATATTTTTATTTTTTACAACATTTTTCTAAAACATATAAGTTAAAGCGCATTATTTTCGTCGTTTAAAGAAAAATTATATATAATGACTCTAAATAGCTTTTTACAGCATTTCAACTTGATATAGCTCACAAAATAATTTTGTCCACATTTTTCATAAAATACTCCTCTGTGCGATGTAGAAATTTCATTGACTCCATAATTAGTATCCCTTTAAGACCCGGTGTATTTGTAAACAAAGCTAGTCATGCCTATAGAAAGTAAAACATGGGCTGCAACCGCTACCTGTTGATACAAAATTATACTTTACTCTGTCTGCAAACCAGAACGATCCTTCGATTCGAGTTTTTATTACATACGACTTAGAAGCAAAAATTTAAAAGAATGTCTAACTCGCACGATCGAGCGGGTTGGGTCTTAAAGGGGTATACTTGATGATTTGATAATTTCTTTGTTATTTTATCCTCTTTAAAACTAATAACAATTTCTTGTTCCAGATTTAGTTTAGAAACAGCTGTTCGACACCGGTTAAGCTTGACATCTGCGATATGTTTTCTAGCAGGATTACAGGATTCTCAATACAGGATTACAATGCGCTACAGCTCAGCGTCGGAAAGGAGACGACGAGGCATTTTTATAAGAATTGTTCGAAGTTGCAGCCGCGAAGGTCATTAC
This sequence comes from Maratus speciosus, assembly GCA_963932465.1. Taxonomy (NCBI): domain Eukaryota; kingdom Metazoa; phylum Arthropoda; class Arachnida; order Araneae; family Salticidae; genus Maratus; species Maratus speciosus. The sequence continues at coordinate 241,824,775 of OZ010794.1, forward strand.
ACTTTCAACATCAGTGGACGAAGGATTGCCGGGAGCGTTCAGACGTGCGAGTACCTGATGAGCTGGCGTGATTGCTGAAGCGGCGACGATCGGTTCTGTCAGATCCTTCAGTGTATCCAGAGGTGTCTGATAAACAACCGAATTTAGGTAACTTTAGAAGAAGAAATCCAAGGGATTGAAGTCCGTTGAGCGTGGTGGCCAAGTATTAGGTCCGCTGTGTACATATGCAGATGTATATTTTCCCCATACTCATAGTAAAGTTTCATACGAGAAGGTTTCTTCATCTCGACCGCAGTGCTCCCAATTCTTCCATTTGTTTGGTCATTTTCGTCGTCAGGCTCAGTTCCCTCTCGACGTTTACTTTACATTTTCTGAATAGTGGTTTGCGACCGCATGTTCTATGTTTTTTTTTTTTTTAATCATCTTTATGCTTACTATCACACTTCTGAATTTATCGGTTGAATTCGGAAACACCCTGTATGTTCAATAAATATCCTAAATAAAATGATAGATAATAAATGATTGATGATCTAATATTTTATGTAACTGTCTTTTACATATTCCAAATTTCATTAGAAAACGTTATGAATAATATGCCTTGTTTTTATTATATATGGTATATATAGGGTGACCCAAAAGTCTTGCCCTGGTTATAAATATTTATTGTTCTCAAACTGTTATAAATAGACACATGTTTGTTTGGATACATTGTATGTACTGTTATAATTTTTTTATAAGACCACGTATCGCAGTAAATATCAACGTGTGCCCCTTAGTAACTTGGAGAATATCTAAGCGGTATTCTAGTTCCCGCCAAGTGTCCTTTAACATGTCTTCTGCTACAGTACACACAGCAGCCTGTATCTTAGTCTTCAGTTCTTCAACGTCACCAATTGGTGTGGCAAAGACTCTGTCCTTGGTATAGTTCCCAAAGCAAAATAACAGAGGATTATTATCTGGAGAGCGCGGAGGCCGGGGCGATGATCGATCCCTTCCAATCCACCGATCCGGAAATATTTCATTCTACTGCACGATCAATCTACTAAAAATGACTTATCCAATGATACAACAAGTTACATTATTATACAAACGGTTAATTTGTAATGAATTATTATAATCAGGACAAGACTTTTAGTTCACCCTGTATTATGCATGATGCATTAATGCATTAAGTTAATATAAATTGTGTAAATATAATAACTAAAATTATCCACTAATAACGTAATTTCTTCCGGTATTTTAGATGCATTACATTTTTCGTCACGTTTTCATTCAATGACTTTAGGGAGGAAAAATCCGGAATGCTCCGAGATATTTCAAGAATAAAAATCTGGTGTTTTATTAACTCAGAGCTTTTATAACAAATGTGAGGAGAACCCTCCACACCAAGAATAGCCTAATACGTAAAGAAAACAAACATCATTCAATACAATTCCTTTCTTAAAATAGGAAACTGTATTACTTTTCCAATAAAAATGCTCTAATTGAACGGAATCTTTCCTAATTTTTACTCCAAAATCCATCTGTAACTGTAAAATACTTTCTATGCTGCTGTATTTTGGAGGCAATGATTTTTATTTTTTCTATATTTTTTACCCTTAAATGCCAGTATAAATATTATGATAATCGATATCTATTTATAAATTGCTTTGTTCACCCTGTGATTTATTTTGGCCATACATTTTTTTTTTTTTGATTATTGTGAAAATTTATATAAATATTTTAAGAAATCTAAAGCAGTTTATATATTAAATAAAAATGTAATAGGAAACGTATTTCACTATTTTCTACAAAAAAAGGTCATTAACTATTCTTAATTATTCTAAATTTCCATGTATTGTAGATCTGATGTTTCACCAGCTGTATATAGACATTTGGTTTTTCATCTCGATATACTTTTGGAGAATTTAAGAAAGTAAATTTGGAATATGTTCTTTGGGAGATTTATGAGCTTTAATTTTTTGTAACATTTAGAAGAACTAAAATTAATATCATCCACGTAGAAAATTACAAATCCCATAAATTCTGGTATATCGCGGTTAATCTAAATATATTTATAATTAGAAACTTTATTTAAATAGAAAAAAAAATTAACACGGTATTTATTTTATATTATTTTCTAAATAATATTTTTCGTTTTAAAAAGTCTTATTTTAGCCGCAGTTTACATGCTAAAAAAATACAGCGATTAATAAAATAGAAAACCATGTTACATAATACATTTCTTTAGAATTTTAAATTGAATAACTTTTCCCCTACACTGAACTAAATCATTAATAATCTGCCTGTTTGATATAAAAATTCATTTTTATTTACATTCTATTATGGGGTTTTATATATTTTTTTACTCAAATGAACATTGTGATTTTTCCTTCACCTATAGACCATTTCTTTTCCTTTCACACTCTGGCATTATATGCATTTATGATAAAGAATAAAAATACTTTTTTTCTTACTAAACCTCATGTGTAACATACTAAATACAGAAGAACACTGTGAAAATTAGTATGTTGAAAAGATTGGAAAATATTGCAAATGATTCACAATTTAGTCAATGTTGAAAATTTGACTGTTTTTCTGAAAAAAATGAGGTTAGATATTTTTGGCCGGTGGTTGCAGTGTGTTATTAAGAAAAAGATACAATTTTGATTTCAATAATTCAGTTAAAATTTCGTGTTTATTTTACTTTTATTAAATTTTCTCTTTAACACACACACATCCAAACACACACTTTTCTCATTATCTTGTTGCACTGCACACGCAAACTGCAAAGAAAGTAAGTAATTCAGGTTATGAGGATAAATATACACAATACCCCAAAAATTTATGCTAGATATCTACAGATTAGCCTTTTGTATTATATAAATAATATGTTACATCACTATCCTACATTAACCCTTAAATGCGCGATTTTTTATTTTGTTTCGAAAAAATTATATATGATTCTTTGAAACGCATATTACACAGGAAAAATAATGAAAAAAATCACAGAACATTTTTTATATAATACGTCAATCTTTTCTTCTGTTGCATATCTGCAATACAAGTAAATACTACAGTCGCGTGGCTGTTTTACGCTAAAATATTATAAATTAGACAATATTTTAAGAAGTATGTCTCCAAATATCTTATATTATATAATTATTTATTTTATAAAACTTAACCTTTAACCCTTTAATTCCCATGATAGAATACGTTCTAGAAATTACCTACGTTCTAGAATAGTTCAGAGAATCTGACTTTACACCAGAAAGTGCCAATGATTAAATTCACTTTATTTAAATACGGAATGTCTGTTATTAATTAAATCAAATATTGCTATTTTAATTGTCTGGTGCGAATTAGGTATATACGAATACAAAAATCTATTAAATTCAAAACACTGCTGTTTGCATATATGCAAAGCTGCGCACTAAAGGGTTAAATCATTGCTTTCTGTCATGTTACTGACTTTTGGTGTTTTCAACAAAGTGTATATCATTTGGTCTGTACATTTAAATCCATAACAGCGGTTACAAAATATGGAAGTAGTCCGGATCCTTATACGTCTTGCAGAACTTATTCTTATTTTCATAAATGTTTATTTATAGAAATGAAGGTTTATAATCCAGATGATTATAAATCACCAATTGTTTGGTTGTAGATTGGTTACAAATTGGTATGTACTAAATATATCACGTAATAGAAAGTCAAGCATAATAAAATACATGATTAAAAATACGATACAAAAAAGTGAACAAGAACGTACTTAGACATTCAACTTGGATAAATATGCTTGCATTTATTTTCAATAATCTTTTCTACACTTTGATAGGTTATTTTATCGATTTAATAAAATGTCAAATTTTTATATAACATTTTTTTTATAAAAAATGCATAAGTTTTTTTGTTTTACAAATATTCTTATAGACTTTTGCACATAATGTCATTAAAATACTAATTTTTTGGTCGTCAACTGGTATATAATTCTAAGACTAAATGCATTAGACATTACGTAATAGGAAGTCTAGCATAATAAAATAGATAACTATAACTACGATACAAAAAGGGTGAACAAGTTTATGCTTAGACCAACTTCATATAATTATCAACTTGGATAAATATGTTCTCTTTTTATTTCTTCTCAGAGGCAAAGTTAAATAATCTTTTCTACACTTTTATCGATTATTTTATCAATTTAATAAAAAAAAATCAAATGTTTGTACCACTGTTTTGTTTTATAAAAACTTATTTACTTTACAAAGATACTTACAAACTTTTGTATATAATGCCATTAAAAAATACGCCAAATTAAAGAATAGAATAAAAAGATATATTAAATAAAATAACTTAAGATTTCATTCTAAACTGCTTACTATTAACTAAGCTATTACTTAAAAATATACAGGAAATTGAAACACTTTTTTCACAGTTTTATGTTAGAAGTATATGTATTTTGCGTTCTTTCACAATCATTAATGCATTTGTTATATTGTATTTCTCAAATATCCTGAAAAAAAAATGCATTTAGCTTATTTATTGTTGAACATAAAAACCCACTTTTCACATAATGAATGGATTTCATGGCTTTCTTTGATTTCGTGATTTTCTTGTAATCCATTAATTTACCTAATTGCTTCTCATTAATTTTTGTTTCTTAATTACTCTCTTATTGTAATTTTTTTATTACTTAAATAGGCTTCCTAGACAAAAAACCATTCAAACTTTATTTTGTCATTAACATATATACATCCTACGAAAAGTATTCTCGTATTTTCTACTTTCACAAGATTTTTTTTTATGTCTAGGTATTTATCAGAAATAATTTCGTTGTTTGAATAAAACAATTTCTTTATTACATTTTTAGAAAGTAATTATATAACTACCATTATATTATGTAATACTATGATAAAATAAGTACTTGAATTATTTATATGTATAGTGATGTATAGAAACAGGTTTGAACTTGTCTAATTCGAGATGAACATTTCACGTATAATTTTTTCCTTATTTTGAAAAATTTACCTAACTAATAGTGCAATTTCCATCAAAATCTGTTTAGTGCTGTGGTGGTCAACTGTGGCACGCCGGATAACACCAACATTTTACAGAAACAGTTGACTCCTTGAATCGCAGAGATTTGGTGATTTGATAAGGCAATGATTACTATAAAAGTTTAGCAGTGTGAAGCGTGCCACAGTTGGCCACCAGTGGTTTAGTAGAGCATTTCAAAAAATATAGTGTTTCTCTATCGAGATCACCTAATTATGGGGAGGGATTGTCCTATAGCCTATAATAACTAAGAAACTTAGAGCGATGTGTTATACAATAAATTCAACCCATTTAATTACATTAATTACAATGCAAGTCCCATAAAAATCCGTTTAGCAGTATGTGTGTTTTAAGTTTCACTGGATTCCATTTAGCAGAGCGTTTAAAAAAATCCAATCTTTACTAATCGGGTTCATCTGATTATAGAACTTTCCCCATAATTCTATAACTAAGCAACGCAGAAGCATAAGTTGTATTAAAACATTTCCTGAAAAAAGTATCTAACTAACAGTGTAAATCCATTCAAATTTATTCAACAGAACCGAAGTAATAAGCTGCCGTAACGGAATATCCATCCGCATTATACAGTATGTTACCCAATTTGACCGAAAAATTAAGAGGGGTGATAGTAGGAATTAAAAGGATGAAAGAAGGACGTTAGAATACGTGTTCGTAAAATCCTTATTTAGTCTGAAATACACGGTGTTTCATCCTAAATGAATTTGAGTTGACTGTACTAATTTTCAGAAAAATAAAAACATCGCATTGAAAATGCAACGATATCTACCTTGTTTTGTGCGAAAACTTATAACATCAGGAATAGTTCCGGAAAACCAGGATGCTTAAACAAGTGATGATACCGTATAAACTGGTAATCGCAGTCCAAAATGTAGAGTGTCAAATGCATACCGCTGGCGCTGTATAATGCAAACTTCAACCACTTTTTTTACATGATCACATTTACAGAAAAGGTGAGAATGTACATTAAAAGTTTTATTACAGGGCGGCAACAAGCGGCTTTTTTTTTTTTTTTTTAATTGTACCTCGCGCCACTTTTATAAAACAAAATTGTTTCACATACGCTTTGATAACACCAGCAAGAGAAATGTAATACAAAATTTATTGCCTTAAAGTAGTGGTGCGAATAAAATATAAAATTAGTCGCATGTGGAAGCTCTGTATTATAACATACTGTTTTCTGAAAGTTCTTAACGTCAACCCAAATTGAACCAGGGTAGAACAACATATTTTTTTTGCTTAAATAGTCGTTTGCGACCCCATATTCTATAGTAATTATTCATCCTCTTGATGCCTACTATTATCCCTCTGAATCTGTCTGTCAATTTTGGCAATACCCTGTATGTTCAATAGATAGTAGTTGAGCAGTTTTACAGCTGAATGAGTATTTATACTTACTCCTTTCAGAAATCGCTACGTAACTGATACCACGCAGCTCCAGTGGCAGTCATCCAAAAATGATATACTATCCATTTTTACTTGTTTTACCTTTTCATTGGTGATTGGGTAGTGCGATTTTACAATGACAGTATTCGCGCAAGTCATAAGTAGTGGTACCTAATGCACCGCATAACCGTATTGGATGTTTCTGCAATTCATAATCAACAATTCGCTTCGGAGCAACCCAGGAGTAGTTGTAAGGCGAACATCAAATTTGAAAATTTTGGTTGTAATTTTTGGACTTCATGAATTTTTGGACAAGACATGGCACTTACTGTGATTCTTTTTTTTTAACATTCAACCCCTCTACATTCAAACCATTCAACATCTCACTAAAATATTTTGAAACTGAAACTGAAAACGTAAACAATCATATGAAATTTAAATTGTTTACAACGAAAGGCTGCATTGTTTAACCTAATTCAAAGAAATATTGTCGATACTGTGTCAAACTATCCAAAGGGAAAACAGTGTTGCCAGTGGGCTACTTTTTTAAAATTCAGATTTGTTGATTGACATCACTTTACTGAAATGTTAAAATTTTCCTTGTTTTCGCCTTGATTCATATGGCTTAAAATAAGGCGAATTTTACTGTTTCAAAAGACTGGTGCAATCACGAAATCTGAATTAAAAAAAAAGTAGCCCATTGGCAACACTATTTTCATATTGGATAGCTTGACATGGTACCGACGATATGGGGGTGATAGGGCAAAACGGCAATCGTGAAGATGATATGGGGTATTGTGGCAGTAAATTCTGCATTATTTGTGGGTGTAAGGTCAAGCATGAAATTTAATTTCTTTCATTTAAGCGTATATCGTGGGTTCAAGCTGAAATTATAATTAGTGGTTGTCATGAGCATCAATCAGTGTAGCATATGTTATTGGGATATTTTTTTTTTTTTTTTTTTTTTTTTTTTTGAGTTTGTAATTTTCAATCTGTATTGATTAAATTCCGAGTGTGTATGTGATGATGTAAAATGTGTTGAATAGCCTTTAAATGTAGATCAAATATCGTTAAATATGACAAATAGTTCTCTATCATCTTATTTTGTATATTAGACACGATGAGGAAACCACTTTCCTGCAGAAAACACATTTTTGGTATGGTTTAACAGCACAAAAAAACATTTCAAATATTTTCCGTTAAAGTGAAGTGTTGTAAGAAATGTCACAAATATATATTAATATATTACAGCCATTTTAACTACGCACTGAGTTGATGAAAATCTAGGAATCTTAATATCTTGTCCTACCCTCATATGTACAAAGAAATAAGATGGTATTAAAATGTTAATTAAAATATGTCGTTTCCTCCGTGACGATTATTTACGATATACAATTAATTCTCCTTTTCAAAAGCTTCGTAATAAAACAAACTAAAACATTTTACTTGTCCGACATTTTTCACATTCGAAACTTCCATAGATCCGTTAGATATTCCATAGATTCCATTAGATCCGTACCATTAATATTGGTTAAGTTGATAAAAATACGCATTCTTTTAACTTTTTTCGAAGTATCCATATTTATTAAAAATGAATAATGGTAATTGGTGTTTTAATATCTACAAAAAACATATATCCCTTAATATAACATGAATATTTTTTCAAGCAAGAAAGACACATTAATCCCAACATTAAAAACTGAAATTACGAAATTTCAATAAATTTATAAAACATTTTCTCTAATACGATGAATAATAGAAATTTGAAAGCACACTTTTCATATTTTAAACAGTTCATTATCCTTTGAAATATTGCGGAATGTCTCTTTTTCTTGTTTATTCTAATTAATACTCAACGTTTTAACTCATTTTTGTGGAAATAAAAGCAATTAAATATTTGAGGAAGGGGTTTATTTTACATTTGTTTCCAGTGTAATTAAAATAAGAATATCCACTTTCATTTGCATTACATTAATTAATGCATATGTCAAACTACGTACATATATTGATTTATAGAAAAAAGGAATTTGGGTTGCTTACAAAGGTATAGGAAATCGGTTGATCAAAAGTAATTACAACGATTTTAATTAACAAGCTCGGTAACATCTTTTATTTAATCTTTTTATTTTTGCTGTAGAGGCAGATATTTAAGTATTTTATAGGGAAATATTTCTTAGAATATTACAAGTGTTTTTCAAAGTTGACATGTTTGCGCGGTTAGTATTAAAACGTAATAAAAGTACAGCAATTGTGACACAATTTTACATTTTATTTGAAACAGTGTATTACATAAAACAATTAGGAAAACAAAATGGTGAAAATAAGTAGTAATTACATGATTTATTTATTAAGCACTAACTTAGTTTCAAGAAAATGTTACTTGCGTGAAATTTGTTACGTTTAATATTTCTTATAAATTTTTTCTGGAAATTTTCTATATTTTTGACATTCAATTTTCATATTGGTATAAATATACGTTTACTCTCCAATGGAAGCGCAAAACATGTAATATTGTGTAATATCATGGAGTTCCCCGATTGTCCTTGAGACTAAATCTTCACTGAAAAATATTTTTCAATGTATTTTTCAATGAAATATTTTAATCAAACATGTTCTTTAAATCCTAGTAGTTCACGAACAATTTGTCAAGAATTTTAGTAGATATTCGACAAACTGTAAAATCGAAAGCGTAAGGTCACTGCCCAGTAATTTTTCAACATAAGTGCATTAAAATTCAATAACATGTCGAATCCCTTGACTAAGGACAGGCTGAGGATTCCGCCTTTGATTTCATACATTATCTTCAGATTAAATGGCACACATATACATAAAATGTGATAATACTACAATAAAATTTTACGTAGTTAACATGATGCATTTAGTCTATGATTTTTTTTCTTTCATATTCATTTTTTAATAATTTATTTTATAGTCTTGTGTTATTTAATTATTTTAAAACCTTTAAACTAATTTCTATGGAAATGGGGAAGTATTTCGAATTTAGCATATCAATATAAGGCAAGAGGAAATCATGTGTTCAATACTAAACTTTTCAACTTGCAACATTTTACTATCCAAACAAAAATGTATATAAATTAACCAATCTATTAAATACCTCTAATATAGTGGAGAGACAGCAGCCACTTTGACATATAGTTGTAGCTTTTTTTCCAAGCTGCCACACACTCATACTATGCAACACGTGGATGTAGTTTCGACACTTCATTTACTTGACCGACAAAATAGTAAATAATTCTTTATTTTATAGTGGTTAAAGTTACTTAAACGTCTATTTTTAAGTTTATTTCCTTCAATATGACATTTATTTACTTAACCAATCGAGCTATATCTAATAACAGACTATTTCGACAAAACGACATAAACTTTTTAAAGCGATGTGGATGTAGTTTCGACACTTCATTTACTCGGCCGACAAAATAGTAAATAATTCTTTATTTTATAGTGGTTAAAGTTTCATAAACGTCTATTTTTAAGTATATTTCCTTCAATGTGACATATATTTACTTAACCAATCGAGCTGTATCTAATAACAGACTATTTCGACAAAACGACATAAACTTTTTAAAGCGATGAAATTGATGTAACAGATGTGGCACACTTTTTTTTGCAACGTAACGAAAGTACACAATGAGACACACAGTTGTGGTACACAGTGAGAAGATCCTCATTGTGTTCTTACTATGTCGTTATGATGTTAAAAAAAGTTATTTATCTATAAAAGAAGGTTTTTTCTCTCTCTGCCTTTCTCTCTGTGTGTGTGGGCTTGCGATTGCTGGAGAAATCTGCTAAACATAAGAGGCTAAACATTTGCATCAAGGTATCCCTAGGTCTTCCATTGTCCACCCAAGGCTCATATATTTAATATTTTTAAAATCTAGAAGTATTAATTAGAAATCATAAACTGCAGTACATTATTGATAGAGTGTAAAAATGCATGATGTATGATAATATATACATTGTTTTACTGTGAACCACAAGTGGTACACAGCGAGACAATTTCCGATACTTCGTTATGCTGCTTCTGTGCTTTTATAAATAACTTTCTTAAAATCTTTTATACATTAATGTGTAGCGTAATTGTGTAGCTTAAAGATGTAGCAAAAATTTCTTCAAAAGAATAAAAATCGTCGCCTTTCGTTAAGTAATAATACATTTCGTCTCACTGTGTACTACCCTCAACTATATTTTTATTGAAGAAGTTTAATATTTTACACTTAAAGTTTTTCAAATGCTGAAAACCTAAAAAGAAGGAGTTTCCTGTAATAGATTTAATATTTCATTTAGATTAAATTATAGATACATAATAACATTGCGGTAATAATTAACTTAGTTATCGTGGCTTTTTAAAACACAGGAAATTTTTCAATACAGTTTTTTAGTGATACTCGTATGTTACTCCATTTATAGAATATTCGTGACTTTCTTGCGTTATTTTGTATAATAACTTCGCATGAGAAATATTTAATTCAAAGCCACATTCTGAAAAACATTTTATTTATATATTTTTTATACATATACAAAGCACTAATAAATTATTTTTTATTCTTTAGGGAAAAGATTAAAGAATTACATTGTAGTGTTTGCATGAGTAAAGGCAGTTATTTTCGTATAACTGAAACAGTTGTTTTCCAACGTGTATTTTAATCTATTCATGCACCATAATAACATTGTTTTTTTCTTTTTCATTTTTTTCTTGACAATATGTGTAATCTGTTTTAATTCAATATTCATTTGGAATTGATTTACATTTTTAGAAAGAATCTCGCGTGGATTTATAAGGCATAGATATAAACCTTGTTTTCATTTCAAGAGAGGAGTTAGTCATTTTTATTATTTTATACAAATATTTAAATAAGAAATAAGTAGCTTAAAACGATTAGATTTAATTTGTATGTATTTTATTTTCATTGAGCCTGCATTGCAGATCAACGTTATGTATGAAGTATGCAACGAACTTTTTTAAGTGAAAATATTATTCTACTGTATCAACTTTAATATTGTCTTGATTTTATTATAACGATATTTTATTTCGATATGTGATAGAAGTGTTATAATTTTTGTACATTTACTTGTGTGTACTGATTAGAAATATCAATTTACAGTGCATTTAGTTTCATGTGAGTTTTAAATCGTTGACTATTTTTTTACGTCGGTACTATTCACATGTGATACATGTGAATTTACATAAGAAATATGATAAATGTTTTAGTTAATATTCATCAATCACTTTAAAAAATTCTCTCGTGGATTGATAAGAATAAATAAACATTATTTTGGAATTAAAGTGAGGCGTTAGCCTTTCTTTAAATATAAATATCGACATAAATATACGCATTTAAAAAATACAACATTTTTATATTATTTTCTTTCTTCGCAATTTCTTTTGGAATGAACATATTCTGGAAGTAATTATTAAATAAAGTTTTTGACGTGAAATATCCTATTTTATGGTAGCAACATAAAATATTATGTATTGACTTTATAAATACAACGTTTGTTTTATTTTTATGCTTTTTAGAAGACTTGCTTGGTACAGTTACAGTTATTAATCCCTTAATTCTCGCTCACGTGATATTCACGGGCTCTGTCTTTTATTCAGCTTGTTTGATTCCCACCAGTTTTATAAAATAGTGTAATTGGCTTTATTATGGTATCATTTTATCTGTCATTAAATAAGGTGAAAAAAGTGTAAGTTTTTGAAAAAAAGAAATTCAATAAAGTGGTGCTGATAAGCAATTTTAATTATTAACCGTAATTTAAGGCGACTGTTGGTTAAAATTCTACAGATTCGCTTTGCTGTTTCGTTATTGAAATTATTTACATTCAATTTCATTTATAAAAAATAATGTATTTAAATACTTTTAATTATTGGCATATTAACAATTTACAAAAAAGCAGTATTGAAGACACTAATGTAATGTAAATGAATGGCGCTTAAAATAAGTTATATATTTTATAGTACTTGCCCATTTTGTGAGTGTAGGTGTGCAGGGGAGGGGTCGGTCCAGTTAAAACGTAAAGATAATTTCTCAAAAGTCGCTAAGTATTAATCTTTAACGAATATATAATCCAATAAATAAATAAATATATAAAAAACAGCAAGAATGTTAATACAATAATTGATATGTCTAAATTCATTTTAAATATTTTATTGAAAACCTAAGACATAATTTTCTTTTAACGCAAAAGTATGGTAGTAAAATAAGTAGATGTTAAATAAAAAATTTATTGTAAAAAATACTCTTTAAAATACATCTTTCTCAAATAATAAACTACTTAAATGCTTTTTTAACTAACATTAAAAGAAAGGATTTAATGCACATTTATTCTATTATTTGCTTTTATTCTTTTTTAAATATTTTGATTTTATCTAGAATATTTTAAAGCATCTTTTTTCCAGGATCCTTTTTTATTTTTATGCATTACCTGAAAATAATTTGCAGCCGAATAAAAACATTAGAACTTTTTAAGTAATGGAAATATATTCAGAGAAATAAATTAAGTAATATATGTTTATGTTTAGGAAATACTTCTTTTCGTTTTATTCTATAGAATTCATTCTCGAAAAGATAATATATTGCATATAATATTGCTGAATATAAATTCTTTATAATTTGTTTTGATTTTGTCAAAAATCAGTAATAAAAAATCAGTATTGAAGACATCAAGGTAATTTAAATGAATGAGGTTTGAAATTATTGATGTACGTTATTACTGCTTGCCCATTTTGTGAGTGTGTTCGTAGGGAAGCGACGTTTTAAAACATAAAAAATATTTATCTATAGGCGCTAAGTATTAATTTCTAAATGATAAATGTTTACATAAATAAATATGTTAAAAACAGCAAGAAGTATAATACTATAATTGATATTTAAAATTTAATTTAATTTATTTCCTTGAAAACGTTACACTTATACCCTTCTCTTAACACAAAAACAGATTAGAAAAATAATTATATTTAAGATAAAAATATATTTAAAAAATATTCTTCAAAATGCATAATCGCTGAATAATAATCTACGTTGCTGCTATTAAAATTACAATTAAAACAGAAAATTTAATACATATTTATTCTATTCTTTGTTGTTGTTTTTTCTCCTTTTGGAGTAATGTGATATTTCTCTAGAATATTTTTTTTTTCAAAATTCTTTTATTAGTATGCATTATCTGAAGATAATTTGGAGCCAAATTAAAACATTCAAAAATAATAAATGTTTGAATTAGTTTTAGAAGATTAAATGAAACAATGGATATTTTTTCTGTACGAAATACTTCCTTTTCATATTACTATATTGAATTCATACTCGGAAAAATCTTTTACAGCTGATAATATTGTGGAAGATATAATTCGTTTAGCCTTTGTTATAATTTTGTTTAGGCTTTTCAATATGGACCTTGTATTTATTCCTCCTTTGTTATTTGCTTATCATAATTTTTAATTTCGAATGAACTTTCGACAGTTTTTTAATTAATACTTTCATTTATACAAAAAGTCCAGATCTAGTGCACCTTATTTATTTTATTTTTATTTTTATTCAAATGTATTTTTTATTAGTGTTAGGTAAATTCTATAAACAGCTGTTTTTATGTTTTTCCTCATTTTTTTAAAATTTTGTTTATTAAATTCCATTTAAATTTCGTAATAAGTTCGGTAATATCATACAATGTTGTAAACGAAACAATTATTTCGTGATTGTAATTGATTGTATTGATTTGTAGTATGTATTAATTATTTACTGAAATGACGTCTGAATAATAATTTCATAACGTTGATTATAATAATATGATGATATTGTGAAAAAATATTTTATTAAAAACTGTTTGTTTGTTATCGTGGTGATGGAATAATGAAGTAAAATTTAAATACAAATTTTTTTGATATAATATTTCTTAATACTTATTTTTATTGAGAAATAAGTAACACAGATAACATTAAAAATGTAAACGGAACAGTTGATGCAAATGTATTTCATTTTATGCTTGCTTTTTCTTCTTGAATAATTCAATGACCCTTTAAAATAGTATGAACTTCCCTTTTTCTTTTCTTGTGTGTGTAATTTACTTTTTTCGCAAAAGTTTTCAGAAAACCCATTTTCCGCAGTAAATTAAAGCTTTAGAAATTATTAAAATGTTCAATCATATCAAGCTGCATAAATTGAACAGTAGATGTATAACTTTAAAATCCTCACCTCCGCGAACTGATATATCCGTTCACTAACCTGTAGGTTTCACTGCAACAGAAGCATTATTTAAAATAATATAATTCTTCAGATAAAACCTAGTTTTGAAAAATTAAGTTATGATTAATACTCTTGAGGCTTATATGCCTATACGTAATAAAAACAAATTATATCATGTTGAAAAAACTTCTTTTTTTACCATTTTTAATAAATTACAGTGAAAAAAACAGTACAATTTTGCCCTTTTGCTCGGCGTTCAGGGGGTTAAGAAATAATCAATGCATGTATTACGTTTAATGTCATTTTATTGAATATACAGCTGGAAACGTTTTTTGCCGCTGACAGTATTATGGAAAACATTTTTCTTTTAGAATTAATTTTTCTCATTGCAATTAAGCAGAGAACAGCACTTATATAGAATATTTTAAGTGTTATTTTTAATCCATTTATTAGTATGCATTATTATAAGAAATTCTACGTAATTTAAAGCATTAGAAAATTTTTACTCTCCGAAATGTCTTTTACTGTTGATATCGTTGTGGAAGATATATGTCTTTTAACTTTTGTTTTAGCAATTTAGTATGGAAATTGTGTTTAACACATTATCCGCCAAAACTATAAGATAGAGGTATACCGCTTTTTATCTGAACGTAGCACAGTGCGGCAAAATCCCAAAAAGCTGGCAAAAAGTTGAAAAATAAAGTTACTATATAGGAAATTTTGACTATGCAGATGGCTAGAATAATGTTTGGAGGGTCAGAATCTATATTTATAAAAAGGTTTTCGTTTTGCGTTGACAATCTGTATCATTTCAAATGTGACGCTTGGGGGATTATCATATGAGGCGAACAAAAAGAGCAAAACAATGGTTCTTCTAAACATGTGCTACATTTTTCCATATCATCCTATTTTAATGCTTTAGAATTGATTCACATGATGATAGTGTGTACGTTTTTTGCGCATGTTACAAAAATTATATTAAGCACATAAAAATTTATAATTTCATGATTATTTTTGATAAAAGAATTTTAAATATATATTATTTTTTGGCTTTCAAACATAAAAAATGTTATAAGTTCCACGGTGTTCCGCAACGACATATAATAGAAACGGTATCCTTAACTATTGTCAAATGAATCATGAAAAAAAACCAGCTGCCATAAACTGCCATTCTGTATTTCGTTCAGGTTTTTGCAACCACAAGTAAAAATATCACTTTTTTTGTCGCTTCAAAAGCTATGACATTTATTATTTTTAACAGTAATTTAGCTGGCAAATATTTTTGAAATTTTTAGATTATTCAGTTTTGTGATAGATTATTATGTATTATATTACAAATAAGTATTATAATCGTAAGCATAAAGGAATCTGATAATTAAGATTAGTAACAAAAATATGAAAAGAATTCTCTATCATCGATACAATAGAAATACATTTTCTTATCTTTATAGATAATAATTTTGTGTATTCTATCGTAATTAGAAGGAATATCTTGTCAATTGCAATCTTTGCTATATCATACTGGTGAACGTATTTTATTAATGCAAAAGGAAATTATTAAGAATCTGACTTCCGAGAATATTAGAAATCTGAAGTTGATTTTCAAGTGGGGATGTGATAGTATATCTGGTCAAAGTACTTTTAAACAAGAATTTAGTGTTCATGATGGTAGAAATTAGGTTGAAATAGCTTTTTCACTTCTCTAGTGCCACTAGATTTTAAGTGTTGCGAAAAATTCAGAAATAGTTATCTGGAAAAATTCGAGATCTTCATCTCTTCGATTTTTTAGGCCCATCAGAATCCATTTTTTGCACGAAAATACGGAAGCTACTGTCAGTGAAATGGATTATATTATAGATCAGGAGAGTAAACTTATTTCTTTTAAAACAATCATTGATAGAAAATAAGTAGGCGTTAATTACAAACTAGCTTTAACGATGATTGATTGTAAAAATTTTAATGTCATTACTAGTAATTTGTCAACTCATCGTCGATACCTATATCCGGCAACTAATGCCTATATCAGTCAAACTATTTTCCAACTAAAAGTGAATGAAAATCATTTACAATTCGGGATGTCCACGTCACATGTCTGTATAAGATCTTTTGAGTGTACCTTGCATTTGGTATACAAGCGGATATAAAGGAACGGCAAGCGTGCACTCCTGACGAGAAGAAAAAAATTAAACTTGCAAAACAAAATTTCCGAAAAAGATTTCGTTTACAATTAGGACTTAATAATAAATCAATAATAAATCAAAGCTCGGAATTGGAAGCACAAATACTTACAACACAGCTCGTCGATTCTTTGAAACGTAACTATTTCTGCTTCCATAAGGAGCGTAGATGACGATTTGATCAAACGATTCCACGTCATATTACAAGTAATTTCTTTTCATTTGATCAATTTCGTGGATTATTGCTTACAAACAGCTTGTAAATTCATCGAATTGTATTTCTAGTTCTATATGCCAACTTCAGTGCGCAAACTACTAATTCATGGCACAGAAATAATAGCTACCTCATAATTGTCTGTTGGGTAAATCTCGGGAGACGCTTAATAATCGTGCAACAATTTGACCAAAAGGTATCGAGACGATTTCTCTCTAAAATGCAGTAGGATGTAAACAATGGAAGATTTCTTTGCGTCTTTTAATGTTATTAGATCCCTTCATTTCAAGCTTACGTAAATTACCACTGAAGAAACTAATATCATTGCCTCTAGAGGCACAAAAACTTCTGTAAAATATTTCGACACCTCCTCTTCTGAAGAGTCTATGTAGTATACTACAGATTAATCAGAAGATGAATTTTAGAATATACTTTCGTTTTATTTTAATAATATACAGAAATTAAACATTCTGGTATTTTATTTTTCATTAATGTACTTAATTGCATTTCACAAATAAATATTCATCTTTTAATTTCGATTGAAAAATCTTAGTTCCTTGAAAACACCTTGTAACGTTTAGCCTCGAAACTTTTTAATCTCGAAATATTTTATTTAAATCTAATTGTTTTTATTTTTAATTCGCTATTTTTAAAAATTTAAATTTTGAATCGTACTTAGCATCAACAAAAGTACCTGTATACGAAATTCCACAGAAATTGAAAAATTTCAAAGCATTTTAATTTTAAGTCCGCCATTTTTTATTTTGTATTTTGGAATTTTAATTTTAGAATCGATGTCAGAATCCTGAAAAACACCTATGTACGAAATTTCGTGGCATTTAAATAATATTTTCATATTTTGGGCAGCTTTTACGGATTTTGCCCCACTCTGCGTGGCTGCGGAAATTCTGAAAGATAAATTTCGCTTCATTTGATCTCAAAGTTTTTGTCTTTGAATAAGGCTATTTTTTTTTTTTATATAAAATAACAGCGGTGGGATGGTAAACAATTTAAAGCTATGCATTTATTTTAACCGTTGCGTCAACGTAACAACTGCGGGTAATGGGTTAATCTCCTTCGTTATTTATTTATTATTTCTTTAATTTCGAAGGAAATTTACGGAAATTTTTTATTCAACATATTCTTTTAAAAATGTCTGTATATAGTTCATCTTATTTATCATATTTTGATTTTTATTCAAATGTATTATTTATTAGAGTGTTGGGTAAATTCTGTGAAAGCTGCTTTTTCCCCAGTATAAATTTATTTATCTATATTAAAGTTTGTTTATTAAATGCAGTTTAAATTTCGTAATAAGTTAGATAAAATCATATTGATTGTATTGATTTGTAGTACGTATTACTTTTTTACTCATACTCAAATTACTTCTACAGAAAAATTTCATAACTTACAATATAGTGGGGAATTATTTCATTAAAAATGCTTGCTTAATAGCATGTTGCTTCAATAATGAAGTAAAATTTAAATAAAAATACTTTTTATTTACTATTTCTTAAAATTTATTTTTATTCCCAAATAAGCAACGTGGATGCCATCAAAAATATATTTAAAACGAAGCAACTGATGAAAATGTATTTCATTTTATGCTTACTTCTTTCTTCTTGAATAATTCAATATCCCTATAAAATATTTTGAACGTACATTTTTTTCCTTTTCTTGTGTATGTAATATACAGTTTATTCGTAAAAGTTACTTAAAAACATTTTCTACGCAGTTAATTAAAGAATTAGAATGCATAAAAATATTCGACGATATAAAGCTGAATAAACTGAAAAGTAAATGCTTATCTTTAAGAAATAATTAAAGCATGTATTTCATTTAATGTCATTTTATTGAATTTAAAGCAATAAAATCTTTTTGTAGCTGATAGTATTATGGAATTCATTTTTATGTTAGAATCAATGTTTCTCATTGCAATTAAGCGAAGTGTAGCACTTGTATGGAATATTTATTTATTTATTTTTATTTATTAGTATGCATTATTTTAAAAAGAAATTCTGTCTAATTTAAAGCATTAGAAAATTTTTAATGTACGAATTATATTTTTAAGTGAATAAATGAAATGATAGCTATTTACCTTTAATAAAAATTAACTTATGCATAACATTTAATGACATTTTATTGAAGTCATAGCAATAAAATAATTTTTCAGATAGTAGTGTCACAGGAAATATATTCCTGTGATAAAAAAAAAACCCATTCTGATTTTAATATTTTTCGTTATAGGGATATATATATATATATACATAATAATAGTAATAATAATAATAATTATTATTATTATATAGCATACAATATTAATCTTGCTTTTATTTGTTCAGGTATCTCTTTCTTACCAGAGTTTTGAGTAAATTAAGTTATAATGTTTACTTGTCTTTTTTCATATAAAATTTTATATACGAATAGTGTATGTTTACCTTACGAAACAATGAATTCATTTGTACAATTTACTAATAATCTTGTGAATTTATTTACAAATGCATTTGACGAGTTACAATATTGTACCCATAATTTTGTACACGAGACAATAATTGGGAGATTGTAATTGATTATAGTTATTTCTAATATGTAGTGCTATTGTATTGAATATACTACTGCTGTAAAATAATTTCATTACTTACAATTTTGTTAAAATTAATTTCATTAACCATCTAATTCCCATAGAAGCATATACGCTACCACACCTGCTTCAAATTTAGTGTATTTTTTTATTCAGATATTCCAGATTCATACCAGGAATTTAAAATAGCAATATTTTTTGGTACTTAATAACAGAGATGGCTTCGTTAAATAGAGTAAAATTTACTATTGAAACTTTCTGGTATGATTTCAGATTCTCTGATTTAAGGAAATTATACGGTGTATTCTACCATGGGAATTAGAATGTTAAAAATATCTTTGTTTAATATCATGCTGCTATAATAATCAAAATAAAGTAGAGTTTAAATAAAAAATATTTTTCTAATTTAATATTTCTTAAAATACTATTTTATTCAAAAATAAGCGAAGTAGATGCATTTAAAGAGTTATTTAAAGCGGGACGATTAATGAGAAATGGAACGTACTTAATTCTCTGCTTACATTTATTTTCTTGAACAACTCAATATCCCTGTAAAATATTTTGAACTTTCTCTTTTTCCTTGTTTATGTGTAATTTGATTTACTATGAAAAGTTTTCTGAAAGCAAATTCTGGGCAGATAATTAAAGCATTAGAAATTATAATAAAAAATTTCGATCATATGCATTAAAATAAATAAATGTAATAGTTGATGTTTAAGAAATAATCAATGCTGCATTACATGTAAAGTCATTTTATAGAATTTATGGCTGTAAAAGCTTTTTAATGCTGTCAGTATTATGGAAAATAATTTTCTTTTAGAATGAAGTTCATTTCAATTAAACAATGAATAGCACTTGTATAATATACTTTTAAGATTCTTGTTTTTATTCGAAATCCTATTTATTAGTATACATTATTTGAAAAGAAGTTCTATGTAATTTAAAACATTAAAAGATTTTAATTATGATAATTCTATTTTTAAGTTGAATAAATATATTAGCTATTTATCTTTAATAAAAACTAATGTATATGCATGACATTTATTGTAATTTTATTTTTATTTAATTTTAAGCTGCAAATAATTTTTCAGATGATGGTAGTAATGAAAATATATTTCTTTCGTGATTTTTATTATTTTAATCATATATATATATATATATATATATATATATATATATATATATATATATATATATATATATATATATACATATATATATATTTAAAAACACAAACAAAATATCAAAATCCATCACTCACCATAGCTGCATTGAAACTCACATCAAAAATATTATAATAACCAACATAAACTTAACTCTTAAAATCAAACTGAATAACCAAACTAAAGAAAATATATATAATTGCAAGACATAACAGAACAGAACAGAAGGCGAGCGGTATGGCTAACGACATACACTGCAGGGTTAAGTCAGACTTTACGCATGTTACGCCCCCCTTCACTCGCCAAGACCAAAATTGAAAAAATGAAAAACTATGAAAAACTAAACAGAACTACAACATCCTATATATATATATATATATATACAGGGTCTATCTGGAAACGTGGGCAAAACTTTATGGGTTGATAGAACGCAGCTATAGGAGAAAATTTTGTTATAGAATGCATGGTCGGAACGCAAGCGTTGAGAAGTTAACAGGTTGTTTTCCACTGTCCCAAGGCTGTGGATTGGTCGAGGTTGTGCCACAGCTTGGACACCAAGACCACTGGATCTCTCGCGTCTCTTCGCCAGTGGGGCCATATGAAAAGCCTAATCTACAAGTGCCCCCATTGAAACGGATATTGATCTAGTTGCCGGTGATTTTCCGGAAAAGCCTCGTGTCTTCGCAAATGTGCATCAATCACTATCCCGCTGGTGTGAAGCGTGCATTACAGCTATCGGAAGAACTTTTGGGCAATTTCTTTGAGTATGTACATTAATTACATTCCTGTAAATAAAATGTTTTCTGAAGTATCTTCTTTCATTCATGTGTTAATTCTTCAACTGCCACAGTGGAAAACTACCTTTTAACTTCTCACCGCTTGCGTTCGGAACATACATTCTATGACAAAATTTACACGTATAGCTGTGTTTTATCACCCCGTAAAATTTTGAACCCTTTTTCAGATACACCTTGTGAATATACAGAGTTGTAGAAAGCTACGTCACAGTCCGCAGTCTCTTAACACTAAATTGTATTAATTTTTTTCGTCTAAATTTTATTAGTATTTTTATAAAAAAAATAGTTGAAATATTAGACGAAAAATAGCGTATAAAATTTTGTGATGAGAGACTGTCCGCTGGCGCCTAGATTTTTACACTCATGTACAGTCGTGGACAAAAAAAAAAGTAAACACCTCCTACTAACTCCTCAACAAATTATCGTAGAAGAAAATTACTGGTACCGAACGATTTGAAATAAAGTCTACTTTTAAATGATGTATATAGCATTTGCTTAGGGGGCCATCTACATGTTAAAACGAACCCAAACTTTATTTCTTTCAATGGCAATACCCAATTTTAACAAAATATTACAAATCTTCGGTTCAAAGTATGCCCAGACACCAAATTTCATGTCATTTGAATGATAAGTTTTTGAATTATAAACATTCTAAATTTAGTGCTACTAATTTAAACTTACATTTTCATATTTTTATTAACATCTACTGAAATTATACTCCGAATGCGCTAATTTTTTTCTGTAGCGGTAATACTAAAATTCCCAAACATAAATACGTTGAATTTGCAATTTTTATAATTTTATGATATGAATTATGAATTATGGAATTACTAGTCAAAAAAATTATGAATTGCAACCTGCAATTTTTTTATGAATTTAGATTTATTAAGTCCTGCTTTATGCAAATCCCAAATTTCACATTTTTCTTCCAAGTAGTTTTCAAATTATGCTTAAAAAACGGCAAAATAAGGGTTTAAGGGACCCTCTATGACAGAAGTGAATAGATATTTTGAAATTTCTTATGGTATCCTGTAATCTATCAGTCTTCAACGACCCCTTGAGTGGTGCCTTGATCAAGAACGGGGCTATCTCTGTGTCAACAATCGAGTACCAAACTTCAATATGGATACAGTCCCTAAAATACACCCGTTTTAAAATAATTATTATCTCAGAAACTTATGGTACGAATTGTATAAAAATTTGTTTTTAGGCTAATTGAAGGGTGCAGAGTTCATTTATGATATCAGAATTGTGTACTACTATTAAAAAACATAGTTATAGTTCGTTTTAATATGTATATGGCCCCCTAAGCAAATTTTATATACATCATTTAAAAGTAGGCTTTATTTCCAATCGTTCGGCACCAGTAACTTTCTTCTACGATAATTTGTTGAGGAGTTATTAGGGGGTATTTACTTTTTTATCCACGACTTTACATATAAATGAGTAAAGTCTTAGCAAGGATAATTTAGAAGATAAATAATTCAAAATCGGGACTTTTCTTTTGGATAGAAAATCTTTATTAAGCCTTTCAGGGGCAAGTTATGCTAAAAATGTTGAAATGAGTGAGTGACACCAGAATTTAGAAACATATTTATTTAAAAATAAGCAAAAGCTTTTGTTCCCGTACTTAATAAAAGGAAATTTTTTATTCCAATATTCTTGTGCTAATGTGGTATTTAGTAATTAAAATTAGGTGGTCCAAAAGGAACCACCGCCCTTGAAGTGGTTAACAGTTCCATCGTCAGGCTTCATCTTAAACCAGTTACTTTGCGAGCAGTAGTTGCGAGTTTATGTTAATATCAGAGACCTAATTGGCCAGGGATATTGTATGGAACTCAAATCTACGATTTCTGATAAATTTTGAGCGAAAGCTTCTTTATAAATTCCGGCTAGCAATCTTTTCCAGCAGAGGGCAAATATATCAAACTGTGTGGGTAATTTACTTTAATTAGATGATTGGCTTTTGATTGATTCGTCGTCAAGAGCCATGTCATTACCGGTTTCTGTGATATGACATGCCTTAACTACAAACAATGGAGAATTTCTCTAAAATTAGCACTTTTTATCTTAAAGTTACTTTCTGATTTTAATAACCATTGTAATAAATTTTGTGCTGAGAATAAAACCTACAAGTGGTAAAGGCGGATTTTTTCATTATACGATTTAAAGTTTGAAAAAGAATCCTTGGAATTTTAATTAATTTTTTTTTAATTTTAAAAGTTTTTTTTTATTACAAAACAAATAAGGTGTTGCTATCCAACGTACTATTTATTCACAAATTAAAAGATGTAAAATAAACATATGAATAACATAAATCTCGACGTTTCGGTTTAATCTTTAAAACCTTCGGCGGGAGAAAAATTTTCTAAAATATAAATCGACAAAAAACTCTTAATATGCTACATTTTAAAATCAATTCAAAATAAAAATCAGTCTAACGGAAACTTCTTAAATCCCAAATAAACAGCTCAGTGGCGCTATCTTTATTTATTATTACAAAATAATACTATTTAGGAATGAAATGGACTAAAATGCAACACTCTGGCGGCGTATTCTGTAAAGGTGAGCTGAAAAAAAAAAAAAAAAAAAAAAAAAAAAAAAAAAAAACAGAGTGCAGAAACAGAGTGCAAACTCCAACTCTTAATGTTGGTTGAACAATGTAAGATCTTTGAGAGAAGAATAAGTAAAACTCTGTTGTTTATCAAGTGATTATTTTGTAAAATAAGCTTCTTCTTTTATCATTGGTTTACAAGGTGCGCAATCCGTATTCTGATAGATTAATAATATATATATATTTTTAAATATTTAGCCCTTAACTGTTGTGATAAAAATTATCGCATAGATACTGTAACAGGTCGCCGAGACTGCTGAAAAGAAAAGAGGAAAAAAGCTCGATTAATACACAAAATAATGTTTCTGTACTAAAACTTATGTATAAGGAATTAAATTAAAATTTACTTCTTTAGAATTTTCCTGCTTAAGTACCAGCTCTCCAAACAAACAAAACTTCTTTATATAGGTAACATGAGAATTACAAGTTAAACTATGAAAAGTGAAAAATGCAGCGGTCACTCTGATCGCTAACAATAGTTATAAGTTAAATAGATTGCTGTATTTTTCTTAATGTTGTGGATTCCCCCGTTGCAGTATCGGCTTACGGAATTTTGTAAATTGGTCTTCCCGTTTCAGCAAGTGATTGTTTGTGAAACAATGTGACAGAAATTTTAATTTTCATTATGTTATTTTAAATTATTATTTATTCAGTATCTAAATAAGTGTTCGTAAATCAGAAACAGTATTATTAATAAAAATCTTTTTCTATTAAAATTTTGTAAGCAATTCGTATATATGTAATTAAAAATATCCCATTGTGTTTAACATTTTACAGGAGTAAATTCTTACGCTATATTTACACTTCATTGGCTTCTATACATGTAAACATCGAATATATTTAAACTTCAAGTTTTTTAGAACTTTAACGACGTATTTTCTAAATGTAATTCATTATTATTATTGATCGTCCTAATAAATGGGATGAAATACAAAGAAAAGGAAAAAAAAAGAAAGAGAGAGAGAGAGAGAGAAACGAAGGAAGAATAGAAAAGTTCGATACAATCGCTGTCTGAGAGAATGCTCTATAGTTTATACCTTGAACAAAAAAGGTAATTTGGGACACTCAAAAAGTTTCAAGATGCCAATGTTAAATCCTTCCCTACAGAGCCATGCTTAACAAAATGGTCGATACTTAACAAAAATTCTTTCTTTCTCTCTGTTCCAATATCATTAAATGATTTAACAACACTTCTGTAATTTTGCTAAGGCTTCATCACTGCCGACGAAACTACGTGTCAGACCTTTTTCAGAAAAATATCCTGACTTATTAAAAGAAAGAAATTCTGAGATAAACTGAAGAGAAGAAATCATCCAAAAGAATTGTGGTATTTAGCCAATGGGGTTATGAATAAAGAGGATGAGACATGCATTGTACAGTGTTGCCAGATGGGCTACTTTTTTTAAGTTTAGATTCCTGATTGGCACCACTTTTTTTAAATGGTAAAATGCGACTTATTTAATGACATATTAATTAAGGCGCAAATGAAGGGAATTTTACCATTTCAAAAAAGTGGTGCCAATCAAGAAATTTGAATTTTAAAAAAAAGTAGCCCACTGGCAACACTGGTATTGTACTGCCTATCAGTTGCGAGTGAAGTAACTGAGGAGATTGTCACAAGATGGCGGCAGTTTTTTAAATGGGGTCTAGAGTTTCTAATTACCTCCGTGTTAGCCGTTTCACGGGTAAATTTGAATAGAACAATTCGTCTTATTTTAGCGCCTTATTCATGGAAATATATTCATACAAATGTGGTAAAATTTTCTATTTGTTTTTACTGGTGTCAGTTTGCCCAGGTATTATAATCTTTTTCACTGACACTGACGACAGGATGTTGTCATAATATGGCGGAAACGCAGGGCCTGACTACCGCCAAAGTTATCCTCCATCAGTTTAACACGTTCACGCCGGCGCAGTGGGTCACACTCGAATGTCTCAGAGCAGCCAAGTCTCCGGCTTTTTGGATGCCAGTATTTTAATACAGAAAATGTTGTTTTATTTAATTAGAACAATTAGGCGATTTAAAAGAACAACATTTTCTCTAAAATAAATGTGGTGTGCAAAAAGCGAGAGACTTTACAACTCTGAGACAATCGAGTGTGACTCACCGCGCCGGCGTGAACGTGTTAAATTAAAACCTCTTTCTGCCCTTATTTATGACTAAAATTTTGCATTAATAATGCGTTTAAATAAGAGGAAAATTTCTGTATAAATGTACTGGTGGAATTTTCTCTCGTTGATAATCAACACCTGTGAAAGCGGTTACAGTTGAAGCTTCACTATTTTAATAATATGTCAGTTCCTTTTTATTAATAGTTCCATGCAAAGCTTTATAAGTAAGCGAACAAACTTAATGCTGGAATCAGGCGTAAACTAACACAGATACGCCATCTTGTGGACGGAGTGATAGTTCACATACGCGGGCTTGTACCGTGGCGCGTATTTTCTAAATCTTCAGTCACTCATGGAAACGAGCTTTGTTTGCCACATTTATCGCAAAATAATGGCGCAGAGAGACGGGCATCCAGACGCACTTGACGCCACAAAGTTTTCTTCGCCTTGTCAGAAACATTTCAGTTATTAATCAAGGTGAAAAAACTTTACAATTTTAGTGGTGTCAGAAAGAAAACAGTTAGGTATCTACCTGTAGTTCACACTCCATCCGCTACGCGGCGCATGACCTTGATTGATGTGACCTCGCTTTTAATCTTGCGGTTACTTCTCCCATTTAAGATAGGACGCTTACTTATATCGCTTTGGTTCCATGATTTGGCCTTTTGGCTCACAGGTTCGCACCTTTATGTCCATTATTTCCTCATAAAAATTATAGATGGTAAAAATAAACTCAAATATTTATTCAATAATAATATTAATTTTAAATAAACCGAAATTACTAAAAACTAAGATGACTATAATTTAAAACGGCACACACATTTCAAATTTTTACAACGTTGAAATTTCAAACATCATGCTTTTCCTTTCTTTCCTTTTCTTTGAAAACACCACTAAATCTTTCTTTTTTTATACTAAAATTTTAATATGAAAACCTGCTTGACCTACTTGAAATACATGCTGACGTCTGATCGAAAATTTCGGAAATATTTTTCCTCATTATTTCAAAGATAAAAAAGAAGAATAATGTTTGTAAATACTAGATATGATTTTATTATCTTATCAGTACGTTTAATTTGAATATGATTTAATGGACCTCGAATCAGTATTTACAAAGAAATAGTTTTAGGAATCTCGATTTCCTTAAATCAAATTTCTGCTTTATGCATATTCTTATTCCGAAATGCATAATTTTTATTTCAACAACAAACACTGTATCAAAAACTGGCCATTTGACTGGTACCGAATGAAAATATATTGACTGTAACGATGATTGTCTCTAATATAAATTAAAATTGAAACTGAAAATTTTTGAATAATAATTCTGATGCGAAATATTTTATAAAACTTGAGTAAATTCTCTGTATGTTTAGAGTTAATGAAAGAAAACTGATAAAAAAAAACTAAGATGCTTTTTATATTTTAAAAATATTTACTTTGAGTACATTTAAATTTGTCTAAAGCAGTTTTACTTTCGTTTATTACTTTTGAGTAAATGTTTTCTGAAATGAATGAAAATGTCGCCTTTAGAGCAGCATTTATTTTATATATTCTATTTTTCAAGAACGCAACCGCATAAAAACATACATGGTGAAATTTGCAAATATATTAAATTTATTTTTATTCTACGGAATAATACAAAAAAAATCGCAGCTTTTCAATGTCATTTATATCTGCGAGAACTCCAAAGTTCTCTCAAACTATTCCGTTTTAGTTCCCCATCGATACATAACTTTATAGGAAATGGAATACTACGGCTTTCATATATCTCTTTTCCGAATTTTTTAAAGGAGAGTGAAATATAATAAATGGATACTGAATAGTGTGTACGTTTTAATCTGTATTATATCTTTTAAATAATTTTATTCAATTGATAATACAGTATCAGAATAAATGAATGACCGAATTAAAAGAAAATTATGTTTTCAAAACTATTGCACTAGCTATAATAAGTGAGTAGATTTCCGTTACAACGAACTCCACGGGAGTGTTAAAATATTACGTTGTAACAATTTTTTTCATTGTAGCGAAATTAATCCTGATTTATCCAATGCATTCATTAGATATAGAGGAAGTTCGGGTATTAACCCTTTAGCGGGCGGTGTCCACAAAAAAGGACACTTAATTTTAATTCCAAAACTGACAAACGACTCCAATAATATTTAATATATTTTTTTTTCCTTTTTTAAAGTACGGGAAAATAAGAGAGTTTTTATTTTCTAATAAATTCGTTTGTAAATTCTTGTGTCAATTAATCATTTCATGATTTCACAAACAGATTTACTTTACGCCGGAAAGGTTTTAACCTTTTCAAGGGCGGTAGTATGTCTATAAAACCACTTAAATTTAATTCCAAAAAGCGACAGAAACATCAGGATTTTATTATAGATTGTTTTCTGTTTATTATGTACATAAAAAATAACTTTTTCTTATTTTAAATAATTTTGTACGTAAATTCCGGTACCAATCATTCATTTTCACATTTTATCAATGGAAGTGGCTTTGCCCCTGGAAGGGTTAAGGGACACCATTGTATTTTTATTTGTAAGTTTGTTTTTTTTGTAACAAAAAAAAAACAGATACATTAAAAGTTAACAAAGAAAAAATTCTGGCTATTTCTTAACATATTATTAATGCCTTTAACCCTTTATCTACTGCATTATGATCTACTGCAAATTTTTTCATGTAATATTTTTTTTCAGTTACTACAATGAAAATTAACGGATAAACATAAAAGAAAATACTCACCCGTGAGAAATTTAATTATTTAGAGGTAATTGATTAAAGAGGTACTGTAAAGTACCGTCAGTACACTATGACTAAAACATCCTAACAGAAAACCCACACGGTATTTCAATTGACACCAGAAAATATTTTTGATTTCATAAGTATTTGAAATATAAGATTTTCTTATTTATAAATAGATCTTTTGGCAAATTCCGGTGCCAATCATTTATTTCAACACTTTAGAATTGAAAATGCTTTACCCATGAAAGGGTTTAAAATAAAAAAAAACTTTTGTTTTTGTTTCGATCTTGTTAGCAGTACTTTAGTTATGCGGCGTCTATAATCCAGGGACAACATGTTCTCTCGTATCTCCACATATGCATTACATGAATTTACATATGCCATTTCTAGCAGAGCAAAAACGATCCGGTGCCACAACTTTTTCAGTTTCCTATGAAAAATAACAATGAAACAGAAAAGAAATACCAGGGAAATCGTTAATACACTACATTTTAGTAATTACATTTTAAAGCAGGTGAAAACGATGGATAACTACACAGACGAACATTAAACAAGAAGTTTTTCTCCAACACCCAGTGTACTGACGGTTTTTATAAGTACCACCGAGTAATTAAACTGTTAATTCAAATACATACACCGTTCACCTAAAATAGTTCGTCAAACTGTATTCTGAGATCATAATGAACACATAAAAAAATCCAACACTTATCTTATATCCGTTGCTGTGTTTGCAGCAATAAAAAGACGAGAGTGACAATCTGTACAAAATGTCGGCACAAAATCCATCGTCTGTGTCAAAGATAGCATCCTTCCTTGCTAAATTAATAAACCTAGAACTACTGCTGCCATGTATGCGGATAAAGTGGAGTTAAAAGAGTGTTTTTGCAAATTACCATTAGAATATTACTAATATTCACTATGAGATGAAAGTTTAGAGTGGTACTTATAAGTAACGTCAGTAGATAAAGGGTTAAATAGGAAGAAAAAAATACATATCAGAATTTGGCTTTAAAAGAAAAAGTGACACTTTTCAGGTAACGGCAACCAATCAGGTAATATGGCATATGGTTTTAAGGAACATTAAAATTGCAAGAAAAATCACGATTTAAAAGAATAAGCAAAATTATTTAAAGAATAAACCTTCTATAAATCTTCAGATTCTTTGAAAACATGTTTTAATTTTTAGACTCGTCCTTAACCTATTGTCTAACTGATACTTCATATTAACCGACACACCACCTTGAAAAACACAACCCCTTCAGTTGTCAACAAGTTAGCGTAGAGGGAAAAGGGCTAACACAGCAATAAATGGAAATGTTCAACTTTATATTTAACTTTGTTACCATCATTGACAATGATATTTTATAATTAACCCGGGAATGCTCGCGCATGTCCATGATATGTACGATTTATACTTTGTCACCAATAAATTCAGACAAAAATCGTCATGTTACTTAATTTTTGACATTGCTCGCAAATATTGCGATAAAATTTGATGATTACTTCCCGAAAAATAGTGGTGATAAATGTAATAACCGTGCGCACCATGGGTATGTCATACCCTGCGCGAGCAATTCCGGGTTAATAGGAATTTATTAAAATTTGGCTTAAAATACTACAGAAATTGAGAATAAGATTATATTTCACCGTGTCTCTCCAGCAACAGGTACCGAAACAGAACTGAGTAGGGTGATGCATGGGAGTAGTGGGAAGTCCTATGGCTGATTTTCGTTTTGCTGCAACATAGTATGCGCCAGTTCTTGAAGTAGACCATATGTATGAAAAATGGACTTTATTTTAGTACTACAGTATTGCAGAAATTCTGTGATTTTCGTTTGGGAAAGGAAATCTGTAGTTGACGATAAAATATTCGTGTGTAATGATTGGATGTGAGAAAATACGTTCTGGATCATTCTTTTGATTAGAAACAAAAGTGGGTATTTTCTGTAAGCATGAGAGCAAAATCTATTGAGATGACACCTGTCCCCAAAACAACAATCAAAACAACGTAAAAAAGAACGTCATATTTTGCATGCTATTCGAAGGACATTTCATTTCTTTTAAGAAATTGATAAAAAACAGGGTTTTTGAGCTAAATGAAGATTTTTCGTTGTAATGGAATTTCTATTAACCTTCCGTCTACCAGACGGGTCCATTGGACCCGACATGTACATTCAAAATATTTATTCAAACCAGAAATTTCTTCAAAACAAATAAATCAGACAATAATAAGTTAAATAAACAAATTAAATAGTTTTAAGTAAAAATTCTGGTGCAGAATGTTTTTATAAAACTTGAGTAAAATTTCCGGTAGTTCTAGGGTTAACACTAGAACCGCCATAACGGACCATTTTGACCGTTGTCACCGGAATACTCAAGGCCTGAGGACACAAATTGTGACGTCATCACTAATCGACCGACTTCTCGTTAGTGTTGAAATTTACACCGGAAAATTTTGAATAACAATTTCCTTTTATTTTATTTGTAGAATATCTATCATCTCATAAAACTATATTAACTACTTAAAATTACTGGTGACAGGGCTCCCAAATAGCCCGCCAACTGAATACCAATAAATTTTAACAGAAAATGGTAGTTTTCATGGTAGTTTTGCACTAGAATTAACTTTCAAAGGTGATTCCGGGGCGGTTTGTAAGAAAAATCTAAAAAGAAAAATTTTCTAAAATACTATTGGTATTCAGTTGGCGGACCATTTGGGAGCCCTGTGGTGAGAATTCGGAAACCCTAAATAAAAATTCAGCCACTTGCGGAATGCCACAGTGGCGCTGATTTTTTATTAGGGTATTCCAAATTCTCATCAGTAAGTTTAAATAGTTACTATTGTTTTATATGATGATAGATATTCCAGAAATAAAATAAAAGAAATTGCTATTCAGAATTTCCCGGAATGAATTCCAACACTAGTGAGAAGTCGGTCGATTAGTGATGACGTTACAACTTGTGTCCCGAAGCTGACAAAAAAGACAGGCTGCCACGGTGGGTCCGATTCTTCTTTTTTTACAGACCGCTGGAGTCACGTGATGCTCGAATGCACCAATGTAGGCGTGCTAAAAGAGCATCACGTGACTCCAGCGGTCTGTAAAAAAGAAGAATCGGACCCACCGCGGTAGCCTGTCTTTCTCGTTAGCCTCGTTGTGTCCTGAGGCCTTGAAGATTTCGATGGTAGCGTTTTGACCCATTCCAAATTAATAATAGTCAATTTGCACCAGAAATTTTCTTAGGATACGTTGAATTTTTCTGAAGCAGAAATACGCTAATTAACCCTTTTCAGGAACAGTGTACCCGGTTCGAGATGCATAATTTAAATTCCAAACTTACAATCGGCACCAGGAATATTTCAATAAAATTTTGCATTAACTATGAAAGTATAAAGTAACAAGTTTTTAATTTCTAAAAAATTCGTTTTTAAATTCCGGTGTCAGTCGATGATTTCATCATTTTACAGCACAATTTGTCTGTGCCCGAAAGGGTTAAGTAAGTTAAATGGTTTTAAATAAAAATTCTGCTGTGAAATACTTTTTATAAAACTTGAGCAAAATTTCCGGCGGTTCTAGTAGTTTGTTAAATCGGAATTTTTAATATATTAACCCAATTTCAAATGAAAACCTGTCAAATTTCGTAGTACCGGGATATTTTATTGCAATGGAGTTAGTTGTAAAAAGAATCTACTGAATATGAAAATAAAGGAAATCATCATTACAAGTTATATTTTGCCATCGCCCAACAATCGAATTTTGAATAATGAAGAGGAAACATAACAGTGCGAGTTGCATCTACCAGTTGCGAGTGAAGTAATTGAGGAGGTTGTCACAAGATGGCGTCTGCTTTTTTTAAACCCAATCTTCAAATTCTGATTACCGCCAGAGCAAACATTCCACCAGTAAAATTGAATAGGAATTTTCGTCTTAATCAGTCGCCTTATTCATGGGAATTTTTCCCAAAAATGTCGTAAAACATTATTTGTTTTCACCGGTGTCAATATGCCTTGAAAAATTGTCAGTTTGTTTCCCTGGTTGCCGCAATATGGCGAAAACGCAGAGCCTAATTACCGCCAAAGTAAACTGCTACCAGTAAAATTGAAAATCTGTTTCTGCCATTATTAATGGCTGAAATATTGTAACAATATGGCTTTTAAATAAGTTGAATATTTCTATATAAATCTACTAATAGAAGAAACAACTCCTGCGATCGCGGTTACCGTTGAAGCTTCACTATTTTAAGGATTATGTCAGTTCCTGTTTATTAATAGTTTGATGCGCCCAAAGCTGGATTAGACGTGTGATTAACAATGAGAGCATAAAACTGCAAAATGTGTGGAATTGATTTAATTAGAAGTTATAGATGTTTGTTGCGCTCCTGAAAGTTCACATATCGTAAGTCCAAGATGCTTGGATTTTGTTTTTCATATGTCACTCATTATAATATGCGTAACGATTTTGAAAATATAAATGTTTAAATCATTCATTTATGCTAACCCTGTATTTATTATGATAATTAATTATTGTATTGTTTGTGTGTTTTTCGTTCAAAAACATTGCAATGTTGAATTGCTTATTGTTTACTATCTGTCATTTGTTATGCTGTACAGAGAACCTATAAAAGGTTTTTTAGATAGAGGGAGGGGACATAATTCACCACTATTGCTTAATTATACTCCATTTATGACAAAAATTCTAAGTTTAAATAAAGAGAAAATTACTATTGAAAAATAGTGTACTACCTTACTGTCCCGCTTCCCTCTACGTTAATCTCTTATTGCACATGTGGAATAAGCATGGAAGGATTTAGATTTTAAGAATAATTGGCCTACCTTTGGGCTAAAGTCTATGGAAAATAGTGGCATATCCAGGGTGGGAGTTTAATTTCGCTGAACACCATTAATTTCGGAAAATTTTATTTCAACTTGTTTAACCCCTATCAGTTTTGTCCGAACGCCGCTCGAGGAAGAAAAGTTTCCTTACTTCATTATTAAAAGCTTCAGGTTACCAGCAATTTTTAACAGTAATATTCGCTTTATTAATTGTCAAACCTTTTTTTAACCCTTTCAGGGGCAAGGTACTTCTATTCGCAAAATGCTGAAATGAGTGACTGACACCAGAATTTAAAAACAAATTAACCCTCCGTCTACCAGACGGGTCCATTGGACCCGACAGGTACATACAAAATATTCATTCAAACCAGAAATTTCTTTAAAATAAACTAAGTATATAAACCAGACAAAAATAAGGTAAATAAATAAGTTAAATAGTTTTAAATAAAAATTCTGGTGTAGAACGTTTTATTAAAACTTGAATAAAATTCCCGGTAGATCTAGGGTTAATATCAAAATAAGCAAACGCTTTTGTTCACGTACTTAACTCGTTCAGGACCGGCATCTTTTACACGAATTTTATCCGTTTGACTCATTTTTTGTTAATTATTTGACTTAACTTTGCGTATCACGAAAATGTCGTAATTAAAGAAAAACAATTTTACTTTTCATTTTTACTGGTATCAAACTCAAGCGTTTTATCCCCTTGAGGGGCGGTGGGATAAAATATATCCCACCTAATTTAAACAAGATTCTCACCAGAAAATTTTTACTAAATTTTATATTTTTAACTTTGGAGGAAAGTTGTTAAAAAATTGCTTTTTCTTATTTAAAAATAAAATTTTTCGATTATTCCGGTGAGAATTCAATATTTAGAGTCATTTTTACTTGTCCCTCAAGGGGTTAAACACTTTTAGAGGGTGCATTTATGCACCCATGTTCCCGAACGGGTTAATAAATGAACGTGCTTTATTCGAATATTCTGGTGCCAATGTGGCATTTAGAGACTAAAATTAGGTGGTCCAAACATGAACCACCACCCTCGAAGAGGTTAACCCTCTCGCTGCGTAATTATTTTATCAAAACCCCTTCGTGACGATCGTCTTTTAAGAATTTTTACTCTTTTTTCACCGGTTTTTCAAAACAAAAATTTTTGCCTAATTTAATCGGTAAATGCTCCGATTAAATAAGGATAAATTTACAATCAAAGAATTAGTCGTGGGAATAACCAAGGAGGATAAATTAGACGGAAAAATGTATGCCCGAGATAAAATCGGGTTGCGTAGCGAGAGGATTAAACCAAATATTTTATTTTAGAAATAGTGGTGTTGCAATATTTTATTTCCTATTCTCGTATTCAAATTATACCTTTTCTATTACACATTTTCAATCAGAGAAGAAAGTCATAATAAAACATAAATTTATTTCCAAACGTTTTGTGTTGTAAAATTAGATCGGGGAGCGGCCTCACAAATCATCACCTCAAGGAACTGACGGTTGAATCTCCATTATTTTTTAGTACTCGATTCACATTTTAAAATGCAACTAGTCTGCAAAGTCATATCCTGGTGTAAAATACGTGCAAACCGGATTTTAATGATTGACTGGTAGATTTATCACTACGTTTTTCAGCTCCGAATCCTGAACATTTTCATTCCTTTGAGTGCCGTAAAACAAAATCATAAACCAACCAATAAGTCATTAAAATCATGTCTACCGGTAGTTTTCACCAAGACATGACTTCCGAAACCAGTTGCATTTTAATATGCTTATCAAGTTCTGTGTAGTCCCTGAATTTCAGCCATCAACACGATGAAGTGAAGGTCTCTGTGACCGGTCTAAATGCTTTTGACATAATAAATACTAAATGATTTTTCCAACATAATTTAAATCCGCCTTCTCTTTTATTATTAACCCTCTCGCTGCGCAACCCGGAATTTCATCGGGTTTGTTTGTTGTGTTTATGACGGCCAATTATCAGCACGAGGGATATGGGCCCTAAAGAGCGGGGGGGGGGGGGGGGGGGGAGTGCTCTCCGAGGGGGTCTTTATAAGGGAACCTAATCCGTATTTACGCTTGGAAAACCACGAAAACTCCGAACGATTAGGCCTACGGCGCGATTGGGATCGAATCCAGCACCTCCCGTCTACCAGCTTTGAGAGTAGAACACTTCGGGCACTGGCGGGCTGGATTTCCTCGGGGAATGTAAAAGTAGCAAAATTTGTGCAACCCGAGATTTCCTGGGAGATGCATTTTTTCCATTTAATTAATCCTCCTTGATTATTCCCACCAGTTATTATTATTATTTTTTTTTTTGTAAATTTTTCCTCATTTAATCGGAGCAATTTCCGAATTAAATTAGACAAAAATTTTCGTTTTGAAAAACCAGCAAAAGAGTGACAAAAGAAAACAAAAATCCTTAAAAGACGCTCGTCGCGAAGGAGTTAAATCGCAATTTTTGAAGCTATTTTGATAAACAATTACGCAGAGATAGGGTTAACAAGTTCCATGCGTTTTGCTAGTGTCAGACACATAGTTGTTAACTTCTATGCTTGTTGGTCATCGTTATTTTCGAAAAGTTTGCTTCGCCTTATTCAATTAATGAGATATCCCCGTTAAAATAAGTCACATTTTGCCGTCCTAAAATACTGGTAAGAAAAATCATAGCATATGATTTACACTATAAGTACAGGGTGGCCATAATTAAACTGCAAGTGTTCCAGGGGTGCTGGAGAGAAAACTACCGGGAATATTCCAGTGAAATTTGGTTTCTACACGTTTCAGAACATGCGCAAGTCAAATATGCAAAAAAAATCGCCATTTTCACCCGATAGAACGCGCTATACCGTGTTTCAATGCTTATCGACGGCATATATGCAAATTGTAAGCCCATCGAATACTATAAAAACAACAATACATTGAATAAAGGCCAGTCATGACTCTGGATTAGAAGGAACGTGCATTGTTAGTGAATATATTCTATCAGAATGGTAGCAATTATTCAGCTACTCTGAAAGAATACCGGCGTATGAAACGATTAAGAAGAGGTCCAATGAGTGTCAATTGATTGAAAAATATGATTTTAAAATGTGAAGAATCAAGAGAATTGGGTGTTATTCCAGGCATAAGAGGGCGACGTCCCGTGAACCCGGAAAGAGTGCAACAAATTGATGACGCCATTGCGACTACAAGTAGCAGTTCAGGAGCCAGTAGGCTGCAACAAGTGAGCGCAAGAAGTGGGGCTCGGACATTATCTCTTCCCTGGTCAACTGTGCATAAAGTGTTGCGCCACATTTTTCGGCGTTATCCGTATAAAATTAAAATTCTTCAAGAATTGAACCTCATGATAACACCCTAAGGTTTGATTTTGCAAACCTTGTCCTGTCGAAAATCAGTGAAGATGACACTTGGATACAGAGAATATTGTGGACAGACGAGGCGCATTTTACACTATCAGGTAGTGTAAATGCGCATAACTGATGGGGAACGAACAAACAATACGCTAAACGTGAAGAACCCCTCCATTCCGATTATGTAACTGTATGGTGTGGAATGAATTGTGATTTTCTTGTAGGCTCATATTTCTTTGAGACCCCAACTCCAAGTGGTCCCAAACACTATAGTGTTACAGGGACTAGCTACGGTGCGATGTTGAGACAACAATTTATTCCAGCATTACAAGAGAGACATTGTTTAAAAATCACGGTATTTATGCAGGGCGGAGCACCCCCTCACATCGCTAAAGATGTTAAAAAATTGCTGCATGATACCTTTGGTGCGGAACAAGTCATAGGCACAGGTTTCGACAAAGCTTGTTCACCCGGTTCACCGGACCTTAATCCTTGCGATTTTTATCTGTGGGGACATCTGAAAGATATGGTTCATATAGAACGACATGCTTCTGTTGCTGAATTGATATCTAGCATAACGAGACACGTGAGGTGTGTTACACCACATATTTTAAATGCGACGGTGGAAAATGCTGTTTTATGTTTTCAGCATGTGGTTGCATCTGGTGGTTTACATATTGAGCACATCATGTAATAATTTCATTGAATAAATAATGGCTTGTTTTCCAAAGCGTCTTTATGGATTGTTTAATTTGTGATCTTATTTACGCTAATTTTTATTACGTGATACTGTAAAAATTTAATTACTGAAGCGAATTGTATGGAATTTTGATAAACTGTAAATGATATTTTATATTGTTTGTAAGCCTCTTAGAATGTCATTATGCTCTGTCTATCGATTTTCGAGATTGTGTATGCCACTGGTGAACGTTTAAATACGGTACAGTGCCATCTATCGGGTGAAAATAGCGATTTTTTGTTTTTTGCATATTTGACTTGCGAATGTTCTGAAACGTGTAGATACCAAATTTCACTGGAATATACCCGGTAGTTTTCTCTTTAGCACCCCTTGAACACTTGCAGTTTAATTATGGCCACCCTGTACTTATGGAACTAGCCTATTAAGATTGGGCTAATTCCATGAGTACTTGTAGCGTAAGTCACATTCTACGATTTTTTCTACCAGCATTTTAGAACGAAAAAAATGTGACTTATTTTATCGGAGATATCTCATTAATTGGATAAGGTGAAGCAAACATCTCGAAAATAACGATGGCGAACAAGCATAGCAGTTATCAGATATTTGCCTTACACTGCAAAGACCTATGGAAATAGCCATTGATAATATCACCGTTTTCCAAATGACTGTGCAACGAATTTAAATTTTAAAAAGAAGTTTTCAAATAGAATATTTGCATGTAAGCATAGGTAACTTTAAACGTTCTGAAATATATCCCATGTATAAAATAGACTCACACTGGCTATATTTTCAAAGAGCAAACTGCCAAAATCCACGTAGAAAGCCACGAAAATAAATTTGACTTTTTCTAAGTTATTATACATTATATGATACGAATTTATTATAAAATATGACTGAACATATGATAACTATTAAGCATATAAAGAATACTACAAATGTTATACTAAGAAAATATTTTACGGAAAGTATATATAATAATCGAAATTAAAATATTTGTTTGATGCATAAACAATTCAGATAAATTGAAGTACAATGAATTTCGGCTACCAGCATTTAAGAACGAAACAATGTGACTTATTTTATCGGAGATATATCATTGATTGAATAAAGTGAAGGAAACATTTTAAAAATAACAGTGGCCAACAAGCATAGCAGTTATCAGATATTTGACTTTCACTACAAAAACCCACGGAAATAGCCATTGATATTATAAACGCCTTCCAAATGACTGTGAAACGAATTACATTTTTT
Source organism: Maratus speciosus (assembly GCA_963932465.1). NCBI lineage: Eukaryota > Metazoa > Arthropoda > Arachnida > Araneae > Salticidae > Maratus > Maratus speciosus. The sequence goes on from OZ010794.1 coordinate 241,863,949, forward strand.
TAAATACTTTTTAAATAAAATAATTGAATGTAAGCATTGGTAACTTTAAACGTTCAGAAATATACCTTATGTATAAAATCGACTAATATTTCCTATATTAGGGTTGCACAACCTGTGGCCAGCGGGCCACTATGCCTACCACTATTTTTATGCAGAATAATTTTCCTAATAAATTGATAGAAACTTTACTATAAAATAATTCAAATGATAATTTAAAATTTCTTGTGTTGGCAAACAATTTTCTGGCAAAATGGTTGTGTAGAACTAGCCTATATTTTCAAAGAGCAAACTGCCAAAATCCAAGTAGAAAGCTATGAAAATAAATTTCGCTTATTCTAAGTTATGATAAATAATATGATACAAATTTGTTATATAATATGATTAAAAATGTGATAACTATTAAGTATAAAAAGAACACTAAAAATGTTAGACTAATAAAATATTTTACGGAACATATATATATTATAATCAAAATTAAAACATTTGTTTGATGCATAAACAATTCAGATAAATTGAAGTACGATGAATTAAGATAAATTTCCCGTTAGATAATTCCAAGAATGCCGGGTAATCTCATATTTGAAACTTTTATTACAGCGATTACACTTTTAAAGATATATCATAAATGCGTTTAACGTTTCCTAAAATAGTTTAAACTTTCTAAAACTTATGCTAAAAGAATCTTGTGGAATGCGATCATGTTTAATCATACATGAATTATTTCATGCATGAACAATTTTTAAAATGGATTAAAAGTATATTTAGCAATTAAAATAGATTTTAAAAGAATTATTAAGAAGATATAGTATTTGATTTATAAAATGTTTCAATTAAGTAAGTTACAAAACAAACCTTGTATAATGCTTACAAGCTGTAAAAGATTACTAATTATAGTTTTCGAATAGTTTTTCATGATTTGTTTAACTTAAGGCAAACAACAACAAAAAAAAAAAATCATTTTTGGTATGTTCATGTTGTTTTTTACGAGCAGAATTTTTGTACGCAGTCTTCTCTTATGTCTATCTCAGTCTTATCTCAAGTCCTATCTCAGAAGCAATTTTTTCAAACAAGAGTTTTCACACTGTCGGAAATTGTACGTCAAACATAGCAAATGAGGTGCGTTCGTACTATAACTAGTTTTATAAATATTCAGATCTTGTGCAATAGGGTGGAGTGAAAATGACCCAAATTTTTTTTTGGAATTTTTTCTTTGTATAAGTCTAAAAAATTGCCTTTTGGCACACAGAATATTTGGTTACATTTTCATTTTATTTGGAATTCATCTTTAGGGCTCTACCAGCTGTTAAATATTATCCTTTTATACGCGAAAAACCAATGTTTCACGATATAGTGTAAATTATTCAATATATATATATATATTTTTTTTTTACGAAAATTCTGATTTCAGTAAAATAGCCCATAAAAAATAGCTGATTAAAGTATTACTTGTGATCAATCCAAATGTCTTCATGTTTTAAAACCTTAAAGCAAACCTTGTCGCGAAGAATGATAAAACACAATTATTACATAAACAGTTCACTTTTATTTTTCAAATATACATGAAAGATATTCTTCGAATATATAGGAAAGGCAGTTTTTTGAATATATAGCAATATAATAAAAAGAATAGATACGATGTACTGTAAAACGATCTTTTATTTCACTCTAATTTATATTAGCCTTTACTCTAATTTATACTAGACATTATATTTCGTAAATTGATTTTTGGTCCTGTATATCCGTCCTTTGGTTCTACTCCTACAGCTACTAATGATGCTTTAGTAACTAATTTCACGCATCTTTCAACTGCTTGAATATGATATGGGAACTTGGAGAATTCAAAAGATGGAACCCGATCTTTTTATGATAACTTCCACGTCCTCTGTTGATACTCTATTAAGAATTGGGGGGGGGGTGATGAATTTTCTCATACTTGCCAGTCAATATACTAGTCTGTTTAGCACTGAAGTTGAATAGTAGAATATGAAATTTCCTTATTGTTGAACATTCCATTTCCCTTGCTTTCAATATTCTTTGGAATCCAAGTTCTCAAACATGGTTTCTTTCGCCAGTTATTATTCATAGTAAATTTTTTTTATTGACGACAGAAGAATACGTTTCGTTGAATAACGGGATCGACAATCTTCATTAAATTTTTCCTCAAATAACGAGACAACTTAATTGCTTAAATAAGATTTTGAGCTCCATTTTTACAGGAAGAATCTTTATTAATGTGAAACCGCATAGACGTATATGTTTTTCTTACAAATTCAGTCATAATCTTCAGATTTTAGCAAAGATTCTGACTTCCAATGTACAGTCTAAGTAGTGGATTGGCAGTTGTCAGCATCCATAGTCAGGTATTTTTCTTGGGTTAAGATTTACCACATTAAGGAGCATTGGCCAAGTGAAACTGCTTGACACATATCGTAAAAATAATTTTAGTCTGTACTTAACTTTCCAGAGTTCATTTCTGGGGGCAAGAGCAGATATTTTTTTAATTTGATAACTGTCTGTTGTCCACATTCATCCAACGATTTTCCAATAGGAACAGAAAAGGCTCGTGGTTTATAGTTTGTCCATAGAGTTCAGAAAATAAATGACGCAATGGTAATTAGATTGCGTGAAGCTGGCATATTAACCACGGCAAGGGACGACTAATCTTTGATTTAAAAAAATCTAATCACACCATTCTTTCTCCAAGCATTTATACCTGTGCCGTCATAACCTTATAGCCATAAGTTTATCAAGGTTTAAGTTGTTTTCAGTGCAGTATTTTAAAATGATTTCTGCAATACGCTTTCCTGAACAAGAAAATTGTGTAATATGTCCCAGATATAGTGATTTGAGCTCTTCAGTCAGAGAAACATATTCTTCACTTATAGTTCTTCAATGTAATCTATTCCCAATATTCTATTTATCTTTTTTTCCATCAAAATATATACTTTCGATTCCTTTTTCTAAAGCTTTCAGATCATCGTTTTTAGCACATTCTCTAGTTTTCTTTCATTCCCCGAGTACTTTGCTTCTGTTAATTATATGTAATAAATCGTTTTCTGTTTCAATGCAATGCCAACATCGTGTAAAATTGCAGAATCTTATACTGCCACGCATCTATCAGAAACCCCATACTGATCTGATATCCTTGAAACTGTAGGTAGATGTGTTCGCATTTGTCTGTGTGCATTTTCTTTAAAAATAGGTACTTGCGATATTAATTCTTCACAGCCTGAAAGAGCTACTACGTCTTTCTTCATCACCATTATCATAATACACAACAGTTGTACTGTCCTGATTAGCTGCAGACGTTGCCTTTTAAGCCTTTATCTCGAGTCTCTTGTTTTCCTGCCTTCTCTTTGTATCAATTTACAAGTCTCGACATTATCGAGCAGGCCAGTAACATCTTTCTTGTTGCCTTTAGTCAAGAAGAAATTCTTGTCCTTTTACAGGCACCTTCTTTGATTTTTCGCAGGTACACTTAGGCGCACCGCACACCAGGGAGACAAGCGACAAAAAAGCGTGAGTCAAGAGACAATTTCATTTGATAACAAAGAAGAAACCGGTCTGAACAGTAGAATTTGTCTCCTGACTCACGCTCTTTGTCACATGTCTCCTTGACGTTATGCCTTAGAAATTGACGTATAGTTGCTTGCGGTCAAATTTGCATTTGTCTAGATGTTAATTCACAGCATCAGCTTTGAAGAACTGAACCTGCTCCGTATAATTATCATTTCTTTTGGATTTAGGGAATCAACGAAATTTCTGGTATTCAGAATAATTGTTGTCCATCATTTGATCAATGCGCCTCTGGGAAACTACAATAATTGATGCTTTCTTTCAAATTTCTTCGATCTTTTCTATCGAGATTTTAATTAACTCCAACTTTGGTGGATCTTTATCATTCCTGCTGTGTTTTAATTATTGTCTTATGTATAAGTATTATTTTATAACATCTACTATTGTTGGAAAAATACCTTCATTTAGTCTTTAACGAGCATCAAATAGGGGACATTCCACAGCACTTTGATCGAACACTTTAATAATAACTATTTTTTTTAATAAATTCCAAAGTATTATTATTATTTTTTAATTTTTAATCACATTTCCATATTGATGACAATAAAATACTCAGTCGAGATAAAAATGAAAAAAAAAGACAAAGACGAGAAAGAATGGAATAATGTCTGGTATACGTATTATTGGGAAAAAATAAATCTTGATTTTGTTTTGTTTGTGAAAATCGATTACAGAATATTTAGTTTACATTCCTTTTTGAATATATAATGTAGATAATATTAATGTGACTTACTTCCGTATTTACAATAACGTTAAAGATTTCAATATTATTATTTTATATAAAATAAATTATTCAGATTTTATTTTTAAATGTAAACTTTGATAGAGCATGGAGTCCAAGCATAGGAACAGGGAGTATGCTCAGATTGGATGTTTTCGTTTAAAATATTTTTGATCAATAAAGCTTTATTGCTCACATGACGGCATTTTCTAATTAAGCAATGGCACCAGAATTTTGGAATTTAATTTTCTTTTATAATGTATTAGAGTTGTATTTTTACTTAGTTTCAAATAAATTAATTCGTATATTTTGGTGTCAATAAACTCTTTCAACATTTTAGCAACAAAAATATTCTTCCCTGAAATGAGTTAAAGCAACATTTATTTTAAATTAACTAAACAAAAATCGCCAAAATGATAATTTATCAGCGTTTCTCTTATATATGCCGTATATAAAATCTCTATAGCTGGAAAAATTGTCATTTTCATATTGAAGAATACGAAATATGTAAACGCAATTAACACAATATTTTAATGTAAATACATTTACTTGCTTAGAAAATAGTTCTATATTCTCTCCAAATCGATGTTACTCTAGCTCTTAGAAATTCTATATTCAGAATGAAAAATCTACATTGCATTAAATCAGAATGTAAAATATGTTAAAAAAAGTAAATGTAGTATTATTTAAAAATATATTTAAATACTCCGAAGTAATTAAAATGCATGCGTAAGTAATTCAAAAATTCTAGGAAAGATTATGATCAAAAGAATGCGTTAAACAGAATTCATTTTCAATATTTTCTTAAGCTGAAAGAAAGAAATGACTGCAAACATTATTCCGTAAAACAATTAGGAAATATACAGAAATTTCATTTGAAGATTATAATCAGACATACATAGTAAATACATCTAAAGGTTCTGAAAGTAGTTATCTATTTTATGAAGCAAAGGAATATGCATATTTATATGCCTTAACAAATAATTCAATATCTCATTATTCAAAATCTATGTAGTTCATATAATCCTGATATTAAAAGAAAAAAATATCACATTGGATCTAAAGAAAAACAGAAATAATTTTAAGAAATGATAATTTATTTCAGTTAAATAACTTGAAAATCTGTAAACACTGTATTTATGGAATATTGACCTAAAATAATAGAATATAATGTTTGAAATATAAATTAAAAAAAATGGTCTGATCTTAAAGATAATCACAAAACGTTATTTTAGCAACGATATGCTGAAATATTCGATACATAAAGGCATTTTAGGAGGCCTAATTTTTACTGTGTTATTTGAAAATATTTAATTCCAAACCATATATATGTGTTTATAAAATAGTTTAAACCTCTCGAATGCAATGTAATTTTTGTTCATATATGCACGCTGCTAAAGGGAAAAAGCAAAGCTTATAATACATTTAATCATAAATAGCGACATGTTAAAACATTCTAATGTATTTCGTTCTAATACAGTTAACACTAGAATGATTGGAAATATTGCTTATGTTTTCTAAAAGTATTTTTTTCCAGAATGTTTATTTAACTTAAAAATTGAGTTATTTAAATGCTGAGAATCGAGGCTGAATCATTTAGTTATAGCGGAATTCGTTTTGCTCGCGGAACCAGATGCCCAAAGTATATTGTCCAAAATAATAAAAGAATATGCATAAAATTTTTTAAAAAAATGTATGTAACATTCTAAACAAAATTATGAATTACCCAAATTTTATTTTCGGTATGTTCTTTAATAATAAGATGAAAAGATTGTAGAAATTCTTCCAAATGAAATACATACTTTTAAAGACTTCATTTTTCAAGATCCAGCATAAATACGAATTAATGATTCTGATATGATTACTATCTTACTTCAAGTGATAAATAATTTATTTTGAAGAAAAAATCAACTTCTCAGTATTTCGAGGTTTTTATTATAAACAGAAAATAGAAACGGGCAAGTCGCCCCCAATATGGCGATTAAAAAATATGCTAAACTGGAAAATAAAATTCTTCCATTTTCAATCGATTTCGTTCTTACTAATTTTACATTTTCAAGGAGAGTATACTAATTCGAATATCAGAAAAAGGCTAACTGCCCTTTCTGTCGTTAAATAAATCTAACGAAGCGCAGTCTTCTTAATTGTCTCTTTATTTTTAAAAAGTCATTTCCAAAAAAAGGAAAATAAACAGCAACTGAAAAAAAAAATTCAACAAAACAATATAAAACCGAAATGAGGGTTAGTTAAAACATTAACTGCCAAGAAATATATATATGTCTCTAACTATTACGATAAACTTTCAATTACGAAATCGGCCAAATAAATATATTCCTTTTTCAGTCGGCATTATTTTTTATTATTATTATTATTTCTTCTTATCTTTCAATAAACTTAAAAAAGCCAAGTCTTCTTAATTCTTTATTTATTTATGTAAAGTCGTTTCTAAAAAAGAAAGAAAGATTAAAAAAAAAAAGAATGTGAATTCATTAAATTAAAATTCAAGCGATTGTACTGTTAACGTAGGAATGAGGTTTCCGCTTTTTGCAAATCAGTATTTTATTAGAGAAAATGTTAAAATATTTAATCGGAACATTTTTGCCATTTAGAACAACATATTCTCTAAGAATATACAGGTGTGTAAAAAAGCGGAAATCTCATCCCTGTCTTAACGTTAACTGTCAAGTCCGTCCATAAGAGTTAGCTTTAATCGCTATTTTGAAAATCAGTTAATAATTTTCCGGGTACTTCTAAATATCAGTAATAGTTATGGGCAGCCCGAACTGGTCTCTGAGTATGCTATTTATTATCCAGCTGCTACTAATTCCTTATTTTAAGCTTCACACAGAATTGCGATATAAAAAAAAGAGAAAAGTGCGCCGTTAAAGTAATGCTATTGAGCTAACAGTCTATTCACAGTAATTGTATATTATACAATTATTTATGTATGTTATTCTTAAAGTAGAGCTCACTCTTTCTGAACAAAATGGTAAATAATCAGAGAAACGCCTTATCAGAATGAACCGGTCCAACAAATTGAAGCAAATCGGATAATTCTGCATAAAAAACCCATTTATCTAAGTTAAAAGGGATTATCCCCCTCCAGTTTTATACTTAATTAATGAACATTCGAATCTAATCAGCGAATCGCATTATCAGAATAAACCGACATACCAAATGTGAAGGAAATCGCATAATTTAAAATTCAAATAAATGAAATAAAGTTGCTTATTGCCACCACTTTTTTTCAAAAAGAAATATTCACTTTATTTAATGACAAGTAAAATTATATCTTAGAAAAGACAATTACACTTTTTTATAAGACTGGTGGGAACCAAAACATCTGAATAAGACACAGCTCGTGAGCATCACGGGACCGAGAATTCACCCCTTGAGGGGCGGTGATGCCGTCACGGCATCACATAATTTTAATCCCTAATTGTCACATTGGCACCAGATTTTTTTAATGAAAACTTCACTTTTATTAAATAAGCTAAAATATACCTTTACTTCTTTACAAATTAATTTTCTTGTAAATAATGGTGTTACTCAATTATTTCAACAATTTACAAATACAATTACCTTAGCCCTGAAAGGATTAAGGCATTAAATACTTGAATTTGAGGATCTACGCCTAAATTAAGCATACATACGAATTAATGACTCTGATATTATTACTTTCTTACTTCAAGTAATAAATAATTTATTCTGAAGAAAATATCAACTTCTGTATATTTTGGTTTTCTTATAAATAGAAAATAGAAACTGGCAAGTTGCCAGTAGCAATTAAACATCCCAATATGGCGATTAAAAAATTGCTAAACTGGAAATAAATTTCTTCCATTTGCAATCGATTTTGTTCCTACTAATTTCGCTTCTTGAAGGAGAGTATACTAATTCAAATATTATAAAAATTGTTAACTGCCCTTTTTTTGTCAAATAAATCTAACGAAGCGCTTTTATTTATTTTTAAAATGTCACTCAAAAAAAAGGAAAATGAACGGCGACTGGAAAAAAATTTAACAAAACAAAATAAAACCGAAATGAGTGTTATTTAAACATTAACTACTATGGTATACCTAGTATATGTCTCTAACTATCACGATATAATCTCAATTACGAAAACGGCCGAATAAATATATTCCTTTTTCAATAGAATTTATTTTTTGAAAAATTATTAACTATTTTTTTATCATTCAATAAATGTAATAAAGACAAGTCTTCTTAATTAATTATTTATTTATATAAAGTCGTTTCTAAAAAAAGAAAGAACTAAAGAAAGATTAAAAAAAAGAATGTGAATCCGTTAAATTAAAATTCAATCGATTATACTGTTAAAACATTAACTGTCAAGTTCGTTCATAAAATTTAGCTTTAACAATTATTTTAAAAATCAAATAGTACTTTTCCTTTAAAGATTACTTTGATGTAGCAGTGTTTAAGTAGATTTGTTTAAAGCGTGTATCAAAAAGTATTTAAAAATTTCTAATTTTCTTCCTTTAAACGTTAATTTTATCGACTTTTCTAGTTTCATAAAATAAAGTTTAACAAAACGTCACAGAAATTTATCAGAATCATTTCTAAATGGACAAGTAACATAATAAACGATAACTAATTTCAGTAAATATTAAATGCATAAAAATGGTAAATATAGACTTTACTTTTGAAGACACACTTCAAAATCTGAGCAGCAATTGCGTTTGAGTGCTTAGAAAATATTTCCAACTTCCTCCAAATTACTCTAGCTCGGAGAAATATGGTACTCAAAGAAGAAAATATCTCGCAGTGAATCAATATCTCTTGACATTTAGAAAATGTATTATCGTCGAGTATTTTTTATAATAATAAAAAAAAAAGATTAAAAAAGAAAATGCGCGTATATTTCATTCAGATATATTGAAATATCCCTCAATTATATACAATGTACACTTTTTGGAATGAAACGCATTACCCTCTGCTATTTTCACAACAGACATTTGCAAAGAAATACATGCGGTACTATTGGACACTAATTGTTTATTCTTTCTAAATATATCTGCGAATTTTCATAAAAGAGTCATCTACATATTAAAAATTATAATAACTTTGAATTTTTTAATGGAAACACAAACGTTAGACGCTTTCTTTCAGTTCGGTAAATAATGGAAACCCTGAACTAGTTTAGTTTATATACTGCATTACAAAATCTTCATAGAGTTAAAAATGGACGGTGTTTCAGCGAGCTAATGTTGAGTCAACGTTAAAATTATTTTCTTATGTATTCCTACAAAAATCATACGATTAGTTTTTTTTCTAAACTTTCTGTAGGTTATAAGCATCTTGCTGGGGTAATCTGGATCCACTAGGTAACTGGGCCATAGGCTGTTTTCTATATATATATATATAAGATGTGTTTTAAGTTTTAGCTTTTGTCAACATTGCACCCTGATGTCTACTTATTAAAACAACGTGGATTAACTCAGGCATAACTCTATTTTTGCTGTGATAGGTTACCGAAAATGTCGGTTTCTTCTTTTACAAACAACGCCGATTTGGTTAAAATTCCTCGGTTTTTTTATTAAAATACGGTAAATACTTTTGTTAAACAATCATTTTAGAAAAATATTAGGCATATAAATACATTAATATTATTATGTATCTATACCAGGGGTGGCCAACTGTAGCACGACGCACACCACTAAAATTTTAAAGAAATAGCCGACTTCTCGAATCGGAGAGATTCGATAATTAAATAATACAATGATTATTATAAAACTTTTGTGGTGTCTAGCGTGCCACAGTTGGCCACTAATGATCTATACATATTTACTTCATATTTCTAATGTAAGGCCGGTGTTCCAGTTACCCCATGACTTTTTAAATAATGCGGTAACTGGAACATTTATCAGGGGTAACTAGACCATGTGGGATCCAGTTATCCCCCATGAGTTATAAATAATTGTTTGCAGTTTCTCTTGCTAATGGAAATTAATTTCTTCATTGTTTTTCTGCTTTCAATGAAGAAAATTACACAATACCTTATTAGAACTACATAATAAATTTTCTATGCATATCAAACCAAATTTCTTAGATAGCAAAATCTCAAAGTTTTACGATGCAGATGAAGTAGGCTGGTCCAAAATTTGGAAGGTGAAAATTGATTGGGTCCTACCCTTCTATTTTGTTCCAATGTACTAAAAAATAAAGCAGATCAAATTTGAGAGAATTTCAGTAAAATTTAGAGGTAGCTCAATGTAATTTAAGTTTGGAACATTGTACTACCTTGGCACACAGTCAGTAAATATCATTTGAACTGCAACATTTATCAGATTGTTTCTAACCCATAACTTTTTATCAGATTGCTTCGAAACCATAACTTTTTATCAGGTAATTTCTAAACCACAAATTTTAGCAGCTAATTTCTAAACCATAACTTTTTAGCAGATAACTTCTATACGGTAACTTTTAGCTTATTCTAAATCATAACTTTTGTGAGATAGTTTCTTTACTTTAAACAGCTTTACAACATTCTCACAGTGTGTTATAGCATGTTTTGATTTCCAATGTGATATGTTTAGCAAGCATCAGTAATGAGGATCATGTCTTCACTTTTGTTTGTTTGAAAAAGAAGATTAAATAATTATTTTTCTGTAAAGTATAATACTTAATTTTAAGTATTATTGTGACAACATCATCTACTTCAACAAGATCAAAAACAAACATTTATCTCCTTTGTTTTACTATAACTGGGCTTATTGGCAATAAACTACCTTCAATACGCAAGACACTGGGTCTCTTTTTACATCACCATGTTGAAATGAACAATACTATAAGGGAGTCTTCAGCAACTACAATAAGAGAAATTACAAAATTTTGGCAGAAAGCTAGAATCTCAGTGCAAGAGCACAGAAATAGTCAGTTAAAGCTGGAAAAATTGTTTGAGAAGTGGAGGCTATTAAAGAAAAATAAAAATAGAATTGCAGTTACCCAAAAGAGCAAAGAAGATGAATTTATTTCGAAATTTGATGATCTGTTTGGTATTGCACATGCTAATGCTCTTAACATGATAAAAATTTCTGTGGATAAAGACTTCCTGTTAGCACAGCGTGAGAAAGGAAGACAGGGTTCTATGCTAGGTGTGGATAAGTGTTTGGAGAAGAAAGAAAAAATGGCAGATTTAAGAAGGAAAGCTATCTCTGAAATAAATCAAAAAATGAAAGCAGTTTGTGAAGAAGCAGAAGCAACTGTTCATTTATTATCGTCAGAAGAATCAGACGAAGTTTAAAATGAAGTCGAACAGGCATCATTCCCAGTAACAGAGAAATGAATGAACAGCTCATCTAAACAGAAAAGAAAAAGGCTGAGAATTATGACTCCAAATCTGGTTGCAGCTTTAGACAGGACCAAAGTTTCAGACCGAAAAGCTGTGTTTGTCGTTGCTGAAACAGTAAAGAGCTTGGGTTGTGAAGTAGATGAAGTAACTCTTAGTAGAAGTTCCATTCGTCGAGAAAGAATTAAACATCGGTCTAAAATGTGTGGACAGCTCAAAGCCGAATTTGGAGAACATGTTAACTTAACAGTTCACTGGGATGGTAAACTCTTACAAGACCTAACTTTGAAAGAGAAAGTTTTACTTCCAGTAATTGTGTCTGGAAAAGGAGTCTCTCAGTTACTTTCAGTGCCCAAGCATCCATCAGGAGACGGAGAAGATCAAGCTGCCGCAGTATATGCGGCTTTACACGATTAGGGTATAGATGATAAAGTAAGTGTCATGTATTTTGACACAACAAGCGTCAATACTGGTCGAATTAAAGGCACTTGTAAGTTAGTTGAACAAAAAATGAATAAAGAGCTGCTTTCTTTGGCATGTCGCCACCACATTATGGAATTGATTATTAAGGCAGTTTTCGAAAAAAGCTTAGGATTTTCTTCATCACCAGCGGTACCACTATTTAAAATATTCCAAGCCAACTGGAATTTTATTGACAAAGAAAAGTATGATATGGGAGTTGGTAATACAGCAAATTTGCACAAAGCGTCTTAACATTACACTTGAAACTTTTGTCGACATGAAATTTGAAGACTTTGTAACGAAAAGATCAGCTTTATTATTCCAACAAATGTGCCTACCAGATGCGTTTCTCCAAGTAGATTCAGAAATAAGGGAAGATCAGGAGACTTTCTGTAAAGCATTAGAAATTGTCAAATCAATAAAAGTTGTTAATGATCATGCTGAATGGGTCATAGCCCTAATTCAAGAGTTTTATGGAAAAATAACGTACAGTGAGACACAACTACAATACTTTTTGCAGGTGGTTGAAGAACATCGACATATCCTGACTGCAAAAAAAAAAAGAGTTTGGCAGGTACTGACAAATACATGATTATTTAAATATTAATGGCGTATATTTACTTGTTAATTATTTATAACATATATTGAATATATAAGTGTAGTTTAATTACTTAGAATTCGCAGATTCTTACACCCATGTATGGCAAATAAAACTTTTTTAGATATTAATAGCAGTTGAATTCTTTAAATTGTAAATTTACAAAAAAAGGAAATTTTTTAGAGTGTTGAGCTACCTCTAAATATTAAAATTTTAAGCTCAAACTTCATAATATTTATTTTTAAACTAAAATGAACAAATTAAGAGGATAGAACCAGTAAAAAATTAAAAATAATAATAATCGACCTTTTTTGGACCACACTAGAAGAGGCTTAAAAAGACAAAGTGACATTATTAGAAAATTATGGAAACCAATAAAAATAGTTCTGTCTATATGAAAACATGGTTACATTCTCCACAGATTTATTGGACTCATCTAACATTCATTAAGGTAAATAAAATAGAGTATGATGTATTTACATACTTATGTACCCGTTTGTTTATAGATTTATTTTCTTTATTTTTTTCCTAAAATACCGATGTAATTTTTATACTTATTAGCTATACTCAAGTACGTAAGTACTTACATGTTTTTTGTATAAATAAATCTAATACTTTCACATTTGTTCTTTTTTAGACACCTTGACAGCAAAGGTTTCCTTACAATGCGCTTTAGTTGATATATAATGCACGGTTTAATTTTTTTAAAGTTATTTATAGTTTTTCAAACAGGACCTGACGTCACTTATTAAAAAATACAAACGAGTGTGGAACACAGACCTACCTGGCCCAGTTGCCTAATTTCTAGGGGGCAACAGGACCCATGAAGAAAGTAAGATGATATATATATATATATATATATATTATTTCTAGCCATTAAAATGTAATTTTGTACATATCTATCTGATAAAGTGAACCTAACTGATTTTTTTTATTAATAATAATAATAATAATAAAAACTTTAGCTTTTGAAAGCTGAATTGCCAGAATCTCCAGAGCCGCATTGTAAAATCATGGCCCAGTTGCCCCACATGAACCTTAATAATTTTAGCCAAGTCAATTATCATTTTCGGAAAGACGAATTAGAATAATGTCTGCCGAAATTTAGTAAAGAGCTAAATAAGAACTATTACTCGATGAGAAAGATAGTCACAGAGAAAGTAAAGGTTCTTTAAAAAATAATATTATTCAAACGCACGAATTTAAAGGGTCTTCCGAAAAAATAACATAATCAAACGCACAAAAAATCCCGATAAAAATAGACTCCAGTTCTCTTCAAAATCCCAGTAGCAAACACGTTTGAGTAGTCTGAAAGTATTTCTCAATTCTTTCAACTAAATTTGAATTTTTAAATGTAAACATATACCTTTGTCACTTTCTTTCACTTTGTTGAATCAAGGAAGGCCTGAAAAGTTTTAGGAATATTCACTGAGTTCAATATGGCCAGCATTTAAGTGGGCTGTTGTAAAATCTATGTAACACATTATCTTTTATATATCCCTAAAAATTAAAGCGATTCATTTTTCAAATGTTGGTAAGATTATAAACATTTTTATATTTATTTAGCCAAGTCAACTACTCATTTTCGGAAAAAACAAATTATAATATTGCCACACAAAATTTAGTAAGAGTTCAAAAGATGCATTATTTTTTAATCGATGACAAAGATAATCACAAAACGGCAGAGATTCTTCAATAAAAAAAGCAATAAACCAATACATTAAAACGATAAAAATAGCTATTATTTATTAAGATAGTATTCAAATTCCCAGCAGCAAACGTATTTGAGTGATCTGAAAGTATTTCTAACTTCAACCAGCACAGGGAAATATGAAACTCCAATGAAAAATGTTTCGTAGTAAATCAAACAATCAGAATAAAACATACGGAGATATTTACTCAGATAATTTTACTTGTTCTAACTATTAGAAAACGTATTCCTAAAAAGCTCCAAAAGGATTACAAAAACAAAATCATATTAGAGAGAATTTTCCTTTAAAGATTTGAATTAAAAATTTGCGGAGTTTATAAATATTTTATATTTTTTTAGGTATGTCAATTACACGTTTTCGGAAAGATAATTTAAAAATCTGTCCACCGAAATTTAACAAAGAATTTAAAGAACTATAAATTTTAAGCCGTTGAGAAAGATAATCACACATACGGCAATAATTCTTCTTCTTTAAAGAAAAATTTAAAAAAATGATAAAATTTGACTTTATTTTTTATGATACACTTCAAAATGCCAGTAGCGAACATACTTGTGTCATCTGAAAATATTTCTAACTTCTTCCAATGTACTCTAGCAGAGGGAAATATGAAACTTCAAGGAGAAACAAATTCCATAGTAAATCAATTTCTCCTGACATTTAGAAAATATATTGTTATCGAGAAGATTGTTTTTAAAAATCATGAAAAAACAACAAAAAAATATCAGAATACAAAATACGGAAGTATCTCATTCAGATAATTTTACTTCTTCCGAACTATTAGAAAATGCACTAATAAATAGTTCCAAAAATAATCTGAACACAAAATCATATATGTCTGATTTTTTTTTTTCTTATAAAGATGTGAATTAAGAATTTGGGGATGTTATAAACATTTTTATACTTTTTTCGCAATGTCAATTACTCTTTTTGGAATAGATGAATTAGAAAACTATCCTCGAAAATTTAGCAAAGAGTGCAAACGAAATATTACTTTCAGCAGATGAGAAAGCTAATCATACAGACGGCAATGATTCTACCTCTTCTTGAGAAAAAAACATTTTAGACAAATAATAATATCAGACATTATTTGTTAAGATACACTTCAAAATCCCAGTAGAAATCATGTTTGAGTAATCTGAAAATATGTCTAACTTCCTCCAAGCAAGCGCAGGGAAAGATGAAACTCGGACGAGAAAAAAGTGTCGTAGTAAATCAATTTCTCCTTATATCTTGAAAGTGCGATGTCATTCAGAAGATTGCTTACTAAAATCATTAAAAAACAATCAGAAATGTAAATACGGAAATATTTCATTCAAATAATTTTATTTGTTTTGAAGTATTAAAAAATGTATTCATACATAGTTCCAAAAGGATTCCGAACGCAAATTAATATTAGACAGAATTTTCTTATAAACGTGCAAATTAAAACTTTGGGGATCATATAAACATTTTTATATATTCTTCGCAATATCAATTATCCTTTTTTGGAAAGATCAATTAGAAAACTGCCCTCCGAAATTTAGGAAAGAGTTCAAAAGAACTTTAACGTTTAAGTCGATGAAAAAGATAATCACACAGACTGAAATAGTCCTTCCTAATATATATATATATATATATATATATATATATATAAGTATAAAATAATGCTTTTTACTAAAGATATACTTCATAATCCCAGTAGAGAACCTATTTGAGTGATCTGAAAATATTTCTAATTTCCTCCAACACACGCTAGCACAAGGAAATATGAAACTCCATGGAGAAAATGTTTCGCAGTAAATCAATTTTTCCTGATATTTTAAAAATAAATTGTCATCGAGAAGATTGTTTTATAACACCATGAGAAAAAAATAATCAGAATAATAAATATAATAGGACCCTGATAATCCGAACTAATTGGGACCGGTGCCAGTTCGGATTAAAAAAATTCAGATTACCCGAAATTTTGGTAAAAATAGAAAAGAAAAAGATGCGTGCTATAGAAAATGTAAGTTATAAGTACTCAGTAGTATAGTAAACATCCTGTAATCTATAATCGTAAGATCCGGCATGCTGGACAATCTGGGACGACTTTTGAAAAAAAAATAGTAGGGTAACTGTAGGATAGATGGCCAAAGTCTTTAAAGATTGAAATAAAATTTCTTAGAATGCAAATACAAGAAATATTTATACATATTTAAAATTCTTATACATACACTCATAATATTTTATGTAAAAAATAATTGAATATTGAAAATAAAAAGTGTTAAACAACATTGAAATTAAAATGGCAGATGGCCATCTCTCCTTAAAGCCGAGGAGAGATGGCCGTCCAATACAAGAAAGAAAAAGTGAAGTTAAATATAAAAAAAAATAACACATTTCATATAGTTAATCATGAAAAACATATAGAAATTTGTAAAGATGCAATTATATGATGGAAAATGAATGAATAAAACTCGAATAAACAAAATTTGAAGTATAATTCCAATACTTCACTTTTCGTAAGATCTTATCACATGTTTGGCAATGGTCTTGATAATTTGTACACGTTTCATGGAACCACTTCAGGTACCTTATACATTGCATCCAGACATCCTTTTTGGATGTGATATTACATTGTTTTTCACAACCAGCAATGTGATTCCAACTTTATTTACTCGGAATCTGTGGAATCTGAAAATTTAAATGTATTTTGTTTTCTTCGCGACTGGAAATGTCGTGTTTTTTTTTTTTTTTTTTTTTTTTTTTTTTTTTTTTTTTCTCGCGTTAATATTAGGTTTGTTATGTTAATTTAGTTTGTTTATCAACTTTATCAGTTTCCGTTATGAAAGTTTCCGACTTTTTTCAGTATTTTCTGAAACAAATAAATCGTTAGGTCTTAATACATTATTATTATTAAAATATTTATATTAGTTAACATTAAAATAATTATATCAATTAATATATTTATAAAAATAAACGTTATATATTTATTTTAAATATAATTATATTTAGTTAAAATCAGCACTCCGTATAATTTTGAAATATTGATTAAACGCTTAACGCTCGAATTAAATTACGGTTGAAAAATTCAAATTGCTCATTGGCACCACTTTTATGAAAAAGAAATATTCATCTTATTTAATGACAGGAAAAACGATACTAAAATATACCCAATTTCACTATTTTAAAAAACTGGTGGGAATCAAACAATTTGAGTAAAAGACACAGCCCGAGAATATGACGGGAGCGAGAATTAAGGGGTTAAAGATGGCCATTTCTCCTGAAATTGAAGGATTGATGGTCGCCTAATTTAAAACATCAATAACCATTGTACGTCTTTGTTTTAGGCTTAGAAGTAAAGATTAGATTATATACGCGCCTTAAAAATCTATATAGTAAAAAATATATATAACGTACGTACTGCAAAGCATTCAGATATCTAAGTCAAAAAAATATATATATATTCAGCCACTAAATTAAATAAACATTAAAATTATACTTACCTTTATAATCAAAAAATACAATTGTACATCGCAATAAATAATCTCGTTGAACTATTTCATACGAACAAAGATTATGTTGCAATCGATGATCAAGTTTTGGAAATATTTAGACTGGCCATTTCTCCTCTATGGCCATCTAACCTAGAGATACCCTATCCCTGTTTAAGCACTCCCGGTGTTATAATAATCCAATGGAAATTCAGAATGAGGAATTACGTAAAAACCCATTACAAATGATTCTAAATTGCGAATCTATAAATAGCTCAATCACCACGTAGATGAGGGGTGAAGAAAAAAACATTTCTGTAGATAATTTACGAAATTAAACTGTTGAAATGATAAATAAATTTTTATCATCTGCATTAAATACTTTTTGCATTTTAGAAAAGAATTTTACAGTGACTGGCAAACAAACAGATATTCGAGAATTTTTTAAGATGGCTTTTACGAGTAGACTTACAGGGCATGTTTTCATTTTGTATTTGTGTGCATACGTTCTACTTTTGAAATATTGAGTTTTTTTTTATTCTGTTCTTTAATTTGTTCAAGTATAATTTTCAAAAATAAAATCGGTTCGGATTAACCGAAATTTCGGATCAACAGGGTTCTACTCTACGTAAATATGTCATTCAGATAATATTACTTGTTCTATTAGAAAATGTATTCGTAAGTAGTTCCTAAAAGATTGCAAACACAAAATCATATTAGACAGAATTTTCTATTAAATATCTAAATTTAAAAAAAGTTGGGAGATATTATAAACATGTTTATAATTTTTTCGTAATATCAGTTACCCTTTTTCGAAAATTTGAACTAATAAACTGCCCTCTGAAGTTTGACAAAGAGTTCAAAAGGACTATTACTTGTAAGTCGATGAGAAAGTTAACCCCTTAACCTACGATTTACTTTTAACAGCTCCACGGTTTGGCAAATCAATAGCTACCACTAAAATTTAATAGAAATTTTTGCTTTGTTTAATAATGAAATTTCGACGATTAATTTAAACTATATTTACTGAAAAATTTTAGTGGTAAGAAGAATTTACATTTGGCTCCATCGTCGTACGCGGGCTATGCCCGTCATTGTAGGTTAAGGGGTTAATCACACAGACGACAGGGATTCTTCTTCTTCGTCGAAAAAAAAAATGTAAAACAAATGATGAAATTAGACTTTATTTTTAAAGATACGCTTCCAAATCCCAGTAATAAACATATTTGAGTGATCTGAAAATATTTCTAACTTCCTTCAATACACTCAAGCACAGGGAAATATGAAACTCCAAGCAAAAAAAGTTTCGTAGTAAGTCAATTTCTCCTGACATTTAGAAAATATATTGTCATAGAGAAGATTGTTTTCTAAAATCATAAAAAAAAAAAAAAAAAAAAAAAAAATCAGAGTAAAAAATATGAACATATTTCAGTCATATAAATTTAACTGTTATGAAATATTGTAAAATATATTCATAAATGATTACAAAAAGAGAAAGAGAAAGAATAGTCGAACACAAAATTATATTAAACGAAAATTTTCTTGTAAATATGTAAATTATAACTTTGGGGATGTTATAAACATTTTTATATACTTTTAGCAACGTCAATGAGCTTTTTTTGGAAAGATGAATTATAAAACTGTCCTTCGAAATTTAACAAAGAGTAGAAAAGGACTATTGCTTTTAAGTCAATCAGAAGGATAAGCACACAGATAGCAATGATTCACCTTCAAAAACGAAAAAAAAAATTAAATATATATATAAAATTATATATTTTGTAATAAACACTTAAAAATCCCATTAGCAAACATATTTGAGTGATCTGAAAATATTTCTAACATCCTCCAATACACACTATCACAGGAAAATATGACTTCAAGGAGAAAAAGTTTCGTAGTAAATCAATATCTCCTGACATTTAATCTGTTGTCATCAAGCAGATTGTTTTCTTAAATAATTATAAAACAATCAGATAAAAAATATTTAAATATATCATTCAAATATTTGTTTTCATTTCATCTTTAATGCATTAGAAGATGTACAGTAGAGCGCCAATTATCGGAACTCCAGTTAACCGAGCTTCCAATTATCCGAACAGCCTATTTCTCCCATTTTTTTTTTAAACCGAACTCCCAGTTATCCATTGGCATAGAATAAAATTTTAAATAAATAAATAACTGATAGTGGATCAGAAAATGAGGAATTTAAAACAACAAAGGAGATGGGAAAAATCCTAAGATATGAAGAAAATGAAATTAACGACTGGTCAAATAGTCGAGTGGTCATGTTCCTGGATATCATATAATAAACGACAGCGAGATTGTGGATGAGATTCAAGGTGAAAAACAAATTGAAGAAAATAAAAACGAATGCTCTGAAAATAACCCAGCTTAATCACTTAACCCTAGATCTACCGCGAATTTTATTCAAGTTTTAATAAAACGTTCTACAGCAGAATTTTTATTTAAAACTATTTAACTTATTTATTTACCTTATTTTTGTCTGGTTTATATACTTAGTTTATTTTAAAGAAATTTCTGGTTTGAATGAATATTTTGTATGTACCTGTCGGGTCCAATGGACCCGTCTGGTAGACGGAGGGATAATGAAGCCTTTGAATGTTTGGAAACAGTTATGACATGGCTCGAACGGCAGAAGAACGTTGACCCTATTCAACTAACGTATTTAAGAGTAATTACAGATATGGCAGCCTTGAAAAGAATGTCTTCGTTGAAGCAAGCAACAATCAAAAGCTTTTTTGCTTAAATTATAATCTCTGGAGTTCAGAGAATAGTAAAAAGAGAACCAAAAAAAATTAATGATAAAAATGTAAACAAACAAAAATTAAAAAGACAAAAAAAAAACAATTTTTAAACATGCCAGCACTAACTTGTGCTGCCAGTCCTAAGAACAGATAACGTGTGCATGTTTTAATATAGTCACAAACATCCCTTAAATTGTCTGTCCATTTATCCTAACTTTTGCTTATCCGAACTAGGGTCGGCGCCGACTTGTTCGGATAATCGGCTCTCTACTGTATTCAAAACCATTTCCAAAATGATTCCAAGCACAAAATCATATTAAACGGAATTTTATTTATAAAAGTTTGAATTAAAATTTTTGGATGGTTATAAATATTTTTATATTTTTTTACCCATTTCAGTTATACTTTTTCGGAAAGATGAATTACAAAATTGTCCACCGGTATTTAGCAGAGAGCCAGACAGCTCAAAAGAATTATTACTTACAGTACATCGATGAGAAAGAAAGTAACGCAAAAGGTGTAGGTTTTCCAAAAAAAAAAAAAATATATATATATAAAACGCTCAAGAAAAGATTGGATTTCACTTTTGAAGATACACATGAAAATCCCATTAGTAAACACATTTAAGTGATCGGAAAATATATCTAACATCCTCCGATAGTTTGACATGGTACCGACGATATATAGTCAACGAGAAGATTGTTTTCTAAAATCATGGGGGAAAAAATCAGTATAGAAAATATGGTCTTAGTTCATTCAAATAAATTTAACTATTCAGAACTATTAGAAAATGTATTAATAAATAATCACAAAGAGTTCCAAACACAAAATCATATTAGACAATATTTTCTTTATAAAGACGTTTGAAGAAAATCAATGGTCTTCTAACATGTGTTAAATTACAAATCAGTGTTGCCAGATTGGGGACTTTTTTAATTCAGATTATTTGACTGTCACCGTTTTTTAAAATAGTATAATTCGACTTATTTTTCAAAAATTTTTATCTATTTTTAAATAAGCCGAATATTTCTATTTCAAAAAGCGGTGACAATCAACAATCTGGGGATAAAAAAGTCCCTAATCTGGCAACACTGTTACAATTCGACAAAACCTTATGACCAGAAGGGAACCACTTTTATAACTGCTCGTACCTATCTATGAGACCTGGTGCATTTTAAAGCCTTATGTTAGGAAGTTTAAGAGTCTATAAAAAATTTCTGTTAAAATCATTTTTTTTTTTTTTTACAGCAGCATAACGTTCTGAAAATGCAATTTTCGAAAACACTTATCGGACTATTAACGTAGAATTTTTTTTAAGAAAATCATTTGAAACTGCAAATTAGTCAATAATAAATATAAAATATTGAGAAAAGTTCCTTCAAGAACCTACGAGTTTGATTTTGAAATATTACAGCTTTATATTAACATTTTTGGCGTGGAAAAATTTGGCTTATTTTTGCAAAAGTGGAGCTTTTCGGCAACTATAGTCCAATGTCATAGCTGCTTGTCGTGTAACAGCAGTGGTTTGGACTTCACTAAAAATTGTACAATGTTCGACCTAATTAGGCAGAGTAAATTTCATAAATTGTATAAAAATATTAATTTATGATTACTTTTACCAAAAGGCACAACATTTAATGAAACAACATTTCATTTTAAACATTCGAAACTTTATTCCATCTCTCTTCAAAAGAAAATAATTTGCTTATTTTGTACTTCACTAAAAAAAATAGTTCTCAATGATCTTTAAAATTTTTAATAGAAATATATTTACTATTAATACATTTATCGTCTTCACAGAAAAAAAAAAGAAAAAAAAAACTAATTCTTGTTTCTTATGCGATCAATCATCAAACAAATCACAATCTGATTTAATTATAAAACGTATCGTAACAATACTCCAGGGATAAATCGGGTGAAAATGTTGTAGCGGTATATTTGGCTACTTAACTCACTTTTGGCGTGAAATAAACAAATAAAAACACAATAATAAAAAATTAAATATATAATATATGATTTTAACGGAGAAATATTACCGGTTCTATAACTTTTATGTACAGGGCTACAAAATGTACCAGGTCTCGATGCTAGGTGCGAACAGCACCAAAAGTGGTTCCTTGTCAGAGCGATTTCATTTCATAAATGAGGTATTTGATATTAAACATTTATTGGAAGCTATTGTAGATATCTGTATCGTTAAATCTTATTTTCACAAAATGATGATTGTGTAACCTTTATCGTCAGATCACTCCAATCAAATCAGACGAAGTGGAGGGGTTTTTTTAGCCAATTGACATAATATATATTTAAATAAAAGATATCATCGTGGCACAAGAAATTCATGGATATCGGCTCAATATAGGATAAAACAAGGAGCTGTACAAAAAGTGTAAATTAGGAAAATATTCGTGAATATTGCTTTGATGGGCTTCCTGCAACCAGTGTTACACATATTAATTGTCAACACATTCATGCCGGCGCGGTGGGTCACACTTGACTGTCTCAGACCTGTCAAGTCTCCGGCCTTTTGCACACTACTGTTATTTTAGAGGATATGCTGTTCTTTTAAATCGCCCAATTGTTCTAATTAAATAAAACAACATTTTCTCTATTAAAATATTGGTATCCAAAAAGCCGGAGACTTGGCAGCTCTGAGACAGTCGAGTGTGACCCACCGTGCCGGCGTGAAAGTGTTAATTGAGTAAAAAATATTTTATATATTCTCCTAATAATGTAGTATTTTCCGTACAAATACCTCTTCATTTTTGTCTGCAATAAAAGCTTTACATCGTAAAAGTACTTTTAAGAAACCCTAAATATATTATGATGAAATAAAATTATCTCCACTAAAATTTAGCACAGACCTCAAAATAATATTACTTTTAAATAAATAAGAACGATAATCACTCATAAAGAAAAGATTTTGAAAAAAAAAAGTTACATATTAAGGATGTATGTAGAGTTCACTTTTTATGATACACGTAAAATCATACGAAGCAGCAAAGGCATTTGAGTGCTCTGTAAATATATTCAAGTTTTTCCCAACTTACGCTATCATAGAGAAATGCGCAAGCAAAAGGAGAAAAAGTTTTGCAGAGAATTAATTTCTCTTGACACTTAAAAAATGTTTTGTCATTAAGGAGATTGTTTTCCAAGTTCACAAAAAATCACATTAAATATTGTGAACATATTTCTTTTAAAAAATTCTATTTGTTATAAACCATTAGAAAATGTATTCATAAATAATTCTTAACATAAAATCCTATTAGATAGAATTTTCTTATAAAGATGTGATTTAAAACTAAAAAGGAGGACATTTATTTCAGTAATTCTAGAAATTATTAAGAGATAAGAAATACGTAAATATTTCAGTGAAATATTTTTAAATTTATTGGAAGAATACAAAAAGTAGATTAATCTACAATTCAAATATTTAATACAAATACTCACTTCAAGAAAATAATGCACATTTTTTATGTAAAAGATGTGATCACTTCTAAATTCCTGCGATTTACTGTCAGATATGATTTAGCCAACATTTGTAATCTCTTGAAGTGCGATGGAAAAAATATATCCATACTTGCCAACATTGAACAAACCTTCCGTAAAATGTGAGTGAAATTGACCCAGGTTATACCCGTTACTAACCAGAAAATTTATCTGATGTATCATTATAGATTTAAAACCATGTTTCTCTATGAAATCTATCTGAACTAATTTCTTTAGTAAATTTCTGGTTCAAAACGTGTTTAACCGGGGTCAATTTAACTCACATTTTACGGAAGTTTAAAGGAAAGTTGGCAAGTATGTATATCCCACTGAAATTAAAACCCCAAATGACACAATTACACCGGAATTTTTTAATAAAGTTTTATTTTTATAATGAACATCGAGAAAAGGGCTTACTAGTTTTTAAATAAATCTCTTAGTAAATCATGGTGCCATTCAATAATTGCAATATTTTACGAATAAAAATGCTTTTCTTTTGAACTGGTTAACACCTTCAAGAGTGGTGGTGCATTTTTATTTCACTTAATTTTAATCCCTAAAATGACATCCGTGCTTTGTTATAAAATTTTCCGTCCATAAAGAACGTGGAGAAAATATTTTACTTATTTTCAAATACATGTTCTCGCAAATTATGAATTATAATGGATGGCTATGTTGATGGCTAACGTTACGACAAAATACAATTAAAAATTACTTGGAATGATTATTAATTTCAGTAATGAATTAATTCCGTGATTTTTAATGATAAAGTAATTTGTAAAATTTATTCCATTAGTAGTGATATGTAATTTAAACGTAAACCGTTAGACTTCAACATATGTCATTGCAAATAATATTTAGGAAAATAGCATATTATTCTTAGAAAACTATTTTGAAAACTGCTCTACGGAATTAATTTAAGTACATTCAGCTAAGAGCAATATTTTAAGAATATCCATTTATTTTACCATATTGTTACTAACTTTTCACACTGTTAACTTCTCTCTACAACAGTTCCTTAGCCAAACGATTCATTAAGCTTTGACCGGATTACTTTAAATGCTTGAATCACCAACTGAATCAAATATGCTTTGATACCAAACAACCTAAATATCATTTCGGTATAAATATATATTAAGAAGAAGATAAAGGCCGAATTTTCGTAAAAATAAAGGCCAATTATTCGTATTTTATATTATTTATTCAATCATTTCAGAATTATAATAACATAAGCATTTTCCTCCTAAAAAGGTAATTGAAACTATTGGAATATTTTCTATGCAATAAATTGAAAATTGGGAAAATTTTCTTCAAGTATATCCATTTGCATACATAAGAAAGACAAATGACATGAAACTCAAAATTTCTGCAAATTATCTAATAAAGTAATTCTGTTTATAAACTGATGAAATAATGGACTGACACCAGAATTTATAAACGAATTTATTAGAAAATAAGAATTTGCTTATTTTCAAGTACGTTATATTTTATACCTAAGTCGAGCAAGATCACCAGATCACTAGGATCTGATGTAGACCTTAAGTGCTCCACCCGGTAAGTTCCCCGACATGCGGGGATTCACTACACATAGTTCCAGTCCATGGACAAAAGGCACATGCCAACAAGGAGGGAAAAAAATTACATTATCGCATAGATATATACTATATAAACCAGTCGCTGGAGCACAAAGCTCCTTCTCGACAGGCAGCGGTGGGTTGATGCTGGAGATAAAAGTCCATTAATCAAAGAAGAAAACTTGAGGATTGTATCATGATTCCGAACCACATCGTCCATACGGTATGTGCGCCGGAGACCTGCTCCTGCACGACAAGGGGCGCTAGGACTGCCAGGAGCTCGACAAAGGCTCTAATGCGACAACGGGCGAGTCTCAGGAATGCAGATGCAGACCAGCTAGGAAGTAAGATTGGTCAGGTTCATAAGGAAATGAAATATTTCTGCCAAATAGCGGAGTAGTCTTGGACGAGATAAGATGTTTTTGAGCCAAGTATTTGGGCGGGGGTTTGGATACCTAAGGTGCTAGGCCTCTGTGAGTGTGCAGAAGAAATAGTAAATATCTGGAGACCCAAAAGCCCCACACTCACAGAGGTCCGTGCCAGATCGTTTGAAATAATTTAGGTATGTCCTAAATGGACCATGACCGGAGAGGAAAGCTGATGTGGGAGGGGAGAAAGCTGAGAGATTAAAGGAGACTTTTGGGATTAGGGAATAGGTGTGCCTGCCTTTACGTGAGGCATCCCAGTAGAGTTGCCAGCCTGCCAGCCTGAAAGTATGTTCCTTTTAAGGAAACAGCGAACATGGGACGGGGGAACAGGAAGGGCAAGATCTATGTTTGGACGTGAGGTGGCCTCCTTGGCCAGCGTGTCAGCCAGCTCATTGCCAGCTATGCTGATATGAGCGGTGACATGGCCGAGAGAGACCCTATGGACGATAGTTTTTAAAATTAATTTTATTTTGAGTACTAGAGGGTGTTTAGTCCTATGGGAGAATATTTCTTGCAGGCTGGAAAGGCTGTACCTATAAAGGTGAAGGTAATTAAGTTGAGGATGGAGAGCAGTCCATTCCAAGGCCCGGACGATTGCAATGAGTTCCGCTTGGAATACTGAATTGTCATATCCAATCCTTCATGCCCACCGATGAGCCGCAAGGCCGTCTATGAAGATGCAGAAGGATGACACCACTCCCGTCTCCGTGCACGACCCATCGGTGAAAATGGGTGGGTTATTCGAGGGGGTATAAAAATGTGTATTAATATTTATTTGAAGATGGGATGTCTCATCCGCAGGGCCTGATTACCAACGGGGCACATTCCCACCAGAAAAAAGAAATTAAATTTTTGCTTCATTCAAATTAGAAATTTTACATAAACATGGCGTTTAGGTAAGAGCAACATTTCTTTTAAAATTTATTGGTGTTAGTGTGCCCCGTTGGTAATCAGGCCCTGCTCATCCGCCGGATGCATAGTCCAGTTATGGATTTTCCTTTGTAAATGTATGTTTGGTAAGAGAGCTGACTGTGTTGATCCGTGTTCTAGATGTAGTATTCTGTTTTTCTGGTATTCGTAAATGAATGATAAGTGTGTGGGTGGAATACTTGTAATGTAAAAGGAAAATTTTTATTAAATATTCTTGGTGCCGTTTGTCAGTTTTGAAATCAAAATTAGGTGTCCTTTTTTAAAGACACCGCCCTCGAAAGGGTTAAAAAATACATTCAGAATAAACTTTTGTGGACACACTTAAAAATCCGAGCAGCAAAAACTTTTTGTGTTTTAAAAATCGTTTTTAATTCCTATAAATTATTCTGAATCAGAGATGAGTTATACTTCCAAAAGAAAATATCTTCTGTGATTTACGTTTATAAGGATAGCTGCCTAAGTTTTCGGTACTGTACACTTGAATTTAGTAGCAAATTTCGTCTAATATGATCAACAAAAATCTATCCGTTTTTGTTAAATAAGCTGAAAAAAGCAATTAAATTTTAGAGATCAATATGTAGAATTATGCCACCATAGAGTATATTGCATGGTTTATACAGCAGGGTTGTGAGTTTGGCCACCATTATTATCCATTATTATCCATTATTATTTTGACTTCAGATAATGCTCCAGAGATAAGGGAGAAAGCCTTGACACGCATCATGAAAACGTCATTCAAAGTAGGCAAAACAAAGATTTTTTTTTAAATTACAATTATTAAAAATTGCGAATTATTATTAAAATTATTAAAAATAGAGAATTATTATTAGAATGATTAAAAATAGAGAATTATTATTAGAGAATTATTAATAGAATATTATTAGAATTATTAATATTAAAAATTATTAATTATTATTAGAAAATAGGAATTAATAATTCTACGGCCAACAAAATCGAAACATCCAAGTTGTTCGGATTTTTATCTGCTTTGTTTGACGTTTTCGTGACGCGTTACAAAGCTTTCTCAAATATCTAGGGGTTGTTGCTTCAGACGAAAGCTTTTTGAATAAGAATTTTTAATTTAACCCTTTCCGACGCGGAGTGATTCTGTTTGTAGAATGAAGAAATGATGGACTGACACCGGAATTTATAAACGACTTTATTAGAAAATAAAAACTTGTATATCTCCTCGTACTTTATAAAACGAAATTTGTAATAAAATATTCTTGGTGTCGTTTGTAAGTTTTGGAATTACAATTAGGTGTCCTTCAAAGCGATATAAGTAAGCGTACAAACTTAATATTGGAATCGGGCGTAAAGTAACACAGTTGCACCATCCTGTGGACGGGGTGATAATCCACATACGCGGGCTTTTAGTGTGACGTCATGAATGAACTGATATGTAACATCTGCGTATATTTTCTAAATCTTTAGTCACTCATGGAACTGAATTTTGTTTACCACATTTATTTCAAAATAATGGCGTAGCGAGAGGGGAGTCCAAATGTACTTGACACCACGAAGTTTTCATTGCCTTGTCAGAGACATTTCAGCTATTAATCAAGATGAAAAAAAACTTTACAATTTTAGTGGTGTGAAGTAAGAAAACAGTTAGGCATCTTCCTGTAGATTAACCCCGTCCACTACGTGGCGTGCGACCTTGATTGATGTGACCTCTCCCATTTAAGATAGGATGCTTACTTATATCGCTTTCGGTGTCCCTTTTCGTGGACACCGCCCACTAAAGGGTTAAATCATCGAAAAAATTTTGACATTAAATAAATCTTTTTTTTTTTTCATTTTCTGGTGTGAATCCGAGTTTTTTTAAAGTAAAATTGGAGCCCACACTGTCAACCCTTTCGCTCAGTTGTTTACTTTAACGCTTTTGCTCCGTTTTTATAGCAAAATTTTTATTAAGAAAAGTTGATGTGCATTTACGATTACACACCGAAATTTTCTTTATACTAATACTGGTATCACAAAAAAAAATTAAGTACCTGTCCGAAACCTGTATTATATTTAAATTATATCAACTGTTAGGAAATGTATTTATAAATACAATGTTACTTAAAAAATCCGGCATTCTGAAATTCGGCAACTTCAAATATCCAACATCAAAACTAACTTTCCCTTCTTTTTTCTTTTACCCCTTCAAGTTATGGGCGAAGAAAAATAGCCGTTCTTTATGAATTAAAAACATCAAGGTCGAAGGTGAAAATGCAAAAAAAAGAATATTTGACTTTTATTTCACTTGTCAGAGCCGATTATTTTCTGCACAAATTTTCTGGAAGCTGCACCGTTACCCGCAAAGAGAACAATTTTCGGTTCAACTTTGGCGAATGCATGGCACGATATATGTCCGGAACAAATTTTCGGCAAAGGCGACATCAATGATGAGGAAGAATTTTAAGGCTTTCACATTTCCCGTCAAAAGGCTGCAATTTATGTGCTCATAAAACACTCAAAATCTGAAAATGCATTAAGTGTCGAAAAAAGGGGATACAGATGATTGGCTAAACATTGACGAAAATGCATCTACAACGAACAATTTAACGGTCAGGGAGATTGCTGACGCTGACCTAAATAGAACCGCTGATAGTGCTAGTAGCAGCTCAGAAGAAGAGGATGAACATCAGGCAGAAGAAAAGGTGTCACTTGAAATATGCATAAATTTGACTGGAGAATTAATATATGATTTTGAGAAACAAGACTGTATATTCGAAATAGACATTCTTCATTTGTATAAAATGCAAAGAAAACTTGTTAAAGAACGCCCAAAAAATATTGAAGCAAACAAATTTGATATCGATGTTTCCGAAATTACAAGAGACGAAGTAATTTCGTTCTTTATTACATTTTTTTGTAACATATAAAATATCAATTATAGTAATTTTTATGTTAATTTTTTATGTTTTCTGACATAATTATCACTTAATAATGAATTAAAATGTGGCTAATGGCACCATTAAGAATATAGTAATAATTTCGATATTCCTAGTTACTACTTTTGATATTCCTTAAACAAACCGGAATATTCAAAAATCCACCATAGCCTTGGTCCCAATGATGCCGGATTTTTGAAGTTATACTGTAATTAAAATACTATACAGAGTAATCCAAACATAAAAAAGTGCATTACATTCTCTTAAGAATATGGTTTAAATCATAACTGAAAAATGGTAATCTAAAATAGTTTTCCTATTTTCAACAATTTGAGGATTGGGATAATGTTTTTCATGAAAGAAATTATAAATTAAAGCAGTTTGGAATAATTTGAAAAAAAAGCGTAAAATTTTGATCATTCTTTTAATCAAATAAATTAATATGATTTAGAAATTCAAGATATTTATGAAAAACATCAAGTATTTAAGAAAATTAAAGATACCACACACAACCCGAAGATGGTGATCGATATTCGAGATGTTGGAGACTACTGAATGTATGATAAATTTCACAGTAAAACACAGGATTATTACAAATGAATCATCGGGTTTTGAAAGTTACTACGTGCGAACTAGGAAACATATATGTTTCCATTGCAACTCAAATGAGAGGGCGTTAACTACAGTTTCCCGCTGCGTATGTGTCATGCGCGTGTGGTTGCCATGGCTTCTGCGCGAACGTCATATTAAAAATGGCGACTGGACAGTAGAGAGCGTTTTGTGTACTAGAATTTTCAAAATGTGAATCGTCCATAACCGTTCAGAGAGCATTCCGGAAGGCATAACAATGCAAACCACCAACCCAACAAAGCATTCTGTGCTCGTATCGACACTTCAAGGAAACTGGTTGTTTATCTAAAGGCAAAAGTTCCGGCCGACCAAGCGTTACTGAAGAAACATTGAACCGAATTAGAGAGACTTTCATCCGTAATCCCAAGAAATCAACAAATCACGCTAGCTGCGAACTTGCCATTCCACAGCCAACAGTGTGGAAAATTTCTGCTGTCGAGTCGCCATTTTGAATATAACGTTCGCGAGCAACCATGGCAACCACACGCGCATGACACATACGCAGCGCGAAACTGTAGTTAACGCCCTCTCGTTTGAGTTGTCGTGGAAACATACACGTTTCCTTGTTCGCACGTGGTAACGTATCGAAACCCGATGATTCATTTGTAATAAACCTGTACAATGATATCCACCGAAACATATCACAAATTAAGAAAGAACGGTCACTTTTAAATGCATAAGATATACAGTCACAGATAACTGAACTATTTTGCAAAATTTATGCTGCATAAAAACAGGTAGGTCAAACTGTGACCCTACAGATACCGCTAATTTTTTAAAGAAAACAATTGGCTTCTTGAATAGCAGAGATTCGAAGAATAGATAAGTCAGCTATTACTATAAAAATTTAGTGGTATCCAACGGGTCATTGTTAACCCTTTAATCCTCGCGCCTGAGACATTCACGGGCAAACCCATATGAACAAATTTCATCGCGCCCGTGACACTCACGGGCTGGACGTCAAATAACTTCAGCAATTTTTTTCTGGTATCAACTTTGCATTTTTCTTTCACGAAAACATTTTTAAGCCTTATATACATGATTATATTTTTGTATTCTGTTCGCACCACTATATTTTTAAAGTATAGTTTTTAGTAAATTTCTCTTGCACTTCTTCTCGGAAATAGGGTAATATTGTTCCTTAAACAAATATTGGTGCTCGGGAAATAAATTATATCATGTCAATATTGCGGCATCGGTCCGTTAACGAAGTCATAAAAACATAAAAGATGGGAAACGTTGAAATGACAAGTTTGTTTTTAAGATCGTAATGGTTAATTTAAGGAATTGTACGAATTGAAACACATGTTTTACTTGTTTCAAATGTGAATACATCTGGGTTACCGTTTTATAAATTTCTATGTTGAGTAGCTCAAGTGAAGAAAAATATTTTAGTGTTGAGATATCTGGAAAGGAATCAGAAGATTACATTTTTTCAGATGTTTTTGACTCTGAAAAATCGGAAACTGAAGATGGTGATGATGACCCAATATTAAGCACACCTATACTTGCAATTCAAATCGAAGCCTAAGATTAACATTTCTTTTGAAGCTATTTCGGGTATTCTGCAGTACTATGAACATTTTATAAAAGATGAATTGGCGGATAATATTCTAATCGAAACTGATCGCTATGATGAGAAATGGGGAAATGTTTTGGCGAGAAAGGCAGATTGGAATGGCAGCCTATTTCTTAAAATAAAATGCTGTTGTTTCTTGCTATTACTACTGTCGAAAAAATTGTTAAAAGTAAAAGTGAAAGAAAATATATTTTGGACTACACTTTATTCGTTAAAAGCCAATTTATTCGCGATATTATGACATATAATAAGAACAGCGAATTAAAAAAAATTACATTTTTGGAATTATGAAGCTCAGGATCCTCAAAATCCACCTAATCCGAAACTGTACAAAATTTCGACTGTTTATGCGCATCTGAATGATTTGTAAAGAACAATTATCAACATCAAGTCGTTTATGTGAACACCATTTTCTGGATGTTATGACCCCTACGGACAACCTTACACACAATGAAAAATTTGTTCTCCCAATGAGAATTAATATGGAAACAAAATTATAAAATAAACCAAATATGAATGCAAGGACTGTAATTTAGGAATATGCATGTCATGTTTCAAAGTTTTCCTTACATTGAAAATTTACCAAATTTTCAAAAATATATTGAATGCCAATTTTCAAATTAAATTTGAATGAAATTATCGTCTTCGTAGTAACATAAAAAATTATTTGATTTATATATGTCTTTACCTTTACTTAAAATGAAACTGCAGGTTGCAGCATTGCATCGAAGCTTCTCTACACGTCATGTGTGTGCAATGCAATTAAATAAAAGATAAATAAAATTGTAAGTTTTAAAAATTTTATCCATCCTGAACACTTTCAGGAACAAAGCACCTTCATTGCTTAAATGTCGAAATAAGACATTGACATCAGAATTAATGAACAGATTTTTTTAGAAATGAAAAAGAGCCAAATTTCACTAATTCACTAAATAAACATTTTTGTATAAAATATCTAGGATCATTGGACTTTTGAGTATTCAAATTAAGGGATTTCATATATTTCAAACCACCCTTAAAAGGGTTAAATATTAAGAAAATACCCTGTTTTTTTACAAATGAACTCAGAATTTTATGAAAAATAAAATCGGGCAATAAAAAAAATCGACGATTTTTGAAGGGTTTTTCCCAAAACTACGCGACGATTAAGGGTTTAAACAGCCCTGCATAAAAACAATATATTAATATTTCAATTTTAATACGTTTTAAAACGCATTCAAAAAAAGAAATCCTGAAAGTTCCTGTAAGCCATAATAAAATATTTTTATTTTTATATTGATCCACTAAAACTAATGACGAAGAACTATAAGTTTTAAATCATCAAAAAAGATAATCATAGATAACTAAATAAGTTCCTCTTTAATAGTTTCTTGTTATATACCTAGAATATTGAGCCGTAACTTTTGAGCAAAAACATTTTTTTTATAAGTTATGAGCAATTAAATTTCATTTTGAGTCACATAGGCTCATGAAGAGCAATAGAATTAAATATACACATTACATAAAAGTCTTCATATAGACTTCGATTTTAAATACAAACTGCAAAACTCCAGCAGAAACTATACTTGAGTGTTCTCAAACTTTTTCTAGCCTACTTCAAGTGATATTAGCCGTAAGAACTGTGACACTTGAAAAAGATAAAATATGACAGTGTCTCTTGACATATAGAAAATATAGTATAATCAAGGAAGTATACTTTAGAATTATAATAAATCCTATTCAGAAATGTGAACTAATTTCATTTAGATAATTTTAAATAATCGAAACTGACAGATATTATGTTCAGTAATAATTCAAATACTGTAAACAATAATAAAAAAAAAAAAATTCTTTTTTTAAGATCTAATTTACAAAGTATTCAGAATTCATAACAGAAAATTTTAATAGTAATTTTCTTCAATTTTATTAACTGATGGGCTAATATTTTATAAATCAAAAATAACCATTAAATTTTTCTGTTAAAGAGTTGGAATTTCTGAAAATAATAAATTGATAGATTTAAAATACTGGAATTTTACAACAGCAAATACGGAATATAATCATAGCAAACGCTAAGAACCGTTAAAAGAAACTTTCTAATAAAAACACTATATGCAGACTTCGCTATTGAAGAGACACTTTAAAATGCGAGCAGTCCAATAAATTTGAGAAATGCAAATATATTTTGACTTTCTTCAAGCTGCGCTAGCTACGATAAATGTGACACTCAAAAACGAAACAAAAACTCTGACAATAAATCGATATCTTTTGCATTTAGAAACTGTTTTACTATCGCGTACATGACATTCGTGAAGAATAAAGAGAAATATGCATCGCGCATAAATTATGAAACACTCACCAACCACCCGAAATATTGAACCTAAATATGATACTTTTATACAGGTAAATATGATATCTGAATAAACAATTTAGAAAACGTATAATACTATATATATATATATATATATATAACCATTAATTAAGCATTACCGACCATCATCAAAAACTGCAATATTGTGAATGATTGACTACATGCCATAAACCAGGGATGTCAAACTGTGGCCTGCCGGATACCACTAAAATTTTAAAGAAATAGTCGACAAGTTGAATCGCTGGAATTCAACGATTAGATAAGGCAAAGATAACAGTAAAATTTTAGTGGTATCCGGCGGGCCACAGTTTGACACCCCTGCCATAAACCAACAATATAGAACTCTATGTGTAAAATAATGTACCATATACCTAATTACAAGAATTAACATGTAAGAAAAAAAAGAAGAATATGGATTCCGAAAAAAATTAAAAACTTATATATTGAATTACGTTTTCAAGAGTACAGAATTCAATCATGTAAGCAAATCGGTTGTTTTCTGTGGGAAAAAAAGTATATATATAAAATTTAACCCTTTGCACGCTTGTGTCCTGTCTGACTGGACATCTTTCTTTGCAAAATATGTTTTTGGCACAAGTAATAAAGGAAAATAAGATTGGCCTTATTTAATTAGAGCATCTTTGAAATTGCATACTTGAAGGAAACTTCTTTGTAAACCGAATAATATTTGTGTAAGAGACGCCCGAGTCGCAAATATATATGTATATATATATCAGCAATTACCACTCATAGACGGTTACATAGATCCTCTGGATACCACTAATTCCGTATTATTATTTTCGAATTATAACAACCGAAAATTCTCGTTTAGAAATCGAGAAAAACATTTCTTAAAAATAAAAAGCGACATACAAAGCCTCTGTACCCCACACCATGGATACGCCACTGTACGTGGTACAACAAAAAACACGTTTACAACAATTTTTGTTCATAGACAATTTTGTAATTGAATACTTTGCGTGTCTTGTTAAATGTCGTATAAGTAGAGTACTCCGCACTCAATTTTCAATGAAAAGCGTTCTGCACTGCGATCAGTAATGCATATCATTTCATTACTTTTGAAGTAGTGTAACCAGTGTGTAACCAGTGCCAGTAACCATTTGAAATAGTAAAATTCAATTTTTTTTCGCCTTAATTAATATGTCATTAAATAAAGCTGATTTTACCATTTCAAAAAAGTGGTGCTAATCAAGAAATCTGAATATTAAAAAAGTAGCCCACTGGCAACACAGAGTGTAACAGCTTTAAAATACACTAAAACAGCATTTCCCCTTAACGTATAATGTAATGGAAGTATTTTGTGTTGTGCCCTTTAAACGCTACACACTTTCATTCTATCTTTATCTTTCCTGCACAAAACTTTAATAATATATACCAATGACTGGCAATCAAAATATATTTACAAAAGTTGAACACCGGATAGAAAAACAGACGGTCCGAAGTCCTAAACGTGTTTCAATTATGAATGAAAGTTTTAAAAATGGATTCAAGAAAGCAAACATGTTCATTTCAAATACATTTGAATGGATTTAAACATAACACAAATTTAGAATATAAGATTTTGAATAATTATCAAGTAAGTATTATTTTAAATTTTAAAGTCTATTGAATAATTGAATGTATTTATTTCAAATACAGTAGAGTGTCGATTAGCCGGTTTTTCCAATTAACCGGATCCACCAAAGACCATACGTTTTCTGCCCGCCTTCTCCGAAATTTTAGAAGTGAAAATTCTTTATGCGCGGTATGTTGAATTCGGTTGGAGGGCAAGAAAGTTAACCGTTAAGTAGCCATTTTCTAATCCTAAAATAATAAAATTGGCAATTAATGAAAAGAGAGCAATCCGTAACTCAACCATTTCTAGAACATAAACCATTTTTGCAGAAAATAAAATTTAAAAAAAGGTTTACAAAAATAACTTCTAAACACGCTATTTGTAATATGCTAGAATATGCACTACTATAATTGCCAGTCCTAAGCCTAGAAAATGTGTGAAAGGAAGTTGCCTAACAAAAATTGCCATAGCCGTTTTAAAAAGTTGTCCAATTATACCAATGTTTCATTAAATGTATCGATTCGGTCGCCACCGATCCACATAATCGGCGGTCTACTATACATTTTATTATACTGGGTGTACGAAAATACGAATGACAAATTAAGAGAGGTGATAGAGAATGAAAAATTACAATCAAGAAGATTGAAAATTGCTATCAAGAGGATGAAAAATTACTATAGGACATGAGATCGTATATCACGTATTTAGTCACAAATACGGGGTGTTTCATTCTAACTGAACTTGCGTTGACGGTAGTGAATTTGAGAAAAAAATACAAACGTTATAATTAAAATGCATCGTAAATTGTACAACGAATGTGGCTGATGAGGTGAGTTCATGCTATAACTAGTTCAGGGTTCGTACGTGTACCGCTATTTTCAAGGCCCAATATCAGAATTTTTTTTAACCCCTTAACGATCGAATTAAATTGCGGTTTAAAAATTCAAATTGCTTATTGGCACCACTTTTTTGAAAAAGAAATATTCACCTTATTTAATGGCAGGTAAAACGATACTAAAATGAAACCAATTACACTACTTTATAAAACTGGTGAGAATCTAACAATCTGAGTAAAAGACACAGCCCGTGAATACGACGGGAGCGAGAATTAAGGGGTTCAAGAGAAATAAATCTAGTTTAAACGGACGAAATTTCGCCTTATTCCAGGAGAGATTTTATATAAGAAAATACTGGTACTGAAGAATTTCTTAGTCATGAAATTCAAGCACCCGTATGAATACTGCTAGTTTTATGAATATTCGGATCTTATTTTGTGTAATATGTTACAACATCTCGAAAATTTCTGGAAAACAGGCTGCTCAAGCAATTGATGCTACTGTATGAGCTGGAAAAGACAGTCCAAAATGTGGAACCTCAAATGCATACTGCTGGCTCGCATAATGTAAAGTTCAACCCCTTATTTCTATATTAACATATTTTCAACAAAGGTGATAATTTCTATTAAAAGTTTTATAATAATATACTTCAGTTTTCGTAAAGTTATTGCCGTCAACACAAATAGAATTAGTGCAGAAAACCCTGTATTTTCGATTAAATTCGTAGTTTGCGGCCACATGTTCTATTGTTGTTTTTCCTACTCTTGAAGCTTTCGGTCACGCCACTTAATCTGTCGGTTAAATTTTAGAACACCATGAACACCACCCAAACAGAAATTTAAAACCTTAATTTTTAATTAAGAAAGAATGCTATCACTGATTGTACAAAACTTTTTGAAAAATTACATTGCATAAAATCGGCTTGTATAGTTTTATTTTATTTTATTTTTATTTATTTATTTTTTATTTTTATATCTACTTCATAACTCTGCTAGAAACGACAAAAGATTTTAAATAACAAAATTAATTAAAACATCACAAACTTAAAAAAAAAAAAAAATATATATTTGTTTTTCCCAAGCTAGAAACATAGTCACAGATAACTCAAAGATTCTTGAAAATATCTATTACATAAAAACTTATGACACAGACTCCACTTTTGAAGGTGCACTTCAAAATTCCAACAGCAAACGCATTTAAGAGTTTTGGAAATATTTATAACATCCTTCAAGTTATGCTAGATATGAAAAATGTGACACTTATAAGACAAAAAAGTTCACACTGAATCGATAACGCTTAACATGTAAAAATTACATTATTATCGAATAAAATATGTTTTCGAATAATAAAAGGATAAATTTAAGACTGTTAACGTTTTTATTTCAATTTCATAAAAACGTTTTCATTCAGTTATGATATAATCGTAAAAAAACTAAAGAAAAAAATGTTGGAAATTGGCAGTTGAATGTGGCAGATTTGGTTAATTCGCACTATAACTAGTTTTATAAATATTCTGATCTTGGAGCAATAGCTGTTGCACTGATGCAAAAATATGTGAATACACAATTTATTACGATTATACATATTAAATTCAGTTATACGGAAATAATATTCCATCTTAAATCTGACGTAATCACCATGGGAACCTAGAATCATTACCTACCATGGGATATCACCGAATTAATTACGTATGATATTATTTAATATAATACAGAAATCTTTTAATAATATCTTTTTTAAGTTTAGATTCGATTTTCATAATATTTGAAACGACTCGACAAAATTCTGCAACGATTATATGTATTAACATATTCACGATGGAAACATAATTCTCGTTTTTATTCAAAAAACATGATTGAATAAGGTCGTGGTTTCTACCTTACAGAAAATGGATTTATCATATTATATCATATCATATTATATATTAATGGAGTCATCTTATGTCATGTTGTCCAGATTTGTTTAGATTGTTAGACATTTTATATTAAATTCGTACATTGAAAGATATTTACCGATGCATAAACTTGGGAAATCTATCTAGAACACCAATTTACAAAAGACTTTCAGAACAGGAAGGAGCTTCTACTGTTTTAAAATTCAGATTTGATGAAAATTGCCCGTCAGAAATGTGTTAAATTTTGAACCAATCGGTTGGGTAGGATTTCGCTGTTATATGCGGACAGACGGACGGACCAGACGGCAACTACAGGTGCTACGTATTTATATAAATACGAACGTAACTAAAAAATATGGCGCTTTCCTTTTTGAATATGTGATCAGTACCGGAATAGAATAGTAATCAATAAATCACTAGATAAACTTAGATATAACATTAAAATTTGAATGTATTCCATTAAAATAAAATAAGGAAAAATTAAGCTCACTGAAACAGAAATTCATAAATATATTGTTAATTTTTATAGTATAAAAAAGTCAACCTAACATTACTTTAAATAAAATTTAAATTCTTGAATTAACCCTTTCAAGGGCTGTGGCATGTTTATGAAACCACTTAATTTTAATATTCAAATGCCTCGATGGCACCATAATTTTGTCATCGATTATGTAATTTGTGATATTTAGGGCTTTTTTCCTTTTTTCCAAAGAAATTTGTTCTTAACCCATTAACCATCTCAGGGGCGAATTGTTGTGTTTCTGTAATGTCGAGTTCACACCGGAATCTTTAACCCCTTGGGGACGAGCGACACGTATACGTGCCGCATGAAGCGCTCAGGATCCTTGTTTTTCCTCACCAGTAAAATTTTACTGTAGAATTTGCCTTATTTAATCAGCGCATTTCCTCGATTCAAGAAGACACAAATTTCTGTTTTTAAAAAAGGGTGACAAAAGATTAAAAATTTCGTAAAAGGTTCCCGTCCCGAAGGGGTTAAAAACTTTTATCGCAAAATAAGGAAAAGCAATTTTATAACTTTTTTTTTTTTCCACCAAAGTTAGAAAAGTAAAATTTAATAAAGATTTTCTGGTGCAAAACTTCATTAGTCGTAGATGGAATGTCATATATCCCATCTCCCTTCAAGGGGATAACCACCGCCAAAATTATAAGGTTGAAATTTTCAACTTTTTAGCTGAACGACGTTTGCTACCACCTCTGAAAGATAATTTTTGCTATATATGATCTTAAAATTTTATGTCTCTAATAAAGGTCAATATTTTTATTGAAAAATAGTGGTGGATATGTAAATAACTTAAATATGTGCATTTAAATATTAAAGACGTGAATTATCACTTTGCGTACACTTTATCACTAAGCGTAAAACAACAGAATGAAAAATGCCCAAGCCGGGAATTGAACCCGGGCCCCTGGAATAGAGCTCCAGTGCTCTACCATTAAGTCATGAGGACTACTCCCAGCTTAGCATCTCTCACTCACATAAGTCAGTAAGTCTGCTTAGTTAGCAAAGTCGCTTAGTTAGGAAAGTGACAATTCATGTCTTTAACCCTTTCCGGCACAGGCAATTTTTGTTGTAAAATGATGAAATGATTGACTGACACCGGAATTTTAAAACGACTTTTTTAGATATTAAAAACATGCTACTTTACATGTTTATAGAAAAAGCAAAATTTTACTAAATTATTCTTACTGTTTTTCGTAAGTTTGGTATTAAAGTTAAGTATCCCGACCCGGGCACACTGTTCCGGAAAGGGTCATTATTCAATAATTTTAAGCGTAATTTCACTGCTGAGAAGTGGCTGAAGAATTTATTTAAATATATGCATTTATTTTGACCGTTGCGTGGACGCAACAGCAGTGGGTAGTGGGTTAAATTCCGGTACCAATCATTCATTTCAACATTTTTACACTCAGGGCTGTCACAGGCGACTATTTTTTAATTTTATCTCGTACCACTTTCTCAAAACATAAAAAATACACATTAAAAATACACCTTGAAAGCAATGGAAATATACTTGGAACAGAAATAACAGATACACGTATGGTTTTGAGAAATATCCCATACGTATAAAAAAGTTATGTAATCTTTGCTTGAAATTTTGTATCAGAAAATCCGTGAACTGAGCCGGAAATCTTCCACTAGTATTTTATAAAAAAAAAAAAAATCCATCTGTCTTAAACGCAGAAACTTTTAACACTTTGAGGGGCAAAGGTTTGTGTAATACTGAGTTCACACCGGAAATTTAGCAAAAGTAATTTTTTCTACTCTTTTTCTCCCAAAGTTATAAAACTTAAACTTAATTAAAATTTTCTCGTGCAAATCTTAATTAAACTTAGGTGGGATATAATATATCGCACCGCCCCTCAAGAGGTTAAAAGGAAATACTCCTGTAAATTACTGATGGAACTTCTCCATGCATTAACAGGGAGCCCATGGAGCAAGTACTTTTGCGCTCACTAAATAGCGATTTCCGAGATTTGTCGAGTTATACATGTTTACTGAAATGTAAGTCTAAAAAATTAAATTTTACTCAGTTAATTTCTACCTCTTGAAAGAATAAAAATGTTTTTTTTATCAATTAACTCTGTAGCAGTCATCGATTTACTTTGACATATTTTTTCAGTATAATATGCAGTACCGTAACCAGACAGGTGCAGCAGGGGCATCGCACAGGACCCACTTGGAAAGGGTGGGGGAGGGAATGCTGTTCACAAGAACTTATGCTTTAACATTTTTCTGCATTTCTACTGCGCAGTTTGACGATTAAATTTTTCCTTACCTCTGCTCACCAACATGAAAATTCAAATTAATGGCAGAACTGACTAGTTGGACCTCCTCTGATCTCCCGAAGGTCGGTTGCGGGGGTCAAATTTGGTATCACTGAGTAGCTTTTTTAAAAATATTTAACACGTATTTCTTCGTTTTTCAATCTGACGTGTATTTCTCGAGTTATTCGACCGCTTCCAAACTTTTCGGACATCTTGTATGTATTTAACAAATGCCGTTTTGTTTCATTTTGTTTTAAGGTTTTTGACCAAACCGTACGAGATACAGAAAGCCGAAATATGTATTATAAAGTTCGTACTTTTACGCCTCAAATACCTCAGTTATCTTTAAAAAAATAATTGTTAACCCTTTGAAACAAATTTTTCAAAAAGTGTCGTTTTCGCAGTAAACATTTTCCCCCTAAAGTCCATGCCCCTTCCAAAGCTGATTATAGAAGTATTGCTAAAAATAATATGTTCTTTAAATTAAGATCTTCTAAGATCTTCGTCTGTGCAACAATTTTAAACCTTTCACAAAACTCTTAACCGCAGGTCCTTTTGCACTCCCCGTCATCTGTATTTTTTCTACAATAAAAGTAACTAAATGTCCGTATTTCCACAGAATCTTTTTAGAGTATCTCGGCAGATTGTGTTTACATCTATTGTAAAGATTTCGAAACCTTCAGTTCAGACAAGATAAAAATTTCGAAGATAAAGCCAGTCATGGAACAGTGGCGCAGTAGTTGAGTGATTGTCACCACTAAATTTTTATAGTATTCGTCGCCTTCAAAAATCTTAGAATTTAAGTCCTGAAGTTAAATAAAGAATACTAATAAAATTTTGCGGTGTCAATTGATTCTGTGCTGCTACACTGTTCCACCACTGTACAGAGTTGCCAGTGGGCTATTTTTTTTTATTCAGGTTTCTTGATTGCCACCACTTTTTTGAAACAGTAAAATTACCTTTGTTTTCGCTTCAATTAATTTGTCATTAATCCCTTAATTCTCGCTCACGTCATATTCTCGGGGTGTGTCGTTTACTCAAATTGTTTGATTCCCACCAGTTTTATAAGATAGTGAAATTGGCTATATTTAAGTATCGTTTTTCCTGTCATTAAATAAGGTGAATATTTCTTTTTCATAAAAGTTGTGCCAATAAGCAATTTGAATTTTTCAACCATAATTTAATTCGAGCGTTAAGGGGTTAAATAAAGCGCATTTTACCATTTCAAAAAAGTGGTGCCAATCAAGAATATGAATTTAAAAAAAGTAGCCCATCTGGCAACATTGTCATTGAAAAGCTGAAAAGTGGCGTGTTTCACCGTGGTTACAGTCGGCTTCGGTTCTCGTTTTCAGTTCTAAATAAGTATTTTTTTTTAATTAAATTTTATAGAGCGTTCGAATACTAGTTTTTAAAATTAAGGACGCCGATAATTGTTTTTTTTTTCTTTATTGTTGTTATGTTAAAGAGCCTGGCTTGAAAACAAGGAAAGAAAGGGAGAAAACATTTCTTTTACAACGAGATAACGGTATTTTTACACGAATTTTTAACACGGCTGCAAAACGTTAGATTTATAGCCTTTAAAAATTCCAGAGTTCAGACAACGGGGACTATACCTTTTTAACTACTGAACGACCCCAAGTAAAAATAAAATTTATCTTAGGTTTCCTTTAAACACTAAATATCGATATTTTTTGCGAAATTTTAAAGCTGGCTAAAGAAACATTATCGCAGACTTTGAATGAAGCTAGTGTATATTGTCTGTTTCTAAAAAATAACAAACTTTAACTGTTCTTGATTTGTTCCATTGTAAGTTGTGCAATGGATATTTTGTACTAATGATGCCTTGGGTATAGCATGGCGAAACGTTTACTAATTGTATTTTTAAATTGTTTTTAGTATTTTTTAGTATTTTTTTTTATAAAATTTTATTTTTTAACTGTGCTTAAGTCTGTTTTATTTCATTTTTTTTAAATCTTTTAACACTAGAACCGCCATAGCGGTCATTTTGACCGGTACCTAATAAAAATACTTCGAACCGGAAATTTCTTTCTAAAATAAGTTAAATATGTACCACGGAGAAATAACTTTAATAAATAAGTTAGAAAGTTTTTAATATAAATTCTGGTGTAAAATATTTTTATAACACTTGAGCAAAATTTCTGGCGGCTCTAGTGTTAAAGGTTTTGAATTCAGAATTTAAATGTATATTTATTAAAAATTTAATCCACTTTAAATAAAGTTATAGATTTTAAATATTTCTTTCATATTTTGAAGCATAATACCATAAAATGAGACAATAATTCCTATTTTTCATATAATAATATAAATAACAATATTATAAAAAAATAAACCCTTGGAAAAATTTTATGATATGTACAGTGTTCGTAGGCCTTAACAGATTCTGGGGATCACATTTTTTGCCTTAAAATCACCATATTGAAGCAAAGAATTTTTTCCTTAAATAAAACGGATATTATTCTAGGGGGAAATCTGACATTTGTGTACCCTGAAGTAATTCAATTGTAGTAAAATTCAACTTTTTTTCGTCTTAATTAATATGTCATTAAATAAAGCTGATTTTACCATTTCAAAAAAGTGGTGCCAACCAAGAAATCTGAATATTAAAAA
This sequence comes from Maratus speciosus, assembly GCA_963932465.1. Classification (NCBI taxonomy): domain Eukaryota; kingdom Metazoa; phylum Arthropoda; class Arachnida; order Araneae; family Salticidae; genus Maratus; species Maratus speciosus. Next base: position 241,908,130 of record OZ010794.1, read on the forward strand.
AGTAGCCCACTTCCAATACTATTGAAACATACAATATCTGCATCCAAACTTTTTTTTTTTCTAAGGAAGAAATGTATCATTTTTGGATCAATCATCAAATGTATTTGGATTGAATAAAACGGAATAATGCTTTTTGATTATTTTTTTAAAAATAAAATGAAATTTTCTTTTGCTAAATACCAATTAATCACACCTATCAAACTTTATTGTCTTCCAATTTTTACACCGTTTCTCCTTAATTTTAAAATGAAATGAAATTTTCTCTTGCTAAATATCAATTTATCACACTTATCAAACTTGATAGTCTCCCAATTTTTACAACGTTTACTGAAAAAAAAGTCAAATAAAATATTGTCTTGTTTGCTAAAATTTAAAATTAAAAAGTCATTTTTTTCTGTTCAAGTGTGCTGATAAGAAAAAACGGAAACCGTGAAAGGTATATGTTCTATATCGATTTTTATATAATATGACTATTCACTTTACTTACGTTCGGATTTTATTTACACTGTTTGTCTTGAATTTTTAAAATATTTTTATTTATTTTGGTCATTTATGTAGTCCATGTATACAGAAAACCATTTACCTATAATTGCAGAAATAGAAAAAAAAAAAGAAACAAAGGATTAAACATTCATAATCCATTTTCACGAAAAATAAATGTATAGGATTTTTATTTATTTGATCAGCCAATATTATGTTATTACCCTTTAACCCCTTGAGGGGCGGTGGGATAAAATATATTCCACTTAATTTAAACAAGATTCTCACCAGAAAATTTGAACTAAATTTTATATTTTTAACTTTGGAGGAAATTTGTTGAAAAATTGCTTTTCCTTATTTAAAAATAAAATTTTTCTATTATTCCGGTGAGAATTTCATGTTTAGCGACATTTTTGCTTGCCCCTCAAGGTGTTAAGTACGCACATTCGCACATATATATAAACCAACACAAAGGATCATTTACAATTGTGAATATGCAAATTAAGTTTTAGGCTTTATAAAAAAAATATATATATATTATTATATCAAGCGAGACAAGAAATTGAACATACAATAAAACACTGCATATCGTATAAATTTTGGAAATATTGGAAAGATTGAAATCTTTGTGGAACCTAGGCAGAAATCGTGAAGCCCAAATTGCTTTAAGTTCCACAAATAACATTACGAATTCACCCTTGCATTAGCCATAACGAGCTAATAGAATACAAAATCTGGGCTATCGTACACTATATATCTAGAAAAAAGAAGTCAGAAATAGCAAGAGATAAAACGATAAAATAGAGTGCAAGAAAGTATTTATCTCCTGAAGAATTAAAAAAGTCGTATATATATTAACCATTCACATCACTATCCATGTAAAATAAATATTTTCTTTACTTATTTGGCCAATATATATTTTTTGTATTATTTCCATTTTAAAACTTTTTTTAATGTTTATATATTCAATTAAATTTGAACCCTTATATAATTAATACTCCATAGCTTAAACAATTTACAAATCATTACAAAAGTAGAATATGCAAAACAAAATATATTTTTTTTTATAATCAAATCCCCTGCCATGTAAAACGTAAATCCATTTTAGTTAGCCGATTAATATATTTTAATTACATTACTTTCCTTTTTTAAAATATTCATTTTTTTGGGGCACTTAGAACACGTAAAAAACTATTATTTAACATTCACCATCATTTGCACCATGTGCACCATCATTTAAAATAAATATCCATCATATTAAGTTGGTAAATTTATTCAGTTTATATTATTTGCGTCATAAATTAGGTCAATTTGTTGTCCATGCTTTTACTATGAACACATAATTCATATCATTTTCAGGCCATTATAAAAGTACAAAAAAAAAAATAAATAAACAACGTTTACTAATTATAGTTCACATTCATCTGACGAAACAGTCTCGTACTTTTAGGGTAATTTTCTAAATCCCTTTTCATATAAAATCAACATCAATTTTATTTAGTCGGCCAATCTATTTTCTTCATATTTATTGTCATTTTTAGATAGTTTAATTTAACTTTAATCATTTGTATCTTGAATAAATAATACAAGTCAGTTACAATTCATTACAAATGGAAAAGGAAAAAAATATATTATTTAACATTCATAATACACTTTCATGAGAAAATATTTAAATTAGCAAATTATTAAATACTTAATATTTTATTATAAATATTATAAAGTTTATTTCTTAAATAAATCCCTTTATTTTTTATACTCGTACCAAAGCTGCAACCTTAACTCTTTTATGTTATTAGTAATATTTTTTAGATAATTTATCGAAATTTTATTGCGGATTCCGTCATTTTTTAAATAAGGTAAAATTCAGTATTAAATATTAGTGGTACAACGATAATAAAAAAATCCCATGAAAATTGGCGGCTATCACTCGCACCATTAACAAATTTAAATCCTGTACAGATCATTACAAAAGTACAAATCACAAACATAAACTATTTTTACTACTTACAGTTTCTCTTAATCCGACGAAACCGTCCCGTACTGCTCCTTACCTTGTTTTTAAAAAATCCCGATGAAGTAACACACGCACAAAACAGAAATTAATCCCAAAGTAAATCAATTATTCACACCACACATGCCTCATTAAAAGCAATCCACTGCAGTTTTCCGTATCATAAAACACCATCACAGTTTCCGTACATCACGCGACATGCAAGGAAAATAGAAGCATTAAAAAGTTTATTTCTTCCAGGAGAAGTTTATCTCTCTTTCTCCTGTGGAACTCTATGGAGTTGTGCGTCCAATCGCGAAGAGTACTTGGACTGAAGGGGTGTTCAGAGAGTTCTCTCACGCGCGCCACAACTTCATCGATTCGGTTAAAATTGTGGGCAGTTACTGTACAGTGGCGCCGTTTTAAAAACTCTGTAGCAAGAAACTTAATAAAATAATCATTTTACATAATCATTTTTTAGCCCTTAAATGCATAGTGATGCATAACTACATCAGTTTTTAATTAATTCTTAGCAACCAGTATATTTATATAGAAATATTAATCAAAAAAAAAAAAAATATGCCACTAAATAATTTAAAAAATCTGTCTTAAAATTTCTGGTGTCTAATATTTAATATGAGTAAAAAACATTATTCTAAAACAATAATTCATGCATTTAACCCCTTATTCTCTCTCCCGTCATATTCACGGGCTGCGTCTTTTATTCAGATTGTTTGATTCCCACCAGTTTTATAAAATATTGTAGTTGGCTTTGTTATGGTACCATTTTTCCTGTCATTAAATAAGATGAATAATCATTTTTCAAAAAATTGGTGCCACAAAGAAAATTAATTTTTTAACCCGTAAGTTAACCCCTTAACAGTCGAATTAAATTGCGGTTTAAAAATTCAAATTGCTTATTGGCAACACTTTTTTGAAAAATAAATATTCATCTTATTTAATGACAGGTAAAACGATACTAAAATGAGGCCAATTACACTATTTTATAAAACTGGTGGCAATGGAACAATCTGAGTAAAAGACACAGCCCGTGAATATGACGGGAGAGAGAATTAAGGGTTTAATGCGACCGTTAAGTGTTTAATCACATAACTGGTTTAGGGCAAGAAAAGTTAGCTTGCTTCGTTACTAAAAGCTTTACTACACTACTAATTTTTACTTGAAATCTTCTGTTCATTAAATGGCAGATTTTTCTCGATCATTTAAGACAAATGTTTTTGTACTTAAAAAGTGGTGTAGACTCCCTGTTTTTAGCTTATGGTGTAAAAAAAAATGTAACAGTTAAATGGATAAGTGTAAAGTTTCACAAAATAAAAAAAATATATATATAAAATAAGGTATTTATATTCATACTTCTTAAAATATTTACTAATTTGCAATATTTTAATAATAATAATAAAGGACTTTACGTTGTAATATCGATACAAAACAAATAGGTGTTGCTATCCAACGTACAATTTATACACAAGTTTAACATAAAACTCTACGTTTCGGTTTATTCTTTAAAACCTTCATCAGGAGAAAAAATTTCTAAAATATAAATCGACAACAAACTCTTTACATGCTACATTTTGAAATCAATTCAAAATTCAAAACATTCTAACGGAAACCTCTTACTCCCAAATAAAGAGTTCAGTGGCGCCATCTTTTAATCAAAGATGTAAACGAAGAAAGACTAGCTGAAAAAATGGAATTTTCATTGACTTTTCAAAATTGAAAGCCATATTTCTGGTATGTGAAAGGAAACATTATCATTACACACTTCATGGTTTCTTAGACGAATTTCTAAAGATTCACGAATAATAGCATTGCGCGGAATAACTTGTTTGGAAATAACTTTAGCATGGTCAAAGTCTATAAATGAAATGAGTCCTTTATGGTAGCTTCTTGAGAGTGCTGTAGAAAGTTTACGAAACTTCAAATCATTTTTATGTTCTTGCAATCTTTCGAAAAATCGACGTTTAGTCATACCAATATAGGACGAGGTGGTCCCATCAGAAAATTTAAAGGGAATTTCATACACCCCAGAAAAAGATGAAAAAGGAATTGGATCTATTTTTTTACACAGAAGATTAAACAAAGTCATAGAATTAGAGGCAACGAGTTGAATGTTGAATTTCATGAAAGACTTTTTTAACTTTTCAAATAGGATAGGAAAATAAGGAACCTTTCGGTAAACTTGATTAAATTTGGGGGAGGGGGGATTAACGGAAACTTTATACTTATCAACCAATTTATAGATAAGGCTTGATTTAAAACCATGACATAATCCAATGTTAACGATGAAATTGATTTCATCATCCAAAAATTCATCGGAACAAACAAGTAATGCAAGCGTGCATTACTTGTTTGTTCAAACCATGAAGTGTGTAATGATAATGTTTCCTTTCACATACCAGAAATATGGCTTTCAATTTTGAAAAGTCAATGAAAATTCCATTTTTTCAGCTAGTCTTTCTTCGTTTACATCTTTGATTAAAAGATGGCGCCACTGAACTCTTTATTTGGGAGTAAGAGGTTTCCGTTAGAATGTTTTGAATTTTGAATTGATTTCAAAATGTAGCATGTAAAGAGTTTGTTGTCGATTTATATTTTAGAAAATTTTTCTCCTGATGAAGGTTTTAAAGAATAAACCGAAACGTAGAGTTTTATGTTAAACTTGTGTATAAATTGTACGTTGGATAGCAACACCTATTTGTTTTGCAATATTTTAGTTTTCACTTATACTGCAGATGTACAACATAAAAAAAAGGTTGATGTAAAATGTATCTCTGATTTGTTTTTTTTTTCATTATTTTCCTGTGTATATATCTTTCAGAGAATCATATATATATATTTTTCGAAACAAAAAAAAAAAATATATATATATATAAATAATAATCATACATTTATGAAGACCTCTTTCAAAGTGGAGGTGCACAACCTTTTTAAGAGAAGGGCCGCTTACAAAAATTTCTGGCTTGTGGAGGGCCACATCAGTAACACGGGGAGAATTCTATTTCTGGGAGATGATTTGTGGCCTATAATCAGATAAAAAATATGGTTTCAGACAGGAGGGGGGTAGTAGTTTCACTCCTCTAGGTTCCCCTACCCGGTCAACATATCCAATTCAGTTGGCAAGGATATATCAACAATTTACGTTTGTATATATAACAGAGATATAGTAAGTATCAGTTTTAGAAGGACTGATAATATTCCTTGACTTTATTCGGGGAAGTAAATTTTGTTTATTTAAAACTGCTAAAAAACAAACATACGCATGAAAGTGGCTAGTGCCGAAAAAAAATGTGAACTTTATGGACGAAGAGGAGATGAGGAGCCGAAATTTACGATTTTTCCGCTTTCGATCAACGGAATTTTCGATTTTTTTGCACCTGATTGACAAAATTCGCTATTTTCCCGAAGCCGGTCGACGAATTTCGCGTTTATTTGCGCCTAATCGACATAATTCGCGATTTTTCGGAGCTCGATAGACAAAACTCGGGATTTGTCCTTGCCCGGTGGACAAATTTTGCGATTTTTCCTCATCCGATCAACGAAATTTGCGATTCTTAATTGACTAACGAAATTTGCAATTTTTCCCGCGGCAAATTGACGAAATTCGTGCTATTTTCCAGCAATAAACTACGAAACTCGCGTTTTATATGCAGCCGATCTATGAAATTTTCAATTTATCCGCGCGTCATCGAGAAAATTCCTATTTTTTACTGCAGGATCAACAAAATGTGCGATATTTCGCGCCTTATCGACAAAATTCGCGATTCTTTTTGTGTCCGACCAACGAAATTCGCGATTTTTCAGAACTCAATCGACAACACTCGCGATTTTGTCCGTACCCGATCGACGAAATTTGCGTTTTTTCCGCGACCGATCGATGAAATTTGCAATTTTTACGTTTGATCGACGGAATTTGCTATTTTTCCGCGCCCGATCAACGAAATTGGCGATTTTTAAGTGACTGACAAATTTTGCATTTTTCCCGCGGCAAATTGACAAAATTCGGGATAAACAGGCGAAACACGCTATTTTTCCGCAGTCCATCAAAGAAATTTGAGATTTTCCCGCAGCCCATCAACGAAATTTGAGATTTTCCCACTCATAATAGAAAAGATTCGCAATTTTTTTCACCCCTGATCGACGAAATTCGTGATTCTTAACTGACTAACGAAATTCGCGATTCCTTCTCGCAGCTGACGAAACTCAGGTTTTTTGCGCAGCCAATCAACAAAATTTACAATTTTTCCGCCCATCATCAATAAAATTGAAGATTTTTTTCGCGCCCGATCAACGAAATTTGCGATTTTCCGCGCCTGATCGACAAAAAATCACGATTATTCCACACTCGATCAGCGAAATTCGCGATTCTTAACTGACTGACGAATTTTTCAATTTTTCCCGCTCCAAGTTGATGAAATTCACAATTTTTTTCTTGCGGCCTATGGACAAAACTTTTATTTTGCCCATAATGACAACTGACAATTTTTTGCAGTTATAAATTGACAAAATTCGCGGACCACACATAAACCCATCCCGGCCACTTTTGGCCCGCGGATCACAGGTTGTGCATCCCTAATTTAAAGGTTAAATAGAATAAAATTTTTGTTTGCTATTTGGTATGAACTGAAAGATTTTTTTTCCTTTGGAAATATGTTTTTGATACTCATATTTTGTGTTAGATACCAGAAAATTTGAAGAGTAATTATTGCACACGTTTAATAGCCATTTTTTGAGACGTTTAACCCCTTAAGGGCGGCTTAGTATTTGGAAAAACTATCAAAAAAGTACCTATTTTTTATTACAGAAATTGAATACTTATAAAGTTTCTAAATAAAATATGCAATTAGTTTTTTTTTTTTTTTTTTTTTTTTTTTTTAGGCGAAAAAAAAAGATGTTATAGAACAAATTCACATTTGCAAAAAAAAAAAAAAAACATCATGCGATAATTCTGTGTCTCAATGCTTATTTTACACCATACAAATTAATACGAAGCAGACTTTTTTCACATCTTAGATCTTTATTTAACATCATCACACAAATCTTTACAAATAATATTTGAAATAATATATATATATACATTAAATTTTGAAACTCTGATTATTAATAATTATTTTCAGTGTGATATATTTCGAATCATGGAATACAAAGTCCAACATTACAATCAGCATCAACGACAAAACCAATGCTGTTTTATTCAACGACTTCAGATATAAATGCCAGTTACATTTTTCTGGTTTCAAAAGTTTTTGCAACAATTAAATCTGCAGCCCGGAAACATGACGGGCACGAGAAATAACGAACAACATCCCAGCCCGTGATATTGAAGGGAGCGATAATTAAAGGGTTAAGTCAAAATGGTTCCATTTAATTATAATAATTATTAGGAACTGAATTTACTCTTTTAAAGTTAAATTTTAATACATTCTGTTATACATCACAGTGAAGTATAGGATTTACAAAGAACAAAATTTAACATGCAATTTTAATTAAAAAAAAGAAAAGCTTTGCCAGACTGTAACCACCAATGAAATTAATGAAATCTGCGAAATGATATTACAAATACGTTTGGGATAAATATCTTATATATCGACTTAGTTTTTTACCCTTAACCCTTTCAGGGGCAAGTAATTGCGTTTCCTGAATGTTAAATTGAGACCGGAATTTTCGAAAATTTTTATGTAAATAAATGGAAAACCAATTTTTTATCTTTGATTTCCACCGAAGTTGTAAAAGTAAAACTTAATTAAATGTTCCCGGCTCAAATCGTGATTAAATTTAGGTGGGGCATAATTTATGTCACCGCCCCTCCAGGGATTAACAGTCGAAGTACTCGTCCCAGGCAGAAATAAAAAACTTTTTTGCCAGCACTCTAGAAACATGTGCAAGAGAAATATACTAAAAAATGTATATTTTTTATTTTGGAAGTATAATTTTATACTCATTCTAAGGGTATGATAACAGAAAATTTAGACAGAAATTACTAGACTTATTAAATAGTCGACATTTGAGAACATACGGAGAAACTATATTTATGTAAGAATTCTTTCATTAGTATAGAACATTGTTCTTTTGAACTGAATTATTTATTAAAAGATAACCCTTCACTGCACGATTTTTTCGATTTGCATGAAATAAATTATTTGAATGCTATATATCGTTCTAATAATGGGAAAAATAGTAAAAAAAATTAATATTCAAAATTTCAGCTAAAATTTGATATTTTATGACGTGTACCATATGTACACAATTAGGATTTTAAAATATTGTATTGCTATATTTTACAACTCAATGACCTTAATTTAATTAATTTTATCTGTTTAACACTCTGCAACTTTGTTTATACCAATATTTTTAAGTATTCAGTAAAAATAATGAAAGTGAATTTTACCTTAATAGCTTGATATAATTTTTTTTTGTTGTCGTTTTCGAAGAACAAATTCTAATTTTTTGTCATATGCAGCCATCTGACATGGACAAAATAAGTGTTATTCAACTCTTTGGACTGTTCTTAATCAGGGATATAGATCATGTTGGCCAAATTCATGGCACACAATAAGAATTACTGTGGTTTTAGGTATGTGCCATATGTGGCACGTCGTGCAGTTAAGGGTTAAATTTTAATTGATTAATGTAGGTATTACAGCAAACAAGGGTTGACAGTTTTGCCTCCTTTTTTATTCGGTAATTTCGTGTTCATACCAGAAATAAAGAATAGTACTTTATGCTTTATTTCATGCGAGACATTTATTGATCATATACAGCAAAACTTCTTGTTTCAAAGTTTTCGGTGTGAATTTGAAATTTCGGGTTAAAACTGGAGATCAATCTGGCAACCTGGCAGCGAACTATAGGCTTGAAAAGGACAATCTTTTCATGTGAATTTCAATTTGAAAAAAAAGGAAGCCTTGCCAGTCTATACCACGTTTTAACCTTTTCAGCACCGTGAAGTGATACATCCATTTACAAAGCTGTATGTTTCACTGCAATAGAGGCATTATTTAAATTAATACAATTCTACAGATATGATGCAATTTTAAAACATTAAGTTATGATTCGTAATCTCAAGGGTTATGTTCATATATGTAATTAAATTGTTTTTGTCATGTTGGAAAAGTCATCTTTTTTTTAGTATTTAAAAGAAATACAGAGAAATCAACAATACAATTTTGTCCTTTTCTCGGCTTTGAGAGAATTAATTAATGAAAACTATCAACAGATATTACCCATACTTTTTGGATAAATATCTTATATTTTGACTTAGTATTTCACTTCTTTGTAACAAAAATAATCCATTGAATAAAATACAGTTTGTGGATTTTTATTTAGACAAACAAATAATAACAGAACTTCTGTCTTTATATAATGCAACTGTTGCACTATATAAGAATCATTCTCTGAAAAGTGGCTGTTAAAAAAAAGAAAAAAAAAGGCCCAATAAAATTGCCTCAAAAATCTCAAAATTTAGCGTACAAGTACCTTATTGCTATATTTAGCAAAAAATAATATGAACCAAACTGTATCTCGTAGTTCTTCTGATATTTTAATTTCAAAGCACTTCCATTGCTAAAATGTTCCGATAAATGATTGGTACCGGAATTTAAAAGCAAATTTATTTCTAAATATGAAAAATGCCATATTTTACATACATGTTAAATAGATAATAAAAATTTATAAAAAGTGTGGTGCCATTGTGGCACTTGGGAATTAAAATTAAGTGGTTTCATAAACATACCACCGACCTTGTAAGGGTTAAAAAAGAAAAGAAATTAGAATTAGAATTCATACTGTCAATGAATAACATTTTTTTTTCTATGTCAATTGAAAAAATAAAGAAAAATCATTAACATTTAGAAGAGTTAATATTTTTTTTTAAAGTAGTACACAGTTTTTTTTTCTTTTTTACTTCTCCCTGTAAAATAATAAAAATTAAAAATGTATTATCTTTACTTACGGTAATTAAAAGTCGTATGAGTTTTTTAATGTGTATTTTATTGCATTAGATTTTCTTATTTTACTGTTTAGTACATATAAAAATGGGTTCAGATCATTCCCTCATGTTACAATTATGAGGGAATGACGAAATACTTCTGAAAACCATGTTATACAAAAGTGACTAGTCTCAGGTATATTTTCAGTTACTAAATATCTTTTGAAACACATTTCTAATAATATAACAACATGAAAAGACATTTCATTAGTTTTTATTAAATTTATTGGCGCGTAATAAAAATACTTACATTGATCTAGTACTTCAAAGCCATATACTAACTATTCAAGAACGTTTTTGAGCAAACAACAAGATGGATACTTCACTTTACTCTTGTACAAACTGTCCTAGGCATATATGAAGCATGCGCTGCTTTCTACTAAGTAAATAATGGCAAATTTATAGTTATGTGAGGGAATGACGACAAATGTTAGGGTGATCATTAAAAAATGCACTAATTCATTCATTATATAAGATATAAATATAATTAAATGGCGAAATATGTATTTAATCAGTGTTGCCAGATGTGCTACTTTTTTAAAATCAGATTCTTGATTGGCACCACTTTTTTGAAATGGTAAAATGTGCCTTATTTAATGACGTAATAATTAAGGCAAAAACAAAGTGAATTTTACCGTTTCAAAAAAGTGGTGCCAATCAAGAAATCTGAATAAAAAAAAGTAGCCCACTGGCAACACTGTATTTAAGTGTGTTTAATGAATTGAGAAAAAAAATAATTATAAATATACGTACTGCAATGGCAGGGAAAGCATTTTCTTTCCTACATATGTGAATGGGGACATAGTGAGGGAATGACATTTGCATTAAAAAATACATTAAATTTATGAAATTTCAATTTCAATAAGCAAATAATTACAATTTATATGTATAACTCCTTAATATTGATAGTTTAAATAACTTATTCTCTTTGTAATTTTAAAAATATAGACCCCTGGGACACAAAATTACCACTTTTCAGAGAATATGACTCATAAACATATATTGTTATACTATATTATAAAGCGCATTCTCACATGCATAAAATACAATGCTTCATATAGGTACTTTGACTTTTCATTTATGTTTTAACCCAGAGAAATGTACAAAAAATTACATAATGCAACAACAATATATTGGTTCCATAGTTCATGGGTGGCCAACTGTGGCACGCCGGATACAACTAATTTTTTAAAGAAATAGCCGACTTCCTGAATCGCAGAGAATAGATGGTTAGATAAGGCAATTATTTCTATAAAATTTTAGTGGTGTCAAGCGTGCCACAGTTGGCCACCCCTGTCATAGATTATATAGATGATTCGATTTTTACAAAACCAGAATTAATGTTATTAACCCTTAAATGCCCAGGGTAGAATGCGTTCAAGAAATTGTGTAAGTCAGAGAATCAGAAAAATCTAAATAGTTAATGTCGGCTATTTTAATAACGGAACAAACGCAAATGGAACGTTAGTCAGCAACTATAAGGAACAATTTGATAATATTTCGTCCAACTTCGAGGACCATTCTAAAAAAATACTGGCTGATTTTTACACCTTTGTGGACAGATACATTTTAGACTTGAAAACTAAAGATGGTTACGCTACTTCGCCTTCTGATCAAGAGGAGGTTAGAAGAACATGTTTTGAAGCTTTTTCTTTGCTAAGGGAGCCTACTGTAGATAATTTGTTAGACTCTGCTATTTTTAGCTTTTTCTGTTCTATTCAGTATAAGAAAGCACCTAACATAATCATTAATGATACTAACCTTAAAAATGAATTATTCAACGCAGTCAAAAAGGGGATTAAGCGTCCCTTGACAGAGGAAAGTTCTACTATCCCTCTTGCTAATAAATTCAAAAATATCGCAAATGAAGTTAATTTAAGCGATAATGCTGACATGGAGCAATCCAATTCTCATGATAGTTCCGTCCAGGAACCTGGTAACTCTAAAAAACCCACTAATCCCTTCTATATCGAAATTGACCAAAATTGGACGACTCTAGCTCAACAAATTACCGAGTTAAATTCTGAAAAACCAAAAATAGCTCTTAAAGGGGAACGCTTAGTAGTTCAATGTGCTTCGGACAATGACTTTAAACTAACACAGCGATGGCTAAATCAAAATAAGATAAAATATACTACTCTTGACCTGTTATTGAATAAATCAAGAATTTCCATTTTAATTTTCTGGTGTGAATGAAGAATATGTGAATAAAAAAATCCACTGAATCGAGAACACGGATGGTATCTAAAGGTTACCATAGGGGCTTGTAAGGGTTAAACTATGGTGTTATTAAACTATAGTACTTGTCTTCCGTATTAAAATGCATATCTAAAACATTAGATAACGATTGTGTAAAAAATGTTGCGCAGCGTAATAAAAACAACTATTTCGGTGCGTAACATTCACGTGATACGAAAATAAGGGAATTAGTCAAACACACAAACAAGTTTTAAATTTTAAAATTACACATATTTTTTTCCTTACATTTCATATTCGCATACTCTATCATTTATTTCATTAAGAGATGCTTTTTATTCCCAGATATTAAAAAAAAAATAAAAATAGTTTGTGCTTGTTTTAAATATATTGACATAAAACACCTGACTGGAATATTTGAAATAAATAAAATTTCTTCTTTCGAATTTTTGGACCAGTTTCACAAATATTACAATTGAATAACTAATTCTGAGTAATTGGAATTTTGTAATTTTCTGTAAAATAACCCATTACCCTCTGGTGTGGCGTTGATGCAACTGTAAAAATAATTGCTCATGCTTAAATCCATTACATTGCTACCAACTAATTTAGAATTAAATTTGTTTTCTTATTTTTGGCAGAAACTTTACGAATTTAATAAAGAAAGAATTACCTTTCTGAGTTTGTGGATGAAAACGACTTTCAACAAGAAATTTTAAAATGCTTACGTTATAGATTTGGCGGTTAACCCCTTGGGTTTGAAGATAACGCTTTTTCCTAATTAAATTAGGCAAAAATATTTTTTTCTGAACAACCGGTGCTAAAAGATAAAAAATTCTGTAAATGGCATCGCAGGGATGAGATTCCCGACTTTTTTATATACCAGTATAATCTTAGAGAAAATGTTATTTCATTTAATCGGATCCCTTTTACGATTTAAGAGAATAACGTTTTCTCGAAGATTATACTGGTATGCAAAAAGTCTGAAATCTCACACTTCACTCGAAAATTTGTCAAAATATTTTGACGCTTCATTTTTACCAATACGGTAATTATATCGCGTGATATTGTAAATTTTGTTAATACATACAGGGCAATCACCCACACAAATTTAAATTTTAAACGGATTTTTCTCCGTGTTCATATTTTCGCCACTTTCATACTTTAAAAATGCTAAGGCCTTTTTTTTTTTTTTTTTTTTTGTATTTGCGATACAGATTTAAACTTTTTTATACATGTTCCTTACTATATATGTGATAAATCCGCGCATGGAAATAGCCTTCTGGTTCTTCGTAATAAAAAAAAAAGTACATGAAGATGTGTTAGGTGTCATCGTTTTACAGTTTACACTATATGTACCGGTAAAAAAAATGTTATATTATATGTAATATTAGATGTATCTAAAAATCCATGGCAGTCTTGTGTAATACCATCGCTGCCAACATTTACGCTTTTTTTCCTACCAATAAAATTTTATAGAAAATTTTGTCTAGGTTGATCATCGAAATGTGCAATTTAAATAAAAGTAAAAATGTCTATTAAATTTTATTGGTAACAATAAAGCGTAAAAGTTGGCAGCTATGGTAATACGCATTTGAAAATCTTTAAAAAAAGTGGGCAAAAACATCAGTTCTTTAAAAAGTAGAAATGATTTTAAAAAATTCAAATTGTTATAAACGTTTTAAAAATTGTAGTTAAAAATGCAATTAATATTTTAATGAACTTTTAGTTCAACATTGAAATGCAGTGTGTTCACAATTTGAACTATATTTTTTAAAAATAAAATAGATTGTTGAAAATGTAAACTGCCCCCTTAAAATGAATAACTGGACAACTTCAGAAACGAAAATATTAATTTAAAATCAGTTATTAACAATAATAAAAATAATGAAAAGACAATACTTAGAGTATAGGCTATAGGGACATTCAGTTTTATATAATTGAATTTTAATTGTTTTTAAATTTCATAATTATATTTGAAAGCTATGAAACAGCTCATACGAATATTTTTATAACATAAATAAAAACAGAAAAGTTATAAATATTTGTCTGAAAGAAAATATGGTACAAGAGGCTTACTTTTTATATAATAAGCCTCTGATATACAGAACGCAAATCAAATCTCTTAATCATTTATGTACATTGTGCATAAGACCTACAAATATTTATATGACATAATGTGACATAGAGGATTTCTTCTTTCCTGTGATGTAGGGAGCAAAAGTAATATTATATCTTAATAATTTCTGGATATTATTATTAGGTATACTTAAAAAATCGCATAATAATGTTCGTACTGAAACCATTGTTTTTCAGATAATCCTTTAAATATAGTAATTAGAAATTGATGATATTCTATATAACGCGCGTTCACATTGTTAAAAAATATTACCATATTCTTCCATATAAACAGGGTTTTTCATAAAAGATGGGTAAAACTTTTAGAGGTGATAGTACCAGGGCTCCCAAATGATCCACCAACTGAATACCAATAAATTTTAACAGAAAATTTTATGTTAGGTTTGCGCTTGAATTAACTTTAAAAGGTGATTTCGGGGCAGTTTATAAAAAATATCTAAAAAGAAAAATTTTCAAAAAAAAATATTGGTATTCATTTGGCGGACCATTTGGGAGCCCTGTAGTACACATCAATACACACAATTTCCATCAAGGATGGTCGAAATTTCATGGACGAAATTAAAACGCAATAGGTGCTAGAGGGAGCCAAAAGAGATATTCAGTGTTCCCAGGGGGCTACTTTTTAAAATTCTGATTTATTTATTGGCACCACTTTTTCGAAATAGTAAAATTCCCCTTATTTTAGACTTACTTAACATGTTATTAAATAAAGCGAATTTTACAATTAAAAAAAAAAGTTGTGCTAATCAAGAAATCTGAATTTAAAAATAATAGACCACTGGCAACACTGGATATGTTGTTATGCGAGGATAAAACAAACAAAGAAACGAATAAGTCACAAAATCAAGGTTGGAAACACTTCTCACAAGGAAGGTCCCATACGGGCATACTCAGAAACAACTGAAAACATTACAGAATGTTCTTCGCATGTGGATACATATGTTTATTAAAAAAAAATTGGCGGAACCTCGATAGAGCATATGTAAAAAAATAATGAAAATTTCGTTTATTTGGCGATTGATCACTTGTTGGCGATGAAATAAAATTTCAAAAAATACGCTTTTATTTCGTATACTCTTTAAGCAAAAAACATTTTATGTTGAAATTGAAAAATAAGTTTAATTTAAATAACTTTAGTTTTGTCATTTTTAGTTTGTGTTAACTATAGTTTTGTCATATATATTTATTTGTATTTATAATGAAATGTAAATATTATATTTTACTATTTATAACGAAATTTAAATTGATTTAAATTGTTTCAAGCTCAAAAATAAATCCCATTGAGCACTGTTAATTTGATTTTGTTGCTATGGAAACTGCGTTTTCTTCGATATGGGAATTTATAAAGGCAGAATTCTTCATGTGGACTTTATTTTTGAACAGCCGTTAAATTTAAAAAGCTGGCTAAAAATTAAAACAGCTATTTGCATATTGCTAAACATAGAAAATACTTTTCAATTGATAAAATTAAATAACTAAAGCAACCACCAACATATATGTATAATAAAAATATATATATATAATAAACTATTTCATTGATTAAGTTCAAATCCATTAAATACCGCGCATTCTAAAAATCAATTAAGCAATTTTCAGAAGCATTAAAATCGTTTACTTTTGGCGAGGGAAATTTCTGCTCGACAAATCACGTGTGGCTTTCGTATTTTCGCGCCAAATATTCGAAAGTATTTTATTTTTCACAGACTTTCTACTGGAATTCCGCCGCTAACTTTAACTGATCCTTTATTACATGCATAAGTAGTTTCACTAGCATTTTTTTCAACCTATTCTTAGTATGCCCAGTAAGGAGACCTTCCTTGTCAGTACAATCGTTGAGTCTCTGATCCATTTCCATTTGCAGTTCCGTAGATAAAATGCATATCGGTCTTTTCCCTATGAACAGCAACATCTCCCGTTACGTTCCTACTGCGATTGACAGTTTCATACTCGGGTCTGCAGCTTTTATTTATTAATCCTGGCGAAATTTTGCAAACGCGTTCTTCTTCTTCCCCATATCACATTTGTATGCTAGGGGCTGTGCATTTATAACGTTATCATTTTAGGGGGATTGGGGGGGGGGTTGGCATATGATATCGTAAGATGTCTCTAGGGGAGAGAGGGGGTTGTCTTTTGATATGGATATCATTTTTGATCCAACACAAATTTTCCCTTTTTATTTGTAACATGACCTTTACATGAAAATAGTATGTTAACTTTTTTCAATCTGTTATCTATTTTTATGAAAATACAAAATCATTGTAAAAAATCAAATTAACATAAAACTATTTAATTCCAAAATATGTAATACCTCCAACGTTTGACATTTTTATTCTTCTTCATATGTGTATGCAAATACAGTAGCGCTCAAAAGTATTTTGACAACCTTATATTTCCTCTTATTTTATTTAATATAAAAATGTAAAAGAAAATATATTCCCTATAATTGAGAACACTATGACTGCAGTTATTCAAATGCATAAAGTTTCAACTTGTTTGTTTACATTCGGCGCCACCGAAGAAATATGACTCCTCCTTAGCTCAAAAATATTTTGACAATTAGTTTTCATTTAATTGTTGAAGGTATCAGTGGCGCTATAGCTTCGATTAGTGTTTATATCGACTTATTGTAATTATTTTTAAATGCCGAAATGTAAAAAATATTGAAGTGATTCTAGAAAAGCCGCTGGAAATGCACTTAAGAAAAGTAGACTGCAAGCAGAATTAGCTCGTTCGTTTAATGGGTCTCGGCAGATTGTTATTACATAGAATAAAGTTTTTAATAAACAGAAATACATCGAAAATAAGCCTCAAAGTGGCCATCCGAAAAAAAAAACAACTTGCAATGTTGACTGTATTCTAAAAATGATAACTACAAGTGATTGTCGTAAGACCGCTGTAATAATAAAAAATGAATTGAAAGAAATTTACGGCATAGAAGTACACGTTTCATCAGTCAAACGACGCCTAAACCTCTATGGTTTACATGGCAGAAGACCAACAAAAACACGTTTGTTATCTACTAAGAATAGGATGGCTAGAGTCGCATTTGTAAAACGGACCCTTTCAGGAGCAAAGCAGTTACATTGCTAAAGAGTTGAATTTAATGACTGACACCGGAATTTGAAAACAAATTTATTCATAAATAAGAAAAAGCTATATTTCACGCAAATTATAAACCGAATTTTTTAAAAACAAAATTCCGGCGTAAATCATTAATTTTAACTCTTTAGCAATGGAATTGCTTTGCCCCTGAAAGGGTTATGCCGTTTTACAAATGCAACTCCAGCCTTCCTATTCTTAGTACAGGGGTGTCAAATTGTGGCCCGACGGATACCACTAAAATTTTACAGTTATATTTGTCTTATCTAATCCTCGAATTGCTGCGATTCAACTTGTCGACTATTTCTTTAAAATTTTAGTGGTATCTGGCGAGCCACAGTTTGACACCCCTGTCTTAGTAGATAACAAACGTGTTTTTGCTGGTCTTCTGCCTTGTAAACCATAGACGTTTAGGCGTCGTTTGACTGATGAAACGTGTATTTCTATGCCGTAAATTTCTTTCAATTCATTTTTTATTATTACAGCGGTCTTACGACAATCACTTGTAGATATCATTTTTAGAATACAGCCAACATTTCAAGTTTTTTTTTTTTCGGATGGCCACTTTGAGGCTTATTTTCGATGTATTTCTGTTTATTAAAAACTTTATTCCATGTAATAACAAGTTGCCGAGACTAGTTAAAAGAACGAGCTAATTTTGCTTGCAGTCTAGCTTTCTTAAGTGCATTTTCAGCGGCTTTTCTAGAATCACTTAAATATTTTTTTACATTTCGGATTTTAAAAATCATCACAATAAGTCGATATAAACACTAATCGAAGCTATAGCGCCACTGACACCTTCAACAATTAAATGAAAACTAATTGTCAAAATACATTTGAGCTAAGGAGGAGTCATATTTCTTCGGTGTCGCCGAATGTAAACAAACAAGTTGAAAATTGATACATTTGAATAACTGCAGTCATAGGGACTCAATTATAGGGAATATATTTTCTTTTACATTTTCATATTAAATAAAATAAGAGAGAATATAAGGTTGTCAAAATACTTTTGAGCGCTACTGTATAATCGCTGTTCCAGAATCCATATGCTAAGTATATTTGAAATGAAACTTGTGTTTACTAATAAGTAAAAGAGAAAGAAACAACTGTTTCTGTTTTGTTTATAAGAAGTTCTATCTCTACACCCCACCCACACACACACAACCACCACCACCATCCACGAGGGGCAAGTGCAAGAAGACATTATTACTGTTGAATGCATTATGTAACAAAAACCTATTATAAAATGCTTTTAAATAGTACCTATTTCATTTAAGTTATAGGAGTTATATAAGTTTCATATACGTTAAGGATATAAGGTTATTTCATATATAAAGTGATATTTTATTGACTTCTCTTCATTGGAATCAATAAAGTATGCGAAAAATAACCATTTTTTGCATATCACTCCAAACAAAAAAAAAAAAATAGACATTTATAACGATATCTTTACTAGGGGATGGGTGTATCAAAGGATGATAACGTATGATACCGGAAGGGGGGGGAGGGCAAAATTTCCAAAATGTTGGTAACGTTATATATGCACAGCCCCCTATTAGTGTCATTATTCCCCCGATAACTCGTAATAGGGAAGGAGCTTTTACGTTTCAATGAACTATGTCAGTGTTGGTTTCCCTTGTAAAACTGCCAGTTTGTTTCCCTAGTTGTCATAATATGGCGGAAGCGCAGGTCGTGACTACCGCCAAGTAACCTTCTACCAGTAAAATGAAAATATGTTACAACCATTATTTATGACTGAAATTTTGCAATAATAAGGCGTTTAAATAAGCAGAATATTTCCATATAAATTTACTGGTGGAACTTTCCACAGGCGGCAAACAACCCCTGCGATAGCGGTTACAGTTGAGGCTTCACTATTTTACGGATATGTCAGTTCTCCTTTATTAATCCTCTCGGTGCGTAATTGTTTTATCAAAACAACTTCGCGACAAGCGTCTTTTAAGAATTTTTATTCTTTTGTCAAAGGTTTTTCAAAACAAAAATTTTTGTCTAATTTAATTGTGAAAATGCTCCGATTAAATAAGGCAAAATTTACAATAAAAAAAAATACTGGTGGGAATAATCAAGGAGGGTTAATTAGACGGAATAAATAAATGTCCGAGAAAATGTCGGGTTGCGCAGCGAGAGGGTTAATAATTCCATGCATCTAGCTGATTTTTGTTTTTTTAGAAATTTTGAATTCACTTCACAAAAATTTAATTGGTATAATATCCTTTTTCTTGATTTATGCAACATCAATCATCTTGTAAAGCAAAAAATAAGAGTTGTTAAAACTTTCTGATGAGAATTAGGGATGTCTAATTAAAAAATCAGCCAGATATCATTAGACATATCCAGACATATATCATTGTATCAATGACCAAAATAGCATGACGTGCTTCAGACCAAAATGCTGCGTAAATCACAGAGCGCAAGAGGTTAAAATCCAAAGATGTTTCTTCTGTCGTCATAGACTATAAAATAACCAAGACTTTCTATCTATCCTCTTTTTTTCATATTATTCCTTCATTAGTACTTTTTATTTTATTTAAAATGTAATTATTTCATATAAAAAAATAAAAAACATACAATTTTAGAAAAAAAATATATTTAAGATAAACATTCTATGTTTATTTGTAACGCTATACTTAACGGTTAACACACCGGAAATTCTACGAAAGACTTACAAAAATATATCACACCAAAATTTTTGTTTAAAACTTTAAAATTTAGCATTATCGGTCCTATTTCACTTCCTACGTCACATCGAGACCATCATCTCTTAATCCCTTGGGGTCAAGCTTCTTTTACAGAATTTTTAATCTCTAATCACCGGTTTTTTAAAACAAATTTTTGCCTAATTGAATCGGGAAAATACTCGGATTAAATAAGGCAAAATATACAATAAAAATTTACTGGTGAAAATAATCCTCGATTCTAAGCATCTTACACGGCACGAATACCGGTCGCTCGTCCCAAAAGAGTTAAACGAATTTTATTCGCTTTGCACCACTTTCTTTTTTTTTTTAAGAAATAATTTTACTTAGACAACAAGTCCAAGAGAAATAGAAAAGTAGGATAAATTTTATTTTTTTAAATATAGGGTGCGAATAGAACATAAAAATAGAATTATGTATAAAAACAGGGTTCGTGCCGGTACCGTTCTTTTCAAGGCCAAATATCCGTAATTTTTTATAGAAAAATAAATTTAGTTTAAGCGCGCGAAATTTCGTAATATTTAAGGATATATGTTCCATAAGAAAATACTGGTACAGAAGAATTTCTTAGCCTGGAAATTCAAGGACCCGTACGAACCATGAAAAAGTAGCGTGCGATAAGGATAAACATATTTCTGTGCAGTTCGTATGTATTTAAATAATTTTATAATGAAATTTTAATTCAGATCAACATATTAGTGTTTGCGGTGTGTTTAAATGTTAACTTTTCTGTCTACTATTTGGGTTTTCTTTTATATGAGCTCAGTTTTCGCAGCGTTATGCATACTTGTACTTCTCTGCCTACATTGGTACCAGTTAGATAACTTGCTTTCCTTGTTTATTACATGGAACAATTAATAAAGAAGAACTAACATATCCTTAAAATTGTGAAGCTTCATCTGTAACCGGTTTCTCAGAGTTTGATTACTGTCAAGGCAAACTTCCATTAATGCCTTTAAAGAGAAAATTTCTCCTTATTTAAACGCTTATTAAAGCAACATTTCAGTCATAAATAATGGCAAAATCAGATGGTCATATTTACTGGCGCAATTTTAGTTCATCGGTATCTAGGCCCTGCCTTTTCGCCGTATTGTGACAACCAAGACAACCTCCTTTCAGTGTCTGTGAGAAAGATTATAATTTCTATGCAAGCTGCCGCCAGAAAAAATAAATAGACATTTTTTTTCAAATTGGTGACAGACATTTTTCATGAATAAGGCGCTTAAATAAAACGAAAATGTCTAATAAAATTTACTGGTGGAAGTTTGTCCGGCGGTAATAAGAAATTGTTGATCGATTAAAAAAAAAATATCTGCCATCTTGTGATTACCTCTTCAGTTACTTCACTCGCAACTAGTATACAATACACTATATGTCTACTCCTATTTATTCAGAACTCAATTGTTTATTACCCCATTTGTTATGCTGCGGCCCAGAATTGTCAGTTAGGACTTATTTTTATTCAGAAATTTTGAATTCGCAGCAAACATTTTGGAATGTAATTTTGGTTTAAAATTTTAGTTAATAACAATCAATTTGTAACCACATAAAGTAAAACTTCTTCTATCAGAATTTTGGGGTGAATTCGGAACTTAGGATTTATCTAAAAAAAGCCAAGATGACAACCCTGCTGCGGAGATGTGTGGCATTTTTCACGGGCACTCTACACCATGGAACTCTAGCGTCTAGAATACATAGTGTTAAAATCGGCTATTCCTGTAGTACTTAAAAAAAGTGCTAAAATATTGTATCCCTTAAATGTCAAACGATGCTGAAATTCAAGGAGTCGATCGCAGCGACATCGGCAGGAGTTTTTTTAAAACGCCAAGACGATTTGGTCTAGGCGCTGTTATAATACAATGCGTCCACTGAAATTTGAAAATATAACGCAGATGTCGCTGCGATCGGGTTATTGGATTTCAGCATCATTGCACATTTAAGGGATACAATTTTTTAGCGCTGTTTGGATAGCAGATTACCACACTATTTGTTCTAAGCGCTGTACATGGAATTATTGATAAAAAAGGAACTGACATATCCTTAAAATAGTGAAGTTTCAACTGTAACCACTATCGCAGACGTTGTTTACAGCTGGTGGAAACTTAAACCGGTAGATTTATATAGGGATCTTCAACTTATTTAAGCGCCTTATTGTTACAAAATTTCAGTCATAAATAATGATAGAAACAGATTTTAATTTTTACTGGTAGGAGTTTACTTTGGCGGTAGTTAGGTCTTGCGTTTCCGCCATATTGTGACAAGCAGGCAAACAAACTGGTAGTTTTACAAGGTACACTGACACCAGTAAAAACAAATAGAAAATTTTACGACATTTTTGAGAAAACTTTCCATGAAAAAGACGCTTAAATAAGACAAAAATTTTCAATTCAATTTTACTGGTGGGATGTTTGTCCTGGCGATAATTAGAAACTGAAGATCTGATTTTTAAAAAATAGCATCCGTCATCTTGTGACAACCTCCTCAGTTACTTCACTGGCAACTGGTAAGCAGTACACTATATGTCTCCTCCTCTTTATTCATAACTCCATTCTCTGAACCTATCAATCGTCAAGAGGAAGCGTAGAAGCAAGATATATTAAATTAAATATCATTTTCTTCAACTTATGCTTTTATTTATTATTATTTAAAAAGAGAATGTCTGTAAGTAATATGTAAGCGTAGGTAATTGTATTTTAACCAAAAAGTAAGTAATTAGATGTAAATATAAATAATTATAGTCCAAGAGCTGTTAAACATTTTAGGGAAGGTATTTGCGGCACCCTGAAAATTTTTGCAACACTTCTTTTGTAATGCCTGAATACAAAATCGAATGTCTGGCTGAAGGATCGTGGCCCAAAACCTGTGCCAGACAAAAAATGGCACTTGACACGTGTCTGGCACAGTTTTTGTGCCGACTAAAGTGTCTGTCATTTTCAAAATATTTTTTTCTAAGCATAAATATTATTGTGCCTCAATCTCAGCGTGCCTCAAATACCTTTTTTGGGTAGTCAAAAATGGCACTTGACACGTGTCTGGCACAGTTTTTGGGCCGACTAAAGTGTCTGTCATTTTCAAAATATTTTTTTCTAAGTATAAATATTATTCTGTTTCAATCTCAGCGTGCCTCGAATACTTTTTTTGGGTAGTGTCAAAAAATGGCAATTAGCACGTGTCTGGCACAGGTTTTGGGCCACGATCCTTCAGCCAGACATTCGATTTTGTATTCAGGCATTACAAAAGAAATGCTGCACAAATTTTCAGGGTGCCTCAAATACCTACTCAAAAATGTTCAACAGCTCTCCTACTATTAAATATATATATACAATACATGCATGTGCTGTATAAGCATTTATTTTATGAAAACAATGGCAGACATTCATCCATTGTTTTCACGGAGTTTTCCGTTATATTCTACATTTTTTATGTCCAGATATGTTAAAGAGTAGTTTGCAAAGAGTAGTAGAACCAGAAACAAAACATTAGAAAAATTTTAAACATTAACAGCAAAAGATATTCAAAATTAATAGTACCAAGCGGTTTGCGATTATTTAACTTTTTTTTTATTTTTTGAAATAATTAAAACAAGAACTTCTCTAGTACTCGTATAAAAATATTGAATAAAATTTTGCAATAAACTGTTTGGATTATATCTCTTAGATAATACTCCTTATAAGTAAATGGTAACATTTCCGTCTACAAATCTTCATTTAAGCTGGAAGCTTCTCTCCAAAGTTTTCAATGATGAATGTTTGCATATTGTTTAAAATATCATAAACATATGATATATATTTGGATCGAAATGTAATTTGTTATTTTCCCGACTTCAAAACCTCTTTCAAAATGCTACTCACCGCTAATTAGCCACTAGGTAATTAGATCTATAGAATTTTTACAATCAAATATGATTAATTATATTCTGAATAAATATATGAGTATATGCATGTGCGTATACACGGTCTGCCAAAACCTTTGCAATGTGGTTGTGATCTTTTTTTGGTGGCGTTACGTGCACAATGATTGCAAAAACGTATATCGCAAATGGGTTAAAAATAAAGTAGAAATTAAGATTACATCGATAAAAATACCAGAAATTAATTTTCAAAACGTTTAGCTTTTATAATTTGCATACGATCCGGTGTTTTGTAGGTAATATTTTTACAAAAATATGCATGATTTGGAAAATAAAATAATAAAAATTACGTTATTCTATAATCAAAACTCTACGAGTTATGATACTTTGAATGATTTGATGTTATGGAGCTTTCTGGCATCAAAACATAGTCTGCCAGTTTTTAGTGTAAAAGGTCTCTGAAATTCACAGCATCCTACTCGGAGAGTTTGATCGGTGAAGAAAGGTGTATTTTTTCCTGTTTTCATAGTCAGAGTATGAACAATTGTTTATCGTATGGCAATTGAAATAGTATGATTTTGTAATGTTTATTTCTACTTTATGTTGAGCATTTTATCAATTTTACTGCCAAGAATAAAAATTTAAAGCGCTTCTATTATTTTATGACTCCATAAAGAAATTAAGGTGGATATTCAAAAATATATTTCAGCATCTAATTGGTCCCGATATTCTTAAAGCTTCAAAATTTTCGACATTTTATTTATTTTTAGTTGATAAACTCCTATCTTTTCTGAATATTTTGATGTATCGTCAACATTTTAAAATTACTTTTTTAATTTTTATTTTAATTTACCATTGTTAAATTACTTTGGTCCTTGCGGAGTTACTATTGTCCATCCCATAAAAAAGGTTCTATTCTTTGTATTGAACAAACAATACAATATAATTCGGATTTTTTGCCCTTGAAAAATATTTTAGACCCTACTATAGGGTATTTAAGTAGTTTGGGGATAATTAAAATAATTTTAGAGGCAACACTGAATGTGTTTGTAAACAACTGTTTTTGGTGTAGATTTTAACTTCCCAAACTTTCTATAGTGAAATAATCTGAATAAGAGATACAAATAAGGTAAGTGACAAAATATTATCTTTAGTAACCTGTAACCCATGTGTGATCATAATTTTTCCTTTAACTTTTTATTTTGACAGAAAATGTTTACGTTTTCATAAAGCTATAATGAAAACTAGTTTTTCGCGGCTACTTTGTACTAGGACTTTTTGGACCGGAAGTAGCCTTTAATATAAACAAATCTCTTAAAAAATGTGTTAAGTAACATTTTTTTTTCCAATGTTGCAGTAAATATTTTCGTTCCAATTGCTGAGGATAATATGATGAAATCTATTTCTTGTACCCTTAACCTTCCGTCTACCAGACGGGTCCATTGGACCCGACATGTACATTCAAAATATTTATTCAAACCAGAAATTTCTTCAAAACAAACTAAATGTATAAATCAGACAATAATAAGTTAAATAAACAAATTAAATAGTTTTAAGTAAAAATTCTGGTGTGGAATGCTTTTATAAAACTTGAGTAAAATTTCCGGTAGTTCTAGGGTTAATATAAACATTTGGTTTATTGTGTTTAAATGTTAAAAAAAAAAAAAAAAAAAAAAAAAAAAAAAGCATTTGTTTATCAAGTTTGCAGTGTTAATTCATTAGCAGATCCTATTGCAATCAATTGGTAATAGATTTCAATACTCCAACATATGAGTTGTATTCATTTTATATGAAAATAAGTGAATGGACCAAATAAGCCCCCAACATGGACCACTTTGTTCCAAAACTTTAAAAATAGTTTAAAATTAAAAAAAAAATGCCTCTTTAAAACTATGAAGTTTGCTTCACTGTTTCCTGTTAATTGATTACAACTCCCATTTCGACATTGAAAAATCATATATAATATTTTTTAATGATGGAAATGTGAGTTAAACCAGGAAAAGGAGGCCCAAAGTGTATGGTAACTGTTTCTTTGATTCCATTAAAATAGAAAGTATGGCTTTTAGAATTATACCCGCTCAGCAGCGGAAGTGGAGTTTCCGAAACTTTCAAGTCATTTTCCCCCAAATGACATTTGTTGCCAAAACTCAGATGATTTCTCAAAACCTTCAGAATATCTTTTCATGAAATTTTCAGAACATATATTTCATGTTAGTATGTACTAACTGAACCTAAAATTTCGTTTTTATTGTTAAAAAAAAATATTTTTTAGGTGATTATACTGTTGAAAATTTTAAAATTTTGCATTAGCTAAATTCAATATTGAATTAAAAATATAAAAATGCTTTCAATAAAAATTCATATAAGTTCAGAGTAATTATTACAATCTGAAGTATAATTCGGCACAATTTTTTTTATTCTAGTTGCAAAATTTATTTTGTAATCCTGCGCGTAAGTTGTTGTACTAATTTTCTACTCGTCAAATGTCTGAGAGTTTGGAGCTCCTTATAAATACTAATTTTGCATCTTGCAATTTTTTAAATACATGAAATGAAAGAACATACTTATATCTTTCCTCCAATAAATATTTTGTTTTAAAATCATATACATTTTAAGATATTATTTGTTGAAAATGGTCCTTTGTATCTTTTTTTCGTTTTATGAGACCTGAGACACCTTAAGAGATTACTTTTCTCCTTCAGATATAGAAACAGTAATCAGTTTAAATATTTAACCCCTTAACTGGTTATTTTTTTTTTACACACTAAATTAAAAATAAGGACTCGGCATCACTTTTTGTTTAATAAAATATTTGGCTTTGTTCAATCGAAAAAGTTATGCCATTTAAGAAACAAAGATTACAGTTAAAATTAAGTGGTATCCTGTAAAAATTAAGTGGTATCAGGTAGCTTTTTGTATCGAAGATAGCAAACTCTTTTCGCCCGAACGGAGTTCAGGCAAACCAGTTAAGTGGTTAAAGCAATAATTATTAAAAATGAAAGTTTAAATATTTAAAGCAATAACTAGTTAAAATGCATCGTACTAAATAGTTTCCAAATATTTAACTTTATTACTCCATGGAATATGTTATAGCTAGATTGTCCAGGCTCTAAATCAGCATTTCCACATCTGCAGAGCTGCCGATGGCGACTTTTTTTTTAATTTTATCTCGCAATACGCACTCATAACAAAAGTCATTTACACGTGCTTTGACAAAATTTACAGGCGATTCATACTACAAAATTTATTTTTTTTTAATTGTGGTGCAAATAGAATATAAATATAGTTACCAGTGGTAGCCCTGCATCTGGCTGATTTTTTATTCAGAAATTCGAAATTATCACCAGAGATTTTAAGTAGTTATTTTTGGTTTATTTTGGAGAATAGAATAATACAGGATAAAGTTCGCAGTTCTAAGCATTGATGCTACGATTGATGGGCATTCTGTAATCTGCTTTATTTTGCAAATACACTGTATATATTTCCCATGTATTATTATATAATTATTTTTAATTTCCTTAATTTTGAAATCTTGCATTTTTAATTCTTTGTTTTATGTGTAATGTGTGGTGCCTTTTAGACGACCTTTTCGTGTTGTCTTTTTTTTCCTTTGCGCATTTCTGTAGCATGGCTTCTGGATAGTGGCTATCGCTCGAATTTCCCTGTACAACGCTCTAGATTGGAGACAAGGAGTTACTACTCCAGTTACTCTTTTCTTCGATCTCGTCCAAATGAAGAAATAAAAGAAATTATTAATCAAAATTTCTAGCATGAATTCAATATTTCTGGATAAAAAAAGACAGGTGTAGCAACAATGTACGCGTGTAGTATACATTTAATATCTAAAACAGCCTAATTGATTTTCTGCCTTCTATGTATTATTTAAATCTCCTTGTAAGTAAATGATATAAATTGAGTTCAGAGATCTTCATTTAAGCGGAAAGCTTCCCACTTAGTTTTAAATGATAAATGTTTCGGTATTGTTTAAATTATCATAAGCATGTAATTTATCATTAAATATTTGAAGATAAATATGATCTGTCATTTTGCGGATTTCAATATTTCATACAAAATGCTACACGTCGCTAATTAGATACAAGAGAATTTAAGACTTATTCTTACTATCGTGAAATATAAACATATTCTAAATGAATAAATTACAATTAATGTTAAAAAAGTGCAATTTGATATTATTTTAAATAACCACTTATTCTAATTTCTTTTTTTTAAATAATAGGTATGTTTAAGTACTTTCGTAAGACGATATATTTTTTTTATTTAAAATTACTGACTTCTTATATGTAGTTTGGAAAATTTTATTTCTATAATAAATACAGAAAATTCCATCCTGTGTCTTTTCATTTAAATCTCTGTATCATAAAAAAAACTATTTCGCATGTTTTCCTATTATAAAAGTTATGCACGTACTTGTGTTCGAATATTTTTTTAGCAGTAAATGAGAATTTAAATTCACTTGTATAATTTTGTATAAATGTATATGTATTGTGTATATATTTACCAACTGGCAGATCCTGCGTTTCAATCTGAGAATGTTCTTTCTCCCAATTTTTTTCCGTATAGTTCACCACACTACATAATCGTAAAAAAAAAAAAAAAAAAAAAAAAAAAAAAATTAAAGAGTGCATATTAGGAAAAGTTACTAGAAATAATTGGTAGGATGTTAGTTTGATTAGTACGATACATTTCGAATACGTTACAAATTTCATCCTAGCAACAAAAATGCATAAATTGGCATGCATAGTTTTATTTCATCAATAAATGACTTTTTAGATAAATATATTTTATTTATATCAGGTTTTTTGCATAAAATTTGAATCAGATTTCCAGTTTGACCATTCAAACCGGAAATTTTAAAAGAGTTATTTTTTTTTACTTAAACAAATCCTAAAATGCTTATCATTAAATTAAAAAAAATTATATTTTTAATTTTCTTCTATTATACGAAATTTCTAAGTAAAAAGTCAAAAAAGGCATTCCGAAATTGAACATTAGAAGAGCATTCGAATGTGAGCAGGAATTTTCAATGTTTGAGGATTTTTAATTTTAAGTCTTATTTATTTCATTTCTCATTAATTATTACAGAAACACTATACTTTCTGCAATCACTACACTGTTATTAAGTCATTCGCTTCATTAGTACTTTTATGTTAGCTGGGTACAAATATTACTAAAAGCAGATGTACACGGAACCCAACACTGTTATTTGAGGAAGAA
This sequence comes from Maratus speciosus, assembly GCA_963932465.1. Lineage (NCBI taxonomy): Eukaryota > Metazoa > Arthropoda > Arachnida > Araneae > Salticidae > Maratus > Maratus speciosus. The sequence goes on from OZ010794.1 coordinate 241,937,841, forward strand.
TTAAATTATCTACTATAAAGCAAAATACATACATCAGGTATTAAACAAAGATATATTTTACCCTTTTTATTTAAATTGCTTTATTGAGAAATACTGCAGTAAACAAAAAACATTTTACTTCAATATATTAAAGGCAAATAAAAATTAAAAGCTAATACTTTTCATTCTTCATTTAAAACATGACGGAGGTATAATTTCTTTTAACAATATAGCAACAGATATAACTCGCTAAATATTTACAAGCCGAATAAGTAAAGAGTTTTGACAAAATTTGACTTTAGTCATCAAAGGTTAAATATTTATTATTATCTCCTAAAATAATTTCTCCTTGGAACAAAATAAGCCATTTTGTATAACCATTAATATAATTATAGTGAATAGTAGTTTCCATAAAAATAGAAACTTGACAAGATCAATTCTATTATTTAAAAAAATTAGTAATATAATAATTTTAAATATGTAAAAAGAACTTAAGCGACCAATAGCAGAATCCTCTTTCGGAATGGAATCTAATATGACTAGGGTTAGTCAACGAAAGATATGTTTTAACCACTTAACTGTCGCATTAAATTGCTGTTTAAAAATTCAAAGTGCTTATTGGCACCACTTTTTTGAAAACGAATTATTCACATTATTTAATGACAGGTAAAATGACATCATAATAAAGCCAATTACACGATTTTATGAAACTGGTGGGAATGAAACACTCTGAATAAAAAAACACAGCCCATGAATATCACGGGATCGAGAATTAATGGGTTAAGAAAGCTTTGATTACGGGTCAGGACTGGCGAGTATTTTTATATTCAATCGTATAATAATTTGCAAAGTAGAGCAGTAGACCATAGCGTTATAAGTAAGCGAACAAACTTAATGCTGGAATCAGGCGTAAATTAACACTGTTAGGCCACCTTATGGACGGAGTTATAATTCAAATCGCGGGCTTATATTGTGGCGCGAATTTTCTAAATCTTTAATCACTCATCGGAATAAATTTTGTTTGCCGCATTTATTGCAAAATAATGGCGTAGCGAGAGGGCATTTAGATGCACTTGTCACCAGGTAGCTTTCTTCGCCTTAGCAAGGCACTTCAGTTATTAATCAAGCTGAAAAAAACTTTACAATGTTAGTGGTGTGAGTAAGAAAACAGTTAGGTATCTACCTGTAGTTCACACGTAATTTCCACGAGTGACGGAATATTTAGAAAATACGCGCCACACTTAAAGTCCGCGTATGTGAATTATCACTCCGTCCACAAGGTGGCGCAACTGTGTTAATTTACGCCTGATTCCAGCATTAAGTTTGTTCGCTTACTTATAACGCTTTGAGATTAACCCCTTAACGCTCGAATTAAATTGCGGTTTAAAAATTCAAATTGCTTATTGGCACCACTTTTTTTAAAAAGAAATATTCACCTCATTTAATGACAGGTAAAACGACACTAAAATAAAGCCAATTACACTATTTTAGAAAACTGGTGGGAATCGAACAATCTGAGTAAAAGACACAGCCCGAGAATATGAAAGGAGCGAGAATTAGGGGGTTAAAGTTATGCGATGACGTGACGGCATCACCGCCTCTCAAGGGGTTATGTTATATCACATGGGATCAAGCATTTAGCAACATTCTGAAATAGTACAGATTTTAGAAATAGTAAAGAGCAGTTATGGATTCTGGTATCCAATCTAGGCATGTTTATTTCCCAACAGTTTTTTTCGTATGGTTTCCATTGCTTTAACTAATCGTAAAAATTTTCATGGACGCTTATAAAAAAATAATAATAGAAATTAATTGTGCGAAAAAGCATGTCTAGTTCCGGTAAAAAGCTAGGATGAAGTTCATTAATGACTTTTTTTTTCTTGCAGAAATACTTTAATAAGCAATGTTTGCTTGCAGAAAATAATTGAAAAAAAAATTACTTATCCTTATAAAGTAAAAACAACGCCGATTTCGATATCGATTTAGGAGATTTTTTGACTAATTGAATTCTCTGTACTCTGATCTTCTGACAAAAATCACGATTGTTTTCAGCAACCACCTGTCGAAATTTACAATTTTTTTCAGCGACGGACTGTCAAAATTTGTAATTTATTTCCGTAATTTGGAATAAAAAATTTCAATTTTATTATCGTGACAAAATGCGATTTTCGTTTTTGTTTTTCATTAACTGGTTAACAAAATTTGTGATGTCTTTCGTTATATATTGACGAATTCATTTATTGAATTTTTTTGAAAAGTAAACAGTTTTATGAACTCCCTGATAATAATAATAATAATAATAATAATAATAATAATAATAATAATAATATGTATATATATACAGGGTGATTCAAAAAAGATGGGAAAATTTTTAAGAGGTGATTGTACACACCCAAACAAACATTCTGTATCAAAGAATGCATGGTCGAAAACTAAACGTAAAAAAGTTAGAGGGCGCCAAAAGTTATGTTCTTATACGAGGCAAAAACACACAATGAACGATTAAGTTAAGTTACGAAAACAAATTTAATGGCATTTGATTACAGTAAGTGCTCAAAACATTGACCGGCAGCTGTTATGCACGCAGTACAACGGCGAAGAACAGATTGGCGAATTTTCTGAAACACACCAGCCAACACCGCACTCGCCAGATCTTTCATGTCTCGATTTTTGTTTGTGGGGACAGCTAAAGGCTCTTGTGTATGAGACTCCCATTGAATCCGCAGAAGAACTTGTCGCCAAGCTTTCGGCTGCTGTAGGGGAAGTTCGCGATATGCCTGGTGTGTTTCAGAAAATTCGCCTATCTGTTCTTCGCCGTTGTACTGCGTGCATAACAGCTACCTGTCAATGTTTTGAGCACTTATTGTAATCAAATGCCATTAAATTTTTTTTCGTAACTTAACTTAATCGTTCATTGTGTGTTTTTGCCTCGTATAAGAACATAATTTTCAGTGCCCTCTAACTTTTTTACGTTTAGTTTTCGACCATGCATTTTTGATACAAAATGTTTGTTTGGGTGTGTACTATCACCTCTTAAAATTTTTCCCATCTTTTTTTAATCACCCTGTATATATTAAAGAATTACATGCCTTTAAAAAAAAAAAAAAAAAAAAAAAAAACCTTAAAATCATGCAGAATATTTTGCATTATGCCGGATATTACGCACGATTTGCATAATCATGCATGTTATTTCAATCCCTGTATATGTACTTGTGTGTATGTGTATATAAAAAATATATATGTTTACTGAATATAATTTTCAGATTTCTCTATGCAAATAAAATATGACATTTTTTTATTAAGAAAAATTATTATATGTAATTTTGAAACAAACTGTTAAAAAAAGAAATAATTTTATATATTTCAAAAAAGAACTATTCACAGTGTGTATAAGGAAATGTTCGACTTACTTTCTATATTTAAAGCAAGCCCATTTGGGCTTTAAAATTAACGAGTAAAGCAGTGTAATAAATTTTCTGCATTTCATCCATTATATGAATTTCCTTATGAGTGAATGGCATCTATCCCATCCACAAATCTTCATTTAAGCTTCTTTCCCAAGTTTTATATGATAAATGTTTCAGTACTGTGTAAAATATCATGAGCATAGAATTGGTCTTTGTGTATTTTAAACTAAATATCATATATCATTTTGAGGGTTTCAAAGCTGTATTTTAAATGTTATGCGTACCTAATTAGCCACATGAGAATATACGACTTACGTTTTCTACAATAAATTGTGATTAACGCATTAGAATTAAATAAATAATATTTAATTTCAAAAATATATTATTACTAATACCTTAAACTGTGGAATTCAATTGCAGTACTCGTGTTTTGATCTGTTTTATTTCTTAACCCCTTCAAGGGTGGTGGGATATATTATATCCCACCTACGATTAATGAAGAATTGCACCAGAAAAATTCTATTATTTTTTACTTTTCTAACTTTGGTGGAATAAAAGTGGTAAACTTGCTTTTACTTAATTTGCAATGACATTTTTGTAGTTTTCCGGTAAGTATTCTTCATTACAGAAACGCAATTACTTGCCCCTTAAAGGGTTAAAAATGCTTTTCGGAAACCTGAACTGTATATTACTCGATACATTTTAAATTCATTTTTTGTTAGGTGCGTTCGTAAGTATATAAATACGTAGCACCTATAGTCATCGTCTGCTCCGTCCGTCTGTCCGCTTATACTTACTTACTTACACAATGGTGCTACAATCCATGTAGGATTTTGACCTCCCTCAATATACTTCTCCAGACCTTCCGATCTCTGGCCTTTACTTTATAATTTATAATTTAGTTTTCTGCAAGATCTTTTTTCTATCTCTTTTATCCAACTCTTCCTGGGTCTACCAATACTTCTTTTTCCAATTAAATTACCACTATAAATCTTCTTTGTGCTTCGCTCATCCCTCATTCTGATTAGATGGCCTAACCATTGCATTCTTCTTATTTTTATAGTATTTATTATATCTTTTTCATTATATAACTGTTCTAACTCCATATTTGTCCTTATACTGTCCGCTTATAAAAATAGAAAAACTGTCCACCCGAATGGTTTGAAATTTAATTTCAGCATTTTATTGAGTCATTTCAAATTTTATGAAAATCGAATCAAAACTTAAACAAATATTGACAAAAGTTTTCTTCATTTTATTAAATTCTATCATACGTAATTAATTCAATGAGATCATCTGACAGATAACAATTCTAAATTGCCATGGTGATTACGTCCTATTTAAGATGAAGTCATATTGTTTCCGTATTACTGAATTTAATATCTATATGTGTAATAAATTTTGTATTCATGCATTTTTTTTTCATAATAGTGCAACAACTATCGCACCAAGATCTGAATATTTGTAAAAACTATTTATAGAACGAACGCACCTCAATTGCCACGTTTGACATACAATAAATACATAAAAATAACATAAATACATAAAAATAACAGGCGTATCTATTCAAACATTAATATATCAAATGACATTTTTTTTTTTTTTTTTTTTTTTTTTTTTACACTTTTATCGCGAGGGACGAGTTAAATCGTCTTTCAGGAATATTAGCTATCAATCATGAAAAATCAATTGATACCGGAAAAGTCTGTCATTTAATTACTATAGACTGATTCCCATATCTGATGTGTAATAATTACCGGGCAGATTTTTTCGGTGCGAATTAATTTTACCAAACGGATACGACATTTTATTAATTTTTTCACATTTGTAAGGACAAACAAATCATTAGAGTGAGAAATGATATTGATTATTATTTTTCAAAGTAAAATAAACAAATTTTAAATGAATTTGGGTTTTGTTTCAATTTTAGCGCTGCGAGGAGCGGCTCAGGCTCTTAACGCAAAGGGTGGCAGAAAGGCCCGCCATTACCGCGATAAAAAATTTAAATGTAAGCTTTCTTTTCGAAAATACTCTCAAAAATGGCGATAAACAATTTCGCGATAGATGACGGTGGTTGTCCAGCCAGTTATCCAGATCTGAATACCATGGAGAACATTTGGGAAGTAAAGTTACACAATATCTACCGTGTATATTTAATTAGGAACGTTCCTTGTAAATAACTGTTAGTTTGCTGAATATGTTCTACTGAATTATGAATATGGTTAACCCCTTAATTCTCGCTCCCGTCAATATCACGGGCTGAGGTGTCGTTCGTTATTTCTCGTGCCCGTCATATTTCCGGGCTAGAGATTTAACCCTAGAGCTGTACCGTGAGCCGTCATTTTGACGGCTACCATATGAATATGTTTTGGTTCAAACCAGAAATTTGATCATGAAATAAGTTTAAAATAGACAAAGAAGAAAAACGTAAAATAATAAAGTTAAACTGTTTTAAATCAAAATTATGGTGTGAAACTTCACTCAATTTTCCGGTAGTTCTAGTGTTAATAGCTGGAAAAAAAAAATTCTGAAGCCAGAAAAAATTCACTGGCATTTCTGTGTGTAATCTTTGAATATTGCCTTTAGGTTTTGGTTTTTGGCGCTAATTGTGATGTTGGAATTTGTATTGCATGTTTCGAAATATATCACACTCAAAAGAATTATTAATAATCAAAATTTAATGTATATATATATATATATATATATATACAGTAGATTTCCGTTACAACGAACTCCACGGGACCGCTGAAATATTTCGTTGTAACGATTTTTTCGTTGTAACGGAATTACTCCTGTTTATCTAGCGAATTACATATACGCGTAAATAATTATGTAAAATAAATTTACCTTTCATTATAGAAGATTTTAATGGAAGACTAGTTAAAATAACATAGAAAAAGTTAGTAAAATAAAATTCAATATTAAAAATACAAAATTACGGACTAACCTTTATTTAGTAGTACATTATTGCAGAAAATCTGTTATTTTAGTTTGTATAAAGGAATGTGTAGTGGATGATAACAAAAACATGTGCAACGAATGAATGGGAGAAAATACCTCCTCTGGAACATTCTTTTGATGTGAGACAAAAGCACGCATTTTCTCTAAGCATGAGAGAACTTCCGAAGCGGTAATTTTTGAATCGTCGTTAACATCAGTATCGTCATCATTGCTGTCGTCATTTTGTCGGTTTAATGTAGTTTTAATGGATAAAACGATATATTCATCAGATACTTCAGAGCATGTTTGAATATTGTCGTCCACAGATAAGAAATCCTCCAAATCCACCTGATCAGGGACTGATGTTAATTTTTTGGCAGCCTTCCAAATTGTGTTTAAATCAGAGGACTCATCCAAATCTAAAATTTATGATTCATTTTCTTCGGTCTCAGTTAACCGGGCATGTTTCCAACCGTTAGAAATTGTTTTCTGGCTAATTTCTTGCCACGAAATAGAGATAATTTCAATAGCTTCTTTGAGATTTATTTTTGGCCTTTTCCCATTCTCTAAGCCGCAAAAAAAGCAAAAGAGTTCTGTAGCGAGATTTTACACCACGGATGATGCTTTGGTCTAGAGGCTGTAGAATAGAAGTGCAATTCGGCGGAAAGTACTCAAAACGGATGCAGTCCAGTTTGGGGGTATTATTATGAAGCATTCAATTATCAATCAGGAACATGGAACTATTAATAAAGAGGAACTGACATACCCTTAAAATAGTGAAGCTTCAACTGTAACTGCTATCTTAGGGGTTGTTTACCGCCGGTGAAAACTTTCACCAGTAAATTTTTATAGAAAATTTCTGCTTATTTAAACGTCTTATTATTGCAAAATTTCAGTCATAAATAATGGTGGAAAGAGTTTATCATTTTTACTGGTAGACGTTTACTTATGCGGTAGTCACGCCCTGCGTTTCCGCCATATTGTGACAATCAGGGAAACAAACTGACAGTTTTACAAGGCAAACTCACACCAGAAAGAACAAATAGAAATTTTTGCCACATTTCTGAGAAAAGATTCCATGAATAAGACGCTTAAATAAGACGGAAATTTCTGTTCAATTTTACTGGTGGGACGTTTGACACGACTGTAATCAAAAACTGAAGATACGATTTAAAAAAAAAAGCAGCCGCCATCTTGTGACAACCTCCTCACTTACTTCACTCTCAACTTGTAGACAGTACACGATATGTCTCCTCCTCTTTATTCATAACTCCATTATCAGGAAACGGCTTTTCCGTTTTTTAGCTTTCATTTCTTTGTCAAATTGCACTAGCCAATCATTAAAGATATCTTGTGTCATCTATACCTTCTTATTGAATTTATAATCACAAGGCAATGAATGACAGTTCTTAACACGTTGACTGCACGCTACGAGTATACTCGTAGCTTCAATATTCGTGGCTTTAATTTATTACTTTCTCACCATTATTTTTTTAAAAAAATTGCCTTTTTTATTGGCAGAAATTTCGCTGTATTAGTAAAGCGAAATTTACCTTTTACGAATTTGTGGTGGCAAACGACTTTCTAGAAGAAATTTGAAAATTCTTACTTTTTGCGGTAGTGAACGTGTTAAAACAACGGGGCTTGCCAGAGTCACCAAGAATTAATATTTTTCTCTTCTCGGCTCCATATTTGTTACAACAACAGAGTGCTGTAATTCGTTGCTTTGAAGTTTTTCCTCCAATGCATTTGTCGTCTTTAAATGTTAATGTTTTTCTCTGTTCAAGATGATAAAATATCACAGCTTCGTCAGCATTGAAAATAGCATCAGAGCTGTATATCTTTATAAGGGTAGCTACTTCTCTAGCTCTCATTCATTTACAATCTTTGTAGGTTCATCATATTGCTTCCCCGTAAATTGATTTCATTACAATTACATAGCGAGTACGGAAGCCACCATATACCGGCTTAGAAATTTTAGATACTAAGGTTCCTGATAAGGTTCCGAACTCTTCAGATTTCTGCCTTATCAGAGGACCACTTATAGGTACATTGCGTGAACAAACATCTTCGAACCATTTGAACACTGCTTTATCGGCATCTTGAAATTAGGACTGTCGCATTCGTTTTCTATGGGAACGAATTCTTGCATTTTGGAGTCCTCTCCAAATCGTTTCTTTATCTTTTAGTAATGTAGATAAAGTCGATGGTGTTATTCCGTATTTTTTGGCTACATCACTTTTTCGCAATCCTTTATCTATCTCAGAAATTATGGCTTTCTTTTCTTCCAATGAAAATTGTTTTCGTTTTACACAAGCCATTTTATCATTGAACGAAGCAATAAACACACTGCAACAAGTACTCTCGATAGAGATACATTACCCAGAATAAGCACAAACACCCCTTTCACAGTGAAGTCCACCTTCTGTATGTCACGTGATCATTTTGAAGCGTATAGGCTAATGAAATTAAAGGAATTCGCGAAAGAAGTTGACAAAAGAAAAAATAGCAAAGGGGAGAAAATTCTGAATTAGCATCTGTCCCCAAAACAATTATGTTATCTTTTTATCTTCGACGTTCTATTCATAGTATATTTCATTTCTGTTAAGCAATTGAAAAAAAAAAGAAAAAAAAGCTCCATGAAGATTTTTTGTTGTAACAGAATTCCTAAAAATTGCACTTCGTTGAATCGGAATTTTTAATACATTGTTGTTAATGCAATTTGAAAAGGGGATTTGTCAAATTTTGTAGTTGCGAGATTTTTCGTTGTAATGGAATTCGTTGTAACGAAAATCTGCTGTATATATTACTTCAAGTATTATTTATAAAAAATCTTGTGATGATGATAAATAAAGATCTAAGATGTGAAAAATAAATGTGTCATTCGTATTAATTTGTATGGCGTAAATGAAACATTAAGACACAGAATTCTCGCATGATGGCTTTTCTACAAAAGGGAATTTGCTCCATAACATTTTTTTTTTTTTTGCCTTAAAAAAAAACTAATTGCATATTTTATTTAGAAACCTTGTAATTATTGAATTTCTGTAATAAAAAAATAGGTACTTTTTTATGGTTTTTTTCAAATATTAAGCGATCCTTAAGGGGTTAAGGTGAAACCTCAGGATTTTTTCTTATTATTTTACAGGAAGCTTAACCCTCTATTGCCCATGGTAGCATTTACGGTACCATCAGTGTTTCCGATTTAGTGGACTTTTAATATTCACATGCTCGTTGTTCACAAAAAAAAAAAAAAAAAAAAATAGAATTTTTTTTCTTCATTCGTTAACATACATTTCACTATTAAAAAAACCGAAATTTACTATTTAGATTTTCTGGTATCAATTCCGATTCTCTAAATTACGCAATTTCTGGAACGCATTCTACCAAGGGCGTTCGGTGCTTAGATATAATTCAATGAAACGTTTCTCTTGTGAACATAAACTTATCTTATATTACAAGGGAAGCTTACTGATGTTTCAGCAAAATGATCCAGAAATACTTTGTACATTATTTGTTATTCTTAATATAGTCCAGTAGAAATTGCATTTTATCTTGCAAAAATTCGGACAATTCTGATTTTGGAGTATCGTGTATAGTTTTCGACATTCTGAGTTTTTTACCATATCGAAAAAAACCAAAAGTAATTGGCATTGTGTTGGATTTTTCTTGAGTAACTTATTTGCAGTGTATTTTCCAGAAAATTGATACATTTTTACATTATTACATTTTCGTATGGGATAAAATTCTATAAAACATGCATTGTCATTATTTGTAAATTTACGAAATAGAAGGCGAGATACGGAGCTGGTAGAATAGGGTAAAATTTGCAAAAAATTACAAAAATCCATAAATGAAGTTTGTTTTTGGTTTATAACTCGTTTTTGGTGTATTTTTGTATCATACCTGTCATAATCAAATTTTAAGAGCATAGAATAGACTATAGTTTCATTTATTAGGTAATTATTTTGGCAGATTCCAAAAACAGCCGAGACACCCCATTTGGCGACTTTTCTGACAAGCGTCAAATACCCCACATACGCCAATCTAAAATGCGGCAACCTGAAAACTAACGTGATTAGTCCACTTTCCTGAATGCTTCCAGACTTTTTTTTTACTACGTCATCACCCTGGAATCATGGGAAATACAACATTTATAAATAACGACGTATTAGAAAACACAGGAAAGCTGATTTTTATGAGATTCAAAATAAAACAAACGATTTCAACATAAGTTTATTGAAAATGTGAAATTTTTAAAGTACCTTTCCAAATCAGAGTAACGATATAATGATCAAAATTTTCATTTCTCAACAACTTTCAGAAAAAATCATGGGGTCATTTAATATTGTAAGTACATGCCTATATTATAGTAAACATTGAACAATTCATTTCTAATTTAAAGAAGTATGAACGCTTCGCGTTCATAAAAAAAAATATATATATATCACTGAATACAGCAACCTAGTTCTGCAGCAATCTGAAAAACGCAGGAAACTCGTTAAAGCGGCAGTCAGTGAACATGTATAAACGCTTCGCGTTCATTAATCGAAAAAAAACATCACTGTCACCAGCAGTTCTCGGTGTGTAGCAATCTCAAAATTCAGCAGTTCTCGCTACCTAGCAATATCAAAATTCAGCAGTTCTCGCTGCATAGCAATATCAAAATTCAGCAGTTCTCGCTGCATAGCAGTATCAAAATTCAGCAGTTCTTAATGCGTAGCAATATCAAAATGTACAAAACTCGTAAGGTCAGCATACATGAGAAATATACAATAAACGGCTAATATAAAACACTATAATAAAAAATACATAAAATTATTAACATACCTTAACAAACATCTCCTTTCTTGAAAACCAACTGTATAAAATGTTGAATTGCCATAATTTCGTAAATTTCTAGTCGTCGATAAACTTCATTTAACTTTCCAGCAAAAAAAAAAAAAAAAAGAACAAATACTCACAATTTCAAACTAAATTACACAGGTACTTTAACTTTCAAATTTAACAACTAAAAACAGGAAAAAATATTAACAATAACAAACTCTTGACTTACAGTCATTTAATTTTACAATTACAAAACGTCCTTTTTCGACACCTCGTTGTAGACAAATTACAAAACTTTCGGAGTTGAGTTGTCAAAGGTAGGCGTAGCCATCCAATACACAAGAAATCAACCAATCCCATTCAACTAATCCAAATTCAAGATCACACAACTGTAGGCGTGGAAAGAATTTACGAAACGAACTGGTAAAAACGAATATCCATTTATCGCCTTGCCAAATTGAACGATGCCAAGTGTCTCGGCTGTTTTGGGATTCAGCCATTATTTTTTGTAATAGACTTTGAAAATCCCAGACAAGGTTTTGTGTGAGAAACAGGAAAATTCTGCCTGGTAAGTTAATAATTTAAAAAAAAGAGATTTTCTTTGTATTGAAAACACGAATTAATTAATTATAGCATGAACAAGATACTAATCAACAAATACATACTAAGTATAGTCACGTTATATACGTTTCCTTTTTCTGCAGCTGTGCCCTGGTAGTAATACCATCGTCTCAGGTTCCTAACCGCCCGTCTCTGTACCGGTCTCGATTGTTTGTTTTAGGTTTCCAAATTCCACTAAGTCCTGTATAGTATAAGGAGCGTAGCCACGTAGCTGGTTATGGTACTTCACACAGATAACTAAGCATTACTCATGATAACAATTACTCATGAACAGTATGTTAATTTGAACTGCAGTTCAGAATCCCTTCAAGCATGGCATGTTCACATGTTCATGAGCGTCACTGACAGATAGTATTACCAGGTGTCCCCCGTGAATCGGGGCTCTAAATGATCTGGACACCAGTATTTTAAATTAATTCCCTTCGCCTTATCTAATGGCAGAATTGTCTGTCATTAAGCATGGGGAAGCAAATTGTAAGAAATTAGTGGTGTCCACAGCATTTGGAGTACTGATTTACGCGGGTCACATAGCAGCACTGCTGACAGGTGATGCATAAAAAGTCTAGAATCTCTGTTTTTTTCAAACAGTATTTTTAATAAAACACCAAATAAAATAATTTAAGACAGACTTGAGCACAGTTAAAAAATAAAATTTATAAAAGTATACTTAAAAACAATTAAAAATACAATCTGTAAACATTTCGCCAAGCGACACGTGAGGCATCATCAGTACAAAACCATGGAACTATTAACCCCTTGAGGGGCGGTGAGATAAAATATATCCCACCTAATTAAAACAAGATTTCCACCAGAAAATTTTAACTAAATTTTATATTTTCAACTTTGCGGTAAATTCGTTGAAAAATTGCTTTTCCTTATTTAAAAATAAGATTTTTCGATTTTTCCGGTGAGAATTCAATATTTAGAAAAAATTTTCCTTGCCCCTCAAGGGGTTAATAAAGGGGAACTGACATATCCGTAAAATAGTGAAGCCTCAACTGTAACCGTTATCGAAGGGTAGTTTCCGCCGGTAGAAACTTCCACCAGTAAATTTATATAGAAAATTTCTGCTTATTTAAATGCCTTATTATTGCAAAATTTCAGTCATAAATAATGGTAGAAACAGATTTTCATTTTTACTGCTAGAAGTTTACTTTGGCTGTAGTGACGCCCTGCGTTTCCGCCCTATTGTGACAACCAGGGAAACAAAATGACAGTTTTAAAAGGGAAACTGACACCAGTAAGAACAAATAGAAATTTTGCCCACGTTAGTGATAAAACAATTCCTTGAATAAGACGTTTAAATAAGAGGAAATTTTCTATTCAATTTTACTGGTTGGATGTTTGCCCCCTGCGGTCATCAGAAACTGAAGATACGATTTTTAAAAAAAACAGCCGCCATCTTGTGACAACCTCCTCAGTTACTTCACTCGCAACTGGTAGACAGTACACTATATGTCTCCTCCTCATTCATAACTCCGTTTACAAAATATCCATTGCATAGCAAACGACGGAACAAATCAAGAACATTTAAAGTTAGTTATTTTAAAAACAGACAATATTCACTAGGAACAGAACGAGCTTCGTTCAAAGTCTGAGGTCACAATTGAGTGAACCAACTCTCAAGGAGGAATCTACCGTGATAGCTGTTGTAACTCGATTTCAAAATACTGGCGTTCACAATTAGTGAGATGTGATTCGTTTGAAGTGAATGCTGGACAATTTTTGAGTTCAAATTACCATTTTTTTAAAGCACCTGTATGCTCTTTTAGGCGAATTTCCGATGATCTACCTGTTTCACCAATGTAAGCACTATTGCATTCTTTACAGGGAATAATATAAACGGCACCGGGTAATTTAGACCTATCATATTGAACTTTATGCTTATTGAAAAAGGAACTCAATTTATTAATTGGTTTAAAAGAAACCCCAATATTGAATGATTTTAGAATGCCAGAAATTTTATGAGAAATGTTCTTATAATAAGGGATACAGTATTTTTAATAAAAAAAACTGTGTTTTGCATTCAAACTATTTCTGAGAATTAATTAGGCATAATTTTCTGAACTTATGCTAAAAGTTCTGTAAAGTACGCTTGTCTCCAAATGGTTCTTAAATTTTCTTCAAAAGTGGTACTGAAATACATCTTGATAAAAAAAAGCTCATTCTGTTATGTAGTGGGCTATTTTTTATTTTAAATTTAGATTGCTGTCACTTTTTTTTTCATGTAGTAACATTCGCGTTATTTTTGTCTTATTTGCCGTTATTTTTGCTATATTATTAATAAAGAAGAACATTTCTATTTATAAAATCTGGTAGCAATCTTAATTTTTAAAAAAGAAACGGACTGGCAAATTTTGTCCCCAATTAATAGTCTTTCCTACCGCGTGAAAAATTTTATGATTCTTGTTTGTGGTTACTTAAATACGGTTAAGTTTGTACTGATCTGTGAAAAAAATCTAGAAATATTTATTAAAAGTAATAGAAAAGCCACTGCATAATCCGAGAAAGTTTCACTGAAAAAAATTCCTGACATTTCAAATGAAACTTACTGACATTTTCTGTGGAACCTTGCAGTTTTCACAGATGACAGAGTTTTTAATTCAGAAATACAAAACTGACACCAGAAAATTTTGAACAGAATGTTTTATTTAATTATTCGCCAAATGTTTAAAATGTGATAAACCAAAATTAACTGTTCAAACTTTCTGGTGAGAATTCGAAAATTTTAAATAAACTTCCCGACAATTAAGGCAACATTAGTTTCAAAATTACTCAAAGAAGTTCCTGTTATTGCCAAAAAATATTTTTTGAAATTACGAAAAACGCAACTGTTCATTATATCCTTCGAACATTACAGGATTTTTTTTAAAGTGTGTATGATCACCAATGGCGTTTTGTGTAATCTAAGAATACAGAGGCCATTGTTACCACTGCATTTCAATAGCGATCTTCGACTTATTTAATAAAAGAAGTTCTGCGATTAATGTTTCAGAAAAATTAGACTTATTTTAAGATTTCTTTAACAATTTTATAAAGGCAAAAAAAAAAAAAAAAAATGCTGGAAAATACGCGGAACGTTACCATTTTTATGAGGTACCCACAAATTGGTCAAGTGATCTAAGATAGTCCAACATGAATTCAAACCTGCCATTTCTGAGGCGTGTTTTGCCACCTCAACAAATTCTAAACTTTGTAAACTCCCTGCCACAAGTCTGAATTTAAATTGTTAAACACAAAATAAGTACAAATGATATGTGATGTTGCTATATTTTCAAAAAATCCTTTCCGTTCATATCATTGTGCTCCTACTTCATGTCCAGTGAATATGCAATTCATTACATTATAATAATATGAACAGTTTTGCAATGTTTTTAATGTTTATATTATATGTTTACTTTGATGAAATCAATGTGCTAGGATTATATGATGGTTAATATAATTATATCTGTTATTTATTAACTAAAACTAGCTTATCCACCCGCTACTGTCAGTACCCGCAAATTATTTAAAAAACAGCAAGTGATCAAAACCCCTATTCATATTAAAATACGAATCTATTCTTTGGAATGAGTCACCGCTGGCTTCGGCAGCGTAGAACGCTTGTGCTATGCGCGCATGTGTAGCCAGTTAAACATTGAGTCAAACGCACGACCATTCAAACTGAACCTCTGGATGGGCCCCTGCTCCCATTGGGACCGAATACTACGTGGCTGGTTCCAAACAAACCTCTTTCCGAACGAGCCTCCATCCCTGTATAGTAGGAGTGCAGTGTACTCTCCTGAAGATCTGAAGCAGTGTTGCCAGTTTGGCCTCCAATTTTAATACGAATTTTCAAATTCATACCTGAAATTTAGAAAGGATAATTTGTACTTTATGTGATCGCTAAATATCTCTTATGATATAAAGAAAAAAATACTATTCTTTACTTATGGTATGAACACAAAACTTCTGAATAAAAATGGAGGCCAAACTGGCAAGCCTGATCTGAGGTGAATAGTAAGTTGAGATGAAATAAGCAAATTCCGTTAAAATACGGTGTGTAAAACCCGAAATACGGACATTATGCCTGATGGTGTTAAATGGAAAAAAAATTGAAAGACAATCGAAAACCAGTTAAATGAGCCAAACCCCGTTGAGATCGGACTCATGGAACACGAGCTAAAAAAACGCAACCTGGCGGTTTAGGGTGGAACTAAAAACTCTCCTTGGCTCGTATGCTATATTGAATGAATGAATTTCCGTTTAAATCAGGCATATAGAATCCAAGAAAAGATTATGCTGTTAATTTTCAAAAATGGTGGTAACTGTAGTCTAAAGCTAAGAATGAATGATTCAGTTGATTGAATGAGCCAATTCTGGTTGAAATCGGGCATATAAAATCTAAGAAAAGAATACACCTTAACGTTAGAAATTGTTGTAACTGAATTCTGGACTTAGAAATGCATACTTTTAAATGTGAGAAACACTTGCAGGCGAACTCTCAACACATATCAAGTGTCTGTTGTCACAGAACACGCTAAAGATCTCCAATTAAGTTGACAAATGGCTTTTAAATTATGTTTTTAACATTTATCATTAACATTTAAGAAATAATTCCCTTTCATATCCCAAATAAGATATGGGACGGATTATCTGCTGAAATGGATCTCTATTTAGTTTAATTTTTGAATCTCTGCCCCTACCTGGTTGTTTTTTCGAATACATGCCTTGTCGTCGTCATTTTTTGCAATTTTTTTAGAAAAATAACGATCAATTATAAAAAAAAAAAAGGAAATTAAAATGTAAAAGCAATTTCTACATTTGCTTTGAAATTTTCAAATAGATATATCGTTTAGTCATCTTAATTTTATCTAATTAGTGAAAATTGTCATTAACTCCTTGAAGGGCGGTGGGATAAATATATCCCACCTAATTTAAACAAGATTGACACCAGAAAAATTTAACTAAATTTTATATTTTTAACTTTGGAGGAAAATCGTTAAAAAATTGCTTTTCCTTACTTAAAAATGAAATTTTTCGATTATTCCGGATGAATTTAATATTTAGACACATTTTAGCTTGCCTCTCAATGGGTTAAGCGTCCTAACCGGGTTTTTCAGACCCGTAATCTTTAAATCAAGGGCTGATTTAATACAAAACTGATATTAATGTTTTTTTTTTTTTTTCAGTGCATAAGATTATTAAATATGCAAGGTAATCATAAACAAATCCCCATACAAATAGTTCTCATATGTATTATATTAGGAATCACTAAAAATAAAGTAAGAAATAGGCCGGACGCTTAACCCCTTGAGGAGCAAGCAATTACGTTTTTGAAATGCTGAATTCCCACCGGAATCTTTGAAAAATTCTATTTCAAAATAAGTAAAAGCAATTTTACGGCCTTTTTTCCACCAAAGTTAGAAAAGTAAAATTTAATAAAATTTTTCTGGTGTAAAACTTCATTAATCGTAGGTGGTATATAATATATACCGGTGCCCCTCAAGGGGTTAAGGGGCTATTATTATTTTCATTCTTCAAAGCTATACTGACAGTCGAAGTCCGAAGAATGGAGCGTTTCGATTAGACCGTCTTTTCAGCCTCGTAGTAGGGAATAAATCCATTTAGCTTTCTGTTTTACGGAAATATATGTTTTTCTTAATTAGGCCATTTGATAAATATTGACTAATTATTAAAAATTAAAAAAATCCAACACTCATAATTTCCGTACGCATCAGGGGATTTAGGGAATTTTAGGTGTTTTAATGCCAGAAATTTCATAAAGTGCTTGTCGGTATATCTGAAGCCAGAATTTTTGACATTAAATAAGCTGAATATTACTTTACGAAAATTCTGGTAAGCAGTCTTTGAAAATCCTTGAAGCATACGAACCCTGCTCATGTTCATAAGGACCTGCATTGGAGTTTCCTTACCAATTTTTTCAGATTACTTGGTGCGTTAGATTTTTACTTGGACGCCATCGCAAATAGATATAGCAAATCTTTATTAGCCGACTGCCAAGAAGGGTTATGTGTTTCACCCGTATCTGGGTATGTGGATTTCTGTAAACCCTCGAAACATCCCAACGGCTGGATGGATTTTCATGAATGATGTCTCTATCAATTCGTCTTAACCGCCCGATTGTTATAGGCTATGTTTGGGTTTTATAAATTCAAAATGACGGTAGAGATGGAATTTTTTTTACGCACCATATTGAGTGGCATATCATTGGATAGGTCTTTCAAAATGAAGACGATGTTTCGTTGACTATTTTACAATAAGAAGTTCCGTTTAAATATTACACAACCTGGAAGTTGCGTAGGTAGGATCTCTACATTTACTGCAACTCTAACCTTCATAGACATCTATAGGCCTCTTCAAAACAGTGTTTATAGATAGGAACTAAAAATTAAACACAACTTTAAAAGTCATAAATACAAGTAAATAAAAAAGTATGTAAGTAATACAAAAAAAAAAAATCACATTGATGAGAAATACACACAGTTAATTAGTTCGTTTTTTACACAGTCGGGATTTTTAATTTTTTTAATTTAATTTTTACTTGTTTTGTTAATATAGATGATACTTCCTATACTTTTGCACACAGATGCTGTTAATTCATCCCCGGAACTTCTGGATAGCACAACATATGAGGAGGAGAGTTTCAAGACTCGCCTTATCCAGAAATTCAAACGTTGGGAAATCGCGGAAAAACTCTGACTTCGTCTACTGGTTTTCAATGTAAAACAAGATTTTACAATGCCAGAAATACACAATAAAACTAGTTTTTTTGCATATTGTAGGGTTTTTTCGATGCAGGTTCACCAATAGAATAGATTGATAGAGAAACCTCGATTTTTTTTTTCAATTTCGGTAAGGCGAGTTTTGAAAGTCATGTCCTCATATAGACATGCATACCAGACTATAATACATCCCCTTGATTAATCGCACCAAACATTTAGGCTTAATTTTTCTATTTTTGGGTATATTCTTCGCATAGAGTGAAACACTTTCTTAGGAAATAAGTATTCATATAAAACAGAGAAAACATAAAGATTATTGTAAAATATACCAAGTATTGCGTTTCATGTAATCTGATAGCGAAAATTATTTTTATCTGAAAAGTATAGCATGCTCATTAAATTTTCAATAATTGTTGCTATGACAATTATTTTATTCTTAGTTTTGAATAACGACAGTATAACTCGCATCTCTAAATTGCGATCAAATTTCTTTTGTCAAATAATCGTTATACGCCATATATATAAACAGTTATCTATCGCCTACCTTTAATTTATCAACCGTTGGTCGTAAACATGTAGTTCCAATCACAAAAACGTTTCAAATGAGGTAATCTTCATGTTGTGGAATTATTTAAAGTAAAAAATCAATTTTATAAAAATTACGAAAAATAAATTTTTATACGGTCCCCCAGTCCCTACAGTTACATTTAATAAAAGTATACACATAGCATAACAGATATAATACAAAAAGTTTAACATCTGTACTACAAAAATTCACACAGTTATTAAATTTTAAAGTTTCAGATTTTTGCACATGATTTTGTCTTTCATTGAGGAATCAGTTAAAAGATGAATTAAAACAATTCTAGATCAAAATCAGGGTACAATGTCCTTTTTTATGGCGAAACTACCTTTAGCATGGCATCGCCAAATCGGGGTATCACCAAAAGAGTTTTTTCATCTAAACATTTGAGTTGAATTTGAGGGGTCGTATACAAAGCGATGAATGAAATATGAAAATTAAACAGAAAAACAAATATCAATTTATTATAATAACCGAAAATGGTCTACTGTAAAACAATGAATACATCAAAAGCCGGAATATACTAGAGATACTACTCAAAATGTTCTCCATTGGTGGCATTGCACAATTGAATGTGTGACAGTACTGAGTCCTGGACACGTTAGAGAATAGCAGGTGTGCAAACTGTGCGATAATAAAGGACGATGCGCTGCTTCGGATAAAGCAGAGAAGTGGTTTCAGTCACATAGACCCACGCCTTGATGTAACTACAGAGGTAGAAGTCCATGGGAGTCAAGTCCAACGAACGCGGTAGCCACTTTACCGGACCACCATAGCCAAGGATTTGTTGAGCGAATTCGGTGCCCAGATGCGCCCGGACGTTTCATGTTTTATGCAGAGAATTCCCCATCATCTTAAAACCACATCCGGCATGCATGTCGGAGAGGCAGCTCTTCTTACCAGTCACGTACCATGTTTTGTAGCAGGTAACGATCGCCCGTTAACCCCTTGGCAACGAGCGGCACGTATACGTGCCGCATGAAGCACTCAGAATCCTTGTTTTTCCTCACCAGTAAAATTCTACTGTAAAATTTACCTTATTTAATCAGCGCATTTTTTCGATTGAATAAGATACAAATTTCTGTTTTTAAAAAACGGTGATAAAATATTAAAAATTTCGTAAAAGGCTCCCGTCCCGAAGGGGTTAAGGTCCGATGATGGGTCCAACCATCTGGGTTCCCCATATACCGCATCACACGTGTTGTTATGTGCGGGCGATGTGGAGGTTTTCCAGAGACCAGTAATGCACATTGTGCACGTTCATAACGCCACCACGTGTAAAAATGTTTGCATACATTTTCTTTCGTACAAATTGGTTTTCGTTTGAAAAATCAATAAAATTTAAAAATTCAGAACCTTTATTGCTTAAAGTTGTGTTAGGGGATACCGATTTTCGATAAAACTAAAATTTTGATTTGTACATATGAAATCATTTAGGTATATTCCTTTTCCAAATGATCAATAGTATCTGTGATGGTAACATAATTTTTTTTTCAAAACACTCTTTACTATTTAACCCTAGGTCTACCGGGAATTTTATTCAAGTTTTAATAAAACGTTCTACACCAGAATTTTTATTTAAAACTATTTAACTTATTTATTTACCTTATTTTTGTCTGGTTTATATACTTAGTTTATTTTAAAGAAATTTCTGGTTTGAATGAATATTTTGTATGTACCTGTCGGGTCCAATGGACCCGTCTGGTAGACGGAGGGTTAAGTTTAACCATTTCAGGGCAAAGCATTTTCAATGCTAAAGTGTTGAAATAAATGAGTGGCACCGGAATTTACGAACAAAATTATTTCGAAATAAGAAACAGGCTATATTTCACTTACATATTAAACGGAAAATATTTTACTAAAATTCTGGTGCCATTGTGGCATTTGGGAATTAAAATTAAATGGTTTCATAAACATACCACCGCCCCTGAAAGGATTACTTATTTTTTTTAGAAATTGTCCTCTTCCAATCCCTTGGTTTATATAAATACATAGCTGCCAACTCTTCCGCATTTTTTGTACCACAAAATTATAAAATAAATTATTGCCCTATTTAATCGGCAGATTTCGGCGATTTAAAAAGATAAAATTTATTATAAAACTTTATTGGTTGGAAAAATCGTAAGAGTTGACAGCTACGTATATAGAATACGTTTCAAAATGGTATTCAAAATAGTGCCAGTGTAGAATACATTTCATAATAGTAGTTGTTCCTTTAAAATTCATTTAACTTATAAAAAAACAGGAAAATTTTATAAAAATTGCGCAGTATATTTGTGGCAGTGTACATAATCGAACCTGCTGTACACTTGCAAGAACGTGCAAGCAATAGTATTTCAAACATTAAATGATTAACTTTAATAAGTTAATTTTTGTATAAAATATAAATCCTTCGCATACAATGTATGGTTCAGGAATGTGTAAAACTAAACCCATCCTTTTTAATCACCACTAATAGTCTGAGAAAAAAAGATTTTACATCCTGCAATTTTATTATCAATTAATCTCTCAGAGATGCGAGAGGTGCCATTGATCTGGGAATTGTGTATTCTTTCCAAATATGAATAACTGTTTTGTGATAGGAGCTGTCCATTTGTTAAAAAGTGGGACAGCCAGGGCCTGATTACCAACGGGGCACATTCCCACCAGTAAAAAGAAACAGCAAATTTTGCGTCATTCATGGCAGAAGTTCTACATGAATACGGCGTTTAGATAAGGCGAATATTTCTTTTAAAATTTATTGGTGTAAGTGTGCCCCGTTGGTAATCAGGCCCTGGGCACAGCATAAAGTGTTTAAATTGTAACACAATTGAAACATCATATCTGCCAGCAAAAAAAAAAAAAAAAAAACGTACTATCTTCATAGAGTTAGACAAGGTCTAAATTAACAATTTTAATTTTAAATTAACGTGAACAAATTTACTTTTTATCTTCCTAAAAATCATCCGATATATTATTTTCAATAACATGGTACTAAATAGACCCAATCCTAACCAACGCAGATTTTAAAATTATAAGATCTATCTGTGTTATAAAGCAAAAATGACACTTCTACAAGTACTGGTTTTAATTACAAAATAATAATAATAATAATAATAATAATAATAATAATAATAATACAAAGAAAACACAATGGCTCTGATACAAAAAATACTTTTCTGTATAATAATGATATAATTATATTGAATAAATTAATTTTGTTAATTATAGTGACTAAGATAAAATTTGTAGACAGGGTTGTAAAAGGTGGAAAGCTATTTTTAAATCCTAAAAAATATAAATTTAAAACTGTTGGAAGCTCGAATTAAAGATATATACAAAACAGAAATATTAAAGCTTATCGTCTTTATAATACCATTAATGCAAATATTCAACTCTTTGAAATTAATGGATAAACGAGAATAATGGATTTTCCGCAATTCATTCATTATATAAATTTATATATAAGTGGATGGATTCGGTTCTGTCTACAAATCTTCATTTACATTAAAAGCTTGTCTCCAAGATTTCACATGATGAATGTTTTCGCATTGTTTAAAATAACATACTTATAATTTATCTTCGAATACTTGAAGCGAAATGGAATATAATATTTTCGGGATTTAGAGACAAAATTCTATGTGTCGCTAATAACAACAGACCATTAAATCTATTAGCAAGCACTTTTAACTTATATATATTGTCAATTAGAATTAACAATATATGAATTATGCAAAAAACCTGTAAAAAATAATTTAACAAGTTGGAATAACGTTTAACTCCTTAAGGGAGAGGGGGGGGGGCGTTAATTAAGATTTGAACCAGAAACATTTAAGTATGTTTAACTTTTATAATTTTGGTGAAAAAAGGATGGGAAATTGCTCTTCTTTATTTTAAAATAATTTTTTCCAAATTTGTGATGGGAACATTACAGAAACACAATTGCTTGTCCCTCAAAAGATTAAAAGTAATAATATATACTTCTAGTTAAATGGCTAAACTCACAAATATTTTCTTTTCTTTTAATAATCACTACAGAAAATCTTAACACTTATCTTTTTTCTATTCCGTATTATATTACTTATTCTATTTTTACGTACTATTCTCGCAACAATATTTTAAAAATAAATTTTGTTTTATAATTCGCTGACATAAGTTTGAAAAGTACAAGTAAAAGTATTTATTAAAAAAAAGAGGTGCCAACCAAATAAAATTTCGTGCGAAAGATGCTCGTCCCGATGTCACGTGGGGAGTGTCATAGGATTGATAAGTTTTAACAACATTAATGAAACGAAAGTAAATAGAAAAACTTTTAAAATCTAAGATGATGCCGTTCGGACCTTTTGCGCATGCTAAACGAGTTCTACAGTTTTGCAGTCGTGTGACCCGCTCAATTCCTGTTGTCTAGCTACCATTGTCGCACAATGTGTTTTAGCATATCTTATTCCCAATTATTCTGTTGTTATATAGCGGGAATATTACCCACATAATGTTTGACGTACGTCGATTAACCAAATAGCGGGTCATCACCCCAAAGTCAACTTATATTTAATGTGTTTATGAGAGTATTTTATGATTGTTACATTTGTGTGCTGTGTCATTAGAATATATCAATAAGGAGAAACAATCATTCGTCTTCAATCGAAATTTCACAAACTGTCTCGTAATTTCACAACAATATTTTGGTCCGTCTAGATCGCAGCGGATAGCTGCTTGTAAAAATTAAATAGAGCGAAAAGTGACATAACAAAACTAGAAAATTTTATAAATGAGAACACAGAAGAAAGTAATGATTCGAGTATTGGTCACGAAATAAAGCTTGGAAATTTACATAAGCTGCAAAGGCAAATATCTGAAATACGGGATAAGTATCATGATATCCTTGATATTAAGGACTTATGTGGATCGGAAAGGTATTGGATGATCTTGAAGATCATCTCGAGAAACATGAGGTGAGTCTTAACATATTTCTTAAAAATCTCAAAGTATCTGAAACTGAAATAAACGTGCACGCTGATAGTATTGAATCTAGAAGTTTTAATAACATTAAAGTTAAGTTGCCTGAAATCCCATTAGCAACATTTAATGGTAAATATGAAGAGTGGTCAATTTTTAGAGTACAATTTACTAATTTAATTATCAATAACTATCAGCTAAACGACGCAAAAAAGCTTTTGTATTTGCCATGGAACCATTAATAGAAAGGAACTGCCATATCTGCCATACTGCCGCATTAAATTACGGTTTAAAAATTCAAATTGCTAATTGGCACCACTTTTTTGAAAAAGAAATGTTCACCTTGTTTAATGACTGGTAAAATGATACCATAATAAAGCCAATTACACTATTCTTTAAAACTGGTGTGTATCAAGGAAATCTGAATAATCTGAATAAAAGTCACAGCCCGTGAATATGACGGGAGAGAGAATTAAGGGGTTAAAATAGTGAAGCTTCAACTGTAACCGCTTTCGCAAGGGCTGATTACCTCCGGTCGAAGCTACCACCAGTAAATTTATATAGAAATTTTCTCCGTACTTAAAAGTGTTATCAATACACAATTTCAGTCATAAATAATGGCAGAAAAACATTTTATTTTTAACGGGTGTAAGTTTATTTTTGCTGTGATCAGGTCCTTCGTTTCTGCCATATTGTGACACCTGTGATGCAATATAACTGCTGAACCCGTCTAACTGAGACCGGAAAATATTTGTGAGAAAATATTTCCATGGATAAGCCGGTTAAATAAGATAAAATTTTCTATTCAATTATACTGGTGGGAAGTTTGCCCCTGCGGTATTTTGAAACTGTAGATCCGATTTATAAAAAGTAGCCGCCATCTTGTGACAATCTCCTCAGTTACTTCACTTGCAACTGGTAGACAGTACACTATATGTCTGCTCCTCTTTATTTATATCTCCATTTTAATTGCCAGCATCGCGAAAAATGACGCAGGACAGTTAAAATGTGCTAATGATTCCTTTGATTCATTATTTAATGCACTTAGTGAAAGATTCGAAAATCAAAGTTTGCTCATTGACACTCATTTACCAGCGATAAATAATTATTGTCATTACGAGTCCTCTAAAGGATTGAGATCCTTTATTGATTGTGTAAATAAAAATTTGAGGACTTTAAAGGTGTTACACTATGAACAAAACAGATGCTTTTACATATGCTATTCTTATAAATATAATATTACAAAGAGTAGATAAGGAAACAAGAAAATTATTTGAATATTTGATTAAAAAAAAAAAAAAAACACTATACCCGCAATTCGCAGAGTTCTGTTATTTTTAGAAAGCTCTAGAAAGTGTAAATAGACATTCTGCATCAAAACCATTAAATTAAAATATTCCCCTTTCGAACAAAATAAAAAAAATGCATGCTAAATTCGAAAGATAATCTAAATGGGAAAACGTATATTCTGCACAAATTAGCTTTTCATAATTTGAACAAATGTTTTCAGTTTCTAAAAATGAATTTATCGGAACGATACGATTTTGTGAAAAGAGATACACTATGAACCAATTGCTTGAATAAAAACCATCATGTTAACTCTTGCATTTCGAAATATAACTGTAATAAGTGTGCTTTACGTCACAGTTCTATGCTAGATCGATATAAATAAAACGAATCAAAAAATGAATTGCCCGTCGAAGCCTTTCCTGAAGGTTCATGCCCCCACCATCTGCAGTTAATAACGAAAGAAATATTTCGCCAATTAATGATAACTCGTTAAAGGGCTTGAATAATATAATTAAAGAAAAAAAAAGAATTTTATTGAGTACATGTTTTGTTTTTAAAGAAGATAATTTCAGAAATAAACGTATTTTAAGAGTAACTTTAGGTTCTACTAGTAATGTAAGTATTATGTGAAAAGTTTTTGCTGATGCATTGAAATTACGAAAAAGAGTAATTAATGTTCCAGTTACTGGTATAAAGGGATCTACTCTTATTGTAAAAAAATCTAGCGTGATTGCTAAATGGAGGAACTTTCTGGGAGAATATAGATTTTTTACTTGTTCCCAAAATCACGAATGTCATTCCATCAAAGCAATTAAATGTATCGGACTTTATTTACGGAATATTGTGGAATTTGCAGACCCCATATTTTGCAAACCGTTTTCAAACCATGCATTTATTGGAGCTGAATTATTTTACAGAATTTTAAAACATAATTCAGTTGTAATTAATGGTACACTTTTTTTGGAAGACACCGTTTTTGATGAATTTCAATTTATGCGTTAGACGGGAAGACGCTGCAAATAATATTGCTATATGTTTTTTTGTTGTAGATTTCGATGAAGTCAATGATAATTTAAAATAATTTTGGGAATTGGAATCTATCGGCTTTAAACATGACGTTCCAACAATATCAGAAACGGATCAAGCGCAACAAATTTTTGATATAACTGTCAAATTTATAAGCGATTGTTATGAAGTTCAGTTACCCTGGAAAAGAGACTGGAAGGAATTATATGATAACTTTAATGTTGCGAAACAGCGTTTGGAGTGTCTAAAAAGAAAAATTTATCCAAACCCCGAACTTTGTCGCCAATATTCTAAAATAATCGAAATTTAACTTTATCAATTAAGAAGTTATGTAGGATATTATATGTGCCATAATGTGAAATTTGAACGGCAGCCACTTTAGATCAACCAATCTACAACTCCTAAAACATATTCCAAACTATTCTGCTGAACACTTTTACCTGCGTAATTCTATAAATGCAGTCATTCAGGGTAACTTTGAACCACGGGGTGTAATTTTGCACCACCTCCTAATTTTCAATATTTTTGACTCAAAAAGACTAAATAAACTCCAGTACTGTGCTCTGTTGGCAAGGTTCTAAACTGGGATTTCTACTCTTTATTTTAGAAAATTAATTAGCAACATTATGTGCAATTAATTGCATCATCTAACTATTTTTGTGAAGTACTGTCTTCAAGTTAATTTTGAATGCTGTTTTGAAGTTGTTGTAATCCAATTAAATCTTCATAGTAAACAACAATATACTCATTTATCAGACATATTATTATCTAAATGTTGTAAATGTGTTAATATATTGTGATTATTTATTTAGTAACACCTTAACTGTGACATTTGTTTTCTTACGAAAAAATTAAAAATGGGGCTGGACACCACTTTTTCCATACTAAAATATTTACCTTACTTAATATTAAATATATTTGACAATCAATAAAGGTAAATTTACAGTTACAAATTAGTGGTATCAAAATGCTTTTAATAAAAGCCAGCAAGTTGTTCTTGCCCGAATCCAGTTCGGGCCATTCTGTTAAGGGGTTAATATTTAATAAAATGTAAAATAAGAAGGCATTAACTTTTTACCGTATTTTCAGAGTAACTTTGAGCCGGCTCAAAGTTATACTGATGTTTATAATTTACAGATTATAGGTGCTACTGTCAAAAATTTCCCATATTTGCACGTATATTTTATATAAATGTCGAAAGTGTGCATTAGATATAACATGTAAATATTTTCACAAATATGTGTAAAATACATAAAATTCATTTAGAAGAGTGATTCGGGACGGAGCTACTCAAATTTGACATTTCATACTTTCGACGTTTTTTATTCTTGCTTGAATAATACTAGTACTAGTATGTACGAGTATTACTGTAAGTATGGGTATATTATTGAGTTAAAACATTTAAAATTGTTTTTCACTGCATTTTTATGTTTTATATGAACAATAAACAGGTTTTTCTTTTCTAAATATTCACGGTTCTCTTCTTCCACTTTTCTTATGCATAATATTAGTTGTAATATCACAAATTATATAAATCTTGTGATGTTGGGAAATGTAAATTTGGAATCTTTACATATCTAAAAACATTTTTTGTTGTTCAAAGTTGTCCTAACTATAATACTTTTTTATAATGAATTATTTTAGATAATATTTATCATATGGATCAAAGCTATCCTAAATGGCTGGGTAACTTTGAACCAGGTTAAAAATACATTTTTTATTGCTTTTATCATTATTATTACTTATTTTTTTTATAGTCATACAATTATTCAGGATCATTTCTTCTCTTTTATGCCCTAGTTGCAACAATATTCTTAAAATAAGAGTGTGGCATCTGAAAATAGAGAAAAAGCGGATCAAAGTTACACTGAATGACTGTACTGGAAAAAATTTAAAAGAAAGAACTTTCTCTTGATAACTCGGTTTTATACACTAATTATTCTCAAAACAAATGTCAGGTAACTAAGACCCACAATCGTCGCAAACTGTTAGAGTCACGATGAGATCTGTTTTTGTCGCATTATGACTTTCAGCTGACTGATGTTTCACGACTAGTATTGACATGTGTATCAACTTCAAATGCTTTGGACTCCACAAATTTTTTAGAGTTTATTTCGCTCTCTCTAATCACGGATAATTCAGCCATTAGATAAGACGGAGGAAATTTGTTCTATAATAGTAAAATACTCGTATTCAGATCAATTGGAGCCCCGATTCAGGCGGTACACCTGGTAATACTATTTACATCACAACTGTGTAATCCCATTTAAATATTTTCCCCTCGTTTGCACTTCGACAATAAGTGTCAAACTTTTAATAATCTCCCGTAATGAGTGGGTTAATCTGACAGAGAATTAATCCTTTTCAAACCAGAATTTTTTAAAGAAATGATAGTAAGTATTTCCCAATGCTCATTATTGAGCTTAAATAATTAAGGAATTTTTCAGATTTTAAAATGGTTTACCTTGGTCAAATAAATCCACATAATACGGATGATTAGTTTTAGGTTGGCAGTTATGACTGCGACACGAAATGAAACATGAAGATTTCTCATTCAGAAAAATATGAGTCATTTTACATTTCTTTTGGCGACAATTTCAAAATTTACGGGTCTTGTACGCGACGAAATTTAACGAAAAAATTCAAAGTTTGAATTAATCTATCTTCAAAACCTTTTTACGTATAAACATAGGATTTTGGGTTTTGATTAACCCCTTAATTCTCGCTCCTGTCATATTCACGGGCTGTGTCTTTTTTACAGATTATTTAGATTTGTTTGATTCCTACCAGTTTTATAAAATAGTGCAATTGTCTTTATTATGGTATCATTTTACCTGTCATTAAATGAGCTAAATATTTATTTTTCAAAAAGTGGTGCCAATAAGAAATTTGAATTTTTAAACCGTAATTTAATGCGACCGTTAAGGGGTTAAACAGATTGTGATTTGTAATATGCTGTCATTAGAAATTTATTAGCCTTTTACAGAATTTGTATATTGCTGAAATCAAAATAGCTCTTTTTTTACTCCTTAAGTCATCGCGCCGCATGATATCTTGACGAAGTATGTATGGATTGTCATGAAATTTGGTAAAGATACTATATATATATGTGTGTGTTTAAAATGTCCTAAAACTACTCTTAGGCCAAAATTATTTCATTAACTATATAAAAAAAAATATTTTTGTAAATATATATATATATATATATATATTTTTTAATGCATAAATATAGACATAACTAAAAATATTACCATTGTAAATATTTAAAGTAGTTCATTTTAAACACAATTATTTGTTTAGTACCTTTACCAAATTTCATGACAATCTGATGTAATCATTACTTCTGGTGTAAAAAAAGAGCTATTTTGATTACCACAATACACAAATTCTGTAAAAAGCTAATAAATTTCTAATGGTAGCATATTACAAAGCATAATCTGTTTAATCAATAGCCAAAATTTCCATGTATACATAAAAAGGTTTTGAAGATGAACTAATTCAAAATTTTAATTTTTTCGTTACTTTTCGACGTGTTTAAAAGGTACAAGACCCCTCAAGACTTCATATTTATTTGTCTAACGATATATTCATATTTGTTTTCACATTCGGGTCGCACCACGAATAGCGTATGCATTACAGAATTTCAAACTCTTTCAGCGTTGTGCCTGCCTTTGTATTTTCTCATATTCTGTATTTTCATACTTTAGTAATATTTCGATTGATAGTAATCGCTCATTCTAAGCAATGAACTATTAATAAAAAGGAACTGACATAACCTTAAAATTGTGAAGCTTCAGCTTTAATCGTCTTCGCAGGAATTGATCGCCACCGGCGGAAAACTTCCATCGGTAAATTTATATAGATTTTTTATCCTCATTTAAACGCCTTATTAACACGTTCACGCCAGCGCGGTGGGTCACACTCGACTGTCTCAGAGTTGTCCTGTCTCCGGCTTTTTACACACCACTATTATTTTAGAGAAAATTTTGTTCCTTTGAATCGCCCAATTGTTCTAATTAAATAAAGCAACATTTTCTGTATTAAAATACTGGCCGAAGACTTGCTAGCTCTAAGACAGTCGAGTGTGACCCACCGCGCCGGCGTGAACGTGTTAATACAGAATATCAGTAATAAAGAATGACAGAAGCACACATTCATTTTTACTCGTGAATCTTATTTTGGCCGTAGTCAGGCTCTGCGTTTCCGCAATATTGTGACAACCTAAACAACCCCCTGTCAGTGTCAGAGAAAATTATTATAAAAACTGAAAATCTGACACCAGTAAAAGAAATTTTTACCCTATTTCTCAGAAAATGTTTCCATGAATAATGCGCTCAAATAATGCGAAATTTTGTATTTAAATTTACTGGTGGTAAGTTATCCTGACAGTAATCAGAAACTGTTGATCAAATAATAATAATAATAATAAAAAACCAGCCTCCATCTTGTGACAACGTCGTCAGTTACTTCACTCGCAACCGATAGACACTGAACTATATGTCTCCTCCTCTTTATTCATAAGTACATCATGCTAAGATGTACAGATCTATCTAGCGACATATTTTTATACAATATTTTACGGTAAATCCTCAACGGATGATCTAATGTGTCACATGGACTAATTTTATGTAATTTTGTCATGAACAACATCTTAGATACTCCTCTTGTTTGAGAAGGTTATGCTTTAACCCTTACCGTCGCAGATTAATTCTGTTTATAAACTTTTGAAATTATGGACTGACACCGCAATTTATAAACGGATTTATTAGAAAATACGAACTTGCTTATTTTCATGTACAATATAATAGGAAAATTTTAGTTAAATATTCTTGGTGTCGTTTGTCACTTTTGGAATTAAAATTAGGTGTCCTTTTTTAAGGACACCGCGCTTTTAAGAGTTAACCCCTTAACCTACGATTTACTTTTAACAGCTCCACGGTTTGGCAAATCCATAGCTACCACTAAAATTTAATAGAGATTTTCGTCTTGTTTAATCATGGAATTTCTACGATTAAATTAAACTATATTTACTGTGAAATTTTAGTGGTAAGGAGAATTTACATTTCGCTCGATCATCGTACGCGGGCTATATCCGTCATTGTAGGTTAAGAGGTTAATAACAACCTTGTTTACACATAATACTTGTTACATGCATCTTATATAATAAAGTTGTATGTATAAACAACCTCCAATTACGCATTATATTGTATATTCTTCATGCCCATCTATAATCTTCTATATTAATCAAATAATTCTTTATATCATTCCCATATAATGTATTGCCCAGGAAATACAATTATATCAGCGCTTCCAAAGGCGGCTATTTTTAATTCGATTTCGCAAAACTATTTCAAAGATTTTTTTTCTCACATACACTTTCACAATAATTCAAGAGAAACATACTACAAAATTTATTGTTTAAAAATAGCGATGAAAAATAATACAAAATAGCCGCCAGTGGCCGCGCTGTTATATTGAAAGGAAACCATCAATTTGAGCAATTTTCTTTGCAGACGGTATTCATAATATATATATACATGTTTTTAGCTCTACATTTTGTAATCTATTCGAAAAATTAGGAAAAAGTTTAAAAATCTGTTTTGAAACCAAAACTCCAAATGTATGTATTACATCCCGATTATTAAATTCCACATGAAAATTTCCATATATCTTTCAAACTGAGGGTCATATATTAGAATATGATAAATATGCTTTTTAAAAACTTCATTTCGGAAGTATAAGCCACACCCAATTTCCTCGCGCTAAATCTTCTTCCTGCTATAGCAACTGATTCTTCAATTTTTGACAGCGGACTGCCTCAACCTCTTTTAGATTCTATACATTAATTAAGTAATTGTTCCGAATAAAAGGGTGTGGTAAGCTGAATATCCTGCTTTACGGGCACCAAACTTTAAATCTCTTTCATTTAATTTATTATTTTAAGAAAATGCTGTAAAATACAATCTACGAAAACATAGGTTTTGACATTTTCAGCGCATAAATCTTAAGGACATGAATATTTTTCGTAATAAAATGTATTCAAAAGTACGTTACATGTACCACGTATTTTAATTTTATTTTTGAACTAGGCATAAGCTATATTTATGAGCAAAATGGGAACAAATATTATGTTCTTTAAATATAAAATATTGCTCTTAATAATGTATTTTCTTTCAAAAGAATATACATAAGATTAACATAATGTAGAAAGAGAAATAGAGAATGTAATAGAGAAATATATATCATAGTGTTATATGTATATATGCGTCAAACTTTATGTTATTTCAAAGTAATTTCTTAATAAAGAAATGTCGTTTTGAAAAACGGCATATTAATTTTTAACAAAAGTAAATATATATAAATACTGTAATTTCTGGCATATATGCCGCGGCGTAGATAATTTTGTTGTTTAACATTTTTTTATATATAAATATAATGTAACTTGTTTATGCCTTGCATAATTTTGGCTTCATATTTTAAATAAAATTTTCGGGTTGAAAAAAACTTAAATTTGCCGTTTATTATCGACGGAATTTAAGGCAAATAAAATATGGATTTAACTATCGTATATAACATTATGATATATATTTCTATGTATAACATAATGTTAAACATATACAGTAAAACATCCTTAACGGACACTCCCGAATAGCGGACACCTCTATTTAACCGACAGTTTTTCAATCCTCACTCCCGAAACCTAAATTTTTATATGTTTAACCTCTGAATAACGGACAATCCGAATAGCGGACAGTAATTTTGCTGATAAAGGATGAAACATTTTTTTTTTTTTTTTTTAATGAGGAAAAAAATAGTAAAAAACTTCTAAACTGATCAGGGCAATGTTTCACAAGTTTTGTGATCACAGATAAATCTAGGAGGTGGGCTGGGGAAAATCACCCTCCCACGTCTAGTATTGAATTTCGAGGGGGGGGGGGACATTCCCCAATGGAGCATTGAAAGTGATAATTAAAGGCACATGAATGCGAGGAGAGCATGGGAAAAAACTATTTCGCAAGTTCGATTGCTGTTTGAGATTAATATTTCGAGAATGGCCTCAAAAAGGAAACGATAAACTTTAAAAGAAAAAAATGAAATTGTAAGCGTATCTGAGAAAGAGAAATTGAGTTTACCGACACTTTCTGAAAAGTTTAAAATAGGTAAAACACAAGTTGGAGAATTTTACAAAATAAAGTTGAAATAAGCTTGCTTTGTTACTAAAAGCTTTTCCACACCACTAATTTTTACCTGAAATCTTCGGTTCATTAAATGGCTGACCCTTTTTTTTTTTTATTACTTAACACTAGAAAGCGCGGAAGGAGTCAATCCGACTCCGACCATATGATTAACCCTCTGTCTACCAGAAGGGTCCAATGGACCCGACATGTATATTCAAAATATCTATTCAAACCAGAAAATTTCTTCAAAACAAACTAAATGTATAAATCAGACAATAATAAGTTAAATAAACAAATTAAATAGTTTTAAGTAAAAATTCTGGTGTAGAATGTTTTTATAAAACTTGAGTAAAATTTCCGGTAGTTCTAGGGTTAAATGTCAACTGGAACCAGAAATTCTTTCATAAAATAAGTTACATTTAAACTACGCAAAGGGTATAGTCGGATGAGAATCGGAAACATGCCTTTCAATCAAATTTCCTGATTTTTTTTCCCAGATGTGGCTACATATCTAACAATATATTTCCCCTATTATAACCCTAAAAATATTGATATGTAATGAAAAAAAATGTTTTTTCGATTAAAAAAAAACTGATTTTCTCAATAACTGCTGCACGGAATTTCATGCCATTAACTTGGGATATATAGATATCAAAGATCCATAACTGGTAATTTTTGCATAAAATTTGGTAATTTTTCTGTTTATAAAAACTCCGTGAAACAGCTAAATAAAAATTTAAAAAATAAAAATCATATCTTATGGTTATTCGAAAATTACCATTTTCTTGTAAAAAATTTCCCATATGTTCCCGTATATTCTATTTAAATGCCGAAAGTTTGCGTTGGGCACTACATATAAATATTTACAAAAATGTATATTAAAATTATTGAAATTCATTTTAAGGCGGATCTACTCAACTTCGACACCCGAAGAATTTTTGGAATAAACAGTTAGAGAATTGCTGCATTTTAAATAGTTACAGAATGGTTTAATTTAAATTTTAATGAACACATGAGCATCATTCTCGACGCTGTCGATATTAAAATGAACATGAAGTTGAAAAACAATGCTTATATGTTTAGTGGAATCTAAAATACATCAGTTGACATATTGTCTGCTGACTTTGTTCCAAAAATTCCTCGCCCCAAATAACGCCTTAAAATGAATTTCAATAATTTTAATATACATTTTTGTAATTATTTATATGTAGTACCAAACGCAAGGTTTCAGCATTTATACAGAATATACGGGCACATATGGGGAATTTTTTACAAGAAAATGGTAATTTTCGGATAACCATAAGATATGATTTTTATTTTTTTTGAATTTTTATTTCGCTATTTCACACAGTTTTTATAAACAGAAAATCATACAAAAATTACCAGTTATGCATCTTTGATATCTATATATCCTGAGTTAATGGCATGAAATTCTGTGCAGCAGTTTTTGAGAAAATCCGTTTTTTAAAAAATTGAAAAAACATTTTTATCTCATTAAATATCAATATTTATAGGGTGATAATGGGGAAATATATTGTCAGATAAGTAGCCACATCTGGGGAAAAAAATTAGGAAATTTGATTGAAAGGCATGTTTCCAATGCTTATCCGGGTATGCCCTTTACGTTAAATAAATCAGTCAAAAAATTTTAAATAAAAATTCTGATATTAAATTATAAACAGAAGTTCTCTTATACGTCCATTAAAAATATTTTAAAAATATATATTCTAAAAACACACTCAAAATATATGTTAAACATTTAATTGATAAAAAGGACGTCAAATGTTAATAAAATACATTAAAAGATCTTAATAATTTGACATGTTTCGATTGAATTTACTCAATCATCATCAGAAAAACAAATAAACACAAAGATGGAAAATGACAATAAACTATTACAAATGAAATTTAAAAATAAATAAATAAAAATGACGCGCGTAATATTTTAACATGTTTTACGTTGCCCTATTTTATTTTCAAATTATCTAACAATTCAATCCAAATATTTGGGATTTGAAATGACAAGGAATCATTGCAGACCATTGAGTTTCTGACGTAAATTTCAATAGATTCTCTAATAAAAAGTTGCAAATAAAAATCTGACCTATAAATTAATCTACTTTCATTAAACAAAATATTTATGTTTTCCATTTTATTTAGCCTAGATAATGTGGTTTTACCTCTATTAAATTTTATGTCTGCAATGTGCTCTTTACATCTTACTTTGAATTTTCTCTGAGTCATGCCAATATAATAATTTCTATAACCACCTTCTTTAAGAAAAGGAATGATATAAACACCGGAAAGGTCAAATTTATCAATAGGGTCAATTCTAGTGGTTAAAATTGATTTTAATTTAGGAGGGGGTCTAGCAATTAAATTTACATCAAACTTTTTAAGGTGAGTTTTAGCGGATTCGAAGAAATTTGGATAATAATCTATAACTACCCTTTTCATGTTATTTTCTCTGTCGGTTTTATTCTCAAAAACTGCATCGCTCATTTTGTTAATAAACTTTTTAATTAATTTATTAATTAAATTATTAATTTATTAATTGTTTGGCAGGGGGGTGTTGATAAATTGTTAGTTTTTATTCAACAGTTAAATGATTTAGATAATAAAATAAAATTTACTTTTGAACATGAAACCGATAAGAAATTACCTTTTTTAGATGTTGAATTAAAAAGAGAAAATAATAAACTAATTCGTTCAATATATCGTAAGCTAATAACTAACTTAAATGTTATACCTTTTGATGCTTGCACTCCATATTCTTATAAATTATCTACCTTTAGATTCCTTATTAACAGAGCTTTTAGAATTTGTTCCCCTGAATATTTAAATGATGAATTAGATAAAATTAAAACAATAGCTATTAACAACGGATATCAAGTTAAAATAATTAATAAATTAATTAAAAAGTTTATTAACAAAATGAGCGATGCAGTTTTTGAGAATAAATCCGACAGAGAAAATAACATGAAAAGGGTAGTTATAAATTATTATCCAAATTTCTTCGAATCCGCTAAAACTCAACTTAAAAAGTTTGATGTAAATTTAATTGCTAGACCCCATCCTAAATTAAAATCAATTTTAACCACTAGAATTGACCCTATTGATAAATTTGACCTTTCCGGTGTTTATATCATTCCTTTTCTTAAAGAAGGTGGTTATAGAAATTATTATATTGGCATGACTCAGAGAAAATTCAAAGTGAGATGTAAAGAGCACATTGCTGACATAAAATTTAATAGAGGTAAAACCGCATTATCTAGGCTAAATAAAATAGAAAACATAAATATTTTGTTTAATGAAAGTAGATTAATTTATAGGTCAGATTTTTATTTGCAACTTTTTATTAGAGAATCTATTGAATTTTACGTCAGAAACTCAATGGTCTGCAATGATTCCTTGTCATTTCAAATCCCAAATATTTGGATTGAATTGTTAGATAATTTGAAAATAAAATAGGGCAACGTAAAACATGTTAAAATATTACGCGCGTGATTTTTATTTTTTTATTTTTAAATTTCATTTGCAATAGTTTATTGTCATTTTCCATCTTTGTGTTTATTTGTTTTTCTGATGATGATTGAGTAAATTCAATCGAAACATGTCAAATTATTAAGATCTTTTAATGTATTTTATTAACATTTGACGTCCTTTTTAGCAATTAAATGTTTAATATATATTTTGAGTGTGTTTTTAGAATATATATTTTTGAAAAAATTCTGATGTCAAATATTTTTATGAAAATTGAGTAAAATTTCTGGTCGTTCTAGTGTTAAGGCAAATATTTTTTTTTCTTAAAAAGTGGTGTTGGATACCTATTTTTAGTTTATGGTGTCAAAACAATGTAACAGTTAAGTGGTTAATATTCATAGAAATTTAAGCAGGTCATAATTGTTGACTGAGTAAAAAGTTTAAAACTCTTTTAAAAATGATCAATTATTAAACAAACTAGCGAACTTGCCCGGCGTTGCCCGGGTACGTCAAAAAACAGCGGGAACAAAAAGGCTCTGAAAATCGCAATAAGATATCGCGAAAAAAATTTAAATCGCTTCTCAAATTTTGAAAAGAGAAAATATATATATATATATATATATATATATATATATATATATATATATATATATATATATATTGTGTTCGAAGATTGCAAGTTGATTCCTTTCACTAATGTGGAAAAATAGTAGCAAGTCGCTAAAATACACTAAAAATCACATACAAAATTCCCGAAAAATTCGAAAATTGCTACATGAAATCCGAATGAACTTTATTGAAATGAGGGCAGAATGTACTTTAGGTCAAAAATGGAATAATGTCAAAAAATTGCAGTAGATCGCGAAGAAACGTAAAAATCGCATTAAAAGTGACAAAAAGTTCAAAAATCACGAAAGTAAAAATTTACTATAATTGCATAAAACTTTCAAATGTAATTCCTTTGACCTGTGGGCTCTCTTAAAATTTATGTTTTGGAAATCATGCTAAGCATTAGATCATGTTACTTTTATTCTTTAATTACTTGAACTCCTTTAAATATAATTAATCTAATCCCTTAAGCTAATATTAGTTTTTGTTGCATAAAAATATCTCAATTTTTTTGATTTTCTGTAAGCAAGTAAACCCTATTGTTTTACAGTGGAAGTCTATGGGAATTTGGCGAAATATTAGAGGTATCGCCGAGTTGGCGTCACTTTTGACGACTAATTTTGGTCGCCAAATTTGGCAATATATCGCCAGATTGCCGACAAACATTGCGTTATTTTGCGACAGAACTGGATCCCTCCCCCCTACGGTAACCCCCTATAGGTATGGAGATGCATTAGATGCTGTTCAATAATCGCATAAAAAAATCGCTAAAAATTCAAAAATCTCTGAATGAATTCCGGATAAACTTTTTTGAAAAGAGAACAAAATGTACTATATTGGGTTAAAAGAAAGAAACCGTATTATTTTCCCTAATGTGGAAAATACACGAATTTATATAATCCCTTAAGTTAATATTAGTGTCTGTTGCATTAAAATATCTCAATTTGTTGATTTTCTGTAAGCAAGTAAACCCTATTGTTTTACAGTGGAAGTCTATGAGATATGGGCGAAATATTAGAGATATCGCCAAGTTGGCGTCACTTTTGGCGATTCATTTTGGTCGCAAAATTAGGCGATATACCGCCAAGTTGGCGACAAATTTGGCGGCATTTGGCGACAGAACTGTGTCCCTCTACGGTAACCCTCCTTATAGGTATGGAAATGCATTAAATGTTGTTCAACAATCGCAAAAAATATCGCTAAAAATTCAAAAATCGCTGTACAATTTCCGAATAAACTTTTTTGAAGAGAGAACAAAATTTACTATATTTTGTTAAAATAAAGAAACCATATTCTTCTCACTTGTATAGAAAAATCGCCTCGAAACTTAAAAAAGTGCTAAAAATCGCATAAAAAATTAAATTAAAAAAATCTAATCAAAAAATCGAAAATCGGTCTTCAAGGTGCAAAACTTCATCTATAGACGTAACTTTTCCCCAAATTTTGTAGCTCTACGTGCAAGGGTCTCTTCAGAACACAGTCGAAACACTCACTCACACACAAACTTCTTTCCTTATTATTACAGATAATCTTTACTCAACTTTATTAACATCTCACAGAATACCGTGAATTGAATCATGTGGATTCTAATACTGGATAGAACTTTCTTTTTCATTAAACTGGAGTCGTTATTTCTGAGTCACTAATGCTTCGTTACATTGCTAAAATATTTACCTCTTATACTGTGTCACATTTCACTTGCCATTTTATCAAAATAATCGGTCGTGGAAGAACTTTAAAATGCTTTTAAAATGTATTAAATAACTCATCCCTTGGCCATACTCTATCCTATAAGGTTTTTTTTTATAGTGGTCTGTACATATTTGCAAAATGGAGCTAAAAGAGAATTATGATTTGAAAGCTATCGCATTCGCTCACATACATGCATACATCATTATTATAATACTTTCATTAACCCTTTATCTACTGACGGTACTTATAAGAAACACTCACTCTAAACTTTCATCCCATAGTGAATATTACTCATATTCTAATGGTACTTTGCAAAAACACGCTTTTAACTCCATTTTATCCGGATACATGGCAGCAGTAGTTCTAGGTTTGTTATTTTAGCGAGGAAGAAGGCTATTATTGACGCAGACGATGTGTTTTGTGCTGACATTTTGTATATATTGTCACGCTCGGTTTCTGATTACTGCAAACACAGTAAAGGACAAAAGATAAATGTTGATTTATTTTTTCAATTCCTACTATTAGCTCACACTCTCCCTATATTTATTTATTTATATATTTATATATTTATATATTTATCTTGTACAAATTTTCAATCGTTAATAAAATACTCATTATTCATCCTATCAGGTTGAAATAATTTTTTTCAAACTTGTACTGGATGACAATTGATGTTAATAAAGTTTTTTCAAATATTAATTAATTAATTAAATTTTAATTAATTAATTTTAGTTTTGCATGGGAAACAAAATGGCGGCCATTGGTTATTGAAGTTCAATAAAATTATTTACAATAAGGGGTTACCATAGGGGGGGACCCTGTTCTGTCGCCAAATACCGCCAAGTTTATCGCCAACTTGGCGATATATCGCCAAATTTGGCGGCCAAAATGAGTCGCCAAAAGTGACGCCAACTTGGCGATATCTGTAATATTTCGCCAAATTCCCATAGAGTTCCATTGTAAACCTACTTGCTTATAGAAAATCAACAAATTGAGATATTTTAATGCAACAAAAACTCATATTAGCTTGATTATATTAAATTTTTCTTTGATGGCCTAAGTAGGAATTGACTTTAAAAACAAAATTTTTATATTACTTGTTGTGTGTGTATTTATTATGATCTTAGAATACAGTTTGACTAGCTATTTTAGGTGAACGGTGTATGTATTTGATTTAACAATTTAATTACTCGGTGGTACTTATAAGTAACGTCAGTACTCTGGGTGTTGGAGAAAAACCTCTTGTTTAGTTTTCGTCTGTGCAGTTATCCATCTTTTTCATCTGCCTTAAAATGTAATTACTAAAATATAGTGTAGTAATGATTTCCTGGTATTTCTTTTCTGTTTCATTGTTACTTTTATACAGCACAATGTCTAAGGTCCGGAATACGTGGGACTTTACCGAGTCCGAACTTCCGATTTTTTCGAATTTTGGGTCATCAAAAATATTGCTTTTCCAATAAAAATAAAAAGAAAATTCACTACTTAAAAAGGCAAAATACGACGTTCATATATTAAAAATTGCATGTAACAGCTATTAATACTAAATTAAACAATAATTTTCCTTAAATAAATCATGAAAAAATAAAAAGCAAAACAAAAAAATTATTTAAGGGTCTCAAATCCAAAAGGGCAACTTTAAGACATGAGTTTTAATTTATTTTTGTTCGGAGATGCATGAAACTACCAGGGGTTCTTGTTCAGAAAGTATATAATCGAACTGTGTTTTCTGTTTATTTGCAAACAAAATAGATATTCAGAAAATAGTTTAAAAATGGGCGTTTTGAACTGATTTTCTGTACGAAAGAAGAATAACCACTCAAGGAAGGGTGAAAAAGTCTTTGTTACGTAATCAAAGCCGCTTATAACTCAATAGGTAATTTATTTATCAAAGAAATGGAAAACACACTTCGATTCCAAATCGCTTCCATAGTCAAGCCTTCTAAATTTATATATTTCCGTTAAAAAATGAATTTGTAAATGTGTTAAAACGTTTCCGCTTATTGAGCAGAGCAGTTAAGAACAGCCTTAAGGGAATATACAATTTAAGAAGAAATTGTAGTTTTCTTAACTGTTGAACATTTTAGTTAATGTGGGCTGCTTTATTAACTTAGGTATATGATTAACCCCTTAAAGGTCGCATTAAATTAATGTTTAAGTGGTGCCAATAAGCAATTGGAATTTTTAAACCGTAATTTAATTCGAGCGTTAAGGGGTTCAGAAGTTTTTCTTTTATTCTTTACATAGGCATGAGTTAAGATTCAGTAATAAAGCTTTTTTGCTCTAGACTTTTTTGTTTGAACAATTTTGTTTTTTCACTTCTTTCTCGAATACTGCCGCTGGAAAGTCCGAACTTTGGACAATTCCGAACTTTAGAGTTTGTACTGCAGCAAATTGAAAAATTTGTGGCACCGGCTCGTTTTTGCTATGCTAGAAATGGCATATGTAAATTCATATATTGCATATGTGGAGATGCGAGAGAACATGTTCTACCTGGAATATAAACGTCGTATAACTAAAGGACTGCTAACAAGGTCGAAACCTAAAAACTTTTTAACCCTTTCAGGGGCAAAGCATTTTCAATTCTAAAGCGTTGAAACAAATGAATGGCACCGGAATTTGTACGAAGATTTATTTGAAATAAGAAAAAAAGGCCTATATTCCACGTACTTATTAACCCCTTGAGGGGCGGTGCGATAAAATATATTCCACCTAATTTAAACAACATTCTCACCAGAAAATTTAAACAAAATTTTATATTTTTAACTTTGGAGGAAAGTCGTAGAAAAATTGCTTTTCCTTATTTAAAAATAAAATTTTTCGATTATTCCGGTAAGATTTCAATATTTAGAGACATTTTTGCTTGCCCCTCAAGGGGTTAAATCAAAATATTTTCTGGTGCAGGTTGAAATACGTTGTGGGTTTTCTGTTACAATATTTTTGTCATAGTGTACTGATGGTACTTAAAGTACCACTTTATTTAATTACCCGTAAATAATTAATTTATAAGTTATTTATTAGGTGCCAACCTTTAATTAGAACTTCCGTAATACGTGGGTTAATTTGACCCCAAATTTAATACGTTTCGAACAAGATTTTGTATTTTTGTTAAGAAACGAAAGAAAACAAATTCCACTTAATAAATGGAAATTAAAAAAATAAATATTAATTAAATACATTTCGTTGTTCCAAAGGTGGTTAAATCGCGGTCAAATTAATCCACATATTACGTGAGATTAGTGGGAACTTGTCAGATATGGGTACTGCTCAGTTTCCTTATTGTATCTTTCGTATAAATCTTTGTTCGAAATGCAAAGAGTATGGTTGTAAAGAATGTGTATGATTGCATCGAATGGACACAAGTATCTTTTCAGCAAATTACGGTCTTATTAAAACACATACGACAAATAAGTTGATTTAAAGAGTTTTTTTTTTCTTTTTTGAACTATCCAGGCCAAAATCCAATTGTTACATGAGTATAGATCATTTAGTAGTCTAAATATATGTATACATATTACATCCAACAACATTTAAAATCTGAATGCTGATATTCTATTTTGATATGAGTTTATAAGTTTTCTTATTTCGTATAGTCAGGGCTGAAACATGCGACTATTTTGATATTCTGTTTGAACTACTATTTTTAATAATACATTTTGCAGTATTGCTCTTGCAAATGCTGTCAAAGGTTATGTAAAAGATTTTTCTTTTGAAAAGGTGATGCTAAATAGATTTTAAAAAATAGCCCCCCTGTGTCAGCCCTGTATAGGTACCTTAATCAGGGTTGCCCCAGAAGATTATTTTAATATTCTATCCCACACCACTATTTTTAAAACACATATTTTGAAGTAATGTTCTTTTTCACTTGTTTGTAGGGTGTATTTGGAAGTTTTTTTATTTTGAAAAATTGGTGTGACATAGAATAAAATAAATAGTCGCCCTGCTAATTGCAATATTCTTCTCAAACATCTAAAAATTGCAATTTAGATATAAGATTTTAGTTTACTCCTCACAGTAGCATTTACTTAAACGTTCACTAAAGAATTGCTTTAATCTCAATCAAATTATAATTCATTAGTGTGGTCATATTATTTGAGACATTAATGGCTTTTTTTTATATCATTCTAAAAAAATCGCGTATGAATATTGTGTAGTGCGATACTTATACATAGCTGCCAACTTGTACGGATTTTTGCTACCACTAAAATATAATAGAAAATTTTGCCTAATTCAATCGTCGAATTGCTGTGAATTTTGATAATTAAATAAGGCAGAAATTTCTGTTAAATTTTAGTGGTAGCAAAAATCCGTACAAGTTGGCAGCTATGCTTATATTTACTTCTGTTCGCTTCACTTAACCCCTTGAGGGGTGGTAGGATAAAATATATCCCACCTAATTTAAACAAGATTCTCACCAGAAAATTTTAACTAAATTTTGTATTTTTAACTATGGAGGAAAATCGTTACAAAAATGCTTTTCATTATTTAAAAATAAATTTTTTGCATTATTCCGGTGAGAAATCAATATTTAGAGACATTTTTGCTTGCCCCTGAAGGGGTTAATATGCTTAAATAGCGAATGGTCTCTTTAACAATTTCAAGGGCGGTGGCATGAGTATAAAATCTACGCGAAAGCGGGCAGTCTCTCACCATTAACCCGGGAATTCTCCGTCAACCATAACCGCGAGATAAGCGCTTAACTCTCTGTTGAAGCTGAAATCCAGTT
The DNA here is from genome assembly GCA_963932465.1 of Maratus speciosus. Lineage (NCBI taxonomy): Eukaryota > Metazoa > Arthropoda > Arachnida > Araneae > Salticidae > Maratus > Maratus speciosus. Next base: position 241,981,862 of record OZ010794.1, read on the forward strand.
CTCCGTTAACTCAACCTGCCCAAATCCCAGAATAAATTGAAACTACAGTTCAGCTACTCAACCTACCTACGGTACAGAGGTTGTTCGGCCGCGCATATGCACTGGAAGGAAAGATGGCGGTCCGTTTTAATTGAACGTTAATGCTTTTTTTTTTTTTAGAGGCAGCTGTTTGCAATTAAGTAATCAAACGAAATGCCAATTGTCAAAGAGGTTAATATGAAAGAATGTAATGCTTTAATTTTTTTTTAATTATAACTGAATCAACTCAATATTATATTAATTTATGGTTAAGCTTTCAAAGCTTAATTTTTACTATTTTTGGTATTTGGTGGCGCCATCTACCGAATGCGAATAGAAAGACAAAATTCTTCGATCAAAAATTTTGCGTTATATGATTGAAATCATTTTATTTATTTATTTTTAATATAATAATAAAAGCCATTTTTCTTACATTTCAGTTTCAGCCTGTTCATATTTGCATAGCTGCCAATTTGTACGGATTTTTCATGCCGCTAAAATTTTATAGTAAACTTTAGCGAACTGAATCCCTGTAATTCAAGCAATTTTAACGTTTAAATAAATGAAAGATTTCTATTAAATTTTAGTAGTAAGAAAAATCCGTACAAGTTGGCAGCTATGTATTTGTTTAAAGCGTGGAATCATAGAAGCAAGAAATTTCTGCTAAGTATTATGTATATATGGTCAATCGTTTATAATAGCTAAATAAATATACGTTGAATTAAAATATACTATATTAATTAATTTGAACTATATTCTTGTTAAGTTTAAAATAATTATTTTTGTTTGAAAGAAATATTTTTTTCAGTGGATTTCTTGAAAATTTTCGCTGGAAATTTTTAGAACATGTACTAAAATTATTATACAAGAAATAATAATAATTATAAATATCTATTATAATAATCTTCACATGAAACAATTAAAAAAATCCCTTTTTAAGTCTCCTACAAGCGATAAAGGCTAATTTTAATTAAGATATTTCATTTGAATACGTAATCAATTATTTTTGTTGAATAAAATATACAGGGTGATTCAAAAAAGATGGGAAAAATTTTAAGAGGTGATAGTACACACGCAAACAAACATTTTGTATCACAGAATGCATGGTCGAAAACTAAACGTAAAAAAGTTAGAGGGCGCCAAAAATTATGTTCTTATACGAGGCAAAAACCCACAATGAACGATTAAGTTAAGTTACGAAAACAAATTTAATGGCATTTGATTACAATGAGTGCTCAAAACATTGACCGGCAGCTGTTATGCACACAGTACAACGACGAAGAACAGATTGGCGAATTTTCTGAAACACACCAGGCATATCGCGAACTTCCCCTACAGCAGCCGAAAGCTTGGCGACAAGTTTTTCTACGGATTCAATGGGAGTCGCATACACAAGAGCCTTTAGCTGTCCCACAAAAAAAATCGAGACATGAAAGATCTGGCAAGCGCGGTGGTGCCTGTTGTGTTTCAGAATATTCGCCAATCTGTTCTTCGCCGTTGTACTGCGTGCATAACAGCTGCCGGTCAATGTTTTGATTGTAATCAAATGCCATTAAATTTGTTTTCGTAACTTAACTTAATCGTTCATTGTGTGCTTTTGCCTCGTATGAGAACATAACTTTTGGCGCCCTCTAACTTTTTTAGGTTTAGTTTTCGACCATGCATTCTTTGATAGAAAATATTTGTTTGGGTGTGTACTATCACCTTATAAAATTTTTCCCATCTTTTTTGAATCACCCTGTATATAAGGTGACCGCGCCAGTAGTTGATACAACCTCCAGTAGTTGATGAAATTTTTGAAATATTGCGCCATTTCAGGCGGAAATGAGTTTTACACGATCACTAAACATAATATTTTTATTGGGATGGTATAGCATCTGTTCTCACATTGTTGTGAGCTGCCTGTTGTAAGAGAATCAATGTTATGGAGTTTTTTTTATAAGAAAATGTATATATTTAGTTTTTGATTAGTAGGAGACAACTACGGTAAGTTAAAATAATCCACTTCCATCTTGCTTATTTCAAATAATAGTTTTATGTGAATTATTGTTAATCACAGCTTAACCCTTTATCTAAGGCATTGTGATCTACTGCAATTTTTTTCATGTAATTTTTTTTTCAGTTACTACAATGAAAATTAAAGGATAAGCATTAAAAAAAAAATACTCACTCGTGAGAAATTTAATTATTTAAAGGCAATTAATTAAAGTGGTACTTTAAAGTACCGTCAGTACACTATGACTAAAACATCGTAACCAAAGCGCTATAAGTAAGCGAACAAACTTAATGCTGGAATCAGGCGTAAATTAACACAGTTGCGCCACCTTGCGGACGGAGTGATAATTCACATACGCGGGATTTTAGTGTGACGCGTATTTTTTAAATCTTTAGTCAATCATGGAAATGAATTTCGTTTGCCACATTTATCGCAATATAACGGCGTAGCGAGAGGGGCATCCAGATGCACTTGACACTGTGAAGGTTGCCTATACTCCGTGGTCGAAAGACTTTAGGAAACTCGGAATGGCAACAGACAGAGACAGAGAGAGACGAGGTACTTTCTTGAAGGGTTGTGTTTGAAGACTCTCTTGTGAAATATGTAATTCGAAGATTATTATTATGTTATATTATGTGTGCTGTGTTGTAACTGTGTCGTCTAATGTAAATATTAAACTAAGTTAATCATATCGCTGCTTAGACCTCTCTGCTTTGATTAGAGCTTGTATTCTTTCTTCATCAATATCTTGGAATACCGAACGGTCATGATAATGGCGCTGTCGACAGGATGATGATCTTCAACTTAAATTATAAGCAGTGTTACTGCCATATTAAATGGCATCGCGGAATGGTGTTGTGAACAGCAATAAAGTTATTTCGATAGTATTTGATTTGACAGCAGGGAGAGTTCAATGGCTGGCCTGGCTATCACAAAGGTATATATATATATTTTTTTTATTCCATCGAGAGCATATTTCAAATGTATGTTATTAAAATTTTTATTTAAAGTGTGAATGTTTTATATTAGGCTTTGAAACAACGGGTTAATGTTTATTCAATTAATAGAATAAATATAGTATCTTATTCAGTAATTATGTTTGAAAAATGAATAATTATTGATGTTGCGCTGTTTTTAAGACTTAAGAATTATATTAGTATGGTATATTTAATAATATGAATGCAGAATTATGTATCATGATTGTTAAATTGATCGAATTTTCAGATAGAATGGTGTTTAAAAATAACTATGTTTAGCATGAAAGTTTAAATTCTGTTATTTAAATAAATATTCTCTAGTTATTGTGTTAAAAAAAAAGAAAAGAAAAGAAAAAGAAACATAAAAATGAGTTAAAATTGTCATTTTAAAAGTTCATAACACGTCTGTCTATGAAGCTATTTATTAGCTAAGAATAAACTTTGTGGAAAAAAAAGTGTTACCTAAGTCAATTATCGTTTGCAGAAAAAAACTAGTATGTTGTGGCCATCACAAAACTTTCTTCTATATAAATCACGTCAATTAAATCGTTTAAATAGTACCAATTCATATCACAATATATCTGAATTTGAAGTTTGGTGAAAATTCGTGCATTAGTTCTTGTATAGAGCTATAGCGGAAATTCTGAAAAATGTAGCATACAGCGCCACCTGTTGAGCGATTTACACCAAAACATAAACAGCACTAATTGATATCAAGGTATACCTGAATCTGAAGTTTGATGAAAATTCATGCATTAGTTATTGAGATACAGCAGTGGCGGAAATTCTGAAAAATGCGGCATAGCAGCGCCACCTGTTGAGCGATTTGCACCAAAACATAAACAGCACTAATTCATATCATGGTATACCTGAATCTCAAGTTTGTTGAAAATCCAAGCATTAGTTCTTGAGATAGAGCTAATGCGAAAATTGAAAGAAATGCCCAATAGCAGCGCCACCTGTTGAGCGATTTACACCAAAATCTATAAAATGTTTATTAATGTCAAGGACTAACTGAATCTGAAGTTTCGTGAAAATCCGTGCATTAGTTCTTGAGATAGAGCCATTGCGGAAATCGTAAAAAAGGCAGTATAGCAGCGCCACCTGTTGAGCGATTTGCACCAAAAACTAATCAGCATCAATTTGTATCAGGGACTAACAGAATATGAATTTTTATTAAATTCCGTGCATTAGTTCTTGAGATAGAGCGCCCACAAAATTTGTGTTACACACAGACACACAGACAGACACACAGACGGACAGACAGACAGACAGACAGACTCACAGACAGACATTTTGTAAAAACATCTTTTTCGGGTTCTCTGACCCCTAAAACGTGCAAATCCGTCAAAAAGATATATATAACTAGTCGGATGTACCAATCCCAAAACTTTCTTCTATCTCATACATGTTAATACTTCAAAATTCGCTATCACACTGCCAAAATTAAATGGCAATCTATGCATCTCATGAGGATTCTAACGATATGAAATTCCGTGCATTAGTTCTTGAGATATGACTATCGCTGAAATTGTCTAAATTCAGCAAAATGCTGCCTAGCAGCGCCACCTATTGGGTGATTTATACCAAATCCTAATCAGCGACAATTTATGTCAACGTCTGACTGAATCTGAAGTTTGGAGAAAATCCGTACATTAGTTCTTGAGATAGAGCAATAGCGAAAATCGTGAAAATTTCTGCATAGCAGCGCCACCTATTGGGTGATTAACACCAAAACCTAATTAACAACAACTTGTGTCAACATACAACTAAATCTGAAGTTAGATGAAAATTAGTCCATTAGTTCTATTGATAAAGCTATTGAGGCAATCGAGGAAAAGGCAGCAGAGAAGCGCCACCTGTTGGGCGATTTACACCAACACCTAATAAGTAGCAAGTCATAACAAGGACTAACTTAATCTGAAGTTTGATGAAAATCCGTGCGTTAGTTCTTAAGAGAGAGCTATTGGGGAAATCGTGTAAATCCTGCAAAATTCATCATAACAGCGCCACCTCTTGGGCGATTTACACCAAAACGTAATCATCATCAATTCATATCAAGGACTAACTAAATCTGAAGTTTGATCAAAATCCGTGCATTAGTTCTTGAGATAGAGCTATTGCGAAAATCGTAAAAAATGCAACATTGCAGCGCCATCTGTTGAGCGATTTACACCAAAAACTAATCAGCATCAATTTGTATTAGGCACTAACTGAATATCAATTTTTATTAAATTCTGTGCATTAGTTCTTGAGATAGAGTGCCCACAAAATTTGTGTCACATACACACAGACAGACAGACACCCTCACAGAGTCACAGACAGACATTTTGTAAAAACATGTTTTTTGGAATCTCTGACCCCTAAAACGTGTAAATCCGTCGAAAACCGGAATTCGAAAATTTTCATGAATCCAATACTTTCTTCTTGTAAAGATAGAAGAAAGTAAAAAGGAAAAACAGATTTATTTCAAATGTTTTTATTTATTCTTTTATCTTTGTGATTAAGATAAAAAGGTGCTATTTCAAGGTATGTAGAGGAAGTGGGTTTTTTACTTTCTTCTATCTTTACAAGAAGAAAGTATTGGATCCATGAAAATTTTCGACTTTCGGTTTTTGACGTTTTTACACGTTTTAGGGGTCAGAGATTCCAAAAAACATGTTTTTACAAAATGTCTGTCTGTGACTCTGTGAGTCTGTCTGTCTGTCTGTGTGTATGTGACACAAATTTTGTGGGCGCTCTATCTCAAGAACTAATGCACGGAATTTAATAAAAATTTATATTAAGTTAGTCCCTAATACAAGTTGATGCTGATTAGTTTTTGGTGTAAATCGCTCAACAGGTGGCGCTGCTATGCTGCATTTCCCGCGATTTCTGAACTAGCTCTATCTCAAGAACTAATGCACGGATTTTCATCAAACTTCAGATTTAGTTAATCCTTGATATGAATTGGTGCTGGTAACGTTTTGGTGCAAATCGTCCAACAGATGGCGCTGCTATGCTGCATTTTGCAGCATTTACACGATTTTCGTAATAGCTCTATCTCAAGAAATAATGCACGGATTTTCATAAAACTTCAGATTCTGTTAGTGCTTGACATGAGTTGACGTTTTCCACCTTGTGGTGTAAATCGCTCAACAGGTGGCGCTGCTATGCTGCATTTTTTGTGATTTCCGCGATAGCTCTATCTCAAGAACTTATGCTCGGGTTTTCAACAAACTTCAGATTCAGGTATACCTGGATATGAATTAGTGCTGTTTATGTTTTGCTGTAAATCGCTCAACTGGTGGCGCTGCTATGCAGCGTTTTTCTCGACTTCCACAATAGCTCAATGTCCAGAACTAATGCACGGATTTTCATCAAATTTCAGATTCAGTTAGTTCTTGACATGAATAGATGTTTTGTACCTTTTGGTGTAAATCGCTCAACAGGTGGCGCTGCTGTGCTGCATTGTTTGCGATTTCCACAGTAGCTTTAGCTCCAGAACTAATACACGGATTTTCATCCAACTTCAGATTCCGGTATACGAATTAGTACTGTTTGTGTTTTGGCGATCCCGGTTTACGATTCCGGTATATGAATTAGTACTGTTTGTGTTTTGGTGCAAATCGCTCAACAGGTGGCACTGCTATGCTACATTTTTCAAAATTTCTCCTACAGCTCTATTTCAATAACTAATGCACGAATTTTCATCAAATTTCAAATTCAGGTATACTTTTATATGAATAAATTGATGTAATTTATTTTACTATTTAAATGATTTAATTGACGTGATTTATATAGAAGAAAGTTTTGTGATGGCCACAACATACTAGTTTTTGTTTGTATTGTTACGTATTATTCTGGAATTCTTTGAAATGACTCATTCAGATTAAATTTGAAATAAAAGTTGAGTAATCTTTGTTCAGTTCAGTGAAACTGATAATGTATAAATTTGATTATTACGGATTGGGTTGTTTATTTTTTTTATTGTGGCAGAATATTAAGCATTTGTTTGTTTTGTTTTTGTTGCTGCTTATTTTCGATTGACCAATTGAAAGGAAATATAGAGATTTAATTTGAGTTTTAAATCAAAATAAAAGAAAGATTTTCAGATCTTGGATACAATTTAATTTAACTAAAAGGTGTTAATTTAAGATTGTGATTTATGAATATTTGGTTCGTTTTGAAATATAATTTAGTAAGAGATTGAAGTGTTAAAAAGAAAATTGTTAATGTATTATGTATTTTTGAAGGATGTATTTAAAAATTAATACGCAAAGCATTGACAAATTCTTATTTTGTGAGAACGCAAATATTTTTTTTTCAACTTGACATATTGCTAAAAATATATTTTAATTATTGCAAAACTTGTTTTTTAGATATATATATATATATATTTTATTATTGTGCAAATGTGTTCTAATTTATTTAGTAATACTAATATAAGTATTTAAATAAAACAAATTTCATTCAGTTTGAAGGGTTACGTACAAAAGAATATTCGGGTTTAAATTAAATTTGGTTTAAGGCGTTCTTAGGGAAAGTTCCAAGTAAGGTAGAGACACTGTTTGAGTATTGCTGATTGCTTCGATTTTTGAAATTTGGTTTATCAAATATGGCGTTTTTAAGCAACGGTAGTAGAAAAGAAGATTTACAGAAAGTAGCGATTGAACTTGGAGTTCAGGATGTCGAAAATTTAAAAATTATAGATCTGAAAAAGGCTATACTAGAAGTGGAAGAATATGATGAAGATCTTGTTAAGGGATTTTTGAGTTCTGTAATCGAGCACAGGAAAAAGAAAGAAGAAATGGAGGAGCGAATCGCCAGGGAAGCCAAAGAAGAAAAAATACGGCAAGAGGAAATGGAGGAGAGAATACCCAGGGAAGCGAAATAAGAAAAAATACGGCAAGAGGAAAGGGAGGAGCGAATTACCATGGAAGCGCAAGAACATGAATTGGAAATGAAAAGACTGGAACAATTACACAAATTTCCAGAACAAAGAAATGAATCAAAAGTTAAGATTGCTCCAAAAATTCAATTAGCACAGATTGTCCCGAGGTTTGATGAAAAACGTGATGAGATGGGATTATTTTTGATAAATTTTGAAAGAAGAGCGGAAATGGCACAAGTACCGAAGAAAGACTGGGTAGCTTACCTAATGGCAGTTTTACCGGTGGAAATTGCAAATATGCAAGCTAGAGAATCCCCGGAAGATGCAATTAATTACGATTTTGTAAAAACTCTTATCTTAAAGCGATACAAGTTAAACAGTGAAAAATTAAAACAATGTTTTTACAAACATCACAAAACACATGAAATATCATGGAGGAATTATACACAAGAGCTTTTAAGTTATTTTACCGAATGGATCACATAATTAAATATTAACACTTTCCAGCAATTAAAATACTTAATAGTAACCGAACAATTAAAATTTCGTGTGCCTGTAGAAATAAGGGAACATTTCTTAGAAAATTGACTCACATTTACCACGCTGTTAGTATTGGCAGAAAAACTTGATGATTACGAGAGCATTACCGACAGTTTTAAAATAAAAGAATTTCCAAAGAAAAATTTATCTAACTCTCGAAATCAAAGTTGGAATAATTACAGTTCGGAATCAAAAAAAAAGATATGAGAAATGGTAAACCGAAATTTAAACCCAAGACTGAAGCCTCTTTCGGAGTGCAACGAGAAAAGAGAGAATTTCGCACAAAATATACCTGTTTTGCATGTGGTAAGGAAGGGCATGTAAAGAAGTATTGTTCCAAATTGAATACAGTAAAACAAGATGGAGGAAAAACTTCGAAAAGAGATCTTGAGAAAAAGGGTCTAAATACAATTTGTCTGAATGTGAATATTCCGGTTGAAGAAACAGATGGGAGACTCCTTAGATCTAGGAATCGGTAACCAGAAGTTTCAGGGAATCATCGATAGTGGTGCGGAGATTACAGTGCTGCGGAAGTCGGTGGTGCCGGAAGAGTATTTACAGTCATGTGCAAAAGTATTCTTGAGACCCGCAATAGGGAGTCCTGTAGAAGCAAAGCTTGTTTCCGTTCCGCTCACTCTTCGGACAGAAGATGAGGTTTTTCCGTAAGTACGAGTACAGGTTGCGGTAGTGGAAGGATTACACGAAGAAACTTTGATTTCTCCCAAGGTTTTCGCTCTGTTAAAAGAACAGCAGAAGTTGTATTTAGGGGATGAGGTACATATCATCCCGGTTGAAGAAAAGGAAGAGAAATCTGTATTCAATGTGGAGGGAAGGTGTCCAGAAGGAAACCTGGAAACTAACCTAAATAATGAAGATGAAGACAAGGAAGCTTCAGATTTGGAACTGATTCCTACTCCGGTCGAGGCAACTGTTTTGCCCGAAGATGTTGGTAACGAGGACCAAAAGGAAAGTTGTACCGTTTCACAAGCGCAACTGTTGAAAAAAGGAGCAATTGGCTTGTTCTACATTAGAAAAATGCTTTAAAGATGCAAAACGGCAGAAAAATAGTTATTGGGTAGAATCCGATTTGTTGTATCATAGAGGCAAAGTTGGAGGACAAAATTATGTTCAACTTGTTGTACCTGCCTGTAGAAGACAATAAATTTTGAGATTAGCACATGAAACACCAACTGGTGGGTACTTAGCTGCTAAGAAAACAAGAGATAGAATTCCTATGTCGTTTTGGTGGGAAGGAATGCCAAAAGAAGTAAAACAACTATACGCAGATTGTCAAATGCGCAAAAAACAAAAGTAATGGACAGAACACCTATTGAAGCGGTCGGAAGACCAGAACTCCCATTTCAAGCTGTAAATGCATATATTTTAGGACCAATTGAGCCTAAGTCTTCTCGAGGTCATCGGTATGTTCTGGCTATTATGGATCAACATAGTCGTTGGCATGAAGCAATCCAAAATAAATTGTTGACAGCAAAAGCACATTATGAAGAGTTTATTGAAATTTTTGTTAGAACTGGAATTCCTAGAATGATTTCAGCCTTTAACATGGAAAAACTTAAACTTCAGAATGAAATAAAAATGCAAAATGTAGAGGAAAATGTAAAATCAAGAACAATTGAAATACTTGAAAGTTTACTGAAAGAGAAATATTCTGACAAAAGTGTTATTAGTGAAAATTTTCCAGAAATAACATGTAAAGAGTTTATTAAGTATTATGAAATTAAAAGAGAAGAAAATTGGAAATTTAAAAGAAGATCTATGATTGAGCAAGAAGTTACGGATGAATCTGTAACAATTGAAAAAATGTTTGAATTTAATGAAGATTTTAATATTGTCAAATATTCGGAAGAGAATATTGAGAATGAAGATGAGATAGAAACTAAATCAAAGACTCTGGAGCGTGTTAATCGTGATTATGAAGTCAAAATGGAAGGAGTTGAGGAAGATCTTACTTACAAAAATAAAAAGATAATTGGTACGATAAATATGAGAAAAAAAATGATGAAAAGCATTGTTTTGAAGAAGAAAAATGATCTAGAAGCAAAAATTTCCATGAAAGAAAGAGAATTGAAAGATACTGTTGAATCAGTTAAAAGAATAAAGAAAAAAGGTATTCAATTTTATCTTAAGTTGTATTGTAGTATTCTGGAGACTCTAAAAATCGAGAAAGAAGCTATAAAGTATGATATTGATTCTGTTCAGAAGGTTAAACAAGAAAGCAAATACAAAATTGACACTGAGGGTAAAGAAGTTATAGTTTCCATTAAGGACTTGCACCTTGCAATGACTTTGACAGATCTGACCAGAAAAACTGTTCCAAATGATATTCCATGGTCGGAAGATGCTGAAACGTCGTTCAAGGAAGTTAAAGGAAAGCTCGTGTAAAGTTACAAACCTTTATACCCCAGACATGTCCAAACCGTTCGAAATAAACACCGATGCTTCCATATCGGGTATTGGTGCCTGTTTAATGCAAAGGGACAAAGACAGCATGTTAAAGCCCATAACATTTGCCAGTCAAAAGCTTACTCCAACTCAATCATAGTGGAGCACAATTGAAAGAGAAGCATATGCTGTAATCTGGGCACTTGGGAGATTCGAAATGTGGACTTATGGAACCACCATAATATTGCATACTGATCATAATCCCCTAAAATACTTAACAGAGGGAACTCCTAAGAACGCTCGATTACAGAGATGGTCGTTGGCACTATCTCGCTATCAGGTTTCTATTGCTCATAAACCAGGAAGTTCTAATGTAGTGGCAGATGCTTTATCTCGCATTTATGAGTAGAAAAAAAATCTGTATATATATAGTTTGTATTATTTCATTATTATATATTGTATAATGTGTATTTTTAGTATATAGTGTATAAGAATTTATATATCTTAAGTAGTTTAAGTAAATGCTCTCGATGGGACAGGTAAGGGACTTTTTAAATAGAACTTTTTTTTTAAATAGGACTTTTTAATTAGGACTTTTGATAGGACTTTTTAAGTAAGACTTTTGTTAGGACTTTTAAATGTAGTTTCACAGTGTGGGACACAGTCCAACATGTAGAAACTGGAGGGAAGGTGTGAAGGTTGCCTATACTCCGTGGTCGAAAGACTTTAGGAATCTCGGAATGGCAACAGCCAGAGACAGAGAGACACGAGGTACTTTCTTGAAGGGTTGTGTTTGAAGACTCTCTTGTGAAATATGTAATTCGAAGATTATTATTATGTTATATTATGTGTGCTGTGTTGTAACTGTGTCGTCTAATGTAAATATTAAACTAAGTTAATCATATCGCTGCTTAGACCTCTCTGCTTTGATTAGAGCTTGTATTCTTTCTTTTATACTCTTTCTTTTGTACTTCTCCCATTTAAGATAGGACACTTACTTATATCGCTTTGATACCTAACTGTTTTCTTACACACAACACTAAAATTGTAAAGTTTTTTTTCACCTTGATTAATAACTGAAGTGCTTCTCATAAGGCGAAAAAAACTTCGTGGTGTCTATCATAACCGGTTCGGTATTCCAAGATATTGATAAAGAATAAAAGCGAGGTTACATCAATCAAGGTCATGCGCCACGTAGCGGATGGAGTGTGAACTACAGGTAGATACCTAATTGTTTTCATACTCATACCACTAATATTTTAAAGTTTTTTTCACCTTGATTAATAACAAGTGCTTTGACAAGACGAAGAAAACTTCGTGGTGTCAAGTGCATCTGGATGCCCTCTCGCTACGCCATTATATTGCGATAAATGTGGCAAACAAAATTCATTTCTATGAGTGACTAAAGATTTAGAAAATACGCGCCACACTAAAAGCCCGCGTATGGGAATAATCACTCCATCCACAAGGTGGCGGAACTATGTTAATTTACACCTGATTACAGCATTCAGTTTGTTCGCTTACTTATAACGCTTTGATTACGTATCTACCTGTAGTTCACAATCCATCCGCTACGTGGTGCATGACCTTGATTGATGTGACCTCGCTCTTAATCTTGCGGTTACTTCTACCATTTAAGATAGGACGCTTACTTATATCGCTTTGCATCGTAACAGCAGATCCACAAGTTATTTCAACTGGCACCAGAAAATATTCTCGATTTAATAAGTATGTGAAATATAGACTTTTTTTTTGTTATTTACATTTAGATCGTTTGGCAAATGCCGGTGCCAATCATTTATTACAACACTTTAGAATTGAAAATACTTTGTTCCTGAAAGGGTTAATTTTTTTTTTTTTTTTTTTTTTTTTTAAGGTTTCGATCTTGTTAGCAGTCCTTTAGTTATGCGACATCAATATTCCAGGGTCAACACAAAGCGATATAAGTAAGCGTCCTATCTTAAATGGGAGATGTAACCGCAGGATTAAAGGCGGGGTCACACCAATCAAAGTCGCACGCCACGTAGCGGACGAGGTGAACTACAGAAAGATGCCTAACTGTTTTCTTCTTTATGGATAATCTATTAATTGCACATCTATGAAATAACTGCGCAAGCGCCAACATCGTTGTTTCATTTGTTTGTAGCATTTATATTCCGACAGTAATAGAATGTTCTATTAATTTTTATTCGTGTTTTTGACTTATTTATTATAGTTAATTATTTAAATAAATACAGTTCTTTTTTATAACTAATATTATTTGTTAAAATGACAAAATGTTGGCCATCGAATAACTCTAGTTTTCGAAATTGTAAGAAAATTCTTTTTCTTATAGAATTCATATGTCCTTTTCCAAAGAGCAAAACAAGTTAGTTACGTATTTTAACTTTAATTTATTTTTTAAAAAAATATTATTTAATATGTATTATAAAATGTTGTTGATTTAAATACGCTAGATTTTAATTATTTTCTTTTAATGAAATGAAAAATGACGCATAAAAATTAGTAAGTAGTTAATGTGTAAAGATTGAATTTTGTAGTCTTATTTTTTACAAAATTCTTTATGTGCTAAAATTATAAAAAATGATATACACGGTTCTATTCCAGATGAAAATAAGATGTTTATCAAGGTTTAGAATATGTATAGAATTTAATAATAAATAAAATATTCAATTTTAAGTCCTTTTGTTCGTTTATCAAGCGCAGACGATACATCGAAAACTTATTCCAATATTCTTTTAATCGTATTGCATTCATTTTATTTAAGTTAGAAATAGTTCATTTAATTTAACCCGAGAGTAGTCGCGACATTTTTTAGAACGGTAGTAGTCGCGTTCGGTCCATTTGCCGCCGTTACCAGCAGGCCGAAAACGAAGGGGAAACTTGCCGGTGTCATCAGATGATCGAAAACGGATAACGTAGGGTGAAAATATTGACTGAACTTTAAAAGATTACAGCAATTATTCATTTTACAACCTTTTACAGCAATTATTTATTTCGCTTAAGTATATATTCAGTTGGAATCTAGATAAATATTTTTAATAACTCTTTCTTCGTTTTGCATAAATACTTAAAAGTAAATAGTAAATGATTTGATTGAATTTCTGATGTTGCTATGAATCAATAATTAGTAGGAAAACATTTACTAATATGAATCTAAATTTATGATAGGGGTATTTTTATTTATTTATTTATTTATTTATTTTTTTGGAAGGACAGAATCAGAGTCAGGTAGAATTTTTTGATACTCCGGCACTCTATATCCATTTAATAAAATAAAATTAATAAATTTAGCATTAATATATTACACTGACATTAAATTGAACAATTAAACTGAAAATAAAAATGGAACCTATGACATGCAACAGAAAATCAAATACAATACCAATAATTCACCAGCATATTGCGGACGATTAATTCATTTAAAACATATGAAAAACCATCAAATTTGATACCATAAACAATTAAAGAAATATAATATATACAGGGTGTTCCGTTAAAGGGGTCCAATATTAATAGGGGTAATAGAGGAGATCACACGGAGCATAAATCAGTATATAATGCCTGGCCGGATCTCAATAATTTTCAAGTTACAGCAAATAGAATGAAAAATCGGAAATTTGTAAAAAAACCCTCATTGCTAAACTATCGATAATGCTACATAAAAACGAAGCACATATTTAGAAAGAGCAGAAAAAATCCTACGAAATGACATAAGTTGTTTTAGAATATTGAGAATTAATGGCGAGTTACAAGCTCTGAAACAGTGAAAAAATACAAAATCAAATATTTAGCAAAATAGTTAATCGTTAATTCCAAAAATGCAACTCTACCTACATCAAGGAAAATGTTATAAAATTTGGTCCATTCCGAAAGCTTTCGAAGAAGCTGACAATAAACCATATCAGTTTAATTGTATGGGAGAAATCAAGCAGTTCCCTAGTTACAACTCTGTACTGTTGCACGCTCGGAAAGGGCGAAACTCCGCCCATGACGATTGTAAACACCCCGTTTTAATATCTTTCAATTATACATTTCTGATCAACCTCTATCAATACCCTTTCATTATTCAGTCTGGTCAAGTGAATGACATATTGTGCAGCTCTCGCCTTGTCTTGAAGCAAACTCCGTGACTGCTGCGTTTCCTCCATGAACTTTCAGGATGATGAAGAAGAAGTACTTATTATGCAAATTTTCTATGTGTATAGGAAGAAAAGTGTAATAAAACAGCAGTCATCAGTGGGCGTTATGTTAAAGGGAGGCTGTTGTAAGTGGGATTGTAGTAAGTTGATGTATAATAATTATGCCGGAATACTCTAACGAAGAATATGCGGACATGCATCTGATTTACGGGCAAGCTCATGGAAATGCATGTCTAGCACAGCGCATGTACCGTGAGCAATTTCCAAGGAGACGTTGCCCAAGTTCGAAACTCTTCATAAAAATCGATAGACGATTACGGGAGACTGGATCGTTTAATACAGCAAGCATTGATGCAGGGAAACCTCGACATATACGAACACCTGCAATGGAAGAAGATGTACTGAATATTTTTAAAGATAACCCCTCCACGAGTACACGAGCTGCTGCGTCTGAAGTCGGTGTTTCTCACCAAAGTGTGTGGCGTGTTCTGCGTGCAGAAAACATGCACCCCTTTCATGTGCAGCGGGTACAACTGTTATCAGTAACAGATTGTGCTCAGCGGACAGAATTCGTACGCTGGTTGCTTAATGTAACAGAAAATAATCCACAATTTCTGGAAAATATTTTATTTACTGATGAAGCAACATTTACGAGAGAGGGCGTGGTAAACACGCACAATATGCACACATGGTCATATACAAATCCGCACACTGTTTTCCCGTCGAACGCACAACAAAAGTTCAGTGTGAACATATGGGCAGGTGTCCTCGGCGATTATCTCATAGGACCATATTTACTCCCAGATGTACTCAATGGCAGTACGTACTTGGTTTTCCTACGGGATATCTTACCGCAGTTACTGCAAAATGTGCCAGCAACATTGCGCCACAATATGTGGTTTATGCACGATGGCGCCCCGGCACATTTTTTCATAGGTGTTCGCAATCACCTCAATTCAACATATCCTGGGAAATGGATTGGACGCAGTGGACCTCTTGCTTGGCCTGCACGCTCTCCAGACCTCAATCCGTTAGACTTTTTTGTTTGGGGGCACCTTAAATCGCTGGTGTATGAAACGCCTGTGGATACACCGGAGGATTTACTAGCGCGAATCGTTGTCGCTGCAGGAGACATTCCCAACTCCGTCGGAGTTTTTCGGCGTGTTCGCCAATCTTTACGACGTCGTTGTCGGCTGTGCGATTCTGTTAATGGGCGCAACTTCGAACACCTATTATAATAATGTCCGTTCGTCTGCCTTCCGACATTGAACTGTGCAGCGCAGGCCAGAAGACTATGCTTCACATATGTCATAAAGTACGTGGAATGTAATTCTTTATTTGTCATTTTTTTTAAATTTTCAACACTTTTTGGCGCAGTATTTTGTAAGTCACAGACTGTGGTGTACTCAAATTGTAAATTACAAAGTTTGTATGAATTAATTTAAAATTTAGAGTCTTTTTTAAATTTATAATTAATAAAATTATTATGCTATTTGTTATTATTATTTCCTATCATAAATTATGATGCACATATACATACAATAATTGTCCATGTAAAACATGTACTGAAACTTCTTGCATAGTTACAAATCGCAATATTTTTAATTATTTCCGAATTTTCACCACCAGTTTAATTTTAAAGAATTTAACTTAAGCTTTATATCAATAAAAGACCACTTTAAAATGTAGACTATTATTGTAAAGTTATTTTGGTTCATTCAACTCTTGAATAATTAAAAATGTTGCATCTCAGAAGAAGCATGATCGAAAATGAATAGTTGAGAGTAATTAACCCTCCGTCTACCAGACGGGTCCAATGGACCCGATGGGTACATTCGAAATATTTATTCTAACCAGAAATTTCTTTAAAATAAACTAAATATGTAAACCAGACAATAATGAGTTAAGTAAATAAGTTCAATAGTTTTAAATAAGAATTCTGATGTGTAATATTTTTATAAAACTTGAGTAAAATTTTCGGTAGTTCTAGGGTTAAAAAGGCGGTGTTTCCAATCGTGATGGGCGGAGTTTAACATTTGCTAGTGTCAAAAAAAAGGAGTTGTAACTAAGAAACTGATTAATTTCTCTCACACAATTAAACCGATATGGTTCATTGTAAGCTTTTTCGAAAGTTTTCGGAATGGTCCAAATTTTACTACATTTTCCTTGTTGTAGCTAGAGTTGTCTTTTTGGAATTAACGATTAACTATTTGATGTATATTGGATTTCGTACTTTTTTCACTGTTTCAGGGCTTGTAACTCGTCAATAAATATTGCTATTTTAATACAATTGATGTCATTTTGTAGGTTTTTTTCTGCTCTTTCTAAATATGTGCTTCGTTTTTATGTAGCATTATCGATAGTTTAGCAATGAGGGTTCTTTTACAATTTTCCGAATTTTCATTCTATTTGCTGTAACTTGAAAACTATTGAGATCCGACCAGGCTTTATATACTGATTTATGCTCCATGTGATCTCCTCTATTACCCCTATTAATATTGGACCCCTTTAACGGAACACCCTGTATATATATATATATATATATATATATATATATATATAATAAATAAAAGGTAAAAAATACTTAACTTCGAAATTATAAATGTAAATGTTGTAACTACGTTTTATTTATTTATTTATTTTGTGGGGTGTCTGTGTGTGTATGAGGGGGGAGAGGAGGGGGGGGGCTCTCGAGATTTTGTGATTAAATCCATTTTTCAAATGAAAATGCACGATTTGTAGTTTTTCTACTTATTTCAGGGTGGGAGCAGCGCCCTTGAATAAAAACTCTGGATACGAATTTCGCTCATATAAAGTAAATAATAAATAAGTTATTGAAATTATATATTTAATTTAAATACATTTGCAATTGTAAATTTAAATCCTAAGATGGATAAATTATTTTAATTAATAGAATCACTGAAAGGTTCATCTTAATAGGGATGTATTTTACAGAAACTATTTAATTAAAATGAATATTCAATTGTACATTTCATAATAAGGTATTAATGTTATAATTTATTGTTTTATAATAACGTTCATTAAATTAATAAAAACAATAAGAAAATTTTCTCCGAAATTATAAATATGCAGAAATAATTTAATTTAAATGAATTTTCTCTCATATTCTGGAAAACATTATTCTGAAAAATAGTTTGAACAATTGATGAAGGACAACAAATTTAAATTTGTTAGGTACTGTCCCCAAGCCTCTATTGGATTTCAATAATAATTTCTGCGGCATTGTTAAAAAAATGTGTTTTTACTTACAGTATGAAAATTTAAAAATAGATAAATTTTATAAAAAATACTTAAATTTTTTTTTTTTAAATCATAGTATAAACATTCACTGAATTATCCAAAAGAGATTTTTATTTGCGTAATTTCTAACCTACATTATAAAATTCTCATTATTTTTCTTATTGTACAAATAAATTATATGTATGTTCTTCGCTAATATACACAGTACATTTCTGAGAAGATTGTTTTATCTTTCGAATTTGTTTTATTGTACAAAAACGATACTTTTCAAATTTTGGATATACGGCAATTTTTTTTACTGATTCTCACAAAATTCTCTTCTCTCTTTTTTTAATGGTTTTGCAGTGTTATTGTCTATTTTCTTTCATTTATATGTTCGGGTAATAAATGGAAATCAAGTTCTTTCAAATAATGATGATGAATTTCCCTTTTTTTCCATATTTAAATAATTATCGATTTGAGAATTTATTCCCGCAATATTTGACAATGAAAATAAAATGTAAGTGACCATCCATCATTTTTTTGTGCGAACTGACTACACAACTAATATAATAAAACAATTTTAAGTCACATCCTAAAAGTAAAAAAAGCACTCTTTGAACGAATTATATAGCAGAAGGAAAGAAAGACGAAATAACAACAGAGAGTCCGTACTTCGAAGAAACCTTCCGCACAGATTTCGCGGAAATGGGAAAGGATGAACACGAGGGGGAAAAATTCAACTAACGTAAGTGGTCGCAACGCGGTCATTTAGACCGATTGAAACTTAAGAATGCGATAAAATGCTAAGAAATTGCAGGAATGACTTGCCATTTTACTACACAAGAGTGTGAACACTCAAGGTCAGCTACACGGAATCTGGCTATCGTAACTCTAACGGGAAATGAGTTACAGGAAGATAACGAATTTCGGGAGGGGAAAAGACCAACGCGCGACTATTAACGGGTTAAATTCTTTTTATTTTATATTCAGAATCACTTTAATTTAAAATGCATGCAATACATGTTGTACTATTAAACGAGCAAGTATTGTTAATTTAGTATCTGTCTAAATATTTTACGTGTCCAGACAATAACTGCAAAAATTTTCCTAAAATCGCCAGATTAGATTTTTTTTTTCTTTTTGAAGCAGACAAAGCCATTTAGAGAATCCCTGTTAAAAATTCTATTACGAATTTCAGATTGTTACTTACTCACAGAAATTTAATCTTGTTTACCAGATATATTGCAAAATATTTTTGTTACATCTTATTTTGTTAAAAATATGTGTATTTAAAAAAAAAAAGTCGCAATGTCATTTTAGTTTAAGGGATAAAGGCAGTAATGCTTTCGTAGCATTAGTGCTTTTTCTCCCGAAATTAAAATGATATTGCGATTATTTTTTTAAAATGTACATAATTTTATCAAAACAAACTGCAATAAAAATATTTTGCAATAAAACTGACAAACAAGATTCATCTTCCATAAGTGTGTGAAGAATCAGAAAATATGCGCAAAAGATGCGCAGATAGTAGATATTCTGTCATATATGACGTCATACTGAAAACCCGCGTATTTACATTATTCATGCCGTCCACCAGATGTCGCACCTGTGTCAATATACTCCAGATTCCAGTATTGACATTGCCCGCTTACTTATATGGCTTTGGGGACAACATGTTCTTTCGCATGCCCACATATGCAATATATGAATTTACATATGCCATTTCT
The DNA here is from genome assembly GCA_963932465.1 of Maratus speciosus. NCBI lineage: Eukaryota > Metazoa > Arthropoda > Arachnida > Araneae > Salticidae > Maratus > Maratus speciosus. The sequence continues at coordinate 242,001,781 of OZ010794.1, forward strand.
AGCAAGGCAAGAACGAACCGGTGCCACAACTTTTTCGATTTCCTATAAAAAAAATAACAATGAAACAGAAAAGAAATACCAGGGAAATCATTAGTACACTACATTTTAGCGGTTACATTTTAACCCCTTGAGGGGCACCGGTATATATTATATACCACCTACGATTAATGAAGTTTTACACCACAAAAATTTAATTGAATTTTACTTTTCTAACTTTGGTGGAAAAAAGCCGCAAAATTGCTTTTTCTTATTTTGGAATAGAATTTTTCCAGATTTCCGGTGGGAATTCAGCATTATACAAACGCATCTGCTTGCCCCTCAAGGGGTTAAAGCAGATGAAAACGATGGATAACTACACAGGCGAAAAGTAAACAAGAAGTTTTCTCTAACACCCAGTGTACTGACGTTATTTATAAATACCATCGAGTAATTCAACTGTTAAATCAAATACATACACCGTTCACCTAAAATAGCTAGTCATATTGTATTCTAAGTTCATAATGAACACACAAAAAAATCCAACAATTATCTTATATCTTTTACTGTGTTTGCAGCAATGAAAAGACAAGCGTGGCAATCTGTACAAAATATCGGCACAAAATACATCGACTGCTCCAAAGATCGCCTCATTCCTTTCTAAAATAACAAACCAAAATTACTGCTGCCATGTATTCGGATAAAGTGGAGTTAAAAGAACGTTTTTTTTTTTTTAAAGTACCATTAGAATATTAGTAATATTCGCTATGGTATAAAAGTTTAAAGTGATTGGTACTTATAAGTACCGTCAGATAAAGTGTTAACCATGATATTTTAAAGATTAATTTTTGAATTTTCGGATGATTTCTTCGATTGATCAACTACTGGGAAAATGGCAATTAAAGAAGCTATATACTTGTAATTTTTTTGCTATTTAATTTCAGCAGATTTCATTTTTGCCCATTATAAGAACATTCAAGTGTTGTAGCATTTATGTTAGTTTACTTCTAAAACTTAAAAGGAAAGAAATATAATAAAAACCCCCCACACAGCGCACACGTGGATATTTCTTTTATTTAGAGCGGTTTACATCTAGAATACATACATGTACAACAAAATGATGTTCATTCAAAACCGTAAGATGGATGGTTGAACACATTATATTCATATAACATTAATATCCCAACAATCTATGGACCAACATAATATGGAGGTGGACTTAACGTTCATTCTAAAATATAAACTGGATTGTCAAAGACACTACGTCAAAATGACGTTCATATAACAACACTTTATGGAGGTAGACACAGCGTCCTTTATAAACAGCGCTAAAAGAGTCAAATACCTTACTTCCGATACACTTTTTCGTGTGGCAACATGAGCTTTCTGTTGTTTTGTAAACACGCCAGACGCGACGCCATTATGTCATGCAGATGTTTATGCATTTTTTTTGCTGGTTTAATTTAGACTATCAAAATTCAGCTTGGTTTTTAATTTTATAAATTTTTAGTTGTATCAAGATGCAGATTCAAATTTATTTATTCAAAACAGCATTTACAACAACCACTGAATCTAATAATAGAAGTAATGTTTACTTTACTTTAGGTTGTGCATGGTTTTGTTTGAGATTTGGATTAAATATCGAGCAGGATTATATGTAAGTAAGTGCTTTGATTTCTTTTTTTCAGGTATTTATTTGCTATTCTATTTTGGTGCTTTTTGTAGCATTTACGATTTTTAACCTTATCTTTAAAAAACTACAAAGAAATTTTTAGCCATATAAATTTTTGATTATCTGCTCAAATTTTATAATCTTCTCTATCCCTATCATATAGGTCAAAATTGGGAAATTTCATTAGCGGCCACTGGTCGGAAGGACTAATTTTTAAGTGACCACTTTCTTTAAACTAGCGGCCACTTTTTTATTTCAAAATGCTAAACAGTAAAATTTCTGTAAGTATTAATCTAAAACTCCAAAAAAATTAGAATCCTTGATGAATTGCAAGAAAATTTTATTATGTCCTTGTAAAAAAGTGGTCGGAAGGTGTCCGCTGATAGACAATTTGTCACTAGCCACTTTTTTTTCATTTGCTGGCTAGTGCTAATTTTGACCTTCTATCATATAATTGACATATCATAGTAATCTCTATACTTGACTTACATGGTTACTCATCAAGTTTACATTTTAAATGTTTTGATCTTTCAGTGAATCTTAATTTTGTATATAAAACTTTACAAAGTTTGGATTATATTTAATTTCTCATACACCTTCTCCCATACCCCTCAAACGTTATCTAATGCGAACAATATAAAATTGTATAATTATAGTGCAAACACTTTTAAGGGTCAACAGTCTGTTTTAGCAAAAAAAAAAAAAAAAAAAAAAAAAAGAGAATATTTATTATCAATAAAAAACTTTCAAATGGTGAATTTGTCTTGAATAAAAGAAAATAATACTAACAAATTAGATCCAATTAAAACAAGGATAAGTTAACAGTTTGCCTAATAATAATAAATATTTTTTTTTAACATTGAAAATAACTTATCACTTTATTATGTTGTTAAATTACGTTATTAAAAATTTATTGTTTCATAAAAAAGGTTTCTTAATCTCAAAAGTTTACTTTCATATATTTAATTTTATCTTTTCAATGTATTTTAAGTTAAATCTGCATGTCTTGTTAGCGATGGAATGATTATATACATTTATTGAAAAAGCACTGACACCGAAATAATAGGGGTTCTCCATTTGAAATACATATTTACAAAATTTTATTTAAATTCATATTTGGTGCATTTCTTTTACAAGTATAGCTACTGTAATTTTTTCTTATAGCATAGGTCCTCAGTTTAAATGTAATTTTCTATTTAAATTTACCTTTTTTTTTTTCAAAAAGCATTTACTTATTATTCTTACTATTTTTGAAAATGGGATTCATTATCAAAACATGAAATGCTTTCTATGGAAGATTCTTTGATTTGAGTCTATATGTTTAAGTGTATAATAAAATTTTTGACGAATCAATGAATTCAATAAATTCAGTGGTCGATATAGTATATTAGAAGTAACGAGAAACTATAGTAGGTCCTAGTTTTGACATTGTTTGTTGTGTAATATGCTATTTTTTGGAACATATAATTTAGCGAGTAATGTAATCTAAAAAAATAAACCGGTTTGTACGGAGCATCAATGTTATTTTTGACGTTACGTCAAGAAATAGTATCTCAATCAATACAAAGTATACCAGTGGAGATGTGCGTCTGGTGGATCAGCTGGTGCTGGGATAGATCTTCAAATTTGAGTGCTCTCAGAAAATCACAGGTGTGTAGATTTATTATATAATAAGTAACTACCATTAGTGATCTTCTGCAAGCAACTGGAATTTGTCTGGTGCCCTTGGACGGTATGCAACTTTTGCAAGGATTTATGGATACAGCATCGAATGTTTCAAAAAAGAAGATTTAAAAAAATCTGTGAGTATGGTAGGACTCCCATTGCTATGTCAAAAGAGGAGATAATAAAGTAAGTTTATTAAAGTAACCTCAATAATAATACTCGCTCTCCCTGTAAACTAGTTTTTTAATAACATTACTTGCTAAATTATATTTTCCAAAATTAGTATGTTACGCTACAAACTATGAGAACAAAATATTACATAATAAGATAAGTAAGTACAAAAATTATTTAGCTGAAAATATTTTTTAAATGCTAATGTAATAATAAAGTAATAATAAAGTAAAATTGTAAATATAATGTGAAATAAACATTTATATATTTCAGTCTGGGGCATAAATAAAATCTGCCGCTAAGTAAACAAAAAAATAGTGTGAGCAAACCTTACGTATACTCCCACCTTGTTTGTTACCAGAACAATTAGAGTACAGAACCATTTATCCGGAATGGTTGGGGTCAGATGTATTCTGGATAACTGGTTTTTCTGGTTAAAACTTGAACGCCCGGAAATTTTACTCAAGTTTCATAAAAATATTTGACACCAGAATTTTTATTTAAAATTATTTGACTGATTTATTTAACGTACGTCTGCGTTCTCTAAATGCAACTTATTTTATGAAAGATTTCGCAATCTCGGCCCCACCCGTCCGGTAGTGACACCACATTTTTGCGGTAATGTTTATCGCCAAAAGCCTTTGTTCACTTTCGCGCAGTCACCAAAAGTTTGTAAATTGGCGATTCTGTGCAACGCCAAGATTTCTAGACTTCTTGCAAAAAAAACTTCACTTCTGTTTCAGCTTTCGAAATGTAAAGTTGTCTAAAAAGAAAAGGCGCTTCGGCGTCCCATGTATTATGGGGGTCTCTCTCTCCCATGTTTTTCTCTATGTTATGTGTGTCTGTCTTCAATCTATGTTATATATTTTTGGCTCCAAAATATATAACATAGATTGAAGACCGGGTTCTAAATGCTAAAGAAAACTCCAACTATAAATTTACTGGAACTACTCTTTATTTGAAACCATTTTTTTAAAAGGTGGTTCAGTTACAGAAAAACATGGGAGAGAGAGACCCCCATAATACATGGGACGCCGAAGCGCCTTTTCTTTTTAGACAACTTTACATCTCGAAAGCTGAAACAGAGGTGAATTTTTTTGTGCAAGAAGTCTAGAAATCTTGGCGTTGCACAGAATCGCCAATTTACAAACTTTCGGTGACTGCGCGAAAGTGAACAAAGGCTTTTGACGATAAATATTACCGCAAAAATGTGGTGTCACTACCGGACGGTTGAGGCCGAGATTGCAAGTAAGCGCTTCTAATTACGATGAGAAAAGTAACAGACAAACCGAAATTGTTTATATTACAGATAGGCCTTTGCCCAACTAACTGTTACATGAAACTGCAGACTGCAGATTGCTCGATGAGAAAAATGCTGAAAATCCAGGACATCTGGCTTTTAGCTCGACCACAAAACACGAAAAATACATGCTTCCCATAAGATTCGTTCATTTTTACTTTTTATTGTTAATACATATTCAACGTTCATGTATTAGTAGAGATAAAAATTTCTTATCACAGCGGCGGGGAAAAATCCAGTGCAAGTAAAAGAAGACCTTGATACCAGCAGCTGTGCCATTTAATTCTTATTTATTTCTTTGCACTGGGAGCGGTAACGGACAGATAAGGAAAAAAAGGGAAAAAAGAAATGAATCTTTGAGCGGCCTGAAATAAAGATGTTTTTAGAAAGAAGAAAGAAAACACTTTAATAAAAATCTGGATGGTTTTGAGAAATGAATTTAATTACATATTTCAGCATAAGAAAGAGGGGGGGGGGAGGATAATATGATCTAAAAGTAAGAAAGTTATGTTTTAAATTAATTTTGAATAAAAATGATAGCTATGGGACAGAAGCGCTGTCACAGGGAGGAGATATAATGTTTTTATATATTAAAAGTTTTTAGTGTTTTGTTTAAGATGCAAAGAGGGTTTGTTGTTTATATTCGTGTGAGACAAAGTGTTTTTGAAAGTCGAATGATAAAAAAATAAACATAAAAAAATAAAGCGTTTATGTTGTTTTAAAATAATAAAGAGTATTTTTTTCCTTATATCCTTATGTTTTCTTATGTTAATTATATTTATTGTCATCAGGGCAGTTACACGATACAGTACAGTTGGTATGATTTAAAATACAGTTATTACAGTTTAGCTAATATTGCTAATAATTTGTGCCTTTTACCAATAATTTTGATATTTTAAAATCGTAAACTTTTTATGTATAATATTTTTTTTGTAATTTAAAAAAACAAGATGGCAGAAGAGTCTGGGAATACGCATACTGTTCCATATTACATATATATATATGTACACATTACATAGATATGATGTATATAAATGTACACATTGCATAGATATGTACATATTACATAGATATGTGTAGTATATATATGTACATATTACACAGATATGATGTATATATACATACATATTATGTCTAGGACATGATCTATATGGACATAGACATCCGTTTTACATAGATATATGTCGGATCTGGATGTCCAACAAACGCTATATGGATGTATTCGGAGAGACATCTGATGGTAATATCTACGTAGATACTATGTAATATGAAATTCCTTCGATGAATTATGGACATCGTATATGGATGTACTTTACACTATATGGATGTCATATTTACCAATTTGTGCTGTGTGGGCCCGTACCACCGACCTTATTTGATCAGCTACTGACTCGATCACCCTATTAGGATAAATATATGAAAACGCCTTTATATTTAATGCACGCTGCAAAATAATTAAGTAAATAAACCAGCTCGTTATTTACTTTTGTAGAAAAAAAATGTCTTTTTTATTATCAATTAACTTTTTAAAAATAATTTTACTGCATTTAAAATTTTGTAAAATAGAACATCTTATAACTGTATTAGTAGTTCTAACTTTTGAGCTTAATTTTGTGAAAGAATAAAATCATGAATTCAAAATAGTAATTAAATTAATTTGTAACGTTAATTTATATAAAAATTAAACACAAGTATGCGCTTTCAGCACTCATTTTTTTTAAACTTGCCCTAAGTGAGGATAGAACTCATAAACATTATTAGTGCGTCATGTAATTCATTTAGCCAATCAGCTGTATACTTTCAACTCGTGGTTCAATAAACCAAAGTCGAATAATCTCGCTTCTGAAGTTATAATATCTCGGTTAAAATTAGCCTTTTTCCCTTATAGGAGACGTAACAAGGGATTATTTTTTTATTGTTTCATGTGAAGATTAATATAGTAGAAATTTATTATTATTATTAATGATGAATTCCAAATACTAACCGGCAGTTAGATTTGGTAACCTAAGGTTTCTCAACTGAGAGTTGAACCGCGAGTTGAAGATTGGTTGAGAATCGATCGATAAATGATATTAGTTTTATTCGCTTTAATTTCATTAGCATTGTTACAAAAAGTTTAGACGAAAACAAAAGAATAAAATTTAATGGTGGGAGATTGACCGCTGGTGCCTAGATTTTTAGACCCCTGGGCAGTGGTATGTTTATGAAACCACTTAATTTTTATTCGCAATTGCCACAATGGCATCAGAATTTTAGTATAATTTTTTTTATTTATTATGTACTAGCTGATGCACCCGGCGTTGTCCGGGCCCGTGATAATAATATTAAATGAACCCGAAATTTGTATGATTTTATCTCTAACTCGATGTTACCTGGAATACGTGGCCGTTAACTGTGTGAAAAATCGGTTAAAAAACCCTGATATCTAGCCCTAAAAAAGGCTCAAAATGACCGCAGCGGGAATCAGGGGGATGTGTGTCCGACGGCTGCGTGATTTTCTTGCTAAAATGTTGATATTTAACCGTAAAAGTAACTGTTAAGCCACGTAATTATTTCTTTTTTTCACACTGAAATTTTGAGTGAAATATTTTCATTTTCAAACTAATTATATCACCCTTAAATCCCACTATACGTAAATTAAATCAAAAGTCGATCATTAACCAAAAAGTTAGTATATAGTATTATAATTTCAGAGTTATCGTACAAAATTAAGTATATATTTTTATCAAAACATGCGTAATGTTCACCCTGTGGATAAAATCGTAACTGTAATATATCTGTAACCTAACTGAAATTTAACCGTAACTTAAATATAACATAAATGTAAGCTCACCGCCACCTTATCGCAACCTAACCGTTACCTTATCGTAACCTAACCGTAAGCTAACTGCAAATTAACCGTAATCTAACTGTAACCTAACTGTAACCTAACCGGAACATAAATATAATCTAACCGTAACCCAACTGTAACCTAGTTGTAACCTAGTTGTAAACTAACTGTATCCTAAAAGTAACCTAAATATAACTTAACTGTAACCTAACCGTAACCTAACTGTAATCTAAATGTAACCTGACCTTAACCAAACTCTAACTTAACACTAACCATAATCTAACTATCCAAACCATGCACGTGATCCAAAGTACTTTAGTTCTACTTTCCATCACCACGTGGATACTTTTATATAAAAATACTTATTCGTTGTAATTCGTGGTCACAGTAAAAAATAAGTAATAGCCAATAAATAGGCAATTCTAACGAAACTTGCATAACATTAAAACATTGCATTCCGTTGTCGCCACTGCGGCGACATAATCTTTCTTTGCAAACCTTGTTTCTGGCACCAGTAATAAAGGAAAATAAAAATTTTCCTTATTTAATCAGATCAATTTTGAAATTTTGCACTTGAAGTAAACCTCTTTTTAAAAAGTGGTGCCGACCGAATAAAATTTGCGTAAGAGACGCCGGAGTGAAAAGGGTTAAACGAATAAATAAAACAAATAAATTTAATTCATTTAGCATTATAAATAAGCTATTTTAAGCATTAAAACAGTATTAAATGTAACCATTGTTCCTACCGTTGTTTACAATATAAGTAATACAGTAAAATCTCTAAATAACGGACACCTCGGGAGCGAGGAAACTGTCCGCAATTCGGAGGTGTCCGCTATTGGGAAAACATCAGATTCAAAATTGCTAAGAAATGCTTAATGTTTTATCAATTGACTTTGATATGTCCTAAAACCTCTATTATATGATTAATCAGAAATTAAAATTATTTTTTAAGCAATAAAACTGAAATAAAATTGTTCATACTTTTTTCTACTGTTTATTACATTCTTACAAAAAAAAAATCTCTTATAATAGCTTACTTTTGCTTGCGATTACATGTAATTTGTTTTCAATGTGAAGTTTTAACTCACTCAGTAGTTTTAATCCTTCAGTATCATCTTTTTTTACAAAAAAATTGTGTAACTGCTCACTGTATTTTGCCGCTTCTTGGAAATTCTCGATATTGCAGGAAGCATCTCCAGTTTCAGTGTTTATTTCATCTTCACTAATAGAGTCAGCTTTTGTCGAAAATTCTAAAGGAATGTAATCGCATACATCAACTGATTCTTCTTCAGTAGGTAACTCATCATCAATATTAGTGAAATTTCTGGCAGCTTCCTCTTTCCGGTTTTATGTTTTTTTTACAGCTGAGGAAATCCAAATTATAGCATCGAGAGCATTAACTGATTTTAATTAACATTAAATAATTTTAGTGTATTCATAGAATTTAACATTGAAAGAATGTGGTTGTTATAAAAGCTTTCTCTACCAGGCTTTAAAATTGTGTATTACGCCTTGATCAAGTGGCTGACATACTGAAGTTGTGTTTGGGGGAAAACACATAATTTTAACATTGTCGAGTTTCAAATATTTTGTATGAGAACTAGCGTTGTCTAAAAACAAGAGAACTTGTCTTTGTTGTTTTTTCATCCTATTATCAAAGGAAGTCAAACATTCGATCATTAAAGGACTGGTTATCCACGCTTTCTTATTCGCTCTCCACACAATACCAAATTTATTAAATATGGTATTTATAAATTACCCCAAAGAACATTTAAATGTTCTTTGGGAAACTCCTGGGTTTCAAAGATTTTCCAATAACAAGATTGATTTCAGATTCTCCTAACACACTGCGACATAATAAAGTAGCATGTCGCTCTTTTGACATTTTTCCGCTGATACAGTCATCCTTTTTAAAACACAAATCCTTATTCGGAAACAATCTGAAACGGAGTCCGGTTTCGTCGGCATTAAGAAATTTTCTCTCCCCATAACCTTCACAAATTGGCCAATCCTCCATTTCTTTAAGATCTACAGATTTTGCTTCTCCACATATTGTATTAAAAGCGATGTTGTGCTGAGATCCGAACATTTCCAGCCACTCACTGGAAGCCTTAAAATCTTGTAATTCAAGTTCTTGCGACTTCTAAAGCCTTTTCCCGAATCAAATGCCCACTGATGGGATTTTTTTTGAATGAACTGAAGTAAACCAATTCAGAATTATAGAATCAATTTCATTGGGATTTGTCTTACTCAATTTCACATTTTTGGTGTTCTCGTTAGAATTAGTAATCCACAAATTTCTTATTTCAACTTTATTTTGTAAAATTCTCCAACTTGTGTTTTACCTATTTTAAACTTTTCAGAAATTGTCGGTAAATTCAATTTCTATTTCTCAGATACGCTTACAATTTCAAATTTTTCTTTTGAGGTTTATCGTTTCCTTTTTGAGGCCATTCTCGAAATATTAATCTCAAACAGCAATCGACATTGCGAAATAGTTTTTTTCCCATGCTCTCGTCGCATTCTTGTGCCTTTAATTATCACTTTCAATGCTCCGTTGGGGAATGTCTCTCCCCCCCCCCCCCCGGAATTCAATACTAGACGTGGGAGGGGGATTTTCCCCAGCCCACCTCCTACATTTATCTGTGATCACAAAATTTTTGAAACATTGCCCTGATCAGTTTAGAAGTTGTTTACTTTTTTTTTCCTCATTAAAAAATAATTTTTCATCCTTTATTAGCAAAATTACTGCCCGCTATTCGAAATGCCCGTTATTCAGAGGTTAAACATACAAAAATTTAGGTTTCGGGAGTGGAGATTGGAAAACTGTCCGTTAAATAGAGGTGTCCGCTATTCGGGAGTGTCCGTTATGGAGGTTTTACTGTATACATTTATTATTTTACTATTATGCACAAAATGCAGAATAATTTAACACTAAATGGACCGTGAGGGGTAATTTTGATCCCTAGTATATGAGTATATTTCGGGAAATTTCTTTGTAAAATATGTTTAAAAGACACGAAGAATAAAAATGTTAAATAAATACTACGTTAAGCAGATTTAACCCTTTCGAGGGCGGTGTCCTTAGAAAAGGACACCCAACTTTAATTCCAAAACTGACAAATGGCACCAATATTATTTAATTAAAATTTTCCTTTTATAATGTATGTGAAAATGAGAAAGTTCTTATTTTCTTATAAATTCGTTTATAAATTCTGGTGTCAGTCCATTATTTCATCAGTTTACAAACAGAATTACTCGGCACCGGTAAGGGTTATATAAAAATTCCCGTGTAAAATATATATTTTTTTAAACTTTAGTAAATTTTTTTGTCTTTTAAGTGTTAAAATTTCCGATTGCAAAAATTGTATATTCAGAGATCGACAATTTCTGTTATTTCTAATACAGTGCTCAGCAAAAGTTTAGACAATGATCTATTATGCTTCTGTGCCGAGAAGTATGTAACGAATTGTTGTAATTCAACTGTCATATATTACTGGGGACTTATCCTTCATACACAAACAATAAATTTTAATTTATACACTTTACATAATATATAATGACAAAAAAATGAATTTAACATTGTTGCAAAAGTATAGACAATCTGTCTGTTAACAGAAAAGTATCCATAAATTAAAATCGAACTGCACCTACATTGTCTGCGATTAATGCAAAAATGTGACTTTCCATCGAATAAACTAAATCCTGCATCACTTGGGGGTCTATTTCGTGCCAATTACGTTCAAAATCTGATCGAAGTTCATTTACAGAGGAGTATTGTTAAAAAATTACATAAACCGTATGAGATATGATGCCACAAAAGTTTTCGATTGTGTTCAGATCAGGGCTACACGTGGTCCAGTCGAAAACAGTAATATTTTGAGAGTTAAACCAACTTTTTGATTTCTATGCAATATGAATAGACGCATTATCTTGCTCAAATACATACTTTGGAAGAGATAAAAGTTCACCAAATGGCTGTAAATTGTTTTCCAATGTCTGTATGTAGTCTTACGTCGCTTGGCGACCATTGAGAAACTCCAGAGATACTTGAGTATTAAAACAAATTGAGGCCCAAGTCATCAACCCTTTCGAGGGCAAAGGACACATAATTTTAATTCCAAAAATGGCAAGAATATTTAATTAAAAATTTCCTTTTATAATATACGTGAAAATAAGCAATTTCATATTTTATAATAACTTCGTTTACAAATTCTGGTATCAGTCCATTATTTCATCCGTTTATAAAAAGAATTACTCCGCGACAGGAAAGGGGTCAGTTTGTTGTGAGATTTCAACCTGGTGGTTTTATCATTTTCAAGTAAACTAATGTACATCTTTCTTTAATGCATCTACGAAATTATCCGTCGACACATCCTCTAACTCACTTTTAATGCGATTAGCAGTCATCATTTGTCTAGATGCCAGTTTATGGATCCTTCTATAATCTCGTTTTCTGGCCGCACGAGTCCTTCCAGATCTATGTTTTGCTTTGAAAGAATCACCCTTAGACAGTACTTAATAGACAGCCTTCTTTGACCGATTGAAAGTAGCTGAAATTTCCGCAACAGTCTTCCCTTTCGATTTCAGCTTCCATGCTTTAATTATTTCATCTGACAGAAACTTTCTTGCTCGCGCATCTTTACTAACCGATGCTATCGCGAGGTGCACTTAAATACTTCATGCATGTGACGTCATAAATTTGAAATATGCGGTTTTCGGTGAACAATATCCAAAAAATCACAAAAGTGTCTAAACTTTTGCAATATGCAAATTTCACTTTTTTCAGTTAAATGAAATAATATCCTACATTAAAACCGTTATTTCTGTCCTAAAACGTTTAAAATATATTTAAAAATAAGTACAGTCATTTTTATAACCCAAGTGTTCGTATTTTTTATTTAAAGGTTAAAAATCACCAGTGTCTAAACTTTTGCTGAGGAGTGTATTTCTATTGAAAATTAACACCCTACTTCTTTATATGCTACACACAATTCATCTACTTAATTCTGAGCTTTGTCTGTATTTTATAATTCATTTATTTCAATTCCCATTGTTTTCTGTCAGTTATTCTTTGATAGATCTTTTGAGGATGGCTAAGCTGAACATCAGAGGCAAATATATATATATATATATATATATTTACCCCTTGAGACAATTATTCAATATTCGGGTGTAATCACATACGTTGTTCCTAACATGCTTTAATTATTCACGTTTTATATTTTTTAATTCGCTATTCTATCTTATCCAATTTCGAAATGCTTCAGACAATTTTCGCAATATTCTATTGGTTAACTAAATAACTCGTTAAACCACAGACGTTGATTTGTTTGAAAGTTTTAGGAAACTGTGCTTAATGAGTTTTGGACAATAATAAAAGAAAAATGTGCTGAAGAATTCAACAATATAGAATTTTCAGAAATAAAATATATGATTTCGTTAAGAATGTGAGGATGATTATATTTGCTGATTGTGATTGCTTTTATGGTTCGTCGTTTTAATTCGGATGTAAGATAATTCGATGGTATTTTAATTTCTGAATTTTCTTTGAAGTTAGCAGGAGTAGAATGAAATCAAATATTGGATATGAGGAATTTTCATTGCTGTTGTACATTTTGTAACCATTTTACACTAGAACAGCAATGAGAGCATGGAACTATTAATAAAGAGGAACTGACATATCCTTAAAATAGTGAAGCTTCAACTGTAACCGTTTTCGCAGGTGTCGATTACCGCCGAGTCAAACATCCACCAGTAAATTTAAATAGAAATTTTCTCCTTATTTAAAGGCATTTTTAAAGCAAAATTTTGGTCAAAAATAATTTCAAAAACAGCTATTCAGTTTTACTGGTAGAAGTTTACTTCGGCGGTTGTCATACCCTGCTTTTCCGCCATATTGTGACAACCCAGACGACATCCTGTGAGTGTAAATGAACATTATTATAAAACGCGGTCAAAACGAGACCAGAAAAAAAATAGAAATCTCAATCAAATCTGTGAGAGAAATTTTCATGAAAAACCCGTTAAAAATAATGTAAAATTTTTCTATTCAAAATTTTCTGGTGGGAATTTGCTTCGTCGGTTATCAGAAACTGTTCACCTGATGCAAAAAAAATCACCCGCCATATTGTGACAACCTCCTCAGTTACTTCACTCTCAACTGGTAGATACTACACTATATGTCTCCTCCTCTTTATTCATAACTCCATTAATGAGAGGTCATTTTGACCCATGCCAAATTTATAATAGTCGACTCGAAACAGAAACAGTTTCAAAAAATATGTTACACCATAGATGCCAACATCTCTTAACCCCTTAACCTACAACTACGTGTGAGACACGTGGTCTTTTATTCGGGCCAAAACTGATTATCATGGGACTGGCCCGTAGTATGTCGCTCGGGCTAAATGTAAATGTTACGGGCATGTTTCTTGGTACAATGATCGAGACAAATGTAAATTATTTTTTCTCTAAAATTTTATGGTAAATATTGTCTTATTTAATCATCGAAATGTCATGATTAAACAATACGAAATTCTCCGTTAAATTTTAGTGGTAGCAAAAAAAAAAAAAAAGCACTTTGGCAACTATAGATTTGCCGAACCGTGGAATCTCTCAAAGGCTGAGCGATCTAGTTTACGTTTTGGTCTCAGGCTGTTGAAATGTAAATCGTAGGTTAAGGGTTTAATTATTCCGGAGTCTGATACAAGACTAAGATGTTTTCAACCGGAAATTTTATTTAATCGAAAATTTCAAAATGAAATCTTAAGTGTACCTTATAGGAAGAAGACATATTTCCTTATACGAGCGTGAGTCGGAAAATAAGTTTCCCTTGATAACTGTGGACAGAGGTGTGTATGAAAGACAAAAAATGTAATGAAACATTAAAGATAAGACGTAAATTTATTTTTCTACATAAGTACCAAGTGAGTTGAGACATTTTTCATACCCCTTTATATGCTTCAAAAAGCGCTCCTTGAAAAATTCAGAGCTCTGCATCATTCTGTTCCCGGTAGATATGGGGAGAAAGTGCGTTGTGAATTCGTGGTCAAAGGAGGAAGTGAGAGCGGTTGTCTTCTATGAATTGGGCACGTGGAGTATTGGGAGCAGAAATCCATAACCGTCATGTGGGAGTCTATGGGCCAGATGTAATGTGAAACAAATGATGCTGAGATGGTGCCGCCAATTCAGTGAGGGGCGTCAGCAAGTGTTGGGAAGGCCGAGACCTGGACGGACGTACAAGGCCGCTACAGACGAAAAAATGCTTGATTACTTCTTTGTAAGCAATGCTGAAGTCACACAAGCCGTTCAACGCCTCTTTTGTATGCAGAGCCCTGTTTTTTCCTGGAGGACATTATGCAGCTTATAAAGTGTGTGACAAATGTCTCAACTCACTTGGCACTTAGAAGAAAAATAAGGTTACGTCTTATCTTTAATGTTTCATTACATTTTATGTATTTCATACACACCTCTGTCCACAGTTGCCAGGGGAAACTTATTTTCCGACTCACCCTCGTATTTCTTTTCAGGTTTAAAACATGATTTTCATGGATCAGGCTTCGCAATATTTAAGTGATGTTGGCATATATGGTTCGATGAATGCAGAACAAATATATGCTCATAAATCAAGTTAAATAGTTTAAATAAAAATTCTGACGTCAAATACTTTTTATAAAACTCGTGTAAAATTTTTGGTGGTTCTAATGTTAAAAAATGCAAGCCCAGGCGAATTCATTTAGTTTTAAAAGCAATTTAAATTAAAATTTTAATTATTATGACTTTTTTTAAAAATGATAGTAATCATTACATAAGAATAGGAATAAAGCAAAGAACGCATCTGTTTAAGAGAACTATTTTTCTTATATTGGAAAACTTCCGAGTATATTAAGGTTCTATTTCTTCAGAAATAGAAATTCGCTTCAAACTTGTAGCAGCAAATATAAATTAATTAATAGGAATAAATGTCAAGTATTGGAAGCATCCTCTAAAAAGGAATTTTCTTGGAAGATAAGCAAATCCATTTATATAAGAAGACTTTTATTATAGACATTTGTTACTTATTAAAACATGTGTTGCACATTTGAAAAAAAAAAAACGATCTTTATGTTCTAAAAATGAAGAAAATTTTGTTGATTTTTCTGTATTTCCATGAATTAAAACTGTCTGTAAGAGTCCAATTTAAAGAAATAATTACGCACGCTAACTTACTGTCTACTAACGAAGCTCGCGTGAAACCAATGAATACAATATAAACTTAAATCAGATAACAAATTCAATATTTTTATATTGTTGCATAAAAGGCATACACTTTATTATTGTCTTTGTGAAATTTATTATTAATGTATTTCATCTTCTCTCATTTTCGGCCAACCGTTCTTTGATTGATCGAATGACCTCAGCTACGCCGACCACCAGAGGGCGGTAGCAGAATAATCTCTGTGTTTTCCTATAGTGGAAATTATTCAAGTTTCATTACTTCGGTTGAAATAACGTATGGTTGTTCCTAACATGCTTTAGAAGTTCACCTTTCATATTTAATTAATGAGTTGTCCAGTCTTATCCAATTTTGATTTGCTTAAGCCTATTTTTGGATTCATGTAGAATATATAACTAACTTGTTAAGCCACAAATGGTGGTTTCTTTGAAAGTTTTGTGAAATTGGTTTAATGCGTTTTATATAATATTAAAAGGAATCAGATGCTGAAGAATTAAGAATTTAGAATCCTCTGAGAAGTAATACAAGATTTCGTTTAGTATAAATGATTTTATTTTCGTTCTAAGATTATTAGAATGCTTGTTTAATTTCTTTTTTTTTAATTACTAATTCAAAATAAATTTTAAAAATAACGTTGAGTTTTTTTTTGTTATTGGTTGTTATTGGTATAGTAAATTTCTATAATATACTACTAATCAAGTGAGTTATTTCAGTTATATTTTTAAATTTTAAAAGTATAGTCGAACATCTTTATCCGAAATCGTTTAACCGAAACTCTCGGTTAACTGAAATCAATTTCTAAAGCTTTTAATTTATTTACTATCACATTCCTTCTGTGCGAAATTCATTTTTAAATCTCTATTTACCTAACACATTCTTTATGTGCAAGCGGTACTTTCCGAGTCACGTGCACAGATAAATAGTTTAAATCCTCTTTCTTAGAATTCCTTTGAATTTAACTTGAGCTCCAATAAGCTGCGGAGTGGGCTAGAACACAGTAGGAGAAGGGTGAATCGTAATGTGTGAATGTGGTCCAGCAGGTACTTATTCTGTTCATTATATAAAATGTACATAATTTGAAATTTAAAATTTAATTAATTTATTCTTGTTTCTATTTTGCTATTACTTTATTTTTAATAAATACTTTTTATCATAATAAGAAATAACGTATATATTTGTCCCTAATCTTAAACTTGAAGCATTCTCGACTATCCAAAAATTTCGATTTTCCGAAAGATGGTCGGTCCCAATTACTTTAGATAATCGAAGTTTTATAACAGGGGTGGCCAACTGTGGCACGCAGCACACCACTAAAATTTTAAAGAAATAGCCGTCTTCTCGAATCGGAGAGATTCGATGATTAAATAATACAATGATTATTATAAAACTTTTTATGGTGTCTAGCGTGCCACAGTTGGCCACTAATGTTCTATAATTATAATTTTTGTTTGAAATATTATTCGTTTTGCTAGAATCAATCTAATCGTCAACAGATCATTTATGCATTAAATGATCTGTGTAGAATAAATCTCTTTCATAAATTTCTTTCTCTATAGAAACATTTATGGAGATATTAAGGATTTAATTACTTTAAAAAGTAATAATTCCTTTCAAATTTATAATGATTAAAAAAAATAAATAAACAATTTAGAGGCGGTGATACGTTTATAAAACTATATAATTTTAATTCCTAAATACCACAATGGTACCAGATTAAAAAAAAAAATCAGTTTATTATGTATGTGAAATATGGCTTGTCCTAATTTCCAAATAAATTTGTTCGTAAATTCCGGTGTCGTTCACACATTTCAACATTTTAGCAATGGAAGTGCTTTGCCCCTGAAAGGGTTAAATGAGAATGAATGTCAGAGATTGTAAGCCTTCACTAAATAAGGATTTCCCTGTAAAATAACCATTTTTTTTCTCAAAAGGCAGGTTATTTATTTTGAAAACATTTGATACTCAGAATGTATTTCATACGATATTTATTTATATTGAAATTATTCATAAATAATATTTATGTTTTGAATTTAAAAATATCTATGTTGTTTTCCTACTTATTTTGCCTCTTCAAAAATTTAAACAGGCTAAAAAAAAAAAAAAAAAAATACCTAACCGAACGTCTGACCCTTGGTGTTTAGAGCGGGATTTTTACCTTAAATCCCGCCAAGAAATTCCATTCATTAACCCATTTCCCGCTGGTGTTGCGTTCACGCAATGGTCAAAATAAATACGCATGTTTAAATTATTCACTTCCCACTAGAATTTTTCAATTAAACAATTACCCTTACTTGAAAACACAAAGTGTTAAGATCAAGTAAATCGAAAATTGTCTTTTAGACAGTGTTGCCAGATGGGCTACGTTTTTAAAATTCAGACACTTGATTGGCACCACTTTTTTTAAATGGTAAAATGCGCCTTATTTAATTACATATTAATAAAGGCAAAAACAAAGGTAATTTTACCGTTCCAAAAAAGCGGTTGTTACAAAGAAATCTGAATTTAAAAAAAGCAGCCCACTGGCAACACTGCTTTTAGATTGTTTTGTAGCAAACAGCGTTCAGCTAAAAAGTTGAAAACTTCAAACTTATAGTTTCGGCGGTTAATGGGTTAATATTTAGTTAACCCTTTACCCCCTGGTGTTGAGTTCAAGAAACGGTCAAAATAAATGCACATATTTAAATTATATACATACTCACCACTATTTTTCAACTACAAAATTGGCCGTACTTCATGACACAAAATTATAAGATTAAATAAAGCGAAAATTATTTTTCACAGTTTCTGGTGGCAAACAACGTTAAGCTAATAAAGTGAAAAATTCAACCTTTTAGTTTAGGCGGTTAATGGGTTAATTTTGTATATACAGTAGAGAGCCCATTATCCGAACCGGTCGGGGTTGAGGACGATCCGGTTAATAAAAAATCCGGATAATTGGACGACTTTAAAAAACGGCTATGATAATGTTTTTCAAGTAATTTCTCTTCGCATTTTTCACGCGTATGACTGGCTATTGTAAGAGTGCACATTTTAGCACATTATAAATGATATGTTTAGAAGTTTTTTTTTTTTTTTAACTTTTTAAATTTTTTTTCTCTACATTCATGGAACAAAGTTATACATAGAACAGGGTTCGTACACATAAATTTATAATGGGGATTTTAGGACCTGAAATTTCGTAAAGTACTGATCGCTATATCTGAATATAGAATTTTTCTGTCATTAACACTAGAACGAATGGAAATTTTACTCAAGTTTCATAAAAACATTTCCCCCCAGAATTTTTATTTAAAATTGTTTAACTGATTTATTTAACGTAAATCTGCGTCGCTTAAATTTAAGTTAACTTATAAAAATATTCTGACTGCAATGGACATGCAATCATGTGGTCGGAGTCGAATCGACTCCTTCCGGGGGTTCTAGTGTTAAAAGAGGCAAATATTACTTTACAAATATTCTGGTAAAAGGTGCTTGAAAATCTTTGACCCGTACAAACCCTGTAGAAGTATACATAGAAATTATTACATATAGTTACATAATCACTGTACAGTACATACATTTAAAAAAAAATTCATTGTGATAAGGGGGAAACGTTCGTGATAGTCTTCTGCTATATAGAAAACGTTTTTCTTCTGGCCCTCTTACTGAAGACATCACGGGACAAAAGAAGCTATTTATCGACCCCTTTCAAAGAATCGGAAGCTAAAGTTGCATTTTAAATATAATATATGTGGGGTTCTCACGCGTTAGAAGTGAAACTTCTTAAGTTCTAGAAACACTTGGTTTTATGCATTGCTCTCTTTGCATTTGTTGGCGATTTTAGTATTTCAGGAATTAGTTCAGGCAATAGGGGATTTTACCTGAAAAAAAGTAATTGCAGTTATAGAAATCAAATTACTTTAGGTTTTTTGTGTCATTGAATCAGAATTTGTAACTTCCCACCAAAATTTCGCCCGAAGACCTTCCCAAATTTTGGTAAAAGGTCCCCAAAAAAGGTTTTTATTAAAAATTTTTTTTTTTTATTGTTATAGTGGAAAAGTATCTAAAAATTCAGAAAGTAGATAAAATTTGAAACAAATCAGATATAGACATTATGACGTAGGATAAACGGGGAGAACGGGGCCTTCCTCAGAACATGCACCGCGGTGTTGCATGCATTAAGTTGCGCAATTCCGATAACCACTCACGTCCTTTATGTTCGCTCTCCCGTCTTCCCTCCAAACTTTCCCTATAAGGCTTACTTAATGTTTTTAGGGTCGCTGAATCCGAATTTTTAAGTTCTCATCGAAATTTCCACCCGCACTACTCCTCCCAAATTTTGGTATTGTATCCTCCCACCCTCAAAAAAGTGTTTTTTTAATTCAATTTTTTTTTTTTTTTTTATTGTATGTTTTACGTTTTGTCATATATCTTATTTGTTGAAAATTTTGTCTACTTTCTGAATTTCTAGATACTTTTTCCCTAAAACAATAAAAAAATTGATTATTTTTAATAAAAACCTATTTTGGGGGCATTTTACCAAAATGCGGAGGTGTTGCAGTGGGAAATTTTGGTGGGAAGTTAATAATTCGGATTCAACGACCCCAAAAACATACAGTACGGTTTTTTCCAGAACTATTGAATTTTGCTTGGTAGACCTCCTATACGATCGCTGTTGCCTGGACTAATTAGGAAATGTTTATTTAACGGTTAACTTTTGTGATATCCAGTCGAATTACTCTACCGCGCCTAAAGAAGTTTTACTGCAAAAATTTCGAGAAGGCGGGAAAAATATTGTATGGTCCTTAATCGATCCGGTTAATTGGACAATCTTGTTAATGGACGCTCTAATGTATATATAAATCGTTGTTAAATTTTGAAATGAAATTAAAACATACATACAATAAGTCAACTGTTAATGAATTTTTATATAAAAAAAAATCCCTGCAGGCCAAGCCTACAGACAGGGGTAGATTTCGAAGTCAAATATACTAATTTCACAAAAAAAAACTAAATCATGATTAGAGGTAAAACCACTTTACAATATTATCTGGCCGCTTTTATTTCATTTTTATATACCGTATATACTCGCGTATAAGTCGATCCTAAATTCGAGAGGAATAACAAACTGAATACCAGTATTTAATAAAAGTTATCTTCGTCTTATCTAAGTACATAATTTGCCGATATTAAATAAGACGAAGATGGCTATGAGAAAATACTGGTATGAAACATATTTTTTCCATGAATTTAGGGGTCGATTTATACGCAAGAATATACGGTAATAGCTTTTTTTTTTCAGAATCATGTTAGGGCGGTATTCAAAAAAATACTTTTCCATGCTCAACAAGTCGAAATTTTCTGGTATAAATCCAGATTCATTAAAAAAAAAAAAAAAAAAACTTGCTGACGTGATTTTTGAAGAGATTTATAACCGACCTGTGATTTTTATTTTTTGTTCAATTAATTAAAACTTGATATATAAACAATTATTTTCTCAGAAGGACAACATTTTTCGTTTCTAACACAATCGCTTCGGGAAATTCCGTTCAAAATGCCCTCTTTGACATCATTTTTTGAAATATATTCAGCCTCTATCCAAAAATCGATCATTACGGTACATTATATAGTTTCTGAATAAGCGAATCTACCAATTAAATGCGTTTGAGAGCAAAAGTGAATTTAAAAATGAGTCAGAAAATAACCAGTGTGGACTTGAGTGCATCCTTAATGCAATGATTTTTCCAACACAATCCGCTTCGGTAAATTCGGTCCAAAATGCCCTTTTTAACAGCATTTTAAAAAATATATTCTGCCTCTATCAAAAAATCGACCATTACGGTACATTATATAGTTTCTGAGTAAGAAAACGTACCAATTGGAAACCTTTGAGGGCAAAAATGAATTGTAACATGAATCAGAGAATAAGCAGTTTGGATTTTAATACACCCATACTAAGATAATTTTTTTCTTCAACTGCTATGTATTTTTAATTTGTTTTTGTTGTAAGAATTGGTCCTATCCAAAATTTGTCTATATAGATGTTGTTGACAATATTAAGAAGATATATGATAAATTCATGGGGATTTTATATCTTTTGAATTGACGGAGTTATGGATTTTTTTCTTCTTCAGCTCTCCCCCCCCCCACCTTTTTTTTTTCGGTTTTTTTTTTTTTTTTTTTTTTTTTTTTTTTTGCGTACTTATTGGTCCTATCAAAAACTTGTGAATATAAAAGTTGTAGATAATGTTAAGGAGATTTATAATAAAATTAATTGGATTTGATATCTTCAGAATTGACGAAGTTATGAATTCTTTTCTCCCAAAAACCCTATTTTTGCGCCCCTTGAGCCCATTTTTAATTTTATGAAAAATCTGTGATACATAAATTTTTGGCCTATTTTTGGAAGTAATAAAATCTTTAAAATGATTTGATATGTGCAAAAATTAAGAAGTTATGGGGGGCTTTCTGTTTTCACAAAACCTCTCCCTATCTCCATTCCATTGGTCCGATTTTGCCCATTAACGAACTTGACAGAGATTTTATGCCCATTAATTTTATGTATCAGTTTGGAAGAGATTGGTGCAGAATTACGAAATTTATCGTGTCCAGAAGAAAGTGATATGTATATATATATATATATATATATATATATAAAGTCTTTGACTGAGGGTGGTTTTGGGTTCCAGCGGTCATGATCGGTGTACATCTGCAAATTTTTTTCATAAATTACAACATAGGAACGATCCCAATAGGTAGTATTTCATACGAAATCTACCTAAAAAGAAAATCATAATGTGATGCAAACAAAGGAAAAAAACTAGTTTATACGTAGTCAATAATAATGACAATTGCGTCATAATGACAAGTTGAATAAGGAATAGCAAACAAAATGACTACCACATTCAGTATAGCTGTAGCTTGTGATCATTGTTATACTAAATAGTTAGATTTGAAGTAAAATGACGTCATTAAATTATACCGATGACATTATTTTGATGTTTATATATTTTAGAAAGATAATATATTATCCAAATGTTGCTATAATTTCACAGTTGATTATTTTGTTTAAATTATAAATGATATAGAAAAAATTCGTTGTTTTATCTGTAACATTATTATGTTATTTATATATTTAAAAAAGGAAGAACATATTAATTAAATGTGACCATTTCATAGTTGCTGTTTCGATTAACTTATAAATAGGTAAATATAATATAGTACTAGAAGAACTGGATTAAAAGAACTGGACGTTCAATGATAATTGAATAGAGTTAAATGAAAATATCTTATTCTAATTTTCTCACCATTTCACAGTTGATTATTTTATAAATTTATGAATAAAGTTGTAGAAAAAATGAATTAGTCGATAGAAATATTGTATTGTTTCTATATTAAGAAATATATTATAGATAGATAAGTATATATATATATATATATATATATATATATTATTAATATGTAACAATTCCATATTTTGGTATTTTGATTAACTTATAACTGTGTAAGTATAACATGTTAGCCGCGAAAAGAACATTAAATGTTTAAAACACTAGCAAAATTTGCATGAATACCAAATGAATTTACCTAAGATAATTAACTTAATACTTTTAGAGTCCTACACTGAATGGATCTACTTTATTCTGGACTTGGCAGTACTTTATCACTAATGTATATCATTTTCCCTTGTTTCCGGCCTACTGTTCTTTGATTGATAGATCGACTTCAACGTCGCCGACCACCAGAGAACTGAAACAGCCTAATCTCTGTTTCACTCTCTATAGTCAATTATCCCACTTTCATTACCTCGTTTGTAATCACATACGTTGTTCCTAACATGTTTTAGTAGGTCATCTTTTATATTTATTCAACGAGTTGTTCAGTCTTATCCAATTTCGCTATGCTTAAGGCAATTTTCAGAATCATATTGGGTAAGTAACTAACTTGATAAGACACAAATAATCGTTTCTTTGAAAGTCTTATGAAATTGGTTTAAAGAGTCTAAGACAATATTAAAGGAAATCAGGGTGATCAGGAATTCAATAGCTCATTGCTTATTGGAATGTATTTTAATTTCGCCATTTTATTTAAAATTATTTATTTTAAATAAACTGGTATCATTTGAACTAAATGTGAATGTTCATTTTTGTTATAGTTTATTCAATATTTAAATGATACTAATCACGTAAATTCGTTCAGTTTTGAATGCAATCTGTATTTTTATTTGAAATATTACTAGTTTTTGCAAAAATGAATGTAATCATTTCCGGAGTTAATCATTAAAGCAATGGATGAATCCATTTAGGATAAATTAATTTCTTATTTATAAAGATTTTTCAGAATATTAAGGATTTATTTAATATACATATATATATATATATATTAATTTGTTTCAAATTTGTACTGGCAAATATAAAGAAAGTAATATGAATAAATTTAAGTGATCGGAAGCCTCATCTAATTAAGACTTTCCTTAGAAAACAACAAAATTTTTCTCAAAAAGTAAAGTATTTTTATTGGATAGGTTTCTTCCGTAGAGTGTATTTCTTACAATATTTATTTATACCGAAATTAAAGAAATAGAATTTTAATTTTTTGATTTAATTTTTTTTTCATTTAGATTTCTGTATTTTCAATAAGTGAAACAAACTAGAACATGTATGTACA
The DNA here is from genome assembly GCA_963932465.1 of Maratus speciosus. Lineage (NCBI taxonomy): Eukaryota > Metazoa > Arthropoda > Arachnida > Araneae > Salticidae > Maratus > Maratus speciosus. The sequence goes on from OZ010794.1 coordinate 242,026,262, forward strand.
AAAAACCTCTAACCAGCGCCTGACCCACGTTTAATAGAACCAGAAAGAAACCTAAATCCTTGCCAGAAGTTAATTTTCTTAATTGTTTAGTGTGTAGATAATTTTGTATAGATTTATAAAGGTTGGCAATTTATGTCATGTTAGCAAAAGAAACATACAAAGCAAACTTTTACAGAAATTTGGTAGGTATAAAATAAGAAAAATCATAATGCTTTGAAGAAACAAGAATTTTATATCTTTGTAGTCAATAATAATGACAATAACGTCATAATAACAACAATTTGAATAAGATATAGAAAACAAAATGATTGTCAAACTCAGTATATATAGCACATGTGATAAATTTTAGAAAACAAATACAGTAGAGCGCCGATGATCCGAACAAGTCGGGACCGACCCTAGTTCGGATAAACACAAGTTCGGATAAATGGGCAGACAATTTAAGTGATATTCTTGATTGTACTAAAATCTCCACTCTTTATCCACGCTTCGGATGACAGCAGTAGTTAATGCTGGCATGTTTAAAAATTGATTTTTTTCTTTTTAATTTTTTTGTTTACTTTTGTATAACATTTTCTGAATTCCAGACATTATAATTTAAGTAAAAAGCTTTCGATTGTGGATTGCTTCAAAGAAGACATTCTTTTAAATGCTACCATATCCCGAATTCTTCTTAAATACGTTAGTTGAATAGGATCAGCATTCTTCTGCGTTCGACCCATTTCATAGCTGTTTCCAAACATCCAAAGTCTTCGTTATGCAATGAACCTGGGTTATTTTTAGAGCATTCGTTTTCATTTTCTTCAATTTCTTTCGTCTTGAATCTCATCTACAATCTCATCATCATTTAAAATCTGATATCCAGGTCTAATAGGTCGTTTGGATAGTTGGAAGTTCGCTTAATTTATTTTTTCTTTTTTTTTGTGCGAGAAATAGGCTGTTCGGATAATTGGAAATTCTGTTAAAAAACATATTTGAGAGAAATTGGCTGTTCGGATAATTGAAAGTTCGGATAATTGGAGTTCGGATAATCAGCGCTATACTGTATTTACATTTAATGAAAATTGGCATCATTATGTTATCTATGACTATATTATGTTGAGATGCAAATATCCAACTGGGCGAAATTTTTTATTTTTTTTCCAATTATAACTTGTGTTAAAATTAATCTAGTATATTATGTTTTTTATAAATTTTCAAAAGATGTTATTTACTCGTGTTGCCATCACTTCACAAGTAAGTATTAATTAACTTATAAATGAGAAAGTATAATTCGCTATTTTGTCGGTCATATTAATATTTTATTTATATATTAAAAAAATATATATAATACTTACAACATGCAACCATTTAATAGTTTCTATTTGATTAGCTTATAAACGAATAAATAAAAAAGGAAACTCAATCAGGCAAAAGTACTCAATTAAAGAAAATTCTTTCATACAGTTTTCTGTAATTTGAAAAAAGTAAAACAGGCTAGAACAAGAACAGAAAAAAAAGTTAAACGACCTTTTTAACCATACTATAGAGCCCGATAAAACCCCAAATACCTGCAGGAGGTTACATTTTTTAATTGGTTAAATTCTTTTGGATATATTCATCAAGGTTGACACTTTATGAAATGTTAAGAAAAAAAAAAAAACATACAAAGTCAAATGTTGGAGAAATTTGATACTTCCTCCGTCCCAAATTAGTTGCGACATTTAGGTCGAAAATTTTGTCCCAAATTAGTTGCTACATTTCAAGTGGGTGGAGTCATAAATAACATAAATAACTCTTCTGTAAGGACCCTACCAACAGTATACCATAAAGATCATTTTCTTCCTAAAGAATTAACGATTTATTAACCAGAAAGTAGTTTTAAGCGATTACTGGTGGAACAATCCTTACAAAATGGGGCGAGGCTTAAGAGCGTGGGAACCCTGGTTTATTTTAAAACTAATTTGGTACTTATTTAACCCTCTGTCTACCAGAAGGGTCCAATGGACCCGACATGTACATTCAAAATATTTATTCAAACCAGAAATTTCTTCAAAACAAACTAAATGTATAAATCAGACAATAATAAGTTAAATAAACAAATTAAATAGTTTTAAGAAAAAATTCTGGTGTAGAATGTTTTTATAAAACTTGAGTAAAATTTCCGGTAGTTCTAGGGTTAAGAAGATATGCAGGGAAGGCTTGGTAAGAAAATATTGTTGATTGATAGCATAGCACCTGGAATCTCTGAAAAAGGTTCAAACAAATCCATAAAATTATCAGTATCAATAATCCGTACAAAAGTAATCAAACGTAGCAACTAATTTGGAACAAATGGAGTATAAAATATTAAAACTCATAATACGATGAAAAAAAAACAAATATATTAGTGTCTGTGTAGTCAATAATCAGAACAATAACGTCATAATGACAACAATTTGTATAATATATAGCAAACAAAATAATTAAAAATTTCATTATATGTAGTATTTGTGATGATTGTTATAACAAATGTTTAGATTTAATGTAAATTGACATATTTATGTTATCGATAACTATATTATGTTGTTTATACATTTTTAAAAGATGATATGTTATTCATGTTGACTTCCTTTCGCTAGTTATAATTAATTACTTTTCTAAATGAGAAAGTATAATTCGTTATTTTCTAGTTCATATTAAAATTTCATTTATAAATTTAAAAATATAAATAATATTTACTACACGTAACCATTTAATAGTTGCTATTTTGATTATCGTATTAATGAATAAGTAGAAAAAGATATGAGAACACAACCAGGGATTAGACTTTCAATCTTTTACACACCAGTATTCCGTTAGAAAAAATGTTATTTCATTTATTCGGAACATTTTTACAATATAACAGAAAAACATTTTCCCTAATAAAATACCGGTATGCAAAAAAGCGGAATCTCATCCTTGAACACAACTAAAGAAAATGCTTATTAGCTCTAATTTGTATTCGACAAAAGGAAATTAATTGTATAAAACACCAAATAAATTCGCATGAATACAAAATGAATTTACCTCATTATTTTTATACTGCTACACAGAATGTATGTACCTTATGCATTGTATGTACATTATAATTAGTCTATTTCATTTTCTCTTCTTTTTGGTCGACCGTTCATTGATTGTTGGAACGACCTCAGCTATGCGGATCACTAGAGGGCAGTTACAGCTTAATCTCTGTTTTACCCTCTGTTGGGTGATCATTCAACTTTTATTACTTCGTTTATAATCCAATACGTTACTCCTAACAATCTTTAGTAGCTCACCTTTAATATTTATTTAATGAGCTGTTCAGTCTTATCCAATTTCGATAATCCTCAGGCAATTTTCGGAATCATACAGAATAAGTGAATTACATGTTAAAGCATTAATAATTATTTGTTTGAAAGTTTTATGAAATCGGTTTAATGAGTTTTAGAAAATATCATGAGAAAAAAGGAGTGTTCACTAATTTGGAATTATCTCAGAATGAATATATGATTTCGTTTAGGATAAGTGGTTTTATTTTCGATGTAATATTGTTGGAATATACTTTAATTTCACCATTTTTTTTTAAATTGCTGAATTAATATAACTTTTGTGTAAAAGGAGAAAGCCTGAAATATGAATGTTTATTTTTGTTATAGATTTAATCAAAATTTATATAAAAAATAATTGGATTAATTAGTTCAATTTTCCAAGTAATTTAAATATTTATTTCAAATAGCATTATTGTTACAAGAAAGAATGTACTAGTTTCCAGATTTAATATATAAAGCAATAAATGTATTTATTTAGAATAAATTGTTTTCTTATATAGAAAAATTTATGAGGATATTAAGGATTTATATCTTGTAATTTATTTTTAATTTTTTGTGCCCCCCCCCCCCCAAAAAAAAAAAAATAAATAAATAAAAATAAAAATAAAATAAAATATCAGTGTGGTGATTCCGGTGCAAACCCATCCACGTTACCAAATCGTATAAGATCTCAGGATATTAGGCTTAATTGCGATTTGAGATGTGTATGAGAAAACTTATATGCTTAAATACAAATCTGTCCAGCATCAAATCACTTCTGTTGAGCATATTTTTCTATAAAACTTTCAGAAATAACAAAATTTCAATGATTTGAGCAATCGAAAAACCATTTCATAAATCGTGTTTTATTTTCCTACTGTTGTTTACATATGTTGTGAGTAAACATTGAGCTGTGTAGTAGAGTCATTTATGTTTAAGATTCTCTTATAAAATTTTAAATAAAATTTCCCCGCATTGAATATTTTTACTGCTGAAGTATTCATATATATATTCATATTATATATCCATCATGTGTATCATCGTTCATCATATTATGTGATATATAATATCACATAAGAATGATATTATATATCATTCATATATTCATATTATATATATATATATATATATATATATATATATATATATATATATATATATATATTTCTAGAGTGCATATGAAAGCATTGTATTTAACTATTTAACTTTGTTAATTTGCACCAACATAATTATAAAAAAAGTCTTTGATATAATTCTCTTATGAACAAATGAAATTTCTTTTCGTTCGACACAACTCGATTTTTTTCGTATTAATTTGTGAAAGGGAAAAGGAAATAAGCGTATTATTATTTTTTTTGTTTGTTTGTTTGGTTTCCTTTAGTTTTATGTGAATAATTTATTTTAGTAAAATCAATTGATTTACTGAATCACCAATCCATCTCCTTAATTATTCTTTTTTTAATTAATTACGTTTCAACAGCGCATAATTTTAATTTTTACACCGCTGAATAGGGGAGAAAATGTAATTTGTTTGAAAACAACCCTTAAATGTACTGAATTTTAACATCTTAACGGTCGCATTAAATCACGATTTGAAAATTCAAATTGCTTATTGGCACCAAGTTTTTGAAAAAAAAATCTTCTTATACAATGACAGGTAAAATGATACTGTAATAAAACCAATTACACTATTTTATAAAACTAGTGGGAATCAAACAATCTGAATAAAAGACACAGCCCGTCAATATCACGAGAGCGAGAATTAAGGGGTTAAGGATTTTTAAACCAAACAGCGTGATTACTCAAAATTTACATATTTACACATGAGACAAAATAAATATTTCAGTAAATTATTTGAAAACAACGTTTAAACACACAATAAAAACAAGCAGATTTGACCATACGTATACGTTTCGTGAGTACTAGGACTCACATCCTCAGTGTAAAAACTTTAAAAACAATATCCCCCCCAAACTACATGTACGGTGAAAAAACCCAAATGTCAAAACATGATACCAAAAGACCATCAAGTTCTAACAGCCAATGAAATTAATGCGGAAGTGAAGTGTCGTGACACAACAAATCCATCCAGAAAGTTGAGATGTATGGTGTACTAGATAAATCATTAACCAAGGAGTCTTTAAATTTATGGATATGAATAGCTTCAAAAAAGTCTAAATCCAGAGGAGTAATGCATTTCTTGATAATGGTAACTGAGTCAAAATTAAAATTATGTCCCTCCCCCCAGCAATGAGAGGCGATAGAGGATTTCTGTAATTCTTTTTTCTTTACATAGTTTCTGTGTTCATTGATTCTGTAACGGAGTTTACGTTTAGTTTGTCCAATGTAGGACAAACCACATTGGCATTGAATGTTGTAAATGCCCCAATAATTATGTGGAAGAATTTGGTCCTTAAGTTGCGAAAAAGATAATTTATTAACCGGCTTAAAAACCACATTAAAATCATAATGTCTTAAGACATTAGCCATCTTAAAGCTAATACTATTATAAAATGGTAAAATGATAAGGTTGGAAATGGAAACCGCAGTAACAGGAGAATCAAGATTATTAACATGTTCCAGGATTAAAAACTTCATCCCCTCCCCCTCTTTACGCATGGTTTCATTTGATGTTACTTCTCTGTTCACCCATGTTCCAGTTCAAGGTGCACTACAAAGTCTCACTACTAGATTAAAAGAATTTCACTACACAGATTATGAAATCAACCACATTATTGAGTTATTCAGTACTTGTTTAAAACAAAATTCATTTCAAATTTCTAATCAATATTATTCTATGACGGATGGTTTAGCAATGGGTATTCCCCTTAGCCCTTTTTTTAGCAGATTTATATATGCATTACTTTGAGGTTAAAATGTTTAACCTTATCAACTTCCCATTTTATTGTAGATATGTAGACGATTCTTTTGCACTCTTGGACCTTTCTCAATTTTCTGTTGACAATATATTAACGATTTTAAACTCAATAGATTCAGTCATTCAATTCACTTATGAAGTTGAAATTGATAATAGATTGCCATTTCTGGATGTGTTGGTTACACGTCAACCTAATACCTTTTGACACTTGCGTTTACCGTAAACCTTTTGCTGTCACACTCCCCCCCCCCCCATTTCAATTCATGTCACCCCCTTCCCAAAAAGATTCGGCTTTTTATTATTTGATTAATAGAGCTCGCTTAATTTGTTCAGATAATAATTCACTTATTACAGAATTAAATTACATTAGATCTGTGGCTATTGATCGAGGTTTTAGTTTATCTTATATCAATAATTTAATTTCTCACAGTCTTAATAAACATGTTAATAATCTTGATTCTCCTGTTACTGCGGTTTCCATTTCCAACCTTATCATTTTACCATTTTATAATAGTATTAGCTTTAAGATGGCTAATATCTTAAGACATTATGATTTTAATGTGGTTTTTAAGCCGGTTAATAAATTATCTTTTTCGCAACTTAAGGACCAAATTCCTCCACATAATTATTGGGGCATTTACAACATTCAATGCCAATGTGGTTTGTCCTACATTGGACAAACCAAACGTAGACTCCATTACAGAATCAATGAACACAGAAACTATGTAAAGAAAAAAGAATTACAGAAATCCTCTATCGCCTCTCATTGCTGGGGGGAGGGACATAATTTTAATTTTGACTCAGCTACCATTATCAAGAAATGCATTACTCCTCTGGATTTAGACTTTTTTGAAGCTATTCATATCCATAAATTTAAAGACTCCTTGGTTAATGATTTATCTAGTACACCATACATCTCAACTTTCTGGATGGATTTGTTGTGTCACGACACTTCACTTCCGCATTAATTTCATTGGCTGTTAGAACTTGATGGTCTTTTGGTATCATGTTTTGACATTTGGGTTTTTTCACCGTACATGTAGTTTGGGGGGGATATTGTTTTTAAAGTTTTTACACTGAGGATGTGAGTCCTAGTACTCACGAAACGTATACATATGGTCAAATCTGCTTGTTTTTATTGTGTGTTTAAACATTGTTTTCAAATAATTTATATTTTCACACAAGTTCTGTACTTATTAAAATATTTCAGTGTTTATTTCCTATTACTATACCCTAACAAAATTAAGGCTTCATCATAGAACACAAATTTAGCAAAAATGTAATCAAACTGCGTGCTTAATCATTGAAATAATCTGATTAAAAATATACTACAGTAAATATATAAATATTTGACGATTTTTTTCCTTTTTAATTCCTAGAAAATAGCTAATACGAAAGTATCGCTTCTAAAAAGGACAATTATTTGCAATGTTAAGGGAAAACCACGACTTTAACAAACATCCTAGCACGGGCATTTGCACTAGTAAACAAATAAATTTGAATAAAAGTCAGGATCTACCCTAATAAAGAATTTAATTATGCATAGTTGCCAACTTCCCGCTTTTTTGGATACCAGTAAAATCTTACAAAAATGTTCGCTTTGTTTAATTTCGTAAATTGTGGGATTGTATAAAGCAAGTATTTCTGCATAAAAATATTGGTATGAAAAAAATCGGGAGGTTCTCAACTAAGAATATGTAACCAGATCATTCTCATTAGAATTTAGAAAAATATGGTTGTCCTAAACTTTGTGTACTTGCAAAAAGTAAAACAGGCTCGAATGTAAACAACCGAGATTCAACCCAACGCTGTGTCATGTTTTTAGTGCTGCTATGGCACTACATAACGGCAAGAATATTTTATGCTTCGATAATTTCGGATATATTCATAAAGATTGGGGAATTATAAATGTTAATAAAATATATATACAAAGTCAACTTTTTCACAGTTTTGAAATTAAATAAGAAAAATCATAATGCGTTGAAAAAAAAGAATAATCTATTTGTAATAAAACAACATACTATAATACATAATATAACACACACAAATAACTCCTGTATGCTGTTATCCCAGGTTCGATTCCTGGCTCTGGCTAATTTTTCACTCCAGTCGGGTTTATTGTATTTATTGTATGTATGTCTGTATAATATTTATATATACTGTTAATCTCGTTTTAGTTAATAATAATGACAATAACGCCATAGTAGCAATAACTTGAATAAGATATAGCAAACAAAATTATTGTATAATTCAATATAGGTAGTACTTCTGATGATGGCTAATGCTGGGTTACCGCAAGTAATTATTTTCATATTTTCTTCGCTCCACTATTTAAAAAAATACATTTTCTAGTATATTTCTCTTGCATATGTTGTTAAAATGCGTGTAAAAGATTTTTGTTTTGAAAAAATGGTGCGAAATACAATTAAAATATAATTGCCTGTGACATCCCTGCTATAGCAGATATTTTGATTTATCGTAAATTTGCAAAATTATTTTTTCGATGACTACCTTAAATTGTTTATACATTTTTAAAAGGTGTTATTTTATTCATGTTGTCAATATTTCACAGGTGATTATTTATAAAGTTTTTAAATGAGAAAATAAAATTCGTTATTTCGTCGATCATATTAATATTTATTGTATCTATAACAAATATGGATATTATTTACATCAGGGATGCACAACCGGTGGCCCGCGGGTCAAAAGTGGCCCGCGATGAGTTAACTTGTGGCCCGCGAATTTATTATATTTATAACTGGAAAAAAAGTCGCAATTTTTGCCCATAGGTTGCAGGAAAAAATTGTGAATTTCCTCAATTTTTGGCGGGAAAAAATTGCAAATTTCGTCAGTCAGTTAAGAATCGCGAATTTCCTATTTTGATATCTATGGTATCGGCCGGCCGATACGATAGATATCAACATAGAAAATTCCCAAGTTTCCAACTTCGTCAGTCGTTAGTCGAAAAATAATTCGAATTTCATCTAACAGGCATTGAAAAATCGGAAATTTCGTCTATCAAGCAAGCAAAACAGCGAATTTCGTCGTTCGGGCACGAAAAAATCGCAGGTTTTGTTGATCGAGCACGGAATAGCCGCGAATTTTGTCGATCAAGCGAGAGAAATCAGCAAATTTCATTGAAAAATCCCGAATTTTGTCGATGAAGAACGGAAAAATCACAAGTTTCGTTGATTGGCCACGGAATGATGGCGAGTTTAGTCGATCAGAAACGAGAAAATCGTGAATTTCGTTAATCAGGCAAGGTAAAATCGCGAATTTCGTCGATCAGTCGTGGAAAAATTTCAAATTTCATCGATCAGGAGCAGAAAAAAATCGCAAACTGAGTCGATCAGGAGCGGCAAAATCGCTAATTTGTCACTCAGGCGAGGAAAAATCGCAAATTTCGTTGATTGGGCAGAGAAAAATCCAGAATTTTGTCGATGATGCGCGGAAAAATTACAGATTTTGTTCATCGGCTGCAGAAAATTGTAGATTTGGTCAGTTTATCGCGAGAAAAAATCGCCAATTTCATCAAATTACCGCGAGAAAAAAAATGCAAATTTCATCAGTCAGTTAAGAACCTCAAATATCGTCCATCAGGCGGGAAAAAAATCGCAAATTTCGTCTATCAGGCAAGGAAAAAGCTTAAATTTTGTCGCGAATAATCCTAAATTTCGTGTACTTGGCACGGAAAAATCGCACGTTTGTCGATCAGGCGCGGAAAAATCGCAAATTTCGTTGATCGGGCACAGAAAAATCGTGAATTTTGTCGATTATGCGCGGAAAATTTACAAACTTCGATGATCGGCTGTGGAAAAGTCGTGAGTTTCGTCAGTTTATCGAGAGAAAAAAATCACGAATTTCGTCAGCTTACCGCGGAAAAAAATGTAAATTTTGTCAGTCAGTTAAGAATTGCGAATTTTGTTGATCAGGTGCAGGAAAAAAAGAGAATTTCGTGATCAGGAGCAGAAAATTTTAAAATTTTGTTGAACCGATGCGGAAAAACCTCGAATTTGGTCGATCAGGCGCGGACAAATCTCGTTGATTGGCTGCGGGGAAAATTGCAAATTTCGTCAAAGTCAGTTATTACCGAATATCGTTGATAAGGCGTGGAAAAATCATGAAGCTCGTTGATTGGGTGCGGAAAAATTACGAATTTTGTCGATCAGGCGTGGAAGATTGTAATTTTCGTCTATCGGCACGGGAAAATCGCGAGTTTTGTCGATTGGACTCGGAAAAATCGCGTTGACGATCAAGGATTAACGACAGGAAAATTACAAACTTTGCCAGAGTCAGTTAATAGCGAATATCATTAATAGAGCGTGAACAAATCGCAAATTTCGTTGATCAGGCGCGGGAAAATCGCAAATTTCGTTGATCGGGAGCAGAAAATCATGAATTTCGTCGTTCGGGACCGAAAAAGCCGCAAATTTTGTCGATCAGGAGAGGAAAAATCTCAAATTTAATTGATCGGCTTCGGAAAATTTTCTAATTTTGTCTATAAGGAATGGAAAGTTTGAAAATTTCGTTTATCGGGTGCGAAAAAAAACGTATTTTCTTGATTGGGCGCGGAAAAAAGGGAATCTCATTGATCGAGTGCGAAAAAAAGGGAATTTCACTGATCGGGTGCAGAAAAATCTCAAATTTCGTTAATCGTTTCCTCCTCCCCCCTTCGTTCATAAAGTTCTCATTTTTTTTCGCCACTAGCCACCTTCATGCCTATGTTCGTTTTTTAGCACTTTTAATGAAACAAAATTTATACTCCCCCGAACAAAGTCAAGGAATATTATCACTACCTGAAAATAATCCTTGCTATATCTCTGTTATATGATAAACGTAAACTGTTGGTATATCCTCTCCAATTAAATTGGATATGTTGACTGGGTAGGGGAATCTAGAGGGGTAAAACGTCCCCCCACTACTGAAACCATGTTTTTATCCGATTATAGGCCTCAGATCACCTCTCCGAAATATAATTCTCTGTATTACTGATGTGGCCCTCGGCAACCCAGACATTTTTGTAAGTGGCCCTTCTCCTAAAAAGGTTGTGCACCCCTAATTTACATGCATCCATTTAACAGTTGCTATTTTGATTGGCTTATAAATGAATAAGTAAAAATAGGCATAAGTACACAATTAAATAAAATACTTAATCGCACTAATTTGCATTCGCCAAAAGAAATTTAATTGTATAAAACATCAGCAAAATTCGCATGAATACAAAACTGAATTTACCTCATTATTTTTATATTGCTACACACAGCGCATGTACCTTATTCTGGGCTTTGCGTGTAATTTATTATTAATGTATTTCATTTTCTTTTGTTTTCGCTCGACTGTTTATTGATTGATGGAACGACCTCAGCTATGCGGATCACCAGGGGGCAGTTACATCTTAATCTCTGTTTTACCCTCTGTGGGTAATTATTCAACTTTCATTACTTCGTTTATAATCACATACGTTACTCTTAACAAGCTTTAGTAGCTCATCTTTAACATTTATTTAATGAGCAGTTCAGTCTTATCCAATTTCGATAATCTTAAAGTAATTTTCGGAATCATATAGGATAAGTAAATTACATGCTAAAGCAGTAATAATGGTTTCTTTGAAAGTTTTATGAAATTGGCTAAATGAGTTTTAGAAAATATCATGAGGAAATAGATACGAATTAATCAATATCATAGAATCCGCAAAGAATGAATATAAGATTTTGTTTAGGATAAATGGTTTTATTTTCGATGTAGGGTTATTAGAATATATGTTGATTTCACTATTTTCGTTAAAATTGCTAATTTAATTTAAATTTGTTTGAATAAAAAGGAAAAGAAATGCTTCAAATGTGGCTGTTCATTTTTGTTATCGACATAATCAATATTTATAAAATGCTAATTAGATGAATTAGTTCGATTTTGAAAGTAATTAAAATTTTTATCGGAAATATCATTATTGGTTAAAGAATGAATGTAATAATTTCCAGATTTATTCAACAGAACAATAAATGCATCTGTTTCGGACAAATTATTTTCTTATGTTAAACAATGTACGAGGACATTAATTTTTTTATTTCTTAGAAAAAATAATAATTTATTTAAAAAAAAATGTGTTAAAAACATAAATATATTAAAATGCAATGTGGCGATACCGGTACAAACTCATCCATCTTACCGTCGGCGATAAGGGCCAGGTTAGGCGTTAATCTCTGGCGCTCTGTTAGGTACGCAGCATAAGGCATGCTATTTTTGTCAATTCCGACAACGACGTACGCAGCATATGTCATGATATCTGGCGGATTTTTTAATTAGGTATTCCGAATTCTCAACAGAAATTTTTAACTCTTATTTTTGCTTTACAAGATGATTCATTTTCCTTCAACATTTCTAAAAAAAAAAAAAAAAAGCCAGATGCGGCAATATTGTTGGCTAGTGACTTACATCAGCTAACAGCGCCAGAGCTCAAGGGGTCAATTGCGGTTGGAGATGTGTATGAGAAAATTTAAATACAATTCTCTCCTGCCTAAAATCACTTATGTTGCATTCTTTTTCAGTCCACACGCTGATGCATTTTCCTAGACCTACGATCACCAGTCGCACAGACTTCAAAAATATGTTCTTTTATTTTGATATGCTGCCACCACCGATATATATCATAGAAACTCGACAGAGTTCCTCGACAAGCAAAAGAAACAACAGTGCAATGAGCCGTAAATGAAAGGAATTTCCACCAATTGATGCTAAACGATTTTGTAAAAATTTTTTAGTACTCTATCTAGTTTATATTTTCCGGACTGACCAAAACGTGATTTTGACACATCTATAGCTCGAGAACTATTTATGATAGAAACAAAATTCTTGTTCCTATGGAATGGGGCGTGCCACGTGACTCAGAAAACGAAAGTAAAGTGGAATCCGGCGAATAGGTTTTTAGTAAATGCGATTTTAAAAGTGCTGTTTTTTGCACTTTTTAAATTCTTGTTCCGACCAAATCTGTTGACAGGGCTACAGCAATGTGTAATTATCAGATTTTTACGCGCTTTACGGCATTTGAACTGTTTTTATGAGTAGTTCAAACCTTTGAAATTTTCATGTAAAAATATTAATTAGTTTTTGATTTATACCAGTTTAAAGTAATTTACTCCTGTAATTGTCCTGCGTGGCGTACGTAATAATATCTCTACTTATATTTCCGTGTGAGCTCAGCGTGGCGTACGTAATATGTAAGGTCATTGTACCTAAATGAGACGCGATTCCCCACAGTTTTGTTGCATTTAGGGTATACAGTGAAACCTAAATTAAGCGACCACCTCCCTGAACGACCATTTTTTCATGGAACGAAATTTATTCTCATAGGCTCAATACCAATTTTACCTCCATTCAGAGACCATCCCAGTAGAACTCCCTCCATGTGCGACCCATTTCTTTGAAGAAAATAAAACAAATTCCGTTTTTTACTGGTCGCTTGAAGAACGTTTTATTAGAAAAATAATTCCGGAGAGCGCATTATTCATCAAACTTCTAAACTAAGTTTTGATTTTTTTTAATCCCAATAACTTTTAAGTGTTTAAAAACCTTTATGCCTTTTTAGGCAATGAATTTAACTCTGATGACAAATTAAGAATGACGGTCAATAAACTTCCCTACCCTATTCTGCCAAGAAATGGGGAAACTCTCAAAGAAATAGATAAATTAATGAAATCGTCATTATTTGTTCCCGTCAAAAGAAAAAAAATGTAATTTAATAGATTACAACGACCATTTGGATTTTTTTTTGACTTAATATTTACTTTGTTTTAATTTTGGGGCATTTCGACAAGAGAAGCCGAGAAAGATAAGAGGTTAAAAATCGAAAGCAGTTCCACCGAATCATCCACAGATCGCAACAAATCACCTTCGTAACAAAATTTAACCGAAAAATCTAAATTTCGTCCACCAAATTCCGTCGTATCCTCTTCAACAACAGATCGCAAAGATCAAACTTCAGACGAGCAAAACCTTCATCGATAAACTCTCCAAGTCCAGTTTCGAGGAGAAAAATAGTTTACAAATCGAAAGCAGTTCCACTGAATCATCCACAGATTGCGACAAATTACCTACGTTGAGCTCAATTATTCCCTGTTAGAATCGACCGATTGTAAAACGCTGTGGCTAGTGGATTGGAGCCCCTCAAGACATGACCTTTTACTATCAATCGATTAAACATTAGATTGTTTCCTTTTTCGCGTTCGTGTTTTATTCTGTAATCGATTTTCATGGGCTACATAATCAGTTGAAGACATCGATTTTCATGGGCTAGATAATCAGCTGAAGATCTCGATTTTCATGGGCTACATAATCAGTTGAAGACCTCAATTTTTAATTTGCAAGACGATTTTCATTTCAGCGTCGCTCATTAGGTTTGGATTTTTCCATATCTGATGATTTGCGCATACCCATTTTGTAACTTTTTCAATTTTTAACGATTTTATGCCTTTCGATTACCTATTCAAACAATTTTTAACGATTTTATGCCTTTCGATTACCTATTCAACTTTCTTTTAATAGTAAAGAACATCGTTGAATTTCCTTAAAAAAAAATAAATAAAAAATAAAATGCGAGCATCATTTGGCCCCATCCCCGACCGAAAACAACAACCATTTCCAAATGGTTCAAAAAACAAACAAAAAAAAAACATTTATTTACTGAACTTTGAAAGGACTTGGTAATAAAAGTTATAAAAGATAAAACGGTAAAATCAAAGCAAATGTATTCATTTTTTAAACTCTGCAGTAGTTAATTTATCTAACTAACATTTGTTCTTATGCTTAAATTTTCATATTTTTCCCTAATGTGAAAAATAAATTTTAGTAACATTAGTTGTTACCTTTTTTCAACTGTTAAAATCTAGATTTAAAAATGACCTCCATTAAGAGAACGTGGTCTCTTTAGGGAGGTTTTACTGTATTTGGCATTTTATTATATAAACACACATTTTATTAAGCAGCAAATTACTGAATACTGTAGCCATAGTTCAAAACTAGCTTGTTTTGTATAAATTTAATAATTATCTGTAGTCACCACGATATACGATTGGTGGTCGCATTTAGGTAATTTTTGTCGCATTTACGGCAGTTAAAACCTGAATGAGATGACCATAGTCCTATATGTAATAATGCATTTTACACGTGAGAATTCATCTGAAAAAGTTCATTTAACCCTTAACTGCTGTTGCAAAAAATTGCCACATAACAATTCAGAAAGGTTCGCGAAACTATTCGATTGAAAGATTAATAAAAGTCGCAATTAATCATAAAATACTGTTTTTGCACTAAACTGTTTGTAGAGTAACATTTCTAATAAAATCTTACATTTTCAAACATTTCAAACAATTGTACTTGGACTCCAAATGAAGCAAAATTTTACTGTATTGATAGTTAAACTGGAAATTACAAGTTAAACTGTGAAAAATAAAAAAAGCAGCACTACCAGCAATTGGGGGTTAATTGCAATTATTTTTTGGAATTACTTAACCATTAACTGCTGTGACAGAAATTGTCGCATAACTACTGCGTGTGTTCTCCGAGACCGTTTGATTAAAAGATGAATGAAAAGCTCTGTTAACTCACAAGTACTGTTTCTGTACTAAACTAGTACAGGACTATTATAATTAAACTAAAAATATTCAGAATGTCTAGCAATAGTTCTAGAGCTCAGAATGAAAGAAAATTTCACCAGTATACATACCTTAACTCGAAATTACAAGTTTAATTGTAAAAATTGAAAAATGTAGTGGTCTGTGAGATCGCTAACAGCAGTTAAGGGTTAATAAAGAGTTGAAGTACATAAAATTGAAAGATAAATAGCTTATTATTGAACTACTAAATACATTTTATTTAATAGTAATTTAGGTCCAATCCAGGTTTCTACTTTATGAAACATGTTTCTATTATCCACTTTATTAAAGATACTTCTAGATTTTAGCACACACCCTTTTAAAAATCCAATACTATGGGTATTTTTGCACACAAAATTTAGATCACAATTAAATGAAATTTTATTTTGCACGAAATCTGAATGATTTTTGACGAAGGTACTGCGCACAATAATCATCGCGGAATCTCTTGCTGATATCTGAGGAGAAACTATATTATAGAAACCTGCCAGTGGACCTCGATTATGGAAAGATTCTAGGTAAATACCGACTACGGAGGAACCACAGAACATGCTTAGAAAGATAATGTAAACACTTTAGTGAATCACAGATTATTTATAGTCATGAAAACAATTCGACAGAATTTTTGGAATACTGTCTAGTGTGTATCATATTGAAATAACCAAGTAAATGTTCTCTTCTGTATTGCTTTTATATTAAATCGCACATAAACTCAAATATTTTTTTAAACAATTCCAAACTTTGCAATTTATTCAATTTAAACCATTTTACAAAGGTAATACAGACAGTCTGTTTTTTATTACACATTTTTTTTTCCTTTTTCTTAATCCTTTTATATCAAATAAATTTTTGGTAGTTTTATTAAAATTTTTCGTTTTACTTTTCATTTAAAAAGATTAATAAGGGGATTTATTAAACTAATCGACTCTTATATTGGACTTGGTAATTAAAGAATGCGATCAATATGCTAATAGCTTTTAGTTAATTTTTAATCAGATGACAGAGCTACTTAAAAATTTACAAATATGACAGAAATTAGGGAAAGTCATTTCATAATGATGTAATATCGAATTCTAAACTTTTATTGAAATGAATGTAATTTATCGAATGAATTATCCGAAATGCATGAGAAAATGCATGGAAAGCATACGACTTAGTATGTCTTGTTAGTCACGTAAAAAACAATTAGGAATTTAGAAAGTACGTGCATTGAAAATTCAGAAAATTCAACATATGTTAGAACTTGTGAAAATATTTAAAAGTAAAGAAACAAAAGCTTAATCAGATAATCTGAGTTTCTGTTCCGCTTTTCGGAGGGACGTAGCATTTCCTGAAATAAAAAAAAAAAAAAAAAAAACAAATTTTATTTAAAAATTACTTCAAGCACGCCCGGTGATAAAACAAATGATCATTATTCAGTCTGTTTTTAAGTCTTTACATATTTTGTGTAAAATGATGTCAATTTTGAGAATGTAAAGGTAGTTTTTGAAAAGTTATTAGAATAAAATCCTTGCTGAGTTAATTAATGAATCACCATATAGCTTATTGAACAACAGAAATAAATATTCCCAGTTAGTTCGACAGATTTTATCATTTCTAAAAAATAAATGATTTCTTCTGAGATTTGAAAGATCGATAAAATGGTTTTGAATTATTTTTAAAAAAGTCCAACATTATGTCTTACTAGATATATTACACTTTTGAAAAGTTTATAGCATCACTATTAAATTATTTTTTTTACTTCTATCGTCTTTCGTTTATCTTTTCTTTTCTGAATTAAAATGGAATGTGTATAGTGCAAATGAAATACCTTACAAAAAGAAGTGATATCTAATAAAAAAAAAAAAACTCGTTGTAAATGATCCCGCCAAGCCACAAACCTAAAACGTCAGTCATAAAAAGAAGTGATATCACATAAAAAGAAGCGATATAGAAGTGCATACTACGAGTACATGTGTAAAAATCTATCATTACTCATAATGTTTCCAAAAGACTCAGAGTGAGGTACAGTATGTGAAAACTGCTTGGCGACCTGCAGGCGTATATTTAATGTATGCAGTACCTACATCAATTTCGGAAAATTGTGAAAGTCAAAAAAATTAATTTTAAATTCTCATTATATAAGTCTTATAAATATTTGTAGGAGGAAGATCTGTAATAAATCAGAAAGATTTGTAAGGCAAGCAGAAAATAGTATGTAATTGTGGTAATTATCGATTTTTACAATTATACTTTTCAATGTTTTAAACATAATGTTTAATTACATAAATACGTTTAATAATACACTGTTTCAAAATTAAAGGGAAAACTGGTAAAATGAATACTGTTTATGACAAAATTAATTCTTAGACGTAAAATGTCATGTTTCCGACATAATGAATATTATAAAATACTATTGGAACAAAGCCTTACTAGAACATATTTTTCCCCTGTCATGTGCAATTCCGTTAACGCAACCTTTACTGCAATATATATTAGTTTAGTTAACGTCTATTATTAGGTGCATTGTTAGTAATATTCATAAGATCATTATTTTTTATTATTATTTCACAAACTCAAAATGTTTATTACATGTTTACTTAGAAAATCCTCCGCGTAAAAATAAGTGGCCTTTCTTGTTCAAATGATGGTAAATAAAATCAACAAATCGATCCCATGATGTTAAATAAGAATGGGCATGTAAACACCAACAGCTTCAACTTTTCACAGTTTAATGGGATCAATAATTCAAGAAGAATATTGTTAAACAAATAGCCATATGTAACTGCAGGCCGCCAAGCAGTTTTAACATACTGTACCTCACTCCGAGTCCTTTGGAAACATTATGAGTAGTGATAGATTTTTACACGGCACTCGTACTATGCACTTCTATATCGCTTCTTTTTATGTGATATCACTTCTTTTTATGACTGACGTTTTAGGTTTGTGACTTGGCGGGATCATTTACAACGAGTTGTTTTGATTAGATATACGTGATACCGGGCACGTTGGAAGAAGGATTATCAAAATGAATGCTAAACTTATTCAAGTAAAATTAACGAACAATTTATTTACAAATTATTTACATATAAATAAAGCATTGTTTATATTGAAGAGCTCGGATATAGACGATGCTGCCAGAAACTAAGTTATATATAGCAAGCACTTTCTGCGCACTGGGTTAAATTACTTATTTCCCATTTACACTATGGTATCTGATGAATTTTTATCGGAGGATCAGCATTCACCTCCCCGTTTCTCATGCTAGAGACTTAAACTCTTTCCCGAAACTTCACTCAGGAAAGAGCAACCTAATACATTGAGGTCTACATCAGAGCTACTCTTTCACTCTCAGCGACTCCTTTCCAAAAAAACACCCTGCGGGTTTTTTCTCTGCCAACAGAGACCCGATCTCTTATCTAAAACTTCTCCCTCACTACCTGCCAGCATGGCCTGATTACCGACGGGACATATTTTCACCAGTAAAAAGAAACAGAAAAATTTGCCTCATTCATGGCAGAATTTTTATACGAATACGGCGTTTAGATAAGGCGAACATTTTTTTTAAATTTATTTATTGGTGTAAGTGTGCCCCATTGGTAAACAGGCCCTGCCTGCGAGATAGGAAGTTTCTTTGTTTCTCTTATCTGGGCCCTATGCTCTTGAATAACCGGAGAAACTGCAATGCATTGATAAAAGAAGGATTATTCATATAATGAGATCTAACTATAACATCTCATATAAATTTACAGATAAGGGAAAATATTATCTTAAACCAGCGTACACAGCATACATGTGAAATACAACAGACAAGTAAAAGATAATATCAGATAACAGTAATCTTAATTAGTTACCTTCTCACTAGCGTCAGAAACCTGGCAAATTCTGTTCATCATATTTTTCTATTAAAATTTTCTAACTATTGCATCCTGTTTTATTTTGCTAAAGTTCCTTACAAATACTGAAAACAAACATTGAGCTATCATGTAGCACAGTCGTGTATTTTTGAGATTCACAAAAAAAAAATAAAAAAAAAAAAAATAAATAAATAAATAAAAAATAAATAAAATAAAATGAAAAATAAAATCAACATTTAATATTTAAACTCATGGAGTATGTATTAATGTGCATTTTTTGTGTTTTAATAGTTCATATCAAAATCATCATGTTTAATTTTGTTAATTTGAGCCAACAAAATTATAAAAAAGGCATTTGAAGTCATTCGCCTATGAACAATTTAAATTAGTTTTTGTTTTAGAAGTAAAGGTTTTTATAACTCAACTCGACTGTCTTCGTATCAATTTCTGAAATGGAAAAGGTAATTGAAGAATAATCTTCATATATTTCACGAAATTTCACGTTATCACGATTCAAGATACTTTTATTGGGAGAGCATAGTTGTAGAATTTACGATTCGTTTTAAATCATATTTGGGAGAGCTAAGTTCAAGAATTCACGATCTGTTTTTAAATAATATTAATGTAAACAAACATATTTCACAACTGAAAATGGCGCAGGTGTTGTTCAGTATAAAATAGCACAAGGTGATTAAAAACTTTGTTAATTCTATATTTACACTTTTAATATGTACAATATTTACAACGAAAACATTTGAATAATATTTGTTATTCCTCACTATGAATTCCAGATAATTTCTTTTATATGTTCAAGAATATTTATTTCTTCCTTTTCGGAAGATCAAGAAATACACAGCCAGCATGCTGCTTTCGAGATTCACATTCAAACTGAACTAAAAACAAGAGAAATGCTTTTAAAACAATTAATACTTCAGCAACTATTTCTTCTAAAAAGAAGCCAAGCATGATTTCATATTCGGAAATAAATTCCCCCTTTTTTTAAATTAAACATTATTTCTTCTAATAGAAGACCACGATAAAAAACCTATACGCAGCTTATTACCTGCTACGTTCAAGATTCACATTCACAATAAAAACTAAACTAAAAAAAAGGAACAAGAAAGAAAAAAAAAATGTTTTTTTAATATTAATTCTCTAGTAAGACCACGTGACCTGGGATCACTGGCGCCTAATCAGTCTGGCTGAGAAAAGAAGGGGTTTGCGAAATTTCACAAACTCCCCCCCCCCCCCCGATGAACAAGGGTTCATCAAAATGGGATTCAAAATAATTAAATTTGAAATAAAATTATTCTAAAAAATTATCAGTTACACTATACATAAATACAATACAAATCAAAATATATAATTACATACTGGACTTCAATAAAATAATAAACAATTTAAAAAATTTGCCAAGATGTTTCTGCTATTAAAAATAAAAAGAACAATTTAAATCTATACAACTTTTTCTAGAATATTCAATACAAAAAAAATTAAACTAAAAATTAGAAATATTATCAAACAAGAAACATTTTTTTTTTTAAGTGAAAAAAAAATAAAAAGTTTTTTTTTAAAGTCAATAAACAAAAGAGTTCAAGATTTTTTTTGAAAGTCAAATGTCAATGAGAGTTTTTGAGTCTCTAATAATATCAAAGTTTTTTTTTTTTTTATCTCTGTCCACAAATACTCAACTTCCAGAAAGTTCTTGCTACATGTTCATATGCATAACAATCACATCATATATTTCAAAGTCAGAAGTCTTATTCTGGTCCGTGTAGTGAGCAGACTGTAAGTTGAGAAGATAATCATTTTTCAAGCGCTTCCAAAAATGATTCAGAAGAGTCTCGCGCAAACGGAAGCGTTTCACTAAGGATTCCTTGATTGCAGGTAAACACAAGATATGCTCTAGAGTTGCTATAACTAGTTGACCAGGGCGAAGGCTAAATTTCTTGGAGATTGCACTGTCTACATTTTAAAATCCAAAACTTTTTATGAGTTTGTACTAATGTACAAGACACTCTGGAATGAAAAACTTTTTCATGTGCATATTTCACGACTATTTCAGTAAGTTTGTGTTTTGCAGGAATCACAACAGGATGTTTTTTATAAAATGAGGAATCAGACTTTTGTAACCGTCCTCGTACCAGCAGCAAACCTTCATCTGACAACATAGGATTTAACTGTAGAAGATTCGATTCACTAGGGATACTTTTGTTACATTTCAAGTATTTTGTAAATTCGGGAAAACATTCTTCCTGCACTAGCTTTGACCAAAAATTTTCAGCATGTAACATTTTCTCAGCTGATAATTCTGAAAATTTTCTTTTCTCTACCTTTAATTTTATATTAGAAATAAATCTAAACATCCATGCAGTTACTCGATACAATTTCTTTAGGGAGCTATACTTTTCAAGAATAAAAATGGGAATTTCATCAGATTTATTTGTTTGAACAACACAAGAGATGGTGGCTGCCTCTTTATACTTCTCTTCAGAAACATCAGGTAATCGAGATGCAGCAATTTTAACACTAGGCCACTGATTTTCAGGCAAGGAAAGAAATTCAGGAACATACACATTAGGGTTAGCATCAGGAAAAACATGCAATTGGAGATGCTCCTTTTCCATGATCAGGTTGCTAAAATACTGCCAGGGAATTTTCAAGTGAGCGAGATCAGGGATTTCTGAAAGACAATTTTGCCAATCATTTTCTAGTTCACCAGAAACAAAAGGGGCAATAAATCCGGCTGAATCAAAGAACATAGTTGCAATTTTCAAAACATTGCGTTTAGTAGAAGAATCATTATTTAATTTTTCTAACAAGGGTCGTAATTCTAGTCCAAATTTATCTTCTGTATTGTTACAGATCAATCCTAAAATTTTCAAGGAAGTATTTGGGGGTTCGAAACTCGATACAGGAATGTTTTCATCATTTAAAACATTAGAATTCAAGTTAGGGACATGATACAAACATTCGTTTAATGATAGAGAATCATCATATTTGGAAGAAGCATCATAGACTATGCGCATTTTTGTTGTAGTTTTGTTGTCACGGATAACAGGTCTGTGTGGCATGTAATAGGAATTATTAGAATCTTTCTCGGTGCACAATTCTATTACACCCTCATTAAACTGCTCTAGCAAAATGGAGTTATATTCTTTAAATAAAGAATCGTTTTTCAAGAATTTATTTTCTAAACTAGAAAACCGCATCTTTGCTACTTCAAGATTATTTCTAAGTAATTCGCGAGAACCTTTCCACAATAATTTTGCTTCATAACGCCCATTTACGAATTTTAGATTTTCTTTCAATTCTTTTATTACCTCATGATCGGTAATGTTCTTTTCATTGCTTTCAGCAATGCCAATTGATTCAAGATCCCAAAATGCTTTCAGTTGGGTATTTATATTTTCAACTGAAACACGCAAACAAGCTACTTCTTTTTTATTAGACTCTATTTGCCCTTGCACCGTATGACCGAAAATAGTTTCTGCAACGTATAATTCTTTTGTCAATTTTCCCTCGATTCCCTTTAATATTTTCCACAAAAAGTCAGACCCTTGCAAAATATTTATTTCCTGTTCAAGACCTGTATCAGCAGGCTTAAAGCCTCTTGTTCTCATTATCTCTAGAAGTTCTGGTTCTAGAGTTTTCACAGAAGATCCACCACTAGTGTTTCGCTATTTATCGAGTTAATAGGTTGCACAACACTGGATAATTCTAGAGCAACAACTTCATAACAAGATTCATAAGGGCGTCTCCGCCCAAAAGGATAAACTAATAAATTTTCTCTTCGCAATGGCTTCAATTTTAATTTTTGTACTAGCGATCTCTTCACGAAGCATTTTTCTGAACCACTATCACATAAAACGCGAGCCAACAAGCATTCCTTACCAGCAGACACAGAAACTGTACAAGTCTGCAATAATGTAGATTTATTTTGTTTATATTTTTGTTTCGGCATCATAGATACAATTGCACCTTTCATTTCTTTTTCAGGATTTTCTTTTGCTTTTTTTTTAAAACAAAACAAAGGACTATGGGTAGTGTTACCACATTTGAAACAAGGGTTAATTTTTGTTCTACAATTAATTGATAAATGGGACTTCAAAAAGCATTTGTAACAGCGACCTTCTTTCTTTAATTTATATGGTTTTTGTTCATCAGTGAATTCTGAACAATTTAGTACTACATGATCAGAAGACTTGCAAAATATGCAAAACTGTTTTGTAGATGTATTTAAAGCAGCAGCTGAAGGTATATTTTTCTTTTGAGGAAAATTTTGATATTTACTTGAAGAATTTTCATATTTAGTTTTAGAATTTTCATAAGCTTTGCTTTGGGAATTGTTTACTAAATTAGTAGCTTCACGACATCTTAATTCCGTTTTAATAAAATTTATTAAATCGGTGACTTCACAGTCCTTATCGGGATCACGTTTTCGATGGAAATCTAGTGTCAAATTTTCGGGTAACAATCTTAATAATATTGGTAGTAATAAATGGCCGTAGGAGCCTGATGTCACTCCTAACGTATCAAGATTTCTCATACAAGTTTCCATATTATCATACAACTTTCTTAAAGAAATAACGTTGTTAGTGGATTTCACTGGTTCAAGATTTAGAATTTTATTCATGTTACAGTTTATGATATTTTCCCGCTTATCATACCTCTCTTCTAACAATTTTAAACAAGTAGAATAATTTTGATCTGTCAGCTCAAAACCAGATACAATATTATATGCAGGACCAGACAACAAAGATTTGAGATATTGGAATTTTTCAATTTTTGATAACGATTCGTTTGAATCTATCGCACTAGTAAATAAGTTAAAAAATTCTAAGAACTGGCTTGCATCACCAGAAAATTTTTCTATGTTAAGTTTAGGAAGCTTCACTGCCGAAACTGGTTTACTTCCGATTTTTGAACCGTTACTTGATTCTAGCACAACTTTTGGTTCAGTTTCGATTTTACATTTTTTAAGCCTCATCTTAATTTTAAATTTCAAACTGTATATTTTTTCAGAATATTCTTCTACCGATTTTAGTTCTTTTTCATATTCAGTTTTTTCCTGAATTAGCTCGGCCCCACCAGTGGCTGAGAGGTTCTGCTCTCGAAACTGGTAGACGGGAAGTGCTGGGTTCGATCCCAATCGCGCCCGTCGGCCTAATCGTTCGGAGTTTTCGTGGTTTTCTTCGAACCATGAATTTCCATGCGTTAATACGGGTTAGGTTCCCTTAGAAAGACCCCCACGAAGGGCACTCCCCCTCGGGTCTATATCCCTAGTGTAGATAATCGGCCGTCACAAAATCAACCAACCAACCAACCTGAATTAGCTCATCTATTTCGGAATCTAATTCCTTTAGTAGAGCTTCCTTTTCATTTACGAGCTCTAACGATTCCATTAAAGAATCGCAATCAGTTTTATCAATATCAACAGATAATAATGTATCACATTTTGTGATTAATTTCGTAATGGCTGCACGAACAGTAGCTCTTTTACTTTTAAGCTTATCAGGCTTATCCATGTTTAAATTTAAATTCAATTTTCAAAATAAATTATCATGAGAAATGTATATTTTCAAGAAATCAACAGTCATGCCGAATAATAAAGGTATTTCTTACCTTTTTTCCCGGTTGTTGAGGCACCAAAACATGAAGAATAATCTTCATATATTCCACGAAATTTCACGTTATCACGATTCAAGATATTTTTATTGGGAGAGCATAGTTGTAGAATTTACGATTCGTTTTAAATCATATTTGGAAGAGCTAAGTTCAAGAATTCACGATCTGTTTTTAAATAATATTAATGTAAACAAACATATTTCACAACTGAAAATGGCGCAGGTGTTGTTCAGTATAAAATAGCACAAGACGATTAAAAACTTTGTTAATTCTATATTTACTGTTTTAATATGTACAATATTTACAACGAAAACATTTGAATAATATTTGTTATTCCTCACTAGGAATTCCAGACAATTTCTTTTATATGTTCAAGAATATTTATTTCTTCCTTTTCGGAAGATCAAGAAATACACAGCCAGCATGCTGCTTTCGAGATTCACATTCAAACTGAACTAAAAACAAGAGAAATGCTTTTAAAACAATTAATACTTCAGCAACTATTTCTTCTAAAAAGAAGCCAAGCATGATTTCATATTCGGAAATTAATTCCCCCTTTTTTTAAATTAAACATCATTTCTTCTAATAGAAGACCACGATAAAAAACCTATACGCAGCTTATTACCTGCTACGTTCAAGATTCACATTCACAATAAAAACTAAACTAAAAAAAAGGAACAAGAAAAAAAAAATGTTTTTTAATATTAATTCTCTAGTCAGACCACGTGACCTGGGATCACTGGCGCCTAATCAGTCTGGCTGAGAAAAGAAGGGGTTTGCGAAATTTCACAGTAATAAACATCACATTTTATTGGTTTGTTGTAATTTTTTATGTATAATTTATTTTGGTAAAATCAATTGATTTGATGAATCACCACATTTGAAAAGGACCCTGATGTTTCCACGTTTTTTCCAGTAAACCTCTAGGCTTTTGGTTTCTTTTGAATAACTGATGGCAAAACTGGAGTCTTTTTGAAGTTTCTGTTGCTTCTTCCGGTTTATTATAGTTTTTCATGCGGTAAGAAGTAGATTGTTTCCTGCCGATTTGTGATTTTAGGAAGAGTGGCTCCTGATGTTAGTTTTGAAGACGCACATAGGGGAGACTAGGGAGGGTTGACCCACTTTTTACAAAATGAATTGTTATTTTTAATTTTGAATCTAGAATAAAGTTTTATGTATCCCTTTAATCGTTATACTCTCAATTATCAAAATAAAATTGCTACATAAGTGTAATACAGTAACCTCTCACTTATACGACTTTCAAGGGACCGTAGAAAAAATTCGTATAACTGAGGGAGTCGTATAAGTTAGAGACCGTCTTATTATACAAGTTTCAAACTTTATAGACATTAATTAATTTACCTATACTAAAAACGATAAGTTTTGAGTACTAAGAATATATTTTAACAAAAGGTGTAAAATGTATTAAAAAATTAAGCATAAAATATATTAAAAAATTTCACAAAATAGTTCATTTACCACTATGATTATTTTAAAGATTTACAGATCAGGTTATCTCAAAAAATGAAGTGATATTAGTTTGTCTATGTCGTAGATGAAAAGAGAAAATGTCTTTTTCTAAGTCTAATAAAGCTTTTAAGCTAGTTTCGGAATAATCATTTTTATGGACATAATTCTTTAGTTTATTTAAAGCTGTACGTGCTTTTGAAAAATTTACAACAGCAGGAACATTACTCTCCTCTACGTCATCTACCTTGCTCACGTCTTCATTATTATATCCTCAAAGATTTCTTCAGCAGTTCTCAGTTCTGACCGAAGTTTATCATCACATTATACATAATCTTTGAAATTAATACCTTCGTCCATAAACATTTCATTCGAGTCTTCGTTATTAAATGATTCCATACACTCTCAATACTTGGTTCATTCTTTGAACTAGCAGTTTGGTGTCATGAAAAACTGCATTTCCTAAAACAATTCTTAATTGTCTGCGATGTCACATTTTTCCATGCAGATGCTGTAAAATGCATAGCATCTAAAAAGTAAATTGATTTAGCTTCCTTTTTGTTTTCCTGATCAAAAATAAAACAGCAATTCAAACTCCCTCTGTAGTTAACTTTGAAATTCTTTTTAATCCCTAAATCTAGTGGCTGTAATCTACTTGTAGAATTTGCTGGCAAAATTTTAAACTTTAATTTGCTGCAGAAACGGTAGCTCTTTTACATCGGGATGTGATCCATTAGAAGTAAAAACTTTCTTTGTTGTTTTTGAAATTTATCATCCATCTCATTTAAAAAATCAATGAAAATATCTGATGTCATCCATGCTTTTTTAAAATTTCTGTAGCCACATGACAATTATTTTTTATTCTTAAAGTATCGAGATTTTCTTCATTTGCCTATTGCTAAAAGTTCTATTTTTTCTGAACCATCACTATTTGTGCAAAAAAGGATAGTTAATCTTTCTTTACTTTTTCTTCGCCCGTGACATGGTTCTTCTTTGTATGACAATGAGGATCTGGCATCAGCTGGAAAAACAGTCCGTTTCATTACAGTTAAAAATGTCTTTAGGTCCCTCATTCCTTAATTAACATAAATAGATTATGCAACCATTGTCAAACATCATTTTCATTAATACATGCGCTTTCTCCTGTGATGCGGCGATGCAAAAGCCAATGTATTTTTTTCAGCTTCTCGAGCCACCCCAAGACGCTGAAAAATTCAAGATTCTATACTTCTAAGCAAGAGTCCGAGCCTTTTCTTTTAAAATCACACCATCTATCGGTAAATTTGAAGCTCGCATTTGGTTAAACCACGCGATTAACGCTGATTTCAATCTTTTAAATCTGCCACAATGTATCCTGGATATCTTTGAATCGACATTTTTTGATGCATTAATCATGACATTTTTATTTTTCAGAATTCCTTTTATTATCGATTCTGGCAGATTGAAGAGAGCAGCTAATGCCTTCTTTGATTGTAGTACATTTTTATCACATTCCTTAATAATTTCAACTTTGATTTGTATGCTTAGTGCTTTACGTTTTGACACTTTCAGGTTAGGTATCGACATGCAGCAAACTAAAAAAATCACAGCGAAATGAATAACCTTTCACTCGTCTAGAACGGAAGCTTGTAGTGATTTGCTGTAATGTATGCGTTTTTCGCCCTTCGCTCTACGCTCTGTATGCGCATAGGTCTTTTGGCACGACTCTATCTTGGGATGTTTTTCCGATATGTTCTCGCTTTAGTATTTTTTCCTAGTGATGTTCAAGAACTGTCATTTTCAATTTGTTAAGTTTAAAATAAAAGTCTATTTTTCTTAAAACAACCTCATTCCTAAAAGACGATGCATTACTAAAAGCTGTTAAATTTTTCCAAGAAAGTGCGTTTTGCAAAAACCCTGATTTCTCACCCAGTTCCATTCAGGGATGTAATCTGCAGGTGGTCATTTGGCTTTTATTAAATGGCAGACACAAGATAATTCCATACAATCACCCTCCCGCCATCGTTAATAACAAACGTAGGTAGATAAGAAATGCTATTCATTATTGATAAACATTTTAACAACAATGAAAGGATAAATGTAAGAAAACGTGAATGATTTGTACTTTAAAGATTATAAAAATTAATCCTAGAGTGAGAAATGTAAAATCGCCTGAACCGTTTAAAGTGTCGTATAAGTGAGAGAAGCAGTCGTATAACTGAGAGAAGTTTAGCATTATTTCAAATAAAGCGTGGACGGGACCAAGAGAATTCGGAGCATAACCGAAAGAGTCGTATAATTGAGAGTCGTATAAGTGAGAGGTCACTGTATATAAGAAATTTGAAAAATGATTGATTTTAATCATGAGAAAATAACGGGTCAAGGCAAACAACGGGGAGGCTTGACTCACTTTGTTTTATACTGAAATATTTGTGAAAAAAAATAAAATCAGTTTTTAAAAAAGCAAAACTTTATACTACATGCTTTAATCATTATAAAAAAATATATTTTTGAAAATGTGATGCTTAAGCAAACCTCTTTAGACACAATCGAAAGTCAGAGGAGGAAAATTTTGTTTTAAACAGGATTTTGTCTGAGAAGATATAATTGCACGGCAGTGAAAATAAAATTTTAACATTTAAGAAAATGTTCAGTTAGATGCAGGTGTTATGTATTGTTATGTCCGGATTTAGGAGCCACTGTCCCGCTTTTTTGTCTCCTTGTCCTACTTTTTGTGACACTTGATCTGACAACTCTGGTTGTCACATTGTTAGTATTCATCTCACTGTATTCATCCTTGTGAAATTTGTCTACATACATTCCTAAAGTTTTTCGATCAATACTATTTTCTTTTGCAGCCGCATGAGCACATAACTTATCATTAACCCTTTGATTACGGGGTTGGGACACATGTCGTGAAGACGACTATTTATTTATTCTATTTGCACCACTTTTGAAAGAAATTCTCTGACATATACTTACACTAGAATACTTTCAAGGCATATTTCTACAATAAAGAAATTCTTTTCAAAATTGCGGTGCGAGTGAATGCATAAATAGTCCCCAGTACTAGTCCGTAATCTAAAAGTTAACATTTTTTTAAGAATTCTGCTTTCATACTTTTTATTCTTTTCCACTATTTCTATTTACCTATTGTAAATAATATTTAAATGGAAAAAAGTTTCTATGAACTTTCCCATTTATTTTACTTTAATTTTTTTCTTGCAGTGTATACTATAGCAATTTTTCACATCTTACTTTAATGAGTTTTAAACAATTTATTTTCCATCACCCCCTTTTACTGTAGCTTTACAGAATAAATTTACATTATTTTTTATATATAATTATTAATCTTTCATTATGCACAGTGTTTTAAAAGATTTCCAAAACCACTTAACTCATTAATCCCGAGTTTCTTTTACACATTTTTAATACCCAGGTACCAGTTGACACCAGTTTTCCCATATTATAATTTTAACTTATTTGACTGCTCAAAGTGTGAGTTTAAGTAAAATGAAAATTTCCTTATTAAAATACTGGTTTTCCTTTTTAAAATTTTCGTATTACCTAAATGGCAGATTTTCGTACCAACCGGCGCTAATGAGTTAATTAAGGTAGCCTTGAGCATATGGTCAACCCTCCTTCACACTGACCGGGTCAAGCCAACCCCCATACCCTTTTCTAAAGAGCACATTGTACTCTTAAGCCTAACTTAGTGTACATACAACCTTTATGCCTACAATGAAAGCTCACTATTTATACATTACTTAAAACCTACTTACTTAAATTTCTATGATATATTTTATCTGAAAACAGCTTACAAAATATTTCTAAAACACACAACTTTTAGATTGAAAACGCCTCACAATTGATTTTTTCCACAGCTATTTCGATCATCTGTATGAAACAAAGACTGTTGTTTGAGCATTGCAGTAGATTTGGTTGACACCTATTGATAAAACTGTGAAGTTCTTTTAACCCCTTGAGGGGCACAGCTATATGTTATATACCACCTACGACTAATAAAGTTTTACACCAGAAAAAATTTATTAAATTTTACTTTTCTAACGTTGGTTAAAAAAAAGGCCGTCAAATTGCTTTTACTTATTTTGAAATAGAATTTTTCAAAGATTCCGGTGCGAGTTCAACATTACAGGAACACAATCACTTGCCCGTCAAGGGGTTAAATATAAAAGCTGAGTGGTGGGTCAAGCCTCCCGTATGGTCAACCCTCCCTAGTCTTCCATATATATATATTCAATATGCATATATATAACAATGTAAATATTTCAATCCGGATACTATACTCTAACAAAATTAAGACCTTCATAAAAAAAAAATAAACAGAAATTTAAGAAATACCGTATATACTCGCGTATAAGTCGACCCAAAATTCGAGAGGAATAACAGACTGTATACCAGTATTTAAAAAAAAATTGTCTTCTTGTTATCTAATTGTAGAATTTGCTGATATTAAATAAGCTGAAGATGGCTACAAGAAAATACTGGTATGCAACATATTTTTTCAGGAATTTAGGGGTCGACTTATACGGTATATACGGTATGTAATCGAACTGAGAACTTAATCAAAGAAATAATCAGATTTTAAAAGGCGTACAGTATATATATAATTTTTGGACTATTTCCTCGATATTAATTCTTGGCAAATAGCTGGGAAAATCGAATTATTTGAAATTTTAAGTGAAACCCGCAACTCTAACAACCATCCTAGCTCGGGCATTTATAAATAAATTAATTTGAGTAAATTCTCATATTGGAAGCCTCCTCTTAGTAATGTATTTTAATGAATCATTTTTGAAAGCTTTCTTATTTTTTATAAAGGTAACAAAGGTAAATTTAACGTTTCATATGGACTATTTATAAAGTCAGTTTATTAACCTCCTCATTTAAGAACTTTTTTGACCAATAATCAGATATTTTATCAATAAATAGATAATTTTTACTGAATAAACTTATTTTAGAATGTATTTCATGCAATTTTTATTTGTACTGAAAATACAGAAAATGAATTTTAAGCAATTAAGATTATAAGATATAAATTGGAATTTAAAAAATATAATTTCCTTAAATTTTTCTGTATTTTCAAATAGTAAAACAGGCTCGAACGAAAATAACAGAGATCCAACCGAGATCTGAACCAAGGTTTTTAGAGCCGGTACAAGCGAAAATACGAGCAAGAAATTCCATTTTTTTATAATTCGATAAATTTGGATATATTAATAAAGATTGTCAAATAAGGAATGTTAACAAAATATACATACAAAGGCAACTTTTTTCAGAATTTTTATATAAATAAAAAAAAATGATAATGCGGTTGAAATAGTGTAATCTATACATATATAAGCCGTTCTCTGAGTGTATGTCCTTTATACAAATCTTCAGTTTTTGACCGATTTGCACGAAACTTGATTTTCGTTTTAGAACGTGGAAAAGATCGCTCTCTACTTTAAAAATTCATCAGACCACTATTTATCCCTTTTATATACCACCTTTTATAATTTAATATTATAGAAATACCCTTTTTTTAAATATTCTAATTCAATCTTTTCTTTCCTGTTGCCACATCCTAAAAAATGATACAATAATGTGAAAAAAATAACGATAACGCGTGTCTTTTGATTTTATTTTCCAATAAAAATTCAGATTTTCTTGCTATACTTTTACGTTTTTGAAATTGACGTCATTCTAAACAGAAAATGCACATTTTTTTCTTTAATACAAAATAAAATCTTTAACTATAAGACCGGTACAATGACGTAGCACCTTAATTTGAATGTTTTTTTTTTTTTAATTAAAGCATGTACTTTAATACAGACAGTTAAATTTCATGAAAACAATTTAGGAAAAAAAAAAAGGGGGAGAGATATGACGTCACATTCTATCAAACCTTTTCAAAGTGTAGTCAAACTCACTGTAAAAAAAAAATGGTTCTTTTATTTTGTTTACTACATTTATTGTATACTATGGCTATATATTATAGTTATACGTAATAGCTAAGTGGTTTAAATTCAGTGGTAACATTTTCTGCTATTTATAGTAAAAAGAGAGAAGTTATTTCCCTTTTCAGAAAAAATTCTTCTGATGTCGCGACTTAAAATTTATAGAAAATTACACAATTTTCATCTAATCATTGTAGATTTAATTTTGAATAATGAAAATTTTAAGATTACGTTTAAGGGTGATGTTTTACTTAGAGTGGAAACCATTTAATTAATGCTTATAATTACATGTAATGTGAAGGTTTTAGTTTTAAGCAAATAAAGTTTCAAATTTTCCCAATAAAATTTCAGTAACTGCTCACTCATTTGGATGCATTTATTGTATTGGGAGAAATCATATACTTCTCTTACGCGTGCCCAAGAAAACATGTATTTTAATTTTAAAAGTTAAAAAAATTACCACAATTGTGTCAAAAAACATTCTTTTTTTCTAAATTTAAATTTCGCGAATTCCAAAATTAAAACCAAAAATTTGCGTTTTTTCATAAAAGTCAAGTTTAGGTTATCCATAAAGTTAAGGCTATTCTCAAAATCCAAAGGAGCTACTTTCTGACATATTTTTTAATTCATTTTTGTTCGGAAACGCATGACATCGGCAGGAGTTCTTATTTTTAAAACTATACAATCGAAAGATAGTTTCTATTATTTGGTAAATGTATAAGATCTTTCAGTTGGTGTTTCAACTTAATTTCGGACGCAACACCGCGATAAAGAAGTCGTCACGTGATCACAGTTGCTCATAACTCTATAAGTAATTTATTTATCAAAAAATGGAAAACTCATTTCAATTCCAAATCTCTTGGATAATCAGGCCTCAAATTTTAAGACTTTATGTTTTATGATTCAGAAAATGTGTCAGAAAGTTTCGCGTTGTTGAGCAGGGTATTGGAGCACCATCTTAAGCATTATTGCAGGTTAGTACTTTGTAATCGAGTTGCATGCCAGATATTCGCTTAAAACATAAGTCATTTTATATTGTTTTAAAAAAAAGCAATCATTAGCAATTATAAAACAGCTATTATTAGTATGCCATAATAGGTGTGGGGCACACTCATTAAAATACGGATACGCCAACTAGACAACAGCCCGATTACTGAAGACTAACCCGTCAGTACTTAAAGAAATGAACATAGTTTTTCATTTTTCATTCAGATAATAAGAGTAATCTTTCATAATTGGGTTCATATGGTTATGTAACTTTCCCCTATGACTAAGCAACGGAAAACAATATGTTACGCAATAAAATCTTCCCTGAAACACTAATCGTGCAAGTCGCATGAAAATCCGTTCTAGAGAATTCAAGTTATATGCATCCGGAACAAAATTCCCATTTGCATTTTATACACTTATTAGATATTTTAGAGTAGTTTGATTTAATATCTGTTAAATTCGTTTTTTTTTTTTTTTTTTTTTTTTTTTTTCCGTTTTAATTTCGTTTGTCAATTTAATTATTGAATATTACACGAAAATAAACGAATTCTGAATTATTTACAAATTTTTTGAACAATTAAGTTAATATTTTGTAATTTTGTTGCAAACATATTTAAAATAATATTCATGCTTGAAAAGTTCTTTAAAATCCATAAAAAATCTATAAATTCAGATAAACATTACAAACAAATATTACTGAAAGTACTTTTGTTTTCTATAAGGCGTTGGAACAATCGAATATGAGATGTTTAGAGATTAAATTGCAGTAAAAGGGAAATTATTGTTGTGTTAGGTTTTTGCCACCGCAAATATGATACCAGCGTTACTCATAGACATGTCTTTTCTTTATACTTTTGCATTAAGAGCAAACGGGTTCACCTTTCGTAATCGGGTTGCACGCACCTTTAAAAGTATCCATGCTTGAAAATTACTTTAAAATTCATTAAAATCCGAAAATTGAGATAAAAATTTCATTTGGAAGAACTTTTTTTGTTTACCCTCTGCGAACAATTATTCAACTTTCATTACTTCGGTTGTAATCACGTATGGTCCTAACATACTTTAGTATTTCACCTTTTATATTTATTTAACGAGTTGTTCAGTCTTATCCAATTTCGATCCGCTTAAGGCAATTTCCGGTATCATATACGGTTTTTAACTAACTTGTTAAACATCAAATGATGATTTCTTTAAAATATGTATGCGATTTAGGTCATTTAATCACTTTGTGTAATATTAATGGCAAACAGTTGCTGCAGAACTCAATAATTTAGAAACTGCTTCAAAAGAATATGCCATTTCGCTTACGATAAATGTTATTATTTTCTATGTAACATAATTGAAATGTATTTAATATTCCAATAAGTTTTTAAAATGCTAATTCAATAGTAAGTTGTTTAGATAACGTCAACTAGCAGCTGGAAATGAAGAATAGTTTTTGATGTTATTCATTTAATAAAAATTTAAATTATACTAGCAAAGCAAATTCATTCAGTTATTAAAGTATTCTAATTTTTTTCAAGTATTATGCATGTTGTAATGATTACCTCATTTAACACGTTAAGCGCCACGTCAGCTACCGGTGGCTGACAGCGAACTTTCCGTTTAAAATGCGTTATTCACCGATGGCTGACGTCTAAAATATGATACAACACTGAAAAAATATACATTGTTTTAAATAATTACTGAACAAATATTTAAAATTTACCTACCTTTTATTTCTTATAGGATTATACTTTCTTAAAAATTACTTTAAACATTGTACATTTCCCGCGATTCAGTGTCAGTCATCGTGGCACTCAATGTGTTAACCGAAAATTTTATTTTGCTTCAACTTCTAATTTTCTCAAAAGCATTTTTTGTTTACTTTCTACTGTTTTATGTGTCCCCAATAACGCACATTAGTATTTACCTTTTGGAGATGTAATGGCAATCATAATTACAAAAGTTTCCAAAATAAGTAAGGAATTACGATTATTTTAATAAATAGCATTCCCATTAATTTTGAAAATGTTACTCTTTTTACATTTTTATCCGTCCCTTGGTTCTATACGTTATATTTAGAAAAAAAATCGCCATTTCTCTGGTGTGTACTAAGACAAAATTCCATTTTTTTACTATCAGAAATCTCCGTTCTATGATTTTTTTTTTTTTTTTTTTTTTTTTTTTTTTTGTGATTTAATAAAACAGAAAATTCTCTGTGTTCCAGTACTAAATACAGAAAATCGAATTTTTAGTGACGGAAAACTGCATAGTTTTCTAAAATTTAAAGAAGCAAAATTCGGAAAATTTTGGTCATATTCGAACTGAATATATCCTATTATAATCACTGGATCGTTCTTAAATATAGCGTATACACATAACACAGTACTACATATAACACATAATTGTTACTTTTATTTTTTAATTTTAGAAATGATTTTAGAAAATTAAAAATTATATTTTTTTCAAGTGTTTGAACTTTTTGCAATATTTAATCCATTCAAAACAATGAAAATGCTAAAAAAAAATGAAATTTTTGTGATTGCAGTGTTATGTTTCTACAATCAAATATTTTACACCTTAGACGAATACAATTTCGATAATAAGTCTTTCTCAGTTACACATCGTTTTAGAAGGTTGCCCATACAGTCGTCTAATCGGTAATTTACTGTATGTATAAAATATGCAGAATAGTGATATAAAAAAAGAAAAATGATAATATGTTGATAAAAAAGGAATAAGTTTATTTGTAGTTAATAATAATAGCAATAACAGCATAATACACGGAATTAGAATAAGATATAGCAATCAGTATGATTGTGGATTTCTGTATAGTGATATTTGTAATGATAATTATAATAAATCTAATTGTGAATAAAAATAGTTTAAGTCAAATTGACATAATTATTTTACCGAAGATATTATTATGTTATATAAAAATTTTACATTTACTATTCATTTAAATTATTCTAAATTGCCGGCACATTCATTATTTCCCTATTTCTTAATACTCTCTATTACTTATTTGTAGTTTAAAATCGCTATAAAATTAAAACACGT
This sequence comes from Maratus speciosus, assembly GCA_963932465.1. NCBI lineage: Eukaryota > Metazoa > Arthropoda > Arachnida > Araneae > Salticidae > Maratus > Maratus speciosus. The sequence goes on from OZ010794.1 coordinate 242,062,979, forward strand.
ATAGACTTATTCAAAAACTTCATCGAAACTTTTAATCTCTTCATTAATTTTTATCAGTTACCAAACTGTAAAATTCCGGGAACCGTTACTTTATTTTTCGAAAGATTTTTAAAAGCAATTTTTGCATTTTTATTTTATTTGACCTCAATTTCCCGCCAGTCTGGTGAACGTCAGCCGTATCACATCGGAATCACTCCGTCAGTAGAGTTGGGACACATTTATGTGACGTTCCTCTTTCGCTCTCCATTAGTTGAGTGACGGATCGCAGTTTCTTTCGTGTCTCGCTCATGAATTTGTTTGGTTAGACATAAATTTGCATTTCAATCGGAATTCCTCCGCGCATTCTAATAAAACACTCGAGCATGAGCTCAGAAGATGATTTTTGTGCTGTTTGATTGTTTACCTAATCTGTTGCCTAGTTTCCAAAATCACCTAGAATACTAAATTCGTTCTTTAACATATTTTTCGCATGAATAATTAGTTCGTGCTCAAGCATGATGGCTCTGATAGTTCTTACCCTGTGGGAGTTGTTTACGTTGATATTTTGTGATGGAATAAACTGTTTCCTATGACTTCAGCCTGTGTTTTAATTGGGAAAAAAACCTGGTTTTCTTCATCATCCTGTTTTCACCACGCATGCGGCCTAATCTACCTTGACTGTATCAAGAATCAATGGTTGTTTTATTGGACTTTACCAATCTCATCGCTATCAACAATCGATAGAGTTGATTAAAAAAGTCAAATGAAATATTCTATTGGTACACAGCTGGTAAATTTCCACAGTGGTGACACCTCCAATAGCTATGCTTACACTAAGTGGTACGACTGCCATAGAACGTCACCAATGGCTGATTAAAATGTAGTATTAATCTCGCAATATGCCGTAAAAAGCAAGACGTGATTGTTGAATTTAACCCATTTATTTGATAAGATATGTTTTATAAGATTATATATATATATATATATATATTAGTAAATCTGGTATATTATACAAATGTTATCAAATCTCATTCTTGATTTTTTAAGTTATAAATGATATAGTACACTCCGTTATATTGTCGATGATATTATTCTGTTATTTATATATATATTTTTTAAATGACATATAATTAAAATCTGCCGTAATTCGTAAAAAATTCGTAACTGCTATTTAAATTAATTTATAAAGGTGTAACTAAAACATGCTATAAGAGTCCAACCGAAAGAAACACTTTCTTCTCATGCTGTATTGTAATCACCAAAAGAAAATTTAATGTATAAAACACTAACGAAACCAACAATAAACCAATTATTAAAATGAATTTCGCTGAAATAATTAAATCAATATTTTTGATATTGCTATGCACAATGCATCTACCTTTAGGTTTAGATACCAATTTATTATTAATTTAATTCATTTTCCCTGGTTTTCGGTTGATCGTCCTTTCATTGATCGAATGACGTTAGCTGCGTTGACCACGAGATGGCGGTAACAGCTTAATATATTTTTTACTCTCTAGGGACAATTATTCAACTTTCATTACTTCGTTTGTAATCAGGTGCGTCGTTCCGAATATGCTTCACCTTTTATATTTATTTAATGAGCTGTTCAATCTTATCCCATTTCGATATGCTTAAGATAGTTATTAGTATCATACAAGATAAATAACTAACTTGTTAAGTCACAAATGATGGTTTCTTTGAAATTTTTATGAAATTCAGTTTAATGCGTTTTGCACATTATTAAAGAGAATTGATGTAGAAGACTAATTTAGAATAGACAGTAGAATAATACATGATTTCATTTAGGATAAATTATTTTGTATTTAGTTTAAAATTGTTGGATTGAATTTTAATTTTGGCATTTTCTTTAAAATTGTTAATTTAATAATAAATTATGAGAATAAGGCAGAATAAAGCTCAGAATAAAGAATTGATTTAGGTATACCATTTTAATGAAACTCGTTCGCTTTTGAAAGAAATTAAATTTTTTTGTTTAAATTCTTATTAAAGTTGCATAAACAGAAGTAATTATTACCTAAGTAAAGATATAAAATATTTAAACAATAAATTTACGATATAAAGCTTTATTCATAAAGCTATTCTCAAAATTTTAATTCTTGTATTTCTTTTCAAATTCGTAGCAGTAAAGGAAAAAGAAAGTAATTGGGAATCAAGTTCGTCATTGCAAGCTTTCTGTAATCACGCTTGAGAAATATATCTCTTAGAAATGAGAATTTCTGGAAACGTCGGGGAAAAAAATAGATTTTTAATTTATTGTTATTTCCTTAAAAGTACTTTTTGTTTTGCTTTTACTGTTTTATAAAGAATGCCCTAAAAAGATTGTAACTAGGATGAATATTTAAACTTTTTGAAATGGGGTAGCAATGGAATATATATGAGGACCCAAGAAGCCAAGGGGTATAAGTGACAAAATTAAAAAGAATTGATTTAAGGACACGGAATACCTGGAAATATACTTTTTTATTTTCAGGTAAAGAAATATAAGTGAGTTTCTAATCATGTGTAGTGTTTTAGAGATCAACCACTTTTGCCGAATAATGATCAATATTGATTAATTATAAATTTAAAGAAAATTGCATTCTACTTTTTTCACACTTATAGAAATAAGAGTTCAAAGACAACTGCGAAACAAGCAGCAGTTTCATATTTAAATTCAGTAAATTATTATTGATGTTCAAATTTAACGTCAATTATCTTTGAACTCAATTTGCTCCAAATCGAAATTTTGTTACTTGTACCCCTTGGCTTCTGATGCCCTCATATATATATATATATATATATATATATTAAATAACGTTAAGTTGATGGAACAGTTCTGCCGTCAATTTAAAAAAATTGCCCTTTTATGTTTATTATACTTTTATGTTCATACAATTTTATGTTTAGACACTTTTATGTTTATACCTTGTTAATTATAGTTACTATTGTAACTTAGATTCGATAGTAAACCCTCTCGCTGGCTATCACGCGATTTTCACGAGCAACTTAAACGTCGCGAAATTTGCGCAATCCACGATTTCCGTGATTTTTTTTTTATCTCATTCTATAATAATCATTTATCTCATTCTATAATAAAAAAAATCTTTTACAAAAATATTTACATATTTTAACTCTAAAATACATATAGATTTGAAATACGTAATAAAATAAATGAGTGATTTTTTAACCAATTTTGATAATAATAATAAAAAAATACGTTTTAATTAATACGAGACTTGACTAAAATAATATCATTTTTCTACGACTAAATCTCTTTGAGTTATGATACTTTCAATTTTATGAAATGTAGTAGGTTTTCTGCACTAAAAATGGATAAAAAAGCAATTTTATTGCCGGAAAACTACAAATTTCACAAACCTAAAAAAAATCAATATTCCGTAGGTTTCGGTCGTAGAAGAATGGTTTTTTTTTAATTTTATTTTATACATATCAGATTATGGTGATTTTTTAAATCTAAATTTAACCTATAAGTCGCAGTGACCATATAGAAATTTAAAAAGTATAACTTTTGGAAAATTAATTACCGAACTTTATTATCAGCCTCATTTAATTCCTATTTTATTTTGAACACTTTGCAATTTATGTTGCATATGTATCTCCAACATGAAAACAAATAAACGTCTGTGTTAATGTTTTTCGAAACCCGTATACATATAATCTTTATTGGAATTCAAAAGCTAGTATCAGGCGATAGATAAATACTGATTCTCCTAAAATGCACTGATGGTGTTAATGTTTTTCTTTCAATAGCATAACCTTAGATGCGTATTTATTTATTTTATTTTATTTTATTTTTGAAAAAATATATATGATTCACTGAAAGGTTTATTACACATGAAAAATAATTTAAAAAAATCAGAGATACATTTTTCATGTAATATCTCAATCATCTTGTATCATCTTATAATATCATCAATCTTTTCTTCTGTTGCACATCTGCAATATAAGTAAAAACTACTGTCATGGGGTTGTTTTACGCTAAAATATTGCAAATTAGTAAATATTTTAATAAGCATGTCTCCAAATACCTTATTTTATAAACCGTACTCCCTCTGTCCCAAATTAGTTGCTACATTTGATTGCTTTTGTACTGATTATTGATATTAATGATTTTATGATTTTGTTTGAACATTTTTCAGAGATTTCAGGTGCTATGCTATCAATCAATAACATTTACTTACCAAGCATTCCCCCGTCTGTCCTTAAATAAGTAACAAATTAGTTTCAAATATTAGGGTTCGCACGCTGTTAAGCCACACCCCATTTCATAAGGATTCTTCCACCAGTAATCGCATAAAAACTAACTTCTAGCTAATGAATCGTTAATTCATTAGGAAGAAAATAATCTTTATGGTATACTGGTTGCAGAGTCCTTATAAAATGGTGTCGATCTAGTAAATTGCATCGGAAGTTATTTATGACTCCACCCACTTGAAATGTAGCAACTAATTTGGGACAAAATATTCGACCTAAATGTCGGAACTAATTACATTTTTTTACATCTAACCCTTAGTAACCCTTAGGAAGTTACATTTAACCCTTTAATTCCCATGAGAAAATAAGTTCTAGAAATTACGTAGTTCAGAGAATCTGACTTTACACCAGGAGGTTTCAATAGTTAATTTCGTTCATTTAAATACGGAACAGTGAAATGCGTAGCAGTTCCAGGGGCTACCCAGTTGTAAAGCAACTCCACGCCCTGTATATGAGTAAACAGTATGAGCACATCCTAAGAAAAAAAACAGGAATTGTTAGTCTAAGCGTGGCAAAATCCACTATATGAGAGAGAGTCAAAGATTCACAGCATTACTGCCGAGAACCAGAGACGAAAAGAGGAGAGGAAGAACGAGAAAGTCTATTTACGTAAGTGGCTGAAATGACAGCCAATCCGAAAACCAGGAAAGTACTAGGGCTTGGCTTCAACAAGTGAAGCACGCAAAAGAGAAAAAACGTTGGAGAGTGTAAGAATAGATGAAAAATAAAGGGTTCAAATGTTCAAAACAGTCGAAACTGGAAGCAAAGCCTAAACCTTTACCAAAAAAAGACACTTAACATGACCATACATTTAAAATAACAAGAAAATATTAAAGAAATTTAGAATAAAGGGTAGGAGCCGAAAACTTACGACTCGCTACTAGGATTTTTAGCGGAATTTGCCAACATTTCAGAGAAGGCAGGTAATTTAGAGAGAGAATCTCCTTTACTTTGTATATTTTTGAGGACATTGTTGAGTTTGTGGGGGAATCTCCGAGAAAGAACTGACATTAAGTTCTTTAATTTTACTAACGATCTCTGCTATCGCAGGGATAGCTCCAGAGAATGGAGGATGTTCCAAATATGGGTTCGAGTCTGAAAAAGGTCACGTGATACCGGCAATTTACCCAAGGAACTTTTAACTGATAAGAAGGGAAGCTACTACTGCTTTGCCTCATAAACGGTTTCATTGGCTAGTAGAGATTTACATTACACGTCTACGGAGCCTTCCCTTCTTCACGCTAGAAGTTTTTACCTTGACCACGTGATCAAAACGGAAATGGAATATCCTCCATTCGTATAACTCGTAGAGTTGCTGAGGTGATGGTGACGTAGTATTACTGGAAGAATTTGATTGGACGAAAAGTGGGTTTGTCTTAGAAGCTGTAGAATCGCTGTTTTTTTTTTTCTTTTTCCTTTTCCCTTCGTTTGCAGAAATAGGATTTTTTGCGTTAGCATTGGCGTTACACATTGGCATATGTTTTTCGAAATTGGGGTTTCGTTGGAAATAATGAGCAACCCTTATAAGATGAAGGGTGCTCCAGTGAGCAGTTAACACATTTCGGTGGTGGTTTAGGAGCATCAGAGTCCTTAGGTTTTTTATTTTTGCAGTTTGTACATAGGTGCAGGCCTCCGCATCATACGCATTTGGGATTAATATGGCAGTTGGCACGTATATGAAAAAACTTTTGACATTTGCAACATTGTGTGGCTTTTTTAGTCGGTCGAAATCTTTCGATTTCAACTCTAAGATTGTACACAGAGTGTATATTGAAAATTTCAAAACTTGTGGGATTTTTAGGAAGTTCAATCAAGTAGAGAGGGATAGGTTTACCGTCTCTTTTACTTTTCATTTGCGAAAATTTAGTGATGGTAAATCCTCGACAAGCGAGGGTTTCTCTGACAGTTTCAATTTCAATATTTCTAGGAAGTCCACGAATTACAGCTTTAAGAGGAATTTCCCTGTCTGGGATAATATAATGTTGAATATTATTTTGTTTGAAATGCTCATGCAGCATTAGCTTATGACGGATGGTATCAGGTGAAATTCTAATGAATTCACCAGTAAGCTTGGCGTTAAATTTAAATTTGTTCATGGAGGACAGTTCATTGAGAACTTGTATAATATTAGTGACTTCAGTCACCATAATAGGCTTAGGTTTTTTCTTTGGTGTTTCAGGATCATTTTTCTTCATGCTCGCTAGAGGGGGCGATATCCGAGTCATTATCAGATTGGAATTCGACATCGTCGTTAACATTTTCAGGGGTGATTTTACGGGTTTTTTTTCAGGTTTATAAGCAACTCTATTCGTTTTTTTTTTTAGTTTTACGTTTTTTTGATTTTGAGTTAACGGGGGTAAAGCCCTCACCAATGTCCTTTTGGTCACTAGTTACATTACTTCTAGTAGAAATATTAAAATTTTGAATTTCATTCTCAGTTGAGTTAAGAGCTTTAAGAACATTACTTAAGCCAATATTAGCGATAGTTTCTCTATTAATTAAGCTCCTATGGGAGTTAGTGGAAGCAATAGAAGAAATGGACGGAGAACGTCCCATTCCATTACTCGGGCGCTTAGAGGAGCCGCCAGCCCCATCATTTTCAGCCATCAGTCAGCGATATCCATATAAGATCAGAGCGAAAAAGCAATCAGAACCGGAACTTACATACTCGCTGACTGTCTTAAATATGGAATTCCTCTTTTTTATTTAAAACAAATATCGCTAATTTAATTTTCTGGTGTGAATTAGGTGTACACCAGGGTGTCAAACTGTGTCCCGCCGGATACCACGATAATTTTAAAGAAATAGTCGACAAGTTAAATCGCAGCAATTCGACGATTAGATAAGTCAAAGATAACCGTAAAATTTTAGTGATATCCGGCGGGCCACAGTTTGACACCCCTGTTCTACACGAATAAAAAGATCTATTAAAATCAAAATATTATTGTTTGCAAATATGCAAAGCTGCGCACTAAAGGTTTAATGTCAAAATTAGGGAATTTCTAAGTATTCTCAATTCTTTCAATATTAAATGTTACCCACAGGTGGCGATGCACTGTCTGAAACTGCAAGAATTTTTCCAATAGAATTGCAACTTAAAAACGCAAAACTCTCATTTAATTTTTTTATACAAAAATAAAATGAAATATAAAAATGTAAGTGAAACATAATACGAATTTATGCGTTAGGTTAACTGTTTGAGACAATTCTGCGACATCGATTAGTGCCGCCAGTTATTAACCCTTTCAGGGGCAATACATTTCTGCTCAAAAAATATTCAAATAATTAATTCCCACCGCAATTAACAAACAAATTTATTAGAAAATAAATAACAGCTTTTTTTTCACGTATAATATGAAATCAAAATTGTAGTAAAAAATTGCTGTGCCATTCGGCATTTTAGGCGTTAAAATTAACCGTTTGCAGATTGCAAACGGCGCCCTAAAAGGGCTAAAAATATGGGGGGGGGGATTCCCAGTTTTCGCATAAACCTTCGTCTTCTCACGAATACACTCCGTAGCAAGTAGCACCGTTTGCTTCTTAATCTATTTTTAAAAGACTTAGCCCATTAAGCGCCATTGCTCCCATTTTGGGAACATTACTTTAAGATTTTTTTCTAAAATGAGTATATTATATATTGGCAAAAAGTTTATGTTATTTGTATTATGAATATACGAGGTAACTTCTGTAATTTTTTTAAAAAGTTTCATTTGTATTTTCCATTTTTTGAAATGGGCTTAAAAAGACGAAATTTAGCTTTTTGACCTCTTTCGCAAGAATTTATTTTAGAAAAATAACTTACTAATAAAAATTATATTTTTTATTCAAAATATGTTTATAACTGTCTATTGTCTATTACTACATAAATCCGTAGTTAATAAGTATAATAGATTCATCACAAGTCATGAAAGAACGAGTTACTCCCGTAACGGGAGCAATGGCGCTTTCGTTAGTTTTCAAGACCATACGGAATGCCGCAAATTAGGAAGACCTAATACGGTGCTTTTATTATGCGCGTGAAAACAGTCTGTATATAAACTTTGGAAATGCTTTTTATTCGTTCCTAGCAAACTTTCTTTGGAAGTGTTACCCTTAAAATATGTTTCATACTTATTTACTTATTTTACTTACTTAATGGAAAGATGTCTGCGAAAGTTTTAACTGTGTCTCAAGCTTTGTATTATTTTGAACAGATGATTATTCGGATGATACGGAAATCGTTTGTTTGCCACCTGATCCCGGAATTATATATTGAAAATTTTTTTATGTCCTTATCAATATTATTAGAAATGAGGGACAGGCATTTTCAGACCACTGGAACAATTCGAGAGAGTACAAAATTGTCCTTTGATAGATTCCTAATCTTTGAAGAAAAAAGACAGAGGAACATTTGACTCTATATCTACGGAATCATAAAGCATTGTGAAATAGAAAGACAATGAGGTTGTTTGCCTGGCTTCAAATATTGAACCTATATAACCAGTAGGTTCGGCAAAAACATTGAGCATAGGAGATAAGGAAAAAACTGATATACCGCAGCCATATCTTGTAGCATCTTATAACAAAAACATGGGAGGTGTCGATTTGATTGATCGTTTTTTGAGTATTTATCGCCCAAAAATAAGAGGGAAGAAATGGTGGTGGCCATTTCTCGCCAACACACTAAATATGGGAGTTGTAGCAGCTTGGCGAATGCATAAGGAATGTAAAGGAAAACTTACTCAGATAGAATTCTCCGTGAAATTGTTTCGTTATTGATAAAAATAGAACAGAAAATAGAAGAATATCCACGTTCGGGCCCTTCTAGATTTCTGTCAAATGACTTGCCTTTTGACGGTGTGAAAAATTTTCTAGAAAATACTTGGAAACAATCTAGGTGAAAAGTATGTTAAAAAATTGCTCGAGTTTCCTACAAAAGGTACAATGTAATGCTGCATAAAGATTGTTCAGTCTTCTTTCATGTAAAATAGAGGGGAAAGATAATCTAATGGTGAAAAATAAAGATATATTATGAAAATGCTTATGAACAAGTAAATTGATTTTTCAAAATTAATTATAAAATTACATGTTTATTATAATTCTAGATGTAATTTATCTGAATTTTTCCTAAAATGTCTGTTTCAGAATGATGTAGCCCTTTTTATTCCTAAAGAATTGAAAAATAACTGTTATAAATACACGGAGACAAAAGTTTATTTTTGTAAAAAATTTACTCCCATTTTGAGAACATACTGTTTTTCATAATCATTTTTTTTTCAGAAGTACTTTAATGACATCCTGTTCATTAAGAAAAAACATTGATTCCATAAAAATATCGGTTAATATATATAGCGGCGCTTAATCGGTTAACCCTTAAATGCATGATTTTTTTATTTTGTTTCGAAAAAAATATATATGATTCACTGAAAGATTTATTACACAGGAAAAAGAATTTAAAAAAAAATCAGGTACATTTTTCGTATAATACGTAAACAATTTTCTTAAGTTGCACATCTGCAAAACAGGTAAAAATTAAAATGTTGCAAATTAGTAAATATTTTAATAAGTATGAATCTAAATTCCTTATTTTCTATAATTTGTTATTTTGTAAAACTTAACCCTTAAATGGACGAATTATTTTTTTAGAATTATGTGTTTTAACTCTTATATTAAAGATTAGAAACCAGAAATTTTAAGACAGATTTTTAAGTTTATATTTTTATAATTTTCATAGGATTTATATTGTTATATAAATATACTAATTGATAAGAAATGAATAAAAATATGTATAGATATGCATCATTATGTATTTAACACTAGAACGCTTGGAAGGAGCCTATTCGACTCCGACCATATGATTAAATGTCAATTGGAACCAGAAATTCTTTCACAAAATAAGTTAATTTTTAAAAACGCGGATTTACGTTAAATAAATCAGTGAAATAATTTTAAATAAAAATTCTGGTGTAAAATATTTTTATGAAACTTAAGTAAAATTTCCGGTCGTTCTAGTGTTAAGGCGACAGTGGACGTTCAAAAACATTTTCTACAGTTTTTGCTCAATTGTTTTGAAATTTAATACACGCATAATTTGTGCAATAATTAAGAAAATTTCTTAATTTCATTAAAAAAATTAATATGCAAATGAGTAATTAATTAATAATATGGTAATTAGTGATACAAATTAAAAATGCTCCATGCGCCTTAAATTTTGTTTCAGAAACTTGTAATTTTTTTTAGGATGGCTTTATGATATTATATCAAAAGTTGCTATACATTTTAAAATTATACTAATTCCTTGGCAGAAAAAAATTAAAAACCTATGATATTGATCATTTTGGATAAAATTCAATAATAAAATATTACTTTTTGACATTTATATGAAATAATGTTCACATTTTAATAGCAAGTTTTGTAATAAAGTATATCAACAACAATATTACCAAGTATTATGAAAATTGGTATAAAATTAAGACGGATGGAGCATTTTGAACTTACTCAGTCGGCGAAAATTCTCATTTTGAGAAAACTGGATTTAAAGTTTTATTTTAAGTGTAGATTAACGATTGTTTACGTTAGAAAAACAGCTGTATCTCTGCAAAAAATTATCGGATTTGAATAATTTTTATTATATTTGAAAGTAGAAGATTGCCAGAACATTTTTTTCCATAAAACAAAAAATTGATTTTTTTAATGTTTTTTGCGATTTTGAACGTCCACGGTCGCCTTAAGGGTTAACATTAAGACAGATCATTTTAGAATACCCTGTATCTACAGAATTAACAATTTCTTTATTTAAACAAGCAACACCCATAAAATCGGTTTCTTTGTAATACCACTGATTTGCTCAAATAGAAATGATGTATTTGTATTGTTCATAAAGAACTGTCCTTTCTGGTAATTTACGAATCCTTCACAAAAGAAAAAAAAAATATCATTGGAACCAAAAACACAAATTAGTTTGTATTGTGAGTATTTTGATTTCCTCAAATGGAAGAATAGCATACTCATTTTAAAATAACATTTACATTTTCCAATTTTGCTGTTCTATTTTTTTTCTCCATAAAAAAAAAAAACTATACATGTCGATGAACTCAAAGTTCACAGGAATGTAAAATTATCCAAAAATTGTGATATAACTGAAAATCAGTGTTCCAAAATTTAGCAGTTTTTTAATTCAGAGATTTCGTGTTTACACCAGAAAATTTTGAATTTTAGTTTTCTTTTAATTTATTAACGGAATTAACTATCATTGTAATAAAAAGTAATATTTAGATTTTTTGAGGGGGGGGGGGGGGCGAATTTGGATTTTCTGAATTAAAAAACCGCCAGATGAGGCAATACTTCTGATAACGTGTTACGGAAAAAATTATATAACATAGAAAAGAAAATTATGTTCGTTTAGTAAAAAAATTATTTTTGTAAAGTGTTTTCTTTTTACGTGCGTTCTTAATTATAGAAATACGTAGCACATATAGTCGTCATTCAGTCCGTCTGTCCGCATATAACGAAGCAAAAACTACCCAACCGAATGGTCTAAAATTTTAAATAAATAATTGTTGCAAAATCTTGTCTAGTCATTTAAAATTTTATGAAAATCGGGTCTATAATTTAATTACAGGGACAGTCAAAAGTTGTCCGTTACATTATGGGCAATGGAAATAAATTATTGCAAGTGCATTTTAATGATCTTACCGCCGTCCGAATGGTCTGAAATTTTAAATATATGATTGTTGCAAAATTTTGTCGAGTCATTTCAAATTTTATGAAAATCGAATGTATAGTTTAATTACAGGGACTGTCAAAAGTTTTGCTTTACATTACGGACAATGTGAAAAAATTATTGTAAGTGCATTTTGATGATGTTACTTTCAAAAAGAATGAAATTGATAGGCACTTATGAAGTGCACTAAAATATACATTCGTTATAATATGCGTTGCAAAAAATATTTATAAAACTAGTTATAGTACGGACGCACCTCATTTGCCACGTTTGACGAGCAATTTCTAACTTGTTTTAGGTGCGTTCGTAATTATATAAATACGTAGCACCTAATGTCGTCATCTGATCGGTCCGTCTGTCCGCATATAACAGCGTCCCAGCCGAATGGTTTGAAATGTAAAATATATAATTGTTGCATAATTTTAACGAGTCAATTCAAATTTTAACAAAATTGGATGCATATGTCAATTACGGGAGCTGTCAAAAGTATTTCGTTACATTATGGACAATGGGAAAAAAGTTTCAAGTGCATTTTTATGATAGAACACACTTTCAAACATAATAAAATTGATATGCATATACGAAGGGCACTAAAATATACATTCTGTAGAATATGTGGTGGAAAGAATATTTTTTATTAATTTACATGGCCACACAAAAGTATTCTACATAATGGTATAGGGGAATATTTGTTTGGGGTGTATTTTTATTATGTTAAATTAGTTCCCATATAATGATATTGGTATATGTTGCTGAGGTAGAGTACAAGTCACTTCATGTATAATAGAAAGTGCATACTATTTACAGGGACACACAAAAGATTTCGGATACTATACTGTATCCGAAGTACTGTATATTAGCAATGATTGCTGGAAGTACATTTTTAGATGTCATATTAGTTTTAAAGTTTAACTAAATTTTGCATATTACGTTGTATATATAATTTCTGTAGATCATATACAGGGCTACACAAAAGGATTCGTAAGGGTAACTGAGTATGAACGAAAATAGCTTAACCCTTTTAGGAGCAACCAATTGCGTTAGTGTAATGCTGAATTCCTACCGGAAAATTAGAACATTTTAAATTCAAAATCGGGAAAAGCAATTTTTCTACACTTTTGCCCTAAAGTTATAAAAGTAAAACTTAATTGAAATTTTCTAGTGCGGATCATAATTAAAAGTAATTGGGATATAATATATCTCACCGCCTCTCAAGGAGTTAAAGGTGGTTTTTAAATGAGTTATGCATTTTTCGCTGAACTAAATATAGTATACTAAGATATATGCTTCTAGAATATGGATAAAATGATATATAGGGTTACGCAAACAATTGGATACATGGCCGTCTATGGATGTGTGGAAGTGTGATTTCAGTAGTGGTTATGATGGAGTAGAGATGTGATTTCAGTAGTTTTAAGTGTCCTTTAGTCTTAATTAAATTTGAGCTAAATAGTGGCGTGTACATAAAGATAGTAGGTAAAATACAGGGCAGTACAAAAGTATTCAAGTATGCTTCCGTCTATTGGTATAAATTGCTGAAAGTGGAATTCCAAACTATTATGCGTTTTTAACACTTTCCAATATAGTTGAAAAGTGTTTAGGAATTCCGTTTGTATGTCCAACTCGCCGTATGTCTGTGTGTCCGAATTCGAACTTAAGTTAATATAGTTGGACTGCTCTGTAATTCATATATGTTATTGAGATTTACTATGCCATGTTCGGTAGTGAAAATAAATTATGTAGCGTTCATAGTTTATTTACAGAGACACTCAAAAGTATTCCATTACATTATGGTCTAAGGGGAAATGTTGTATTTATATAAATACGTAGCACCTATATTCGTCACCTGATTCATCAGTGTCTGTCCGCATATAACAGCGCACAAACTAACCACCGGAATGTTTGAAATTTAAAATATATATAATCGTCGAAGAATTTTGTTGTGTCACTTCAAATTTTATGAAAATCGTGTCAAAATTTAGAAAGATAGTAATAAAAGTTTTCTTCATTCTATCGGATCCTATCATACGTAAAGGAGTCAATGACATCTGATGATACGTAATGACTCTAGGTTGAATTGTGATTACGTCCTATTTATGGAGGAGTCGTATTATTTCCGTGTTACTAAATTTAATATATATAATCGTAATAAATTTTGTATTCATGCACTTTTGTATAAGAGTGCAACAGCTATTGCATGAGATGTGAATATTTATAAGACTTCATTATAGTAATAACGCACCTCATTTGCTACGTTTGACGTACAATTTCCGATTTGTTTTTAATTCTATACATTTACTGTTTAGTCAATTTCATATGAGCACAGTTGCCAACGGACTACTATTTTTAAATTGAGACTTCTTGATTTGCACCACTTTTTTGTAATAGTAAAATTCACCTTATTTAATGACGTATTAATTAAGGTGAAAGAAAGAGTAGTTTTAACTTTTCAAAAAAAAGTGGTGCCACTTAAGAAGTTTGAATTTAAAAAAGTAGCTCGCTGTCAATAATGTACGAGCAAAGATTTTCATTGCAGGCAAAATAATTTCATTTGTTCTTTTCAGAAGTTAGACATTTAATAAATCATTGCAATCGAATAGATACTACAGATAAAACGTTCGTAAATTTTGTGGTAAAAATATCAATTGAATCGGAAATTTTATATTTGAGAAAGTAACACATTTTATTGGCATATTACACAGTAAAATAAAATACTTTCGTTTCTCAATCAGTTTTGCCATATGGGCTATTTTTTTTAAAATCAGATTCTTGATTGACACCACTTTTTTGAAATGCTAAAATGCGCCTTATTTAATGACATACTAATTAAGTCTAAATCAAAGGGAATTTTACCGTTACTAAAAAGTGGTGCCAATCAAGAAATCTGAATTAAAAAAAAGTAGCCCACTGGCAACACTGTTCTCAATATCATTATGTGCAGTATTTAGTTTAGAATAAATAATTTTAGTGCCCAAGGATCTATGTAAAGAAGTACAGCTAATTAAATAAAAGAAAAAAAATACAACTAATCTCACTTTATTAAAAAGGTAGCTATTGTAAACCTTTAGGTTTAATGCTTCTTATTCTATTTTCATTTATATACCAATTTATCAAACATCATTACATATTTTCTGGTCGCGGAGCAGTTTCCCTTCTGTATTTATAAATGTAAGTCTTTAAAATTCAATTGATTTTCTTTCCAAAATTTAATATCATTATTATCATATTTTTTCATATACAAAACTCACTATATTGACCGCGCATTATCTTAGCACGCGGAATTTCAACACGTCAGTTCAGTTTTATAATCATTAGTAGGAAAGTTCATGGCACTGACTAAATTGTGTTTAAAATCATATTATAATTAACCCTAGATCTACCGGGAATTTTATTCAAGTTTTAAAAAAACGTTCTACACCAGAATTTTTATTTAAAACTATTTAACTTATTTATTTACCTTATTTTTGTCTGGTTTATATACTTAGTTTATTTTAAAGAAATTTCTGGTTTGAATGAATATTTTGTATGTACCTGTCGGGTCCAATGGACCCGTCTGGTAGACGGAGGGTTAAAATGGAGTTAATGAAACAGTATTATTTTATCAAGATTGATGGTTTTATGGGAGTTAACTTAGATGGTAATTTTTGCTAATAGAAATTTGAAATTCTTGTTAACGTTTAATTTTTCCATAAAAAAGGATAAGACATGCAAATCTTTTCAAAAGATTGAAACTTTTAATGTATTTTAAACATCGAAAGTTATGGCGCTAGAGCCGTTCAAATTATTGATGAATAAAATAATATAAAAGTAACTTCTCCAGTACTAATTGTAAATACAAAAGAATCAAAATGAAGAACAATGCATATAATTAGTTCAAATATCCACTGACATTCAGCTTCTGCTAATGTTTATTTTTTATGAAATAAAATCTAAAAATATAAGAATTTTTACCAAAAATATTACTGCAATAAATGTATATAAATTTGGTGTTGATCTCGGTTTTAAAAATACTGAATAGCTATTTTTCCTTTAAATAGTTATTATTATTATACAATGTATCCTGCAAATTGGTTTTCGTTCTGAAATCCAACAGAATTAGCTTTTATAGAAAGTATATTGTTTTACGTCCTATCATGTGATAATGATTTTCAGGAAAATTAAAACTTTCAATTATAAATATGCACGTTTTTAGGTTCTCAGTTCTGTTCTCAAATGAGCTACATTAACCTCAATAGTAAAATAATTTTGTTTCGAAACCGCTTTTGATATTTATGTTTGGGAAGATTTTTAGATATCACGTAGTCTATATATACAGGGTGCAAAGGAAAGTACTTTTAACCTGAAAATACTTGCGAACGGAGAGAGCTAGAACTATGCAAGTGAGGTAACGGTATAGTCAATCGTCTACGCCTGATTTAATGCAAACGACAGCAGAGCCCCTACTGGCGAAATTTGGAAGAGTTCCACTGCAAATCGAAAACGAAAAGAAATAGAGCAAAATTTCCAGTTAGAAAGTTTTAGAGCATCAATTAATTACTACGAAACGACATTTGGTTTACATGGATAAGATTAATCCTCGCCTGTATACCCCAAAATGTCTGTAATCGATGATTCCGAACCATTTTGTGTAAACGTTTGAATGGAGTAGCCAGAACTATGAAGAGATACGCGCAATTTATGGTATAAATACGTACTTATCTCAGTACATTTCGATACTATCACACTAAAAAACAAAAAAGACAAACAGTTTCACAGTGATTAAAAATTTAATATTTAGTATGTTCGAAAAGATAGTCATTGCTCAAGATACACGCTTGTGTTTGTGAGAGCATGCCTATTTCTCAGAATGAAACGTCTATTGCAAGCCTCTTCAATACGACGGCATAGATTTAACCCTTTCAAGGGCGATGGCTAGACGGTCTAGCCACCTAATTTTTATTCCAAAACCACAAATGGCGCCAAGTATGTTTTAATAAAAATTTCGCTTTTGTAATGAAAGTGCTAATTAGCGGGGTTTTGTTTTCTAAGAAATCCGTTTGAATATTCTGGTGTCAGTCAATTATTTCATCAGTTTACGAACAGAATTCTTCTACCCCTGAAAGACTAATCTAATTTTT
This sequence comes from Maratus speciosus, assembly GCA_963932465.1. NCBI lineage: Eukaryota > Metazoa > Arthropoda > Arachnida > Araneae > Salticidae > Maratus > Maratus speciosus. The sequence goes on from OZ010794.1 coordinate 242,080,055, forward strand.
TAACCCTAGATCTACCGGGAATTTTATTCAAGTTTTAATAAAACGTTCTATACCAGAATTTTTATTTAAAACTATTTAACTTATTTATTTACCTTATTTTTGTCTGGTTTATATACTTAGTTTATTTTAAAGAAATTTCTGGTTTGAATGAATATTTTGTATGTACCTGTCGGGTCCAATGGACCCGTCTGGTAGACGGAGGGTTAAATACACTAGAAATTAAATTTTAACAGACATTACAGGACAGTACAATATCACAATCTGCAATTGGGCACTGCTACTTTTCCGAAATGTGAATATGCAAAGTAGAATCGTCACTCATCGATTTAGAACATTTTTGGATATACAGGCGACGATTTATCTTATCCGTGTGAAACAAATGTGATTCGTACTGATTAATTGATAATCTAAAAATTTCTAACTGGAAATTTTGCTCTATCTCTTTTCGTTTTCGATTTGCAAAGGCTATCTTCCAAATTTCGACGATAGGGGCGCTGCTGTTGTTTGCGTTAGGTCGGGCGTTGTCGCTTTACTATACCGTTACCTCACTCGCAAAGCTGTATCTCTCTCCGTTTGCAAGATTATCAGGTTAAAGGGACTTTCTTTGCACTCTGTATACATACAAAGTGTTAAACAATTGTAAATCTGACTGACCTTAAAAATCCGTTTAATTTCGGACAAACATGTAAGTTTTCTAAAAAATCCCCAAAATAGTATACAAACTGTGCATAATTGAAGCTGCCGTACCGTACAAGTTCGTTTTCACATAAATTAAAAAAAAAATACTTTATCAAGTTTTTCTTAAATCCTTGTAAAATTATCGGATGTTGAAATCGACGATGTTAATGTTAAATCAACGTGAATAACTTTAATAATTTACTAGCAGGCTGTGCCCGCTGCGCTGGACCATTTTTCAAATAAACCTTCAATCAAACGAAATGGTAAATCCGACCCTGTATTTTAAATCAATATGAACCTTCACCTGGAAGGTCCTTCCGCTTTTTCTGAATACGCATCGGACGCAATTGCGCTATTATATTATCTGATGCGTAAGACGAAATACGGGCAATTCAGAAGCAAATCTTTAGTACGCATGTAGAGTTTGGGTGGGAAATGCGGCCATTACGATCATATCACCACACTACTAAAAAAGAGAGAATTAAAATGACCGCAGAGATGACCGCAAGAATGTTCAGGTTATTCACTTTCGTTTGTTAGTTCTTTTACTCCGGGCTTCTCAGTTTGGTACTTTGTGCGGATCTGACATAAATACAATCTCTCTCTACGTTACATTATATTTGGTAATATACGTCTTCTTTTGCCAGGTTTTCTCTACAGTTTCTTATCTTCGATTTCCAGTAGGGTAAATACAATCAAAACAGTATTTAACTTTTATATTTTAAAATATGTGAATCATGTAAAAGTGGATATTTAAAGCGGAATTGTGTGAATAAAACTAAAATAATGTCATTTAACTGCCGTTTCTTTTTACATACCAGTTTTAATCATGCAACTATTAACCTATGAAAATAACCTCCATAACTGATTCAAATAGAAAACTAAAGCTCTAGTTTTCATTCAATAAAATCTTCCCAATCATCCATAATCAGATCAACAACCAAGTTTGATGTGCAACGTTAGAAATGTTCGTAACGGTATGGCTAAAAATGTACCAGAGTTAGCTACAAAACAGAGTTAATTACGTTCCAAACTACATTCCATTAACAAATGTCAAATTGCTGTTGATTGAATTTTAGATCTTTCACAATCAAAACTCTTTGCAAATGATAAATAAAGTTAGTTATGCAAAATTTTTAGTTGTGATGTTTTTGGCAAACCGAAGATTTTTTTCGCATTTCTCTAATGAGCGTAATAAGACGCAGAAATAAACATGCTTTTATTTTCAAGATGTCATTATTTATCAGTTTGTTACTTAAATAAAACTAAAAAAGTTAATTTGTGACTATGATCAGCTGCTCGGGAATCAGCCAAAGTTTCTTTATAATGATTGAAATTTTATTTTAATCTGAGGTACTTTTTTTAAAAACCTAGGGTAAATGAACAAATATTGTTCCATTGGCCTCCTTTGGCATTTGAAAGTTTTTTTTTTTTTTTAAATACATTCAAAGTAATGCTTTTTTAGTGATAGTAAAATAAACCTAAAATTTATCACTACGATCAGCTGCTCGGGCTGTGCATCAGCCAAAAATTTATAATGATTGAAATTTTAATTGAATTTGGGGTACTTTTTTTTTAAACCTAGGCTAAATGAACAAATATTGTTCCATTGGCTACCTTTGGCATTTGAAAAATTTTTCTGTACATTCAAATTAATGCTTTTTTAGTGATAGTAAAATAACTGCACATGAAAAATATCTATTAATAAATCTTCTTTTGTCCGTTTGCTCCATAATAAAAAAACGTAAATTTACTAATCGCTAATTACTAAAAGTACAAATTTCGCGTAATCTTCTGAAATCGGATTTACCGCCCACGGTTCCTTTCAAATACAAACGAATCTTCCAACACTATATAGTAAATTCGCCAATTGAACGGAAATTGGCGATATGTTTTTTATTAAAAAAAGAATGAACAATATTAGCTAATCTGGCTTCGAGGTTATAAAAGTTATAAATTTGGGGAAAACAAACCGACATGTTTTCGCAGTAAAGTATGATGAGAATTTTTTTGAAATATCTAAAATTAAATTATTTTACAATATGTATGTGCGTGTGTGGGAGAAATTTATACTAAAATTAAAATATTTGACTCACTTTTTAAAATATTAATTGCTATTTATATATTCTACATTTGAATTTTAAAAAGTACTCAAAAAATGCTTTCGTACACTTGCAAAATCACATTTATTGTAAACATCGCTTGGACCCAATTCACGCTTACGTCTTTTTGGCTTAAAATCAAATTGTTTGACGACAAAATTGAACTCAAAAATCACAAATAAACATATAACATGTAAATCATAAGTACCATCATTTTTACAATTACATCTGCTAGTTTCGTCTGTGAGTCACATGATGGAAGAGTTAGAAATAAAAAAGAACAAATCAAAAACAAAATTGTTACCACAAGGAAGGTCTCCTTAAAGAGCATTCTCAAATTAATTTGAAAAGAGAAATGCTTTTAAAACTACTAATGTATCTAGTAAAACATCAGTCAAATTTGGCGACGGAATCTCAGTAAAAATCTGCAAAAAAACCCTATATACATTCGAGTATTTGACGCAAAAAAGACGAACGTTTCACGCTATTTGGCTAGCCAACACATTTCCATCGCAAATGCAAGATATGTAAATGCATTTGAAAATTGCTTGTTAAATACGTGTTTAAATGCCTAAAACTGAATGAATTTAAACTTAAACGAAGGATTAGAGTATTTTTTTTTATCTTTAAGCGTATATAATATAAAAAATAGCGTTTTGCAGTAGTTATTTAATTTTACATGGCTTCAACGGCTGGAAAGGTTTTAAGGGTACTATTTGATTATTCATTCAACCAATTTCGCCAAATTAAATAAATTGCCAAACTATTCGCCAAATTATATAAATTGCCAAACTACTCTAAACTAAATTATACAAATTGACAAAATTTTTATTTTAAACAACAAAAGAATAAATAAACTTTTAAACATTAATCAAATTACAAATAGAAGTGAAATTAAAAATCACTTGATGACGCAGCAAACACGTGTACCGTGTTTAATGTCAAGTGAATGTAAAATTTACGATCAGCTATTATTGGCATTTAATCTTATAGTTTGGAGATTGTTATTTTGTCGACGGGAAAATCAAGTAGTATCGTTTTAAGTTTGTTTTAAAAGGAGCTGGCTAATTAAAAATGCTACCATTAAACATTTTATATTAAATACTTGTTTCCATGGCAACAATAACCTTCATTTCTTTTTCTGAAACTAACAATATCGAAGTCAAATTGCCAATGTTCCGAATCGGACATTAATTTTGAATTTGGGAAAAATTAATAAACTGAAATTTTGTGTTAAACCGTATAGTTACGATAATAAAATTTTAATATATACACATATAAAGGTATATGACAAAACTGTAGTAATAAAAATGTATTTATTTAAGTTAAACTTAATCTAACTATCTTCGTATGAAGAGTAGAAAAAGGTTTTCCTTAAAAATTATTTATGATAAAAAAAGTATCATTCTATATTTTATTGTGCCGCCAACCAGCATTAAATCGCCAAAATAATTAAATTTTCATTATTTTTTTACAAACGCTAAATTGAGGTTCTGCGGATTTTTTTTTAAACATATTATATGTCACGAGAAGAATCTTCTATATATTCCTCATGAAAAGGTATTTTTTCAAATATTTCTGAGCATGCACTTATCGAAACTTCCTTGATATTATCCTATTAATTTTTCAGATGCATTTTTCTTAACCTGACGCAAAAGATAAAGAGCCAAATCTTATTTCAATTGCAATATTTTAACTGAGTAATTTTTTAAGCATTACGAACATTCACTTTCTTTTTTAAATTAAATATTTTCGTTTTTTAATATTATCGCTCATTAAAACGGATTTTTTTCTTCTTTTTTTTTCTTCGTGCTTTTTTTAAAATTAAAATTAGTAACAGTTTTTTCTTTTATGTTTCGAGGTGTAATAGCTGTTTCAATTTTTTTTATCAACGATAAATTTCGCGAAGAAATAAAATGGTAAATCTTATCGTCCAAAATAACAGAACTTTCCGTCATAATGCTATAACTAATCTCGGTAGAATGATGTGTTATAGCTTAACACCTTCACTGAAATGATACCTATCTAACGGTATAAGTTCCGTAAAAATCCGTTCTGTAGAACTCGAAATCTAGGCGTTCGGAACGAAATTTCCGTTTGGATTTTATATACATAATAGATATCGTCCTAAAAACCATACGATTGGTTATTTTTAATGAGACAACAATAAATAGATAGATCACAACCAACGCAATTTTTAACATTAAAGCGTTTATCTATATTATTAAGCACATTGATACATCTTGTACTGCTTTTTATTAGAAAGCAATCGATATTAACGACAATGAACATAATGTCTTCAAAGATCCATTAACTTTTATCTTTTGATGATTTACTTTTTTGAAATAAAACTTAAAATATTACAATTCACACCACAAATATAATTGTGGGAAGTTTTATATAATTTTGTCTTTAACCCTAGATCTACCGGAAATTTTATTCAAGTTTTAATAAAACGTTCTACACCAGAATTTTTATTTAAAACTATTTAACTTATTTATTTACCTTATTTTTGTCTGGTTTATATACTTAGTTTATTTTAAAGAAATTTCTGGTTTGAATGAATATTTTGTATGTACCTGTCGGGTCCAATGGACCCGTCTGGTAGACGGAGGGTTAATATCGGTTCTTAAGAGTTAGTTGAGAATTATTATTACTCCTGCAAATTGGTTTTCTTTTAGAGAATCAATAAAATTTTAAAATTCAGAAAGTATATAGATTTACGATGTATTAGGTGATACCGATTTTCTATAAAACTAAAACTTTAATTTATACATATGCACTCATTTAGGCCAATTCTTTTCACAAATGATCAACAGTAATTATTATGATAACAGATTTTTTTTTTTCCAAAACCCTTATTGCTATTTAGGTTTACTTATTTTTTTTTTTTTTTTTTTTTTTTTGCCAATCGACCTTTTCCAATCACTTGGTTCATGTACATACACAGGGGCGTGTCAATGGGGGGTATGGGGGGAGCAAAGCGATATAAGTAAGCGTCCGATCTTAAATGGGAGAAGTGACCGCAAGATTAAAAGCGAGGTCACACCAATCAAGGTCATGCGCTACTTAGCGGATGGAGTGTGAACTACAGGTAGATACCTAACTGTTTTCTTACTGACACCACTAAAATTATAAAGTTTTTTTCACCTTGATTAATAACTGAAGTCTTTCTGGTAAGGCGAAGAAAGTTTCGTGGTGTCAAAAGCGTCTGGATGCTCCTCTCGCGACGCCATTATTTGCAATAAATGTGGCAAACAAAATTCATTCCTATGAGCGACTGAAGATTTAGAAAATACGCGCCACACTAAAAGCCCGCGTATGTGAATTATCACTCCATCCACAAGGTGGCGCAAGTGTGTTAATTTACGCCTGATTCCAGCATTAAGTTTGTTCGCTTACTTATAGCTTAAGTTTAAGTTTAAGTTTGTTCGTTCGTTTGTTCGCCCGCTTTTTGGGGGAGCCTCCACCCCAATATATGTGAAGTTGGGAAATTTGAGCTTAGAGTTCGGAAATTCTAGATTTTTGAGGCATTTTCTTTTTTTGAAGTAATAGTAAAAAAATTACGAAATTTCTATTGTTTTGATGATTATTTTGAGTATTGCAACAGTAAATAAGTTAAATTATCAAAAGAAATCAGCCACACTCAATCTATCATTGTATTTTTCAGTTCTACAAAAATATTGTACATCTACCAGACCTAAATTTCTCTACACCTGTCCATCAATAAATGTCTAACCAGTTCATTTATTTCCTCCAAAACTTTGTTCCTTTCTCAAAAATTTCACCCTTTCTCCCCTTCTCCTCCCAAAAGAGAATCCAGCTATTTTAATCCAAAGGGATTCTTCTTTTGAAAATTGGAGATCACATATAGCACAACAGAAACGAATGTAGTAACCTACTTGAAACACAGCTGTGGGCAAGAAGATTTGATGAGTTGTCACAACTTTTTTGACTAATTTTGCGATTTTTGGACAATATTTTACTCATTCTCATGATTTTTTTGCCGCAAAAATTAGTTAACCCTTCGCTGACAAGTAAAAAAGCGTTATATGAGCAAATGCGGATATAAGAAGTCGTTAGTTTAGATAAATTTGTCACATTTTACTTTTATATATGACAGAAATATATATCAGTCCTGTTCGTTTATATTCATATGTGTTTATAAAATTTTAAATCAAAAGTCCAGTGTTCTGTGCTTACAGCTGTTTTAAAAAGTTACTATAAATCTCAGCACGAAGAAACCCTTCATAATAGGAAAAGAGTTTTCGTGCAAGATTTTGGAGCATCTAAAAATCCATTCGAGGATAAAAAAGGTAAAAAATGGACGATTTTAATTTGGAACAGAAATATGACCATGAAAGCAGTCCATCAACTGAAGAAAAAATCGACATGCACTGTAACACTGACACGTTGCACTTGAATAAAATTTTGAAGAAATAAAGATTTCCTTACAGACAAGCTCACAAACAATTATGAATATTAGGATGTGACTGGAGAAGCTGAGTTCCGAAAGCACCGTAGAAAAACGGTTTCACCAAAGGCAATAGATAAAAATAATAGCACAGCAATGGACATTGATACACATAAATTTTACAGTAAAGAATTATAAGAAATACAAGAAAATTTTGGGAATTTAATAATGGGCTTAAATGACAATGTTCCCTATATCAAGAGAATGCTGAGGCAATGCATTCCATATTTAAATTACAATTGTGCAAGGGAAAAGTTAATAATGTTTCCACCTAGATAGGAGAAACCGGATGTACATGACTTGCAGAGTCAAATAGAAATAAACCAAATCCCAACTCACTTAACAAACCTTTTACTCATGCCATGAAATTCAAAGACTATTTGGATCACGTCGTCAAACTATATACTCGTACCTTAACATTCACAGCAGCATATCTTTATGGCGTTGCATCTAATGAAACGAATCTTTAGTCAAATAAAAATTTAAAAAATATATATTGCAAGCTACAATGAGGGATGACAGACTTGACAGCCTAATGCTTTTAAAATATGAAAATGAAATAGGGAATTTTATTAAACTAAGCAATGTTATTAACAGGCGGGCTTCTTTGAAGACCAGAAGAATTAATATTAAGTGAAAACTAGTCGGATGTGCCAATTCCAAAATTTTCTTCTACCCTATACATGTTAATTCCTCAAAATTTAAAATCACAGTGCCAAAATTAAATGACAATTCTTTGCCTATAATAACAAACTCTAATGGTATAGATTTGTTGAATTGTGTGCATTTAAAAAGGAGATATAAACATAGCATTTTTTAAACAAATCATTGAATTTTGGCACCCAGCCTCTTAGATGTCTGCAACCAAAATTCCTTACACAAAGTGCACAAAAGCGACAGCTTTGGACAGTATAGACCCAAGCCTAATAAGAATTTATTTAAGTGGAAGTGCTACTTATGTGGAATATGAAGTTTGAGTAAATTCCGTGCATTCGTTTTTGAGATACAGCTATCGCAAAATCGTGAAAAATGCTGCATAGCAGCGCCACCTGCTATATGATATACATAAAAAGCTAATCTGCATCAAATTATGTCAAGGTTTAACAGAGTATGACGTTTGATCAAATTCCGTGCAGTAGTTTTTGAAATATGATTATCGCTAAAATCATGTAAATCGTGAAAAATGCCGAATAGCAGTGCCACCTGTGGGACGATTTACACCAAAAACCAAATCAGCAGCAATTTTTATCAAGGTACAGTTAAACCTCGTTAACATGAACTGTTTCCGATTGCCTCGTCCAGTTGTATGTAATGTAGTTAAGTTCCGATAACACGAACAACTTTTAATACGAACAAATAAAGTTTCCCCTTGAGTGTTCGCGTTAACGAGGTTCGACTGTATAAGTGAATCTCTAAAGTTTTATTAAGTTTCGTGCATTAGTTCTTGTGTTAAAGCGCCCACAAAATTTTTACCACATATAGACAGACATATATTTTCTAAAAACAGTCGAATCGTGTTCAGCACTTACTAAAACGTATAAATCAGTCTAAAACCGGAAGTCGAATTTTTTCATGAATCCAAAATTTCTTCTTGTAAAGATAGAAGAAAGTAAAAAGCATATTTATTTTTTTAGTAAACAAACCCATAATTATAATTTTTATGTTTTCAGTTTCAGAATTTTTTTTGGAAAGGAATTTTTTATGCAAAAGTATCATTATAATTATTACACACGTTGTGCATATCATTTTAGTCGAAAATTGGAGCAATTTGTTTCAAGTTGGGAAATTTTCGAATTGCCCCCCCCCCCCCCCCCCCCGAAAAAATATCTGTGGCTACGCCCCTGTACATACATAGCTGCCAACTCTTCTGCTTTTTTGTACCACTAAAATATAAAAGAATGTTTTGCTTTGTTTAATCGACAGATCACGGCGATTAAAAAAAATAATAATAATTGGTACAAAAAATCGTAACAGTTGAGTAGTTGTTCCCTAAAAATTCATTTAAGTTATAAAAAACAGGGAAACTTTCTAAACATTGGGCAGTATAGTTGTGGCAGTGTACATAATCTAATCTACTGTACGTATAGCAACTTTTGTGAAAGTCTCAAAATCATAGTTTGAAAATTCTGAAAATTATCGTCGATAGAATAAGCTCGAAATCCGTTGTTCCCAAAAGTAAGTAATAAAATGAGGGGTTGTGTCCAAATATAGTAGTACTTGCAATATTGTGTACGCTATCTAGGCACTAATCAACAGCTATTTGATACAAGCTCTCATCTTTTTGCTTCTTTTTGGGAACAGCAGATTTCGAGATTACTCTATCGACGATAATTTTCAGAATTTTCAAGCTATGATTTTGAGAATTTCACAAAAGTTGCTCTATATACTTAGCTAATACATTATGCATATTATAATTTGATTGCATTCGCGCATGCGCAGTGAAACATTTTTTAGTAAACCTGCTCATTTTTCAACCAATTTTTATTATTTTTTTAATTCTGATTCCCAAGTATTTTGTACAGTGTTGTTTGCCATATTTTCTGAACAGAACTTTTTTCATATTAATAACTCTGGAAATTATAAGCAAAAAACTTGGCGAAATTTGGGACTGCTTTTATAAAAACCTGATTTCCTCTACAAGTATGCATGCTATCCTCATAAAAATGAACACAGCATATTACAATAAGCCACTTATTAATAATCTCGATTTTGAACGCTTTTGCTACATTAGTTTTAACAGGGTTATCCAAAAGATATTCGTCCTTGTTCAGTTTGTTGACCGGTGCCCTATGGGGTTTCGGGGAAAAAAATCTTCGCGTAAATATATGACTTATACTATAGTGTTTACACACCTAAAGTTTCACATCAATTCCTCATGTATTTTCTAGATATTTAACAAAACGTGTAAAATCGCAAGTGACTGGTCACCTTTGGCCATATAGTATATATATATATATATATATATATATATATATATATATATATACGATTGACAGAGCTGCCAAGTCTCCGGCTTTTTGGATACCAGTATTTTAAAACAGAAAATGATCTTTTATTTAATTGAAGCATTTGGTCGATTTAAAACAATAGCATTTTCTCTAAGATAATAGTGGTAAGCAAAAAGCCGGAGACTTGGCAACACTAGATTGATTATTTTTAACCCTTTATTGCGCAGCTTTGCATATATGCAAACAACACTGTTTTGAATTTAATAGATTTTTTTTTATTCGCATATACCTTATTCACACCAGAAAATGAAAATAGTAGTATTTGCTTTAATTAAAAAAGCGGACATTCGGTATTGAAATAAAGCGAAATTAACCGTTGAAACTTTCTGGTGTAAAGTCAGATTCTCTGAACTACTTAATATCTAGAACGTATTCTATCATGGGAATAAAAGGGTTAAACGTTAAGTTTTATAAAATAAATAATTATATAAAATAAGGTATTTGGAGACATACTTATTAACCCTTTCAGGGGCAGAGGAATTCTGTTCATTATATGATAACATAATTGACTGACACCAGAATAGTCAAACGAATTTCTTACTACAATAAAAAACGCTATTTTGCACTTTAATTATAAAAGTAACATTTTATTAAAATATTCTTTCTGCCAGTAGTCAGTTTTGGAATTAAAATTAGGTGGCTAGACCCTCTAGCCACCGCCCTTGAAAGGGTTAAAGTATTTACTAATTTGCGTTATTTTATCATAAAACAGCCACACGACAGTAGTTTTTACTTGTATTGAAGATGTGCAACAGAAGAAAAGATTGTCGTATTATATGAAATATGTATCTCTGATTTATTTTTCATTATTTTCCCTGTGTAAAAAACCTTTCAGAGAATCATATATAATTTTTTTCGAAACAAAATAAAACATCTTGCATTTAAGTGTTAATAAGATGACAATGAATAGACCCCAAAATTACCAATTCGATACTTAAAATTAATACATCTACCTATATTGTAAAGTAAAAAAAAAGCCCTCAAGGAAGGAAGAGTGGCTTTGTATCGACGGTGGAATGATCTGAACTTCCGTCCGCTCAATACTAGGTCTGGGCGCTGACACAAAAATGGCGGCTGCCGAAAGCGGATTTCTTTTATGTATGTGCGGTCCCTTAAATTTTGACAGTAGTATTTTATATAGATTTCTTTGAATTTTTTAATATCAGATAAGAAAAGGGGAAAATACTTTTTAAAAATGTTTCGTACCAAAATTCAAGGGACCGTACACACGCTGAATAAAATCTGCCTTTGGGAGTCGCCATTTTCTTGTCAGCGCTCAGGCCTTGCATTCAGGTGGTGGTGTCTGAACAGTCAACTGCGTTTTATCGCTAATTATTTAACTTCAAAACATCGAACAGTTTCGATTTTTACACCAGCAAATAAAATGAGTACTCCCAAAAGGAATTTCATGGACAACTGCATATCAATTTACAGACTTTTTACGTTGTTAAAATAATTTTCAAGCATTGGTATTTTTAAATATCTGTGTGCAATACTTGACTGAAGATTATTCCGTTTAAAGAATGAAAATCAATAAACATCATTTAATATAAGGAAAATAATTCACTATTTGTATCTATCCGTGTAATATTGCATAAACAAATTGCCAAACGAAACTAAAATTTCTTGAAATAAGACATTTGATAGACATGTAATCGAACTAAGCACCTAAACACTGAGTGATCAATCAAATAGAAAATAGTTACAATACAGAAATATTTTGCGATTAACCGCTATCATGTGGGAAATTCGAAAGTACAAAAAATGATGTTTGGCGTAATTGATCAACAAACTAAGAAAATATCTGTTAGAGTTTTAACCCCTTAATTCTCGCTCCCGTCATATTCTCGGGCTGCGTCTTTTACTCAGATTGTTTGACTCCCACCAGTTTTATAAAACAGTGAAATTGGCTGTATTTTAGTATGGATTTACCTGTCATCAAATAAGGTGAATATTTCTTTTTCATAAAAGTGGTGCCAATAAGCAATTTGAATTTTTTAACCGCAATTTAATTCGAGCGTGAAGGGGTTGTATTAAAAACGATTTTTATCTAAATTTTGTACACTGCGCCGTATATCGAGCAACTTAAAACCGGATACCCAGTGTCGGTTTGCCCAGTATTTTTAATTATAGACACGATTAATAAATTCATATTACAAAGTTGTAAATTGTAATTCATTTTTTTTTCATAAATCAATTCACATTTTTCAAAATCGTAGTTGCATAACTTTACACCTCATTCGAAACATTACTTCTTGAAGTATAGAGAAATTATGAACGGCTTAATTGGACCGTGTCATGATATCCAAACATTTTTCATATCACTCTAGTTCAGGGGTGGCCAACTGTGGCACACTAGCCACCATTAAAAGTGTATAGTAATAGCCTTATCTAATCATTGAATCTCTGCGATTGAAGAGGTCGGCTATTACTTAAAAAAATTAGTGGTATGCGGCGTGCCACAGTTGGCCACTCCTGCTCTAATTTATTATAAAAGTGAGATATCTGTAAAATCCTGAAAAACACTGAGTGTTCCTGGTACTTTTCTTTGTACAATCTTATTTGTTTTATAAACTTCTGAATAAACGACAAATACATTTTTTTTTTCTGTAAAGAATTGTGGAAAATGCATAAACTACACATTTTTGAGGGTGTTCTTGATTTAAGAAATTCAAATATGATATAAAAAAAAAATGCTGCAATTTGAAAATTAAAATTTTCTAGGGTCGGTAGACTTTAATTATTTTTTTTTTCATGATAGACATATGAAATTAAGTGCAAATATAAATTTTAACATAAGGATATAGAACACCTTAAAAAAATTCAAATCTTGTTAAGATTTTTTAAAATTAAATTTAAAAATGTTTCATGCGTTCCAATTTTTGAGATACAGTAATACCTTAGTAATACGTCAGCAATTCGTTCCAAGACTAGACGTAAGTCGAAAACAACGTAAGTCGGGGTGCATTTAGATGAGAAAAAAGGATAAGTAATCACCAAAATCTAATGAAAATATTCTATTGTATTTAAGGATTATGTTAACATAGCTGCCAACTTTTACGCTTTTTTCTTACCACTAAAATTTTTTAGTAAATATTGTCTTGTTTAATCGTCGAAATATCATGATTAAAGAAGGCGAAAATCTCTGTGAAATTTTAGTGGTAGCAAAAAAGCGTAAAAGTTGGCAGCTATGTGTTAATATACATTTAACATTTGCAAAAAAATGCATTTGCAATACCAGAATTCGGAATAAATCAATAAGTTGGTAACTTATAATTTAATGTTTGAGCATGAGAAAAAAATCTTTCAATGACGTTTGAACCTCTTTGTAACAGCAGAATGAGTTTTCTAAACTTTTTCTAGTCATTGCTACACTGTGCTCGTCTGAATCAATTTCTTCAAGAACCGTCATTCCAGCTTCAATAAGGTTTAGTCCTTCTGTTAACCCTAGATCTACCGGGAATTTTATTCAAGTTTTAATAAAACGTTCTACACCAGAATTTTTATTTAAAACTATTTAACTTATTTATTTACCTTATTTTTGTCTGGTTTATATACTTAGTTTATTTTAAAGAAATTTCTGGTTTGAATGAATATTTTGTATGTACCTGTCGGGTCCAATGGACCCGTCTGGTAGACGGAGGGTTAATTATGCAACCGTCATAATATTTCCCCTTCCCCATGTTCCCAAACTTTTATCGGCCACGCCCCATCAAAGCATCATTAAAGTCAATATGCTCCGCCCCCTTAATCTGTAAATTATGTCTCTTAACCCTTTCCGGCGCGGTGTCTTAAAAAAGGACACCTAATTTTAATTCCAAAACTGACAAACGGCACCAAGAAAAATTAACCAAAAATTTTCACATTATAATGTACATGAAAATAAACAAGTTCGTATTTTCTGATAAATTCGTTTATAAATTGCGGTGTCAGTCCATTATTTCATCAGTTCATGAACAGAATTATTCCGCGCCGGTAAGGGTTATATTTTAAAAACTATTGTCTATTCACACAGTTTTAGCGTAATAAAGTCTTAACAATAACTATTCATTTCACATATTTTAACTTATCAAAAATGTGAATCTCCTGTGACAAATGTGTTTTTAAAACTTCATAAATGCAATGAGGTTAGACATGTTTGTCTTTATGCGCAAAAAAGTTTTGTTGCACTTTTATAACTTACTTCAATGTTAAAAGTGTTATACGGTCTGCAGATTTATGTTCACAAAATATCTTGAAGAGAGACTTACATTTAACGTTAAAACTGATAACATTCAGACATTTTATAATTAATTTTTGTGACTGATTAAGAGTTGGTGGAAAAGCTTTGAACGCGGAAATTTTTTTCTATGGATAATACGATACGCAAGAAGCATTTCAAATTTCTCAGCTTTATCAAAATTTAGAATCCATTACTCCCCATTACAACACATTTTCTTCGTTTTCCCTTTCCCCATATCGTTAATTGTCTTCTATGTATTATCTGATATTCAAATTTAAAATGTATATGTCATCATGTAAATTAATTTACTGTTCAGGATGCCTTCACTAGAGCCATATATATTTGCCTAGGGCCATATATATTTGCTATAGAGCCTAGGGCCTAGGCTCAAAATCTTTATCTATTTCTTCGACAGTACTTTGTTTCTTTAATTCGATAAGTTCGTCAATGGTTAATTCTGGATCAGGGGAATTGATAAGTTCAACAGTATCTTAAGCATCCATATCTAAGTTTATTTCTCTTCCATTTTCAACGATTTCATCAATTAAGAGAGATACAGAATCACAATTTTCAGATATTTTCTTAATTTTTGCGAAGGAAAAAAGGGCACAGACTTTTCAAAACATCTCTCTTGGTTTTGTTTCTTTTTTTTTTTTTTTTTTTAATGAACTTCGCCGTATAAAACCTCTACCACCCACAGACAACTAAAATTTTATAGAAATCATTGCCTTACCTAATCGTCGAATCTCTGCGATTCAATAAGTCGGTAAATTCTTTAAAAAAATAGCGGTATGCGGCGTGCCACAATTGGCCGCCCTTGACCTAAGTTAACCGAAAACATCACCTTACACCCACTTCAAACATTCTTAAAAATACTGTATGCTTGGCTTTTGCTGTTTTATGTATCTCCAATAATTTGCATTTTTTTTTTTTTTTTTTTTTTTTTTTTTTTTTTTTTACATTTTGGAGATGTCGTGGTAATGAGAATTACAAAACTTTCCAAAATAAGTTAGGAATTAAGATTATGTTAACGAAAATGAGTTGCAAATAATTTTAAAAAAGTTTCTCTTTTTACATTTTTATATGCCCTTGGACCTAAGTGATATTTAGAAGAACTAAACATTCTCCAAATCTCTGTCAGGTTCAACAGTGAAAATGCCATTTTTGTACAATGAGACCTTCCCGATTTATGATTTTTCGAATTTTATGATTTAACCCCTTGAAGGGCACCGGTATATATTATATACCACCTGCGATTAATGAAGTTTTAGACCAGAAAAATTTTATTAAATTTTACTTTGGTAACTTTGGTAGAAAAAGACCGTGATATTGCTTTTACTTATTTCAAAATAAAATTTTTCAAAGATTCCGGTGGGAATTTAGCATTTCACAAACGTAATTGCTTGCCCCTCAAGGGGTTAATAATATAGAAATTCTCTGTATTCCGGCACTAATATTAGAAAATCGAATTTTATTTCCGATAAACTGCGTAATACAAAATTTAAAGAATCAAAACTTGGTAAATTTTGGTTTAATCGAATGATTGTTTTCGATTATACTTGTCGGATCGATCATAAATATAGCATACAGTACTCAGAAACAATGTAGAATTTTTAAAAATTGTAACATTTAAAAAATATTTGACAGTGTTAATTCATCAACATAATCTAAATTACTAATTTATTTTGAACAATATTGCATTTTACATTGTCTGTGTTATACACGTCCAAAAGATTAGAAATAGTAAAGTGCGTTTTAATCTTTTTAGAACACCGGTATATATAGTCTTTTTTATAAGAAAAAAAAACCAAACGTAGTATTAAACGATATATAAGTACGCGATAACAACAAAATACATATTGGATTTTCAGACTAAAATACAAAACAAACGGTAATAGTTATTAACGTTTTTCTTCCAAAAATTAATGTAAAATTTCCGGAATTTTTTTGGTATTCTTCCCGGTTCCATTACCAAATGGTGCCGATAGATGGATTTGAAAAGACTCAAACTGCAAAAATTTCTCAAATCCCTTTACAATTTTGAAATGCAAACCTCATTTTCAAAGTTTAACAGATAAACAAAAATAAGTATAAAAAAGTTTATATTAACTCGTCTTTACAAGTTAGTTTGAGCCAACTGTCACAGAATTTGGATACAAAAAACAAAACAAATAATAATATGTTATAAAACAAAGATAACTCTGAATCCAGTCAATAACAATAATAATAAAGCATAAAAAACCAATTTGTATAAGATATAGCAAAAAGTATTATTGAAAAATCCAATATAATGGTTCTTGTAGTGATACCCAGGTCGAAATTCATGCTGGTATTTGTTTGTTAGACAAGCATTAAATGCTGTATCCCAGCAAAGTAAACTAGCATAAATTACCATAACACATTTGCTGGTTCCACCATAATTACCAGCAAGTCATGTTGTGGATTGGAACACTGTACTGCTTGGCCAGCATACATATTCGAGCTTATGTTGCTTGAATTTGTTGCTGGACTAGCGGCAATCAAGTTTACCACTTGCTTGTAATTTCTGCTATTCTAGCAGTAATTCACAAGCAACAGATACTTTTTTGGTTGCTATTCTTTCATTACATTTCTACCATCAGTTGCTTTTAATTTTTGCTTTTCTAGCATCATTTGCTTTTAATTTTTGCTAGACTGGCATTACATTCCTAGTTTCACTTGCTGTTAATTTTTGCTATGCTATCATTACATTTCTAGCATCACTTGCTTTTATTTTTTGCTATTCTTCCAGTTAGACAAAGAAAGACATTGGTGGCGCCATCTTTGGAGAATTTCTGAAGTACCTACTTTTTTTTTAGAAGGGGAAACTTATATCGTTTTTTCTTTTCTTCTCAGAAGGACAGAACTCACTACCTCCGGTTTGGAAACTTGATGCTCTGTTAACCCTTTCCGGCTGTGTGTCCTTAAAAAAGGACACATAATTTTAATTCCAAAACTGACGAACGGCACCAAGAATAATTAACTAAAATTTTCCTATTATAATGTACATGAAAATAAGCAATTTCATATTTTCCAATAAATTCGTTTATAAATTGCGGTGTCAATCCCTTATTTCATCAGTTTATAAACAGAAGTACTCCGCGCCGGTAAGGGTTAACTTCGCTACTGGGCTCGTGTTTGCAAACGATTTTAAATGCGGGTAATGGGTGTAGAGATGATTCTGCTGTGTGTTGATATTTTTATAAGATAAGGGTGACTTTATCGATGCTGTTATTCTCCAAGTTTCAATTAATATGGTTAATTTATTATTAAGGTTTTTTCTATGTTTAATGGATAATTAGAATATGGCTTCTTATAATAATTCATTAGTGGAATTCTCTTTGCTTAATGAATGGTTTGAATGTGGTCATAATTATTTGTTGCAGAAAAAATAAAAGATTTTGAAGTGTATTTAGGATAGAATTTATCAATTTCAGGTGGTGGTTAAGATTTTAAAATTTTAGTCCTTATTGAAGGGGCGGCGGGGGGGGTGGGGGTGGGGGGGGTGTCAGTTGTACATATTTTTAATTCGATTGTTATGAACTTATTTCTTAAATGAAACAGTGTTCCTTGAATTTTGAAATTTAACTGACTAAATCTCTTTTTAAAAAGTACGGGTTTTTTTTTCTTGTATAATTAAAATAATTAAACACTAAGAGAATGAACAGCTAAGAATTTTACGATGGGGAAGTGGAGGGGAGGCGCTTTTTCCCAAAAATCCTTCATGGAAATTAATTTTCAGTTTTTTTTATTATTATTATTTATGCATTAAAATTTTATATAAACTGGGCGGGGGCGCTTTTTTCCAATAAATCCTTTATAGAAATTAATTTTCTGTGACGAAGGCAGTATTGAATTTACGTTGTATTGGTTCGAAAAGGAAATGTACCGCCCCTGGATTTTAAAATTTAACAAACTAATATTTTTTCTCTAATTTTAATAAACACAGTAATTTTAATCTTTTCGAGAAACTTAAAAGAATTAAACACTAAAAGAAAGTGCAGCAATGAATTTTCTTCCAATTCGGTTTGGGGGGGGGGGGTGGCTTTTTCCCTTTATGTCTACCATGGAAATTATTTGTTAATTTTTTTAAGCTTATGTGTTAGAAAATTATCTCAAACGTGTTCAAGGGGCAATGTTTAATGCAGGTGGCGATGACACAGCCCTCCCCCCCCCCTCCAAGCTTTTGAAATTTAATGAACAAAATTTTCTTTTTCTCCCATTTTTAAAGATGTAGAAAATTTATAATTTACAGGTAACCTAAAATAATTTAACAGTAAGAGGAAGATCAGTTTAAAATTTTCCAAAAGAAGAATAGAAGTTAAATCTCTTACAAAATTTAACACACGCCCATAGAAGTTAATTAAAAAAAATAAAAGTTATATTTTACATCTTGCAAAATTGCAATGTACAGTGAAACCTCCATAACGCAAACTCCTGAATATTCCGTTAAGGGAAGAGGGCTTAGATGATCCATTAAGCCTCCCTCGAGTTATAAATTTAACTAATTTTTTTCTCCGACTTTGAATTGAAATTTAATCTTTTCTCTTAGTTTAAAATAAAAGCGAAAGTAAGAATTTTCTGTTGGGGGGGGGGGGGGGGGGAGAGACGGAGGTGAAAGAGAGTTATTGCCTCTCCCCGGATTTGAAAAATTAATTTAATATATAATTAAAATTTCCTTTTCCTTCTATTTTCAAAAACATTGTCAAATTTATATTTTCCCAGTAACTGAAAAAATATATAGAAAAATAAACAATTGATGCTGCCAAGCATTAACAAGCACACAGTGCCTCGTTTAACCCTAGAACTACCGGAAATTTTACTCAAGTTTTATAAAAACATTCTACACCAGAATTTTTACTTAAAACTATTTAATTTGTTTATTTAACTTATTATTGTCTGATTTATACATTTAGTTTGTTTTGAAGAAATTTCTGGTTTGAATAAATATTTTGAATGTACATGTCGGGTCCAATGGACCCGTCTGGTAGACGGAAGGTTAAGTACTTACCTCATCATTATTGGGAAGAGACTTGTGTAGCAAATTAGCATATGTTACTGGCACACAGTACGTCATGCTGTTTTCTATCAAAGCTGGTTGTATAGCATATTATGCTGGCAAGCATAAAAAAGCATATAATAGCACATTTAAAAGTACCTACCTATCCATGCTTTGACAGAAGCTTAAACAGCAAATAAGCATAACATGCTTGTACATAGCTTGTCATGCTTACATAGCTTGACATAGCTTGTACATAGCTTATAAGTTTCCTAAGCTGGCTGCATAGCATATTATACTGTCAAGCATAAAAAAGCATATAATAGCACGTTAAGGTACCTACCTCTCCATGCTTTGTAAAAAGCTTAAACAGCAAACAAGCATAAAATGCTTGTACATAGCTTGTCATGCTATTTCAACCTAAGCTGACTTCATAGCATATTATGCTGGCAAGCATAAAAAATCATATAATAGAACGTTAAGTTTCCTACCTCTTCATGCTTTAGAAAAAACTTTACCCCTTAATTCTCGCTCCCGTCAATATCTCGGGCTGAGGTGTCGTTCCGTTCGTTATTTCTCTTGCCCGTCATATTCTCGGGCTGGAGATTTAATTGCTGGAAAAAACTTCTTAAACCAGAAAAATTGAACTGGAATTTCCATTTGAAATCTTTGAATATTAGCACCGTGGTTTGATTTGTGCGATCTATAATTTGCCATAGATTTGTCATAGATTTGTAATATTTTTGTCATTCTGATATGGATTCTGATGATTCAAGCCTTTCAGATGATAACTGGAATATTAGCCCCTTCACGGTCGCTTAATATTTGAAAAAAACATCAAAAGTGTACCTATTTTTTTTATTTCAGAAATTGAATAATTATAAGGTTTCTAAATAAAATATGCAATTAGTTTATTTTTAAGGCGAAAAAACAATATTCTATAGCCATATTCATATTTGTATAAAAGCCATCATGCGAGAATTATGTGTCTTAACCTCTTAAGCTCCGCCCCCGATAAATGTAGGCTACTATCTTTTAATTCAGATTGTTTGACTCCCACCAGTTTTTTTTAAATAGTGTAAATGGCTTTATTTTCGCATCATTTTATATGCCGTAAACTACGGTGGTGGGAATCAAACAATCTGAATAATAAAAAAGTAACCTACATTTATCGGAGGCGGAGCTTAAGAGGTTAAGACACGTAATTCTCGCATGATGGCTTTTATACAAATATGAATATGGCTATAAAATATTGTTTTTTCGTCTTAAAAATAAACTAATTGCATATTTTATTTAGAAACCTTATAATTATTCAATTTCTGTAATAAAAAAATAGGTACACTTTTGATGGTTTTTTCAAATATTAAGCGACCGTGAAGGGGTTAAACAGCAAACAAACATAAAATGCTTGTATATAGCTTGTTATACTTATTGCTGTGTAAGCTAGCTATATAGCATGTGATGCTGGTTAGCATTGTAAAGCATATACCAGCATGAAAATCTAGCAGACAAAGCAATAATTAGCAATAACTAGCATATTTTTTATGCTGGTACTAGCAAGAATTTTGACCTGAGTAGTTATAATAAATATTTAGATTTAAATTCAACTGACAAAAAAGTTCTAGATGATATATATTATTCTGTTATATATATTTATTTTAAAAGATGACACAATATTCAGGTGTTGTGATCCTTTTATAGATGATCACAAGATGAGACAGTAAAATTCGTTACAAATGAGATCGAGAACTTTGTTATTTTGTCAATGATATCAGTCATTACTTTTTAATTAATTTATTTAATTCATGTATTAACCCCTTAACGCTCGAATTAAATTACGGTTGAATAATTCAAATTGCTTATTGGCACCACTTTTATGAAAAAGAAATATTCACCTTATTTAATGACAGTAAAAACGATACTAAAATATAGCCAATTTCATTTCACTATTTTATGAAACTGGTGGGAATCAAACAATTTGAGTAAAAGACACAGACCGAGAATATCTCGGGAGCGAGAATTAAGGGGTTAAATAAATGTAATATTATTAAAATGTAACTATTGCATAGCTGAAATTTTATTAACCTCCTGAGGGGCCAGCAAAAAAGTCTCTAAATATTTAATTCTCACCGGAATATTCGAAAAATTCTAAGGAAATGCAATTTTTCAACGATTTTCCTCCAAAGTTAAAAATATAAAATTTAGTAAAAATTTTTTTGTGAGAATCTTATTTAAATTAGGTGGGATATATTTTATTCCACCGCCTCTCAAGGCGTTAACTTATAAATTAGTTACAAACAGAAAATAAGAACCCATTTGAAAGAAATACTATTTCATGCTAACACGTAGCTGACGAAAGAGAATCCAAAGTATGAAACACTAACAAAACTCCCATGAATGCAAAAAAGAATTTTACTGAGATAATAATTATATATTTATGCTGCTACACGAAATGCGTCCATCTTATTCTACGCTTTGTTTTGTGTAGTTTATTATCAATTTATTTCATTTCCTCTTTTTTTTTCGGTCGACCGTTGATTGACCTTTGATTGAATGAATGACGTTAGCTACACTGTCCAAAAAGACGCTAGCGAATTAATCTCTTTTTTATCCTATGGAAACAATAATTCAAATATAAATTCCTTCGTCGTAATCACGTAATTTTACCTAACATGTTTTAGTAGCTCACCATTTATATTTATTTAATGTGCTGTTCATCCTTATCCAACTTTGATATGCTTAAAGCAGTTTTCTGTATCATATAAGATAAATAACTAATTCGCCTAGACGGAAATAATGATTTATTTGAAAGTTTTATGAAATTGCATTTAATGAGTTTTAGGTAATATAAGGTTTATAGCTGCTGGAGATTAATTTAGAATATGCTGTTTTAGAATGTGAGATTTCTTTTAGAATAAATGATTTTACATCCGATGTTAGAATTTTGCAAAGCATTTTAATTTCAGAATTTTCTTTAACGCTTTATTAATTCTCGCCCTCGTGACTTTTAGGGGTGGTATGGATTGCTGATGTTGTTTATGACGGCCGATTATTTACACGAATGATATACGGGGGGGGGGGGGTTGTCCTCAGTAGTGATCTTTCTAAGGGAACCTGTATTTACGCAATGTGATCCAAGTTTCGAAGAAAACACAAAAACCTGCGAACGATTAGGCTGACGGGTGCGATTGTGTTTGAACCCAGCATATCCCGTCTACCAGCTTTGAGAGATGGAACAATCCTCATGAGCACACAATGCTACGGAGATACATGAGACACAGATTATTTGTGTCTCATCTATCCTGTGATTCAGTTACAGACTTACCAAGATATATGAGTGACTAAGCTGGATATTGTCCTACTATCCTTAAATGGTAGAACACTTGGAGCGCTATTCCAAGGGTTCCGGGTTCGATTCCCGGCTTGAATATTTTCCACTCTGTTGGTTCTACGCTTAGTTAGCAATGTGATATATCACGTACTAAATATTCAGTTTGAATAATTCATCTTAAATTAATCGACATGACTGTCAGCATAAAAAATGTATCTCAATATTTATGACTAACTTGAAAGGAAAGCTGATGAAAATCAGTTCTCGGTCAGCAGGAAGAGTGGAGAAGTCGTAATTCCTCCATATCATATTGCAGACTGAGCCCGTATCACGGAACTCCGCATTCTCCAAGGTAGGCAAGTTGGTGTTTGAAAGAACAAAAAATATCCTCTGTGACAGCCCGCACTAAAACTGGTTACACGATTTTGAAAAGCCATTACTGTACATAAACCATTGAGTACATTTAAAGCGAGATCATTTTTTTAATTATTATTAATGGTAATTATTTAAATCATTTACGTCGAATAGATGAAACGAAATAGTGTGAAATTACGTCGATGTCTTGGAAATTTAACAAAACACATAGAATGTAAGACGGTCGTTACAGTTCCATTCTATTTTAGCAAATTTTCATCCAAAACTGTGAAGAAAATCTAAATATCTCATCAAAAACAACTTGTTGTAAATGATCTCACAATCAACAAATCTAAAACGACAGTTATAAAAAGAAGTGATATCACTTAAAAACAAGCGATGTAGAAGTGCATTCCGAAAGCCGTGTAAAAATCTATCAGTACTCATAACGTTTCCAAAGGACTCGGAGTGAAGTACGGTATATGAAAACTGCTTGGCGACCTGCAGGCGTATATGTAATATATGCCGTATATCAATTTCGAAAATCTGTAAAAATCGAAAACATAATTTTTAAATTCTCATTATATCACTTTTATAAACATTTTTAGGAAGAAGATCTGTAATAAATCAGAAAGATTTGAAAGGCAAGCAGTAAATGATATTTAATTGCGGTAATCTTCAATTCCTACAATTACACTTTTCAATATTATTTAACATAATCTTTAATTACAGAAATATGTTTAATAATACATTTTTCAAAACTAAAGGGAAAACTGGTAAACTGAATCCTGTTTTATGAAGGAATTATTTTTAAACAAAAAATGCCGTGTTTCCAACATGAGAAATATTATATAATAGTATTAAAACAGGAAACTTATCAGAAAAGAATTCTCCCCAGTCATGTGCAATTCCGTTTATGCAGGCTTTACTGCAATATATCTTATTTTAGTTAACGACTATTATTATGTGCATTGTTATTAATATGCATATGATCATTATTATGTATTATAATTTTACAAACTCAAAATGTTTACATGTTTATAAATAAAATCAACAAATCCCACATGATGATAAATAAGAATGGGCGTGTAAAAACCAAAATCTTCAACTTTTACGGTTTAATGACAGCAGTAATACAACAAGAAATGTGTTACATATACTCCTACGTAAGGTCAGGAAACACAAGTATTATAAGAGCCTGCAGGTCGCCAAGCAGTTTTCACATACTGTACCTCACTACGAGTCCTTTGGAAACATTATGAGCAGTGATAGATTTTTACATGGCACTCGGAATGTGCACTTCTATATCGCTTCTTCTTATGTGATATTACTTCTTTTTTATGATTGTCGTTTTAGATTTATTGCTTAGCGGGATCACTTAAAACGAGTTGCTTTTGATGAGATATTATTTTGCTCTACTTTAAGTATATGAAAAATTATTTCAAACTGGTATAAATCAAAAACTAATAAATACTTTTACAGGAATCTTTCAAAGGTTTGAACTACTCATAAAAAAATTTAATTAATGCAAACCGTCTAAAAATCTCATAATTACAGAGTTGCCAAGTCTCCGGCTTTTTGCACACCACTAATATCTTAGAGAAAATCTATTTCTTTTAAATCGCCCAAGCGTTCCAATTTAATAAAACAACAATTTCTGTATTAAAATACTGGTATCTAAAAAGCCGGAGACTTGGCAGCTCTGTAATTATACATCGCTGCAGCCCTCTAAACAATTTTTTGTCTGAACAATAATTTAAAAATTGCAAAAAACAGCACTTTTAAAATCGCGTTTACTGAAACCCTACTCGTCGGATTCCGCATTACTTTTGATTCCTGAGTCAAACGGCGCATCCCGTTCCATAGGAACAAGAATTCTGTTTCTATGATAAATAGAACGCCAGATAATAGAGGTTTTTAAATTCCGTTTTCGTGAGTCCGCAAATATAAACTAGACAGAGTACTAGAAAATTGTAGAATCGTTAGGCATCAACTGGTGGAAATTCCTTACTCTTTCAAGGGCGGTGGCTAGAGGGTCTAGCCACCAATTTTTAATTACAAAGCCGACAAATGACACCAAGATTATTTTATTAAAATTTTGCTTTTATAATGAAAGTGCAAAATAGCGTGTTTTTATTTTCGAAGAAATTCCTTTCAACATTCTGGTGTCACTCAATTATTTCATCATTTTACGAACAGAATTCTTCTGCCCCTGAAAAGGTTAGCATTCATTGCATTATCGTTTCTTTTGCTTGGCGAGAAGCTCTATCAAGTTTCTATTATATTTACTGTACACAAAAAAAGCAACTACAGAGATTAGTTTTGTGATGAAAACTTGTGAGTTTCATTATTTGCAAAGCCTATAGAGGTCAGTACGTGAAATCTGACACTTTTTGTTGAACTGCCAATAAGAAATAGTCGCGCTGTTGCAAAGAGAGAACCTTTCTTCAAAATAGTGATATCACTTACAGATAGATGCCTCTGTCAGTAGAATTATCCTTTATAAAACGCCTAAGAAACGCACGTTGGATTAAAATTATAGCTTCCCCAGTTAGCAAAACATAAAACGCCTTTTCTTGTTGAAACATCGTTTTAGGTTAAAATTATTGTAGTGCCACAAGAACTTCCATCGCGCTACAAGCCAATGGGCATGTGAAAACATTTTAGTCTTCCTTAATTTTAAACCTGTCTGGTTAATCATATTTGTAAACGAGTTTTGAATGTTTTAAAATACCGTGCATCATTTTGAATAACATTGTATTTTAATATTTAATTTTTAGTTTTATAAAAATTAATAGAAAAATCCTATAAACTGAAAAAAAATTCTTTAAAAAAAAGTATACTAATTAAAATAGAGATTATGAATGTACAGTTACTTATTACGATTGGTGGTTTTATGGTGGTTAATTTAAGTGGTACTTCTCTGTACTAGAAATGTGAAATTCTTTGTTATTTTTCCAATCTTGCACTAATGGAACAGTGGTGCAGCAGTTGAGCGATTGTTACCATTAAATTTTTATAGTATTCTGAAGTTCCTGAAGTTAGATGATGAATACCAATAAAATTTTGCGGTATCACCTGATTCTCTGCTGCTACACTGTCCCATCACTGATCTTGTCTATAAAACAACATAAGGCATGAAAGTCTTTCATACCGTTGGAAAGTTTTAAACATTTCCAGCACACTGTGCTCGGGTCGGGATACCTAATTTTAATTCCAAACTTACGGACGGCACCAAGAATATTTTAGTAAAATTTTGCTTTTACAATGAGTAGGTAAAGTAACATGTTTTTAATTTCTAATAAAGTCGTTTTAAAATTCCGGTGATAGTCAATCATTTCATCATTTTACAACAAAAATTGCCCGTGCCGGAAAGGGTTAATGTGTTTTACCTTTCGAAGGCTACGCCACTTGAGCCGCTCAAATTATCTGTGAATATATGCAATTGAAATAGCACTTCGACAAGTACTGTCTACAACTTAAAAAAATAAATATGAAGAACAATGCACTTATTTACGTCACAGACCCATAGACATTCATCTTTTTTCACTGATTATTTTTTCTGAAATGAAATATAACAAATGCAGTAATTTACATCACAAATTTTACATAAATTTGCCATTTTATTTTATAAAGTCTAAGAAATTTAATTCTTAAATTTTATGCTCTATCCATTTTTCTTAACATTAATGTTTAATTTTGTGTTAAATTTTCTGTGTACTCTATAACTACCTTTAGACCTTTCTTATTTCTAGTGACTCATCAACTAGTAAAACTCTCGTCTGCAGACTGGGCATAAAGTTGATGCCAACAAGGAAAACCCTTAAAACTTTACAGGCAGAGTTGCCGCAACTGCCGGATTTTTTATTTAGAAATATTGAAATCAGTCCAGGAAATTTCGAATAGCCATTTCTTTTATTTATGAATATCTATTATGTTATAAAACAATAACATTATTAAAACTCATTGGTCAGAATTCGAAATGCTTATTAACCCTTAAATGCATGGATTATTCATTTACAATTGTGTTCTTTATTTTTATATTAAGGATTAGACAACAGAAATCTTAAGATAGATTTTTTTCTTTTTTTAGTAGCATATTTTTGTAATTTTTAGAGGATTGATATTTCTATATAAATATAGTGGTTGTAAGAACTTAATTTATGTATTAAAAATTAAATAAAAAGGTGATGGAAATTTATATCACTATGCTATTTAGGGTTTAAAAAAATCAGCCAAATGCGGCAACACCGATTATGGAGTGTTTGAGGCTGTACATTTATAATGTTATCACTTCAGGGGGGGAGGGTAGTCTGGCACTTGACATCGTAAGATATCTCTAGGGGCAGGGAGGGGTTGTCTTTTGATATCGTTATCATTTTTGATCCAATCAAATATCCAGCTTTATACATTAAAATAGTCTAAGAAATTTTTTCTTAATCTTTTGTCGATTTTTATTAAAATAAAAAGGTATTATAAAACCATTAAGCAATCATAAAATTATTTTATTCCAAAATATGGATTATCTCAACATTCGACTTTTTTATGCTTCTGCGATATGTGGATATAATTCGTTGTTTGAGAAACCAGGTTCGTGTTATGTTTACTAGTTAAAAAAAGTGGAGAAAATGTTTGTCACCTGTTTTGTTGATAAGAAGTTCTGTTTACCTCCTCCCCGTCACGGGGGCAATTGCAAGAAGACGATATTGTTTTTGAATGTATCGTGTAACAAACAGCTATTAAATAGAAAACATTTCCTTAAAGTATTAATTCCTCTAAAGTTAATTTGTGTATAATAGTAATATTTATTGACTTCTGTTCATTTAAATCAGTAAAATATGCGAATAATAAATGCAAACGTATTAATAGAAAATAATAATAATTAGTCAAAACAAAAATAATTTTTAGATATTGATAATGGGAGGGGGGGGGGGGGGGGGTGTGAGAAATGATAACTTGTGATATCGTAAGGGGGAGAAGGGTTCAAATTGCCAAAAAGTTGATAACGTTACATATGCATAGCCCTTTAACCCCTTGAGGGGCAAGCAAAAATGTCTCTAAATAATGAATTCTCACCGGAATAATAGGAAAATTAAATTTTTAATTAAGGAAAAGCAATATTGCAACAATTTTCCTCCAAAGTTAAAAATATAAAATTTAGTAAATATTTTCTCGTGAGAATCTTGTTTAAATTAGGTGGGATATATTTTATCCCACCGCCCCTCAAGGGGTTAACCACTGTTTATATTTTAATTTAGCTTTTTAGTATTTTTTTATTTATTCAATTATTATTATCATTATTTATTTCCTGAAAATTATTTTTCGGCACGAAATACAATAAATTAGCAATTATAGAATGCGTTGTTTTACGTCTGGACAGATGATAGTACAGCAGAAACTCCTTCATCCGAAACTCTCGGTTAACCAGAATCCATTTTTAAAGGTATTTTTTTTTTAACTATCACATTCCTTGTGTGCAAAATCCATTTTAAAAACTTCTTCTTTTTTTTTTTTTTACTATTATATTATTCATATCTATCATATCATTCTGTGCAAACTGTCCTTTTCGAACGCGAGTACATGCAAACGTTTTTGATCCGCTTTCTCAGAGTTTCTTTGAATTTAACTTGAACTCTCGTAAGCTGCGGTGTGAAGAAATGTGTGACAAAGAAAACGAACAAATTAGCAGCTCTGAAGCTGTTGAATGTTTTACAAATGGTTTGTCATGGCTGAAGCAGCAGAAAGACTGTGATACTGGTGAACTAATAATATTTAAAAACTCCGTAATAGAGATTTAAAGCAAAGGCCATTAAAGCTACCACAAACAAAACATTTTTTCAAACCCTTGTGATGTAAGTAAAATGTACTTAATTTCAAAATTAAAATCCAGGTAATTTATTCTTGTTTCTTTTTTCCTATAACTTTAATTTTATTAACCACTTCTTACCATAATAAGAAATACTCCATATATTTCTTCTTAATCTTATTATTGAAGCATTCTCGATTATCCGAAATTTTCGCTTTTCCGAAAGATAGTTGTCCCAATTACTTCTGATAAACGATATTCTATTGTAATTTCTTATAAAACTAAAACTGTTATTTGTAATTATGCACGTTCTTGAGTAATTTCTGTTAATAAATGCGCATCAGTAACTTTGTAAAAGTATTTTCTTTCAAAACCCCTTTTGCTATTTAAGTTCAGCTAGATATTTTAGCTATAGTTATATTTAAAGTATAAGTAAGTTATTTTTCAGATATAACTAGGGAGCATATACAGAAAGCAGGGGTGCCACAGACAACTATTTTTATATTCTATGTGCACTACTATTTTAAGAAAAGAAATTTTATAGTTTCTCTTGCAAATTTTGTAAAACTGTATGTGAAAAAATTTTCTTTAAAAAATTGTGCGAGATACAATTAAAAAATAGTCGCCGATGAGCAAAATCCCACTAATAAAAATCAATTTACATTTTTCATTTATTCATGACAGTAATTATGCATGAATGCAGCATTTAACCCATTGAGGAGCAAATGATTGTGTTCCTGTAATGTTGAACTCACACCAGGATCTTTGAAAAATTCTATTCAAAATAAGTAAAAGCAACAAAGCGATATAATTAAGCGTACAGACTTAATACTGGAATCGGGCGTAAATTAACACAGTTGCGCCATCTTGTGAACGGGGTGATAATCCACATACGCGGGCTTTTGGTGTGACCTCATATATGACAGGATATCTACCATCTGCGCATATTTTCTGAATCTTTAGCCACTCATGGAACTGACTTTTTTTTACCACATTTATTGCAAAATAATGGCGCAGTGAGAGGGACATCCAGATGCACTTGACACTATGAAGTTTTCTTCACCTTATCGGACACATTTCAGCTAATAATCAAGGGGAAAAAACTTTACAATTTTAGTGGTGTGATGTAAGAAAACAGATAGGCATATTCCTGTAGTTTAACCCCGTCCGCTACGTGGCGTGCGACCTTTAGTCTTGCGGTTACCTCTCCGATTTAATATAGGAGGCTTACTTATATCGCTTTGAAAAGCAATTTTACGTCTTTTTTTCCACCAAAGTTAGAAAAGTAAAATTTAATAAAAATTTTCTGGTGTAAAACTTCATTAATCGTAGGTGGCATATAATATATAGTGCCGGCCCTCAAGGGGTTAAACATTATAAATACTATAAAATTTTACTGGGGGAAGTATGCCTGGTTAGTAATGACGCTTTGTGTACATTGGGTGCCGAATTTAACCCTCTCACTGCGCAACCCAAGATTTCCTCGGGCCTGCATTTTTTCCGTCTAATTAACCTTCCTTGATTATTCCGACCAGTAATTTGTTTATTGTAAATTTTCCCTTATTTAATCGGAGCATTTTCCCGATTAAATTAGACAAAAAGTTTTGTTTTGTAAAACCAGTGACAAAAGAATAAAAATTCTTAAAAGACGCTCGTCGCGAAGGGGTTTTGATAAAACAATTTCGCTGGGAGAGGGTGAAAGTCTGCTCTTAAAAATCCTTTTAACTTCTGAAATACATGCAATTTTGTATTGCTTGTAATTATATCGGTATAAGGTACGAGAAAAGAGCTGCGATATTGTACTTAATTTCTTCAATTATCCGTCGACATTTATCTTCTGCTTATATCACTATTTCTAAATTGAAATATAAATATCTAACAATTCTCACCATTATTATTGCAGAAAAAAATTTTATATAATTTTAACGTTAAATTTTGTTTTTGTCATGCATTTTTTAAATTATTTTTATTATTGCAAATTGGTATTATTCTATAAAACCAGTTGAATTTGAATGTACATAAAGCGTATTACTATAATCGCTATTATATGATGGTGACAGTAACACAAAAAGTATAATTTGTAAATATGCACCTCTTTAGGTAAATTCTTCACTGATATGATAGTAAAAGTATTTTGTTTCAAAACTGTTTTTTGTAACTTTCGAAATGTATTTAGGTAGATTTTTTTAAGCAATTCACCTATTACAATCAATTTGTATTATTAGGTTGAGCAAAAAATTCCCGGAAATTTTTAATCTAATAGTTATCAGAATTTGTATCGTATATAGGAATACTAGTGGTATATTTATAAGAGTTTTAGGAACATTATATTAAAGGCGGGAGTAGCACAGTTGACGTTTATTCCAACAGAGCGAAAAATGTACAGACAATGAATCGAACCTGGATATTGGCGTACCGTACCCATGCTTTACCTGTTAGGCTATCCGGAAAAATACCTGGCTGACATAATTCACTCTTATTTCTTGGACTTGGCTGCGAACTACAGCGTAAGTTTCATTCATCCGAGCTATAACTATAGCATGCTCGGATGTATGCTCCAAGTATCCAGGTTCGATTCCTGGTCTAGACATTTTTCGCTCTGTTGGAATAAACGTCAACTGTGTTACTCCAGCCTTGAATATGATTTAACCCTTTGAATACTGAAGTCTAAAAACGCACTGGCATTCAAAATACGGAAACGCCCGAATGCTGAAATTTTGCTGCGAGATTTTTTCACCCCCTTTCTTCTGCACTTCTGACCTGTCAGAAGCACAATAAGAAGGCAGCCTTCTTCGAAAGTAGAACTTATTTTCCCCTACTATCCCTCGTATGGTCACTCATACAAAAGGCTAATCCTGTTCAAGGGAATGTTTTTATTGTACTAAAGCCCGGATTATTTGTGCATGTTTTATCTTTCAGGATTTATTCCTGACATGTTATTTCTTAGAGTTTCTCGAAATTAGCTTTTTACGTGTTAGAATTAGAGTAACCTTTGTCCAATAATGAAATTTGTCGTAGGGAGAATACAATTTCTTGCTTTTCGTTTTACTGTATATTTTTTCCCGATAAATATTTGCAGTGAACTAAAAAAATCTGTTCTACAAATAACATTTAAAAAAATCGACTTCTGTTTTCAAAAAAAATTATGAAAAAATATACCAATATTTCTATTGTATGGGTATTTCTAAATTGCCTAACTGTATTTGACAGATATTTTTTTTTTTTTATGTCATAAGTCAAATTGTTAAAAGAGAAACATCAGATGCGAACTAAAAGATAACTAAAAATATTCTGTTCGAAACTTATTTTACAAATCACATCAAAAATAAAAATTTTACTTTTTATAATATATTTGTGAATCCTAAGAAAGTACCAAATTTTTAATATCGAATTTAAAAATTATTCAAGGAATAACATCATTGTGATTAAAAAAAAATTACTGATTGATGCCATTAAAAGAATTATAGTAAACAATTTATTTTTTTATTTTTAGCATTTTAAAAGTTCATATTAATTTTCTATCAATTATTAAACACATACGATTTATGAAAACATAGTAACTAAAAAAGCTGTATCTAGAAACTAACATCTCAAAAATTCAATTTATTTTTTCTTAACAAAATTTCAACTTTTTCCTAGAAGTCAAAGCTTTAAAAATGTTTAAAAAATGTTTAACGTTAAAATAAATAATAATGACTTGAATTAATAAATAATAATAACTTAATAACTATTTGTTCCAAAATGTATTTAAATATTATGCAATATAGAAAATATATGTATATTACTGTACATATTTTTTAATCTAGCAAACTTGTAATAAAAGTGAAATAAACATTAAATCCTTATATTATTAATAGATTTTTTTTAATGTTTCCAGACACAAAAATACAGTAACTAAAAAAAGGAAAAGCATACAGAAAACAAAGTTATCTAGAGAAAAATTAAAATATTCTTTTTTTGCCTTTTTTTTCTGGAAAATGGACATCGTCAATTTTTATAAATTTGTAATAAATGGATCTAAGGTTCGCTATTATAGATTCTAATGGCTGTAATGGATTTTCTAAGTTTCCAAACGTACAGAAAATACAGTAACTAAAAAAAAGGAAAAGCATATAGAAAACAAAGTTATCTAGAAGAATTAAAATTTTCTTTCTGTTTTTTTATTCTAGAAAATGGACATTGTCAATATTTATAAATTTGTCATAGATGGATCTAAGATTCATTATTATAGATCCGAATGGATGTAATGGATTTTCTAAGTTCATAAAATACAGAAAATACAGTATCTAAAAAAAAGAAAAGCATATAGAAAACAAAGTTATCTAGAAGAATTAAAATTGCCTTTATTTTTCTTTCTTTTTTTTCTGGAACGTCGTCAATTTTATAAATTTGTAATAAATGGATCTAATATTCATTATCAGGGCCGAAACTAGCTTTTTTGTGCCCGGGGAAAACATGTATTTCCCCCCCCCCCAACACACACACACACACCACCGCCATCCTGACGCACAATAAAACTTATCGACTTCATGTATCCTATACATAAACAAACAAACAAAGAAAATCCTTAAAAAATAACTTAATAATAATTAAAATGTGAAGTAGAAATATGTAAACAATGGTCCCATAGAATTAACATTAGCTAGAGCTTTGAGAGCTAATAGTAGTTACGCGAAAAACTAGGACGCTAACGTTAACAGGGCTGCGGAGTCGGAGTCGTCCATTTTCTCACCCACTCCGCATCCCTGAATGTTAAACCTATATTACTTTTCAGATTTTGGTTGCAGATATTATTTTTGTAAAGTTATTTTCACTTTCAATACAGATTTCAAAATCTCAAAGTATAGAAACTCTAAAGATCAATCTAAGCTATCCTAAGAAAGAAAAAAAAAACGATAATTTTAAAATATTTAAGTGCAGGCGAAAAATTTGAAAAGAAATCTCTCATAGGTTTAACATTAGCTTGCGAGTTACTTTGTATTTGATATATATATATATATATATATATATATTTGTATGAAACAACAAACAAAATCTCAAATTCACGCCCCCCCCCCCCACTTCGATTTCGTGCTCGCGCCCGGACACATACGCCCCTAGTTTCGGCCCTGTTCATTAATATAGATCCTAATGGATGTAATGGATTTTCTAAGTTTCCAAACATATAGAAAATACAGTAACTAAAAAACAGGAAAAGAATATAAAAAATAAAGTTATCTAGGGGATTTTTTTTTTTCTAATTCCGAAAAATGGACAACCTTTTAAAGTTTTACAAATTTTTGATAAATGGATTCATGTTGTTAATAATCATGAAGTTAGCAGAATATCTTTTTTTTTTTTTTTTTTTTTTTTTTTTATTCTGGAAAATGAACATAGTCAATTTTTATAAATTTGTAATAAATGGATCTAATATGCATTATCAGGTTCGAAACTAGCTCTTTTTGCGCTCGGGGCAAACATGTATTTCGGCGCCACACTCCCCATCCTGACGCACAATAAAAGTTATCGACTTCAGGTACCCTATGCAAAATAATAATAATAATAATAAATAAATAAATAATAAAACCTTTAAAAAATAATAATTAAAATGCAAGCTAAAAATATGTAAACAATAATCCCATAGATTATCAGCATCACTGATTCGTCATAGGGTAATTGCATAGTTTCCTTAGAATCATATTCATCTTCTGATTTATCATTCAGATTCATCTGTATCCTCGTAAAATTTATTGCTAACGCTTCTTCTTGAGTTAGACTTTTTCCTCTGCGATACATTTTATGTACTGTATACAAATAACTGAATAAAATGCAGATAACTAAGTTAAATTTTAAAAATAATATCATTGTAAAATACAAATTTCAATAACGCATAAAGTTAAGCAAATATATCATGTATCACCAATAGAAAGAAAATGTAGAAAGTGTTTTCCTTCTGAAATTCCCCATCCGTTCACTGCAATAGTCCCCGCATCAATCACTCCCCTCGCACTTACTCAGGGACAATAGCTGGACATTTCCGAGGGGGGTGGAAACGGAATACCTGTTTCTCAGGCGTTCGGGCGGTTTCGCCGTAGTTTGATTGTTCGGCCGTTTGGGGCGGCTTCGTAGCGAAAGGGTTAATCCAGTTGTAAAAAATATTCGTTCCCTTCATTATGAGTTTTAGGAACTGTGGCTACAAAATGGCTATTGAACAGTATGATTTGCGTGTGTTGACCCGGCTTTATTAGAGAAATGGCCTAACGATTGTAAAAGCCGTAGATGAGATTAATGAGGATGAAGGTGCTGGTAACGGCGACAAACATAGCCAGCAAATCCGGAATCTGGCAGAACGGTGGCAGAAGGCCGTGGACTATGATGCTCTCTACTTTAAAGAATAGTCCTTATTGCTTTTGTTGTTAATTTGCGCATAATAACGCAACCTTCACAAATTTCGCAGAACTTTTGGCTCAACCTAGTGTTATAGAAAGCGTTTCATAATTGTCGGTTTGCCATTACAGTCCATTTAACTTAACGCCTTAATCTTCGCTCCCGTGATGTTCACGGGCTGTGTCTTTTTTCATTTTATTCTTTTTTGTTGAATTCCCACCAGTTTAAAAAATAGTGTTAAAATAGTGTTAAAATAGTGTTTAAAAAATAGTGTTTAAAAAAAACAAATAGTGTTCAAAAATTCCGGTTTAAAAATTCAAATCGCTTATTGGCACCACTTTTTTGAAAAATAAATATTTACCTTATTTAATGACAGGTAAAATGATAGCATAATAAAGCTAATTACACCATTTTATAAAACTGGTGGGAATCAAACAATCTGAAAAAAAGACATAGCCCGTGAGTATGATGGGAACGAGAAGTAAGTGGTTAACCCCTTGAGGGGCAAGCAATTACGTTTGTGAAATGCTGAATTCCCACCGGTATCTTTGAAAAATTCTATTTCAAAATAAGTAAAAGCAGTTTTACGGCTTTTTTCCACCAAAATTAGAAAAGTAAAATTAAATAAAATTTTTCTGCTGTGAAACTTCATTAATCGCAGGTGGTATATAATATATACCGGTGCCCCTCAAGGGGTTAACCCCTTGGGGACGAGCGGCACGTATACGTCCCGCATGAAGCGCTCAGAATTCTTGTTTTTCCTCACCAGTAAAATTTTGCTGTAAAATTTGCCTTATTTAATCAGCGCATTTTCTTAATTTAAGAAGACACAAATTTCTGTTTTTAAAAAACGGTGACAAACGATTAAAAATATCGTAAAAGGCTCACGTCCCAAAGGGGTTAATGCGTTTTTTAATACAACTAGGGGATCGTACCCGGGCTTCCCGGGTTAAAGAATATAGGTGAAAACATTTTTTTTTTTAAATTGAAAACTAATAATTTTTTATATGCAATAAATTTTTTAGATTGACCACTTACATTAAAAAAGGATTTTTCATATAGAAAATACGAATAATACAATCAAATACATTTTTTTAATTTATCAAAAGCGATATTTTCTTATTAACCGCATGCTAAGTCTTAACACATTGCATTTGAAAAGAATTTTTTTTTTCCCTATGCGACGAAAACTGAAAATGTACGATGGTCCGAAGATTGAAATATGCAGTAGCGAAAATTTCAAGGCCGAAATTTGATCGTGAAGTGTTGCCATTCGCAAAATGACGTCAGCGTTACGCACAGATACGCTTGTTCTGTATAATATAGATACATAATCATTAAAATATAATAAAGATCAGTTATTTGGATGTGGTTATCAATTGAGGCTCTTATGCTTGGATTTTCGGAATGAAAACAGCAATTTTCATCTTCTCAAAATTTGCATACGCAATTCTCATATCCATATTCATCATTTAAAAAAAAATTGTATTTTGTTTGATCATTTAAAAATAATTTTAACTCAAAACTTGAAGTCACGATTGTCAGCAACATCTTTTATGTCAACAGACGCACCCTTTACTTGAGTTTCTAATCTCAATTTCGGAAAGTAAAAATTTCCGTAATTTATGTTTTTTAGACGCATCTGTGTTAAAAGGCTTAGTTTCATCTAAGAAAATGATCGTTTTATTTTAAATATGACTTCATTTTCACTTAAATAAGCATTTCGCCTAGTGTCTGAAACTTAGTATCAGTAGATATGCAGAAGGAAAAACAATATAGAAAATTTATGAGGAAAATTGCGTGTTTTCAAAAGCAGTATGTCACTTTCCGTTATTATGCCCCTAGTATAATATTCTGCTCCTAATGGGATTTTACGCCACTAAACCCTATACAACAATTTTGAATTTTTATCAGAAAATTGCATGAATAAAGTTTAAAATACCTCATTATTTTTCCCTTGTTCGCAACAATGGAAGTTATCTAATTTTCATCATTTTGAGGAAATTTCATGAAATGCTTTTAAAATTAAAATATAAAAGTGGGGGTATTTAAAAAAAAAAAAAAACAGATAGTGCGATCACATCTACAAAGGAAAAGCTTTCAGTTTAAAAATATATATATATTGGTAAAATTAGTTCAGCAGAAAAATCAGGGCAGATGACTAAAAAACACACACTTGTGTTTTAAATATATAGATTATATAAAATTAGGAAAAACTAAATTATGCAAATTATGGTATTTTGATAAAATTATAGTAGAATGTCCTAAAGAATAGCATTAAAATTTTATTATTCGAGAGAATTTTTGACAAAAACTTCAGGAACACGATATTATTTTAAACAACGAATTATTTGTTTGCTTGTCTAACTCGGCGAAGCAAATCCATCGAGAATCATCAATTTCTGTAATATAAATCTCTTTATTTGCATGTCACCTCTCTTTTATAAAGATACTCTAAATTTTTGTAAAACATTGCGTTTTATCAGTGTGTTTCGATTACATTATTTTCAAAAGTGAAGCATTTTCACCTGTGAAGAATTTGAAAGCAGCTGGGCTATGAAAATGACGCACTTCTACAAAACATAATTCAGGTTTAAGAATTAAAATACACGCTTTTTTATAAAATGATGTCATTTGCATCCGCTAAAGCAATCTACTTTTACAACAGAGTCTTAAACTTCGTCTATAGAAAAGTGTGCATATGACGTCATTATCACGGAATAACAGACAATATTCTTGGCATAGCCCATATTTTATTTTCAACAATTTTTTCAGGTTTTATGAGAAAATGGCAACAAAAAGATACAGTATCTCCTATTTTCGACTATTTTCCGTTTACTTTCAATGACTTTCAATAGAAATGAGGTACTCTTGTTGCCACGGTAAAAAAAATGGTATTTAAAAC
Source organism: Maratus speciosus (assembly GCA_963932465.1). Lineage (NCBI taxonomy): Eukaryota > Metazoa > Arthropoda > Arachnida > Araneae > Salticidae > Maratus > Maratus speciosus. The sequence goes on from OZ010794.1 coordinate 242,118,318, forward strand.
TTGAAAAAAATTAATATCTCAAAAATTAATTGAGATACAGCTTTCAAACAAATTGCATTTAAAAGAGCATTTTTTTCCTTATACGACGGGGCAAAAATTTAAAAGATGCGATGTTTAGAAGTTTAAAAATTTGCAGTAGAGAAAACTGCAAAACCAAAATTTCATCTCAAATTTCAAAGTGTTGCCATTTGTAAAATGACGTATGCGTCACGCACAGATATGTTTGTCCTTTATAATATAGCTAGGTCGTTGAGGGTAACTTTGACGCGCATTTTCTCTATTTTCAGATGTCCCACTCTTATTTTAACCCCTTCGGGGCGGGAGCATTTTACGATATTTTTAATCTTTTGTCGCCGTTTTTTAAAAACAGAAATTTGTGTCTTCTTGAATCGAGAAAATGTGCTGATTTAATAAGACATATTTGACAGTAAAATTTTACCGGTGAGGTAAAACAAGGATTCCGAGCGCTTCATGCGGCACGTATACGTGTCGCTCGTCTTCAAGGGGTTAAGAACGTCGTTGCAACTAGTGGCATAAAAGATAAGAAATTATTCTAAATTATTCTATGACTATCAGAAATTAAGGAATAATAATGATTTAAACAATAAAAAAAATATTTTTAGCCTCGCTCAAAGTTAACCAAACAGGTAGGGTAAATTTTCACTATATTATAAATGTCATACAAAATAAGACATTATAAAAAAAGTATTATAGTTAGGACAACTTTGAAGCAAGAAACAGTGTTTTTTCAGATTTTAAAGACTCCTAATTTACATTTCCCAACATTACGCAAGATTTGTATAATTTATGATGTTACAAGTAATATTATGCATAATAGTCCAGTAGAAATAGCATTTTGCCTTGCAAAATTTCAGGTAATTCTGATTTTCGGGTATTATGTATAGGTTGACCCTCTAATGAAAAAACGAAGTTTTCGACCTTCTAGACCTTGTGCGTTTTTTATTATATCAAAAAAAAATAAAAAAAAATAAAAAAAAATCGGCACTTTTTTCGATATTTCTGGATTAACTCGGTTCCAGTGCATTTCACAGAAAAAATTACGATTACAGTTGTTTTGTAGAAGACAAAATTCTCTACAACATGCACTATTCATGTTTGTAAATTGACCAAATAGGAAGCGAGATACGGAGCCGGGAAAATGGGGTACAATTTGCAAAAAGTGAAAAAAAACAAAACAAATGATGTTAGTTTTTCCTTGATAAGCCAATTTTATTTTTTTTATTTTTCCGTTTTAGGAACAAAAGTATCGTAATTATCTTTGTAAAGTATGAAATAAAATACAAGTTTCATTGATTAGAACATTAATTATCTCTAGAAGACTCTAAAATCAGAACAACACGATTTATGGTTAAAACAGGAAAATACTGCCTAGCAAGTCACTATTTTAAAAACGATCTTTAATTTTTGATACTGAATAAAGAAAGCAATTAATTGATTATAGTGTGTACAATAAAAAGTAATTGGAGAATAGTTGGGGGGAGGGGGTGAAGTTAACCAAAAAACCTAGTCGGTAGATATATGCACAGCCCAGAGTTTAAGCTAAGAATCAGAGGTCAAAAATAAAGTTAAGTGCTGGGAATAATATAAAAAATACTGCAAAGATAAATAAAATATAATTTAGAATTTTTTAAAAAGTAAAAGGATTAAACAGGGCCGAAACTAGAGGGGGAGGGCATCTACTTCTTTCGCCAGAATGGAAGGCAAAGAGGGCGCACAAAAAGAATATTTGGTTTGTCGTATTTGTATTAATTTGTCACACAAATTTTTATTAGTTAGTCAAAGTTTACATTAAAGGTAAATCTATCTCACATTGAGAATATTAGTCTTTAACATAAAGAGGACCAACAATTATGCTTATGCATACTAAGAGGAAACCTGTATAAAGCGGAAGTGTCTTCGGGGTTTAATTTAAGTTTGAATCTCGTGTACCGAAAACAAAACCTCTCATGACTGCAAAACAAAAGTGTATAAGATTGAATTGGTGGGAATCAAGATGTTTTTGGAGCGAAGAAGATTTGAAAAACATATTAGTTAGTGATGAAATTATGTTGTATAGATACATAACATACTTTCATCACTAAATAACATATTTTCCAGTCTTCTTCGCTGCATAAACGTTTTTATTTACACCAATTGATTTTTATACGTTTTTGTTTTGCAGTCATGAGAGATTTTGTATTCGGTATACGAGATTCAAACTTAAATTTATGGAGACGTCTTAATGTTCTCGATGTAGAAACTTCAACTCCTTCTTCTTTTCAATTTTCGGTGCAAGAATTGCACACTTTTAAAACTGTTTTTCTTAACTATACGCTTCAGTTTCCTGTCAGCTCTAGCAGATGCGTTTGGTTTTCGGCCGCCCTTTCGGCGATTATTCTGAAATTTTCCATTTTTTTAATACTGTGTTAGTATTTTACTAACGCTTGATTGCGAACAATGTAAATAATTCCCTATATAACATTGATTTTTACCGTGCTGATGCAAATCAACCATACGAAGTTTAATAGATTCAGGAATATCACCCACACGACCCATTTTAAGACGAAAAAGCAAACAAACTGTAAAAAGAACACCGATTTTAAATAAAATCGTCTGAATTTAATCAATGATGTCACCAGTTATGAATTGGTGATAATTAAAGGAGAATTAATACGAAATATTCTAATAGTTTGAACCACTTGAATAAATATTCTAATATTTTGACTTTTCAAAATATTTTTTTTTTCAATTAATCTTTTCAGAAATGAAATTAATTTTAAGATAATAAATAAGTTTAATCAACAATAAGTTCTTAATAAAAATATCCTTTGCATATTTGCATTAAAAGATGTTAAATTACCAAACGATATTTCCAGTTTGTGAAAAAAAAAAGTAATTATTCTAATATTTTGAATATGAGCTGTATACAAGGTTCGCACACTCCTTGGAATTTCCAAGGACTCTCGCACCACTATTAATGATAAGAAAATTTACATTTAATTTCTAAAACATAGAATTTGCAATCACGGCCTTTATTCGCAGATTATTCAATATTTTTCTGTAGTGAAATACTTTGAAAGTACTGTAAAAATTTTGTGGTAAAACTGTGCGAACCCTGTGTATATATTTGTCATTTTCTATAAAAAATGTTAATTTTAAATAAATTTGTTAGAGTAAAATGGCAATAAATCTCTCAATTGAGGTTTTTTTTTTTTAGCAATATATCTCGTATAATACTAAAAAACCAAATTTATTCACTTTTGAAAATAATTGTAATTTTTATTTGAAATAGTGTAAGAATGGGAGTAACCATTACCAGAGTAAATCAACAAAATAATAAATGCATCTCTGAAATATAAATGGTGTTCAAATACAGATTAATCTTACAAAGTTTTAAAATTGTATTTTCTATTTAAAAAAAAAAAAAGTAATTTGTTTTAAATTTGTAGTAGTAAATATAAATAAGTAAATGAAATTAAATGTTAGGAATTGAGAGCCCCCATCAAATAAAAAAATTCACGTAAAGTACGAATTCTTTCTCTATAAGGAAATCATATTTATTGGATTTATTTTTTTACTTATAATGTATTTCATAGAATATTTATTTACATTGAAATTTAAAAAAACTTATTTTAAGTTCAAATTTTGAAAAGAGAATTATTTATATTCTTAAGTTTGTTTGTCTGTTGAAATCGAAAAACATGGTAGAATGAGAACAAAAACATCCAACCGTTCCACTGATAATGTATGTTTAGAATCGGGTAAAACACTTATGTCCAGCTTGAATTTTCGTTTTTTATTGCTAAGTAAATTTCGTAAATATTTATAAAGTAGGAAAAATAAAGAAATGGTAACGATATACATTAAAGCACCGTGTATAATGGTCTCATTTATGCGACTTTTACATTTATACGTCAGTTTAGTGTGGCCCCTATTAATCCCTATGTATTTTACAGTTGTAATATGTTGTTTTTACGAAGCATACCGACAGTTATCAGTCGGGCACCGCCCCCTGAATACTAGGTTTTAGCGCTGACACAAAAATGGCGGCTGGCGAAGGCGGATATTTTCAGCGTGTGTACGGCCCCTTAAATATTCGTACCAATAATTTTTTTTAAAGATTTTTCCGCTTTATTTTTCTGAGATTAAGCATATCAGAGAAATACTTTATAAAATACTGGTGTCTACATTTAAGGGACAGTACATACATTTTAAAAAATCCACCTTCGGCAGCCGCCATTTTTGTGTCAGCGATCAGGCCTAGTATTCAAGGGGGCGGTGAGTCGGGCAATTTACAGAATTATTTCTCCCAGCGTCGTTCGGTTTTTTTTTTCTTTGTAGCTAGTAATATTTGGGGAAAGTGGAAAGAAAAAGAACATGCACGGGTGATACAGAGGTGATTTCATGTTCGTGGAACGTGTGGAGGAGGTGGGATGAAAAGAATGGACAGTGGGGGTGAACTACATTGACACTGACACACTTAGAAACTTTTATTTTTCTCAAAATACTAGTGATAAAACTTTCCAGGAACTTAACTCCATACATTATGCTTTGCTTTAGTCTGAAAGTAAATCGGCCCCCCAGACGACGATTGTAGGTTAATTTAACCCCTTCGGGACCGGCGGCATTTACACAAATTTTATTCGGTTGGTACCAGTTTCTTTTTAAGTTACCTGTGCTTAACACTAGAACGCCCGGTTGAGACCGACTCCAACCATATGATTAACCCTTAAATGCATATAGTATCGTTTATGATACAATAATTGTTCCCTATTTATTGGAATTTTTATTCACATATTCCGTATTTCCACCAGAAAAATAAAAAAGAAAATTTCACTCCATTTAATAACAGCCATTTAGTTTTTAAATAAACCGAAATTTACCATTTATATTTTCTGGTGTGAATTCCGATTCTCTGAATTATGAAATTTCGGGAACGCATTCTACCCTATGCATTTAAGTGTTAAATGTCAAATCGAACCAGAAATTCTTTCATAAAATAAGTTAAATTTAAAGCACGCTGATTTACGTTAAATAAATGAGTCAAATAATTCTAAATAAAAATTCTGATGTCAAATATTTTTTTGAAACTTGAGTAAAATTTCCGGGCGTTCTAGTTTTAAATAATTACGAAAATACTCTATTTACAGAAAGCAAATATTACTTATTTTGCTTACTGGTGGCAGAAACACATTCTGTATGCTGTTTTTGAAGGTGCATATGTGCACCCATGGTTCCGAATGGGCTAATTAAAATCACGTTTTTTTCTTCGATAATGGAATAAAGAAAGAGTACTTCAATGTGAGCAATTGGCATAAGGTTTGATAATTCTTACTTTTATTTTTCAATTTGAGAAAATACTTTTATCAAACGTTTTAACTTTTTTGAATACGTAGTGCATCTTGATAATGTTTAGCAAAATTAATTTTTTGTGATTGCAACATTATGATTCTACAGTTAAAGATATTATACAACAGGAGAATACAATTAGGATAATAACGCTTTTTTCAGTTAAGCATCCTTTTAGAACGTCCCTTGAAAGACCCATAATCGGTGCTTTACTGTGTATATAAAATCTGCAGAATATTGATATAAAAAAAATCATAATGTATTGCAAAAAATGGATTAGTTTATTTGTCGTTAATAATAATAACAATAACAGCATAATAAAAAAATTATAAGAAATAAATATCATTTACAATTTCTGTATAGTAGTACTTGTAATGATAGCTATAAAAACATTTAGATTTAAGTCAAATTGACAGAATTATATTAATGAAAACATTTTTGTGTTGTTTATATTTTTAAAATATTATATGGAATTCAAATGTTATTAAATTTTATTGCTGATCCTTTAACTAACTTATAAATGAGATTTTCAAATCCGTTATATTATCGATAACATTATTATGTTATTTATATATTAAATAAAAATGATATATAATTGAAATGTTACTATTTCGGAATTATTATTCTTATTAACTTATAAAAGTGTAACTAAAATACGCTATAAGAACCCAACTTAACCTCTCTAGGGACCACTTAATTTAAACAAGATTTGCACCAGAATAATTTAAGTAAATTTTGCATTATTAACTGTGGGGGCAAAGTGTTTAAAAATTGATTTTCCATATTTTAAAATAAATTTTTTCAATTATTAAGAAACACTTTCACCTCATGCTATAGTGAAATTACCGAAAACAAATTAAAAGTGTAAAACACTAACGAAACCAGCATTAAACCAATTAATAAAGGAATTTCTCTGAAATAATTAACTCAATATTTTTATATTACTACACAAAATGCAACTAACTTATTTTGGGTTTCAGGAATAATGTATTATTTATTTATTTCATTTTCTCTGGTTTTCGGTTGATCTCCTTTCATTGATCGAATGACGTTAGCTACGTTGACCACGAGATGGCAGTAACAGCTTAATCTCTTTTTTTACTCTCTAGGGACAATTATTCAACTTTCATTACTTCGTTTGTAATCACGTGCGTTGTTCCTAATATGCTTCACCTATTATATTTATTTAATGAGCTGTTCAATCTTATACAATTTCGGTTTGCTTAAGGCAGTTATCGGTATCCTACAAGATAAATAACTAACTTGTTAAGCCACAAATCATGGTTTCTTTGAATTTTTTATGATTTTGTGTTTAATGCGTTTTGGGCAATATTATAGGAATATAGATGTGGCAGAATAATTTTGAATAGGCAGTAAAAGAAAATGTGATATCGTTTAGGATAAAAGATTTTGCACTTGAGGTACAGTTATTGGAATCCATTTTAATTTCGGAATTCTTTAAAACTGCTAATTTTTAGTAAATTGGCAGAAGAATGTAGAATAAAGCTTGTAATAAAGAGTTGTTTTTAATTTATTCATTTAATCAAACTTTAAATTATCCTAACAAAGCGATTACGTTGTGCTTTGAATGTAGTTTAAATTTTTATTTAAATTACTATCATTGTTGCATAAACAGAAATTAACGTTACCTAAAGAAAGATATAAATTATAAAATCAGTTTATGATATAAAGGTTTATTTATAGGACTCTTCGTGAAAATTTCACTCTTGTATTTCTTTAAATAATAATAATAATAATAATAATAATAATAATAATTATATATATATATATATATATATATATATATATATATATTATTTTATTTTTTATTTATTTTATTTATTTATTTTTTTTTTTTTTTGTAGCAAGGGGAAAAAAAAAAAAAAAAAAAAAAAAAACACGTCAATGGAAATAAAGAACGGAATTTCATGCTTTTTTTCTAATTCCGTGTTTGATGGGAAAATGACTCTTTGCCGAAGGAGAATTGTTCGCAACGTGTAAAAAATATATATATATATATTTAACCTTTTATTCTAATTTATATGAAGACACTTTTTGTTTTGCTTTCTCTGTCTTAAAATAATAATAATACTAAGACTAATAATTTTTTTAATAATATTATTATATATATATATATATATTTGCCATTTCAAATTTTCCTGCTCACCCTAAATCGCGATTGCATTGCGCCAAAAAAAACAAAAACAAAATATATTTTGTTCTCTTTGATACTGATAGAGAAACTTACATACAATTTCTAATAATAATAATAATAATAATGCTATCATGTAAAAAGACATTTTACATAAAATACATATTTAGACATTATTCTTTTGAAAAACTAAATAACCATTATTTGACTTATTATTAACCTGTTTTACAAATTACATGAAGCTACATCTAATAAATATAATTTTAGAATAAAGTTGAAAGTATTTTGTAAAATTTAAATACGTTAGTATAATTAATATAGTGTAAAAAAAAAAACAGATAAGCCTTGCTTAAGTTCGTGAGCATATTTATCATAATAGTCCGAAAGGAAATAGTAGAATAATCTCTAATAATATTGATGACAATGATAATGCTAGAAAAAAAAGTATATGTATAATTAAACAGCTGGCAATCTTGCAAAATTAGAATGTGAATTATTTAAGAGGTTTAAATGTTAATGTTTATCTATATTATTTGAATTGTATTGTCTTTACTAACATGTTAGTATTTCATTTAAGCCAGTGATCAGAACATAATACGTAGTTAAAACCTAAATAATAACAAGACAGAGGGAGGATATTTAACATGACAGAAATGGATGTTCTTTCTTTAGAAAATTTCTTTTTACATAAAATATTAACTATGTGTTTAATTTTTTTTCTCGATATTTTTAGAATAGTACATTTATTTATTTACATCAGGTATATTTCATAATAATTATGGATAGAACAGAAATTTCCTGTAACTTAACAAGTCGCAGATCTTTTTTTAACTAATCTGCAGCATATTTAATTGCAGAAAATTAATTCAAATCCTGCAATTAAGTAAGATGAAGACTGTTTTGCAAAATTGCACGTATTTCTTTAACCCTTTCCGGCATGGAGTAATTCTGTTTCTAAAATGATTGACTGACACCGGAATTTAGAAGGGAATTTATTAGAAAATTTAAAATTGCTTATATTAACATACTTTAACCCCTTGAAGGGCGGTGGGATAAAGTATGACCCACCTAATTTAAACAAGATTCTCACCAAAAAATTTTTACTAAAAATTATATTTTTTAAATTGGGAGAAAATCGTCAAAAAATTGGTTTTCCTTATTTAAAAATAAATTTTTCGATTGTTCCGGTGAGAATTCAATATTTAGAGTCATTTTTGCTTGCTCCTCAAGGGTTAAAAAAGGAAAATTTGAATTAAATATGCCGGGTGCAAGTACTCTTAAAATTTGGAGTCCTTTAAATTGACTTTTATGTAGAGAATAAAACAGCTGAAAATGTGTTAATGTATTACATTATTATACACATAAAATTAAAATTAAAATTAAATAAGACAATAAATATATAAAAAAGAAAGAAAAAATAAATTAGTCATTATCATTCTCATCTTCAATCACAACAGATATGCATTCATTTCTGAATAGTGATGAAATAATTACTGCCGGTCTTACAATTTTGGTCTAATACCTTCGGTAAGAAAGATAATACATTGTTGCTGCCAAGTTAGAGCAGCAGCCAATTGTTCTCATGCCATTAGTGTACTCTCACTAATGTTTTGGTATTGCAGACCCGCCACTTGCATTACGGTTATATTGTATGAAGCAACGGTAAGTTTTCTTTAAAATATGTCGTAATGGAACTTGTATTTTCAAAATACTTGATGTATCTTTAACGAAATATATATCAATCGAAGAGTCTTACTTCATAATTTCCGCCAAGTAAGATATTGCCTGGTTGTATTGGTATGAATCTAGAAAATATTTTTAATTCTCTTTCGGTCATTTCAGGGAAATCTTGTATGTCAAGTGAAGATAATTTGATAAAAGAGAGATTCCTATGGCAATTCTGTAAGAGTTTATTCAAAAATTCTTTCGATGTCGAATTTCATTAGCTCCGCCCCAAATAACGCCTTTAAACGAATTTTATTAAATTTTACACACTTTTTTTGTAAATATGTGTAACGCACTCGATTATACTCAATGTAATTATATTCAACGCACAATTTCTGCATTTATATTTAATATACGTGCTCATATGAGGAATTTTTTTCAAGAAAATGATAATTTTCGTATAAACACAAGACATTATTTTTTTTTTACTGTATATATTTTATAGTATTTTTTTAACAGTTTATATAAGCAGAAAATTATACAAAAATACCCAGCTATGCATCTTTGCTACCTTCATAACCTCAGTTAACCCTCGCGCTGCGTAATTTATAGCTGCCAACTTGTACGGATTTTTCAAACCACAAAAATTTCAAAGAAAATTTTACCTAATTGAATCACCGAAATTCAAGTAATTTTAACGTTTAAATAAGTAAAAAAATTCTATTAAATTTTAGTGGTAAGAAAAATCCGTACAAGTTGGCAGCTATGGTAATTGTTTTATCAAAATAGCTTCAAAAACTGCATATTTAACACCTTCGCGACGAGCATCTTTTAACCCTAGATCTACCGGGAATTTTATTCAAGTTTTAATAAAACGTTCTATACCAGAATTTTTATTTAAAACTATTTAACTTATTTATTTACCTTATTTTTGTCTGGTTTATATACTTAGTTTATTTTAAAGAAATTTCTGGTTTGAATGAATATTTTGTATGTACCTGTCGGGTCCAATGGACCCGTCTGGTAGACGGAGGGTTAAGAATTCTTATTCTTTTGCCACCGATTTTTCAAAACAGAATTTTTTGTCTATTTTAATCGGAAAATGCTCCGATTAAATAAGGCAAAATTTAGAATTAACCCTAGATCTACCGGGAATTTTATTCAAGTTTTAATAAAACGTTCTACACCAGAATTTTTATTTAAAACTATTTAACTTATTTATTTACCTTATTTTTTTCTGGTTTATATACTTAGTTTATTTTAAAGAAATTTCTGGTTTGAATGAATATTTTGTATGTACCTGTCGGGTCCAATGGACCCGTCTGGTAGACGGAGGGTTAAAACAAAAAGAACTGGGGGGGAATAATCAAGGAGAGTTATTTAGATTGGAAAAATGTATCCCCGATGAAATCTCGGGTTCCGCAAATTTTGCTACTTTTACGTTGCCCGAGGCAATCTTGGGTTGCACAGCGAAAGTGTTAATGACATGAAATTCGGCGCAATAGTTTTTGAAAAGAAAAGAATTTTTTTTTTCAAATAAAAAAATATATATATCTCATAAAATACCAATATTTAAAAGTTGATTTAGAGGAAATAAATTCAGATGGGTAGCCACATTTGGGAAAAATATCAGGATATTTGCTAGAAAGCCATGTTTCCAATGCTTATCCGACTATGCCCTTCAGTGTTGATCTTGGTTTTTAAAATATTGGATAGTTATTATTATTATACAATGTTAATGTATAGTGCAAATTGGTTTTCATTGAGAAATTCAAATACAATTAGCTATTGCAGAAAGTATATTGTTTTATGCCCTATGATGTGATAGTAATTTCCTGTGAAACTAAAATTATAAGTATATAGTAAAATTATTGTGTTTCAAACCGCTTTAAATATGTATGATTAAACGCAGATTTTTAGATGTCACTTAGTCGATAAATATACATACATATATATACGGGGTGTCCGAAAAGTCTGGAAACGGTCGAATAACTCGAGAAATACAAAGCAGATTGAAAGTCGAAAATATTTGTGTTAAATATTTTTAAAAAACTACTCAGTGATACCAAATTTGACCTCCGCAATCGACCCCCCAGGGGTCAGAGGTGGTCCAACTTTGAAATCTTGAATGATAACCCCCAGTTTTTATTGCAGATTCGGATTCTACCTGGCAAAAATACGTTACTTTTGTATTTAACATTTTTTTTCTAATCTTCGTTGATCACGTGTAATCGAGCAAATAAAACAGATACATATTTTGGTTTTCCCAACCAGGTTTTGACATCTCGAAATCTGATTGGCCAGAACTTTTAACGTCAAAGTTGCCGTCTTTTGCGGAAATAGTGTTTCTCGAAAACAATCAGTGGTGGTTGTTTTGATGACGCTTTATATGCTTTTTCCATAAAAATTGAAATATGTTAAATTAGTTTTCTATTTGCATTTCTTTTTATCCAGTGGATCATTTCAAAATAATAAACTGCGTATTTTGATATTTTAACGAGTTAATAAACACCTCCCCTCCCGAACAGAAAAGTGATAGTCTTCATTATTTGGGGGGCGGGGTGTGTAGATAATCTGTGTTTCGATGTCTTCTGCTGTCAAGAAAAATCACTTAATTCGGGGCCGGATGGGAGTGCATGAGTTTTTTTTATTATTACTATAGAATAACCTATAGGACCAAAAAAACAAACAAACATATAAAATCTTTTTTGTGCTGGCTGATCAAAGGATGGAAAGTAGTGTAAATTTCGGGTGGAGGGAGGGATTATAGCTTTTGATGATTGATTAGCTACTGCAACTACTGACTAGAAAGTAGGGCAGAAAACATTCAAAAATTCTAATAAATGTAATACTTTTTTGTTAATTAATACATTTTTCCATCTTAAAATATTTTTCATAATTTTAAATTTATTATTGGGTGGTTCGGAAAGTCATGTCCGTTTGAGAAAATTAATTCGTAGTGGAAAATCCTGCCCAGTGATTTTTAGACATTATATATCGGAATCAATCTCTAATTATTAAATGATAGAATTTTCCGGTAGGAATTCATTTTCCCAAACGGACACGACTTTCCGAACGAATCAATAATTTTAAACAAATGAAAAATTTTGATCTTTTAAACTTTTGAATTTAAAATATAATTTAACCCTTTAATCACTGTTGATTATTTCCTGGGGGAGAAGACGTTTTAATTTTCATGGGGGAAGGATAATGTAGAAAAGTGTTTAATTATTTATTAATTATTACAGTAATATAACAAATGTGAAAAAATATATAAACAAAAACGTTATTTGCAGAGCAAATTAAAAACAAATCAGTTTTTCCTACATTTTTTAAGCCCGTGAAGGGAAATTTATTCATATTTTTCATTCAGTTACTTCGATGTTTAACGTTAAAATTTTGTAACAAATAAGTTAGAGCTTTTGCTGACAGTGTCCTTAAAAAAAGGACTCATAATTTTTATTTTACTGGTACCCAGAATATTTAACACTAAAACGGCGGGAAATTTTGCTCAAGCTTTATAAAAAAATATTTCACATCAGAAATTTTACTTAAAACTATTTAACACACTTATTTAAGTTATTTTTGTGCAGCATATATAAATCTTATATTGTAAAACAAATTCTGGTTCGAATCGACATGTATTCATTCGGCAAGGGTCAAACTGACCCCTCGCCGCCGTTCTAGTGTTAACCCTCTGTCTACCAGAAGGATCCAATGGACCCGACATGTACATTCAAAATATTTATTCAAACCAGAAATTTCTTCAAAACAAACTAAATTTATAAATCAGACAATAATAAGTTAAATAAACAAATTAAATAGTTTTAAGTAAAAATTCTGGTGTAGAATGTTTTTATAAAACTTGAGTAAAATTTTCGGTAGTTCTAGGGTTAATTAAAATTTTCCATTTATAACGTACTTGAAAATAAGCAAGTTTGTATTTTCCAATAAACTCGTTCATAAATCCTGATGTCTGTCTATCATTTCATCAGTTTACAAACAGAATTACTCCGCGCCGGTAAGGGTTAAACCAAATGAACATTAAAAAATAAAAACAAAATTTAAACAATATGATAATTTAAATGCCCTAAAAATTTAGGTACCCTTCAAATTAAATCGAAATAAATCGTAGACTTTTAAAAATGTTTTTTTTTATTTTATTTTACATGTGCCTTATCATTTTGTACACACTCATTATAAGCATAATACAAAACCTGCAATACAAATATTTGCAACTTGAAAATGAAAAAAAAGTTAAAAATTTATTTAGATTTATTTTTAACGGCACCTAAGTTTTTAAAGGGTTTTATGTATCATATTGTTTGATTTTTTAAAATTGTTCAATTGGTTTAACTTATTTGTTACAAAAATTTAAGAACGTACAACTAACTGAATGAAATATATTAATAAATGCCCCTTCTAGGGTTTAAAAAATGAAGAAAATAAGTTGATCTGTTTTTAATTTGTTCTGCAAATTATATTTTTTGTCACATAAGTTATTTTATTGTATTAATAAACAAACAATTTTCTACATTATCTTTCTGTTATAAAAATTAACACGTCGACTATCCCAGCAAATAATCATTGCACTTTAACGCTTTCGAGACTGCATCTCGTACACAAATTAGATTTTGAATGCACCGTGTTTTTTCAACTGTCCCCTTTACTTGTGAAATACCAAAAAATCCTTTAATTAAAAATCAAATATTATTATTCATTTAATAATGGTGCCCAAAACAAATTCCACATGCACCTTTTGACGATGAATATATGTGCTTCACAATTCCGACAGAGTTAAAGAGCTAAATTATTTTTTAAATAAAAAATCTTCAAATATCAAAGTTTTTCTATTGTTTAAATTTATGAAAAAAATGTTAAATTGAAAAAATATATTAATTTACAAAAAAAAAAAAAAAAATTAAATTTATTCGAATTATGGAAAATATTTTTGCCCAAGAACTCCCTCATCTTTACTCCGCCCGTATACAGAAAAACAAACAAACAAAAAAAAAGAATTATAAATATTTCTTTTTATTTTGCCCTATATGTTGCTCTTTAGTAATAGTAAAAAAATCCAATACACCCACATCCTGACCACGATTTAGAGTATAAAAAAGACAAAGATCAAGATCAGAAGCCATCCAAATGCCGAATATTCACGCCCATCTCTACCAAATAACGAAGATTATCTTTTTTCTGTTCGAAAGAGGAGGGGCATGTTAACACATCAAAAAAAAAAAAAAAAAAAAAAAAAAAAACGCAGGTTAATTGATTAGAATGGATTGAATGGATAAAATAAAAATTCAAATAGAAGTCTAATTCAATATATTTCTGTTAATTTTCATGGCAAAAGCATATAAAGAACTTTTCCATCGAAAAAAACCTCCATTGATAATTTTCGACAAACATAATTCCAGCTAAGTCGACCACTTTGGCGACGAAAGCTTTGGCCCATCACATTTCGTAATTGTAAAACATGGTTGAGAAAATAAAATATGTATCTGACATATTTTGCTGGATTACACCGTCATTTACAAAGATTCGAAAAAAAATGTTAAAAGCAAAAGTTGCGCATTTTTTCCGAACAATCTGAATCTGAAATAAAATATGGGGATTATCATTTAATATTTCAAAGTTGCAACCCCTCTGATCCCCAGGTGGTCGGGGTGGGGTGTCAACTTTAGTATCACGGAATAGCTTTTAAAAAAATATTTAACGCATATTTTTTTGTTTTTCAATCTTATATGAATTTCTTGAATTATTCGACCGTTTGCAGACTTTTCAGACACTCTGTATTTTGTCACATTTCATATTTTATTGTAATAATAAAAAAATAAATAAACTATTTTCTACATCATCCTTCCTCTATGAAAATTAAAGCGTCGTCTCCTCCAGAAATAATTAAGAGAGCTTAAAGAGTTTAATTATTTTTTAAATGAAAAGTTTTAAAAGATCAAAAATTTTCAACTCTTTAAAATTATTAATTTTAAAATTATGAAAAAATTTTAAATTGAAAAATATTTTAAATTGCAATAAATTATTACGTTTATAAGAATTATTGAAAAAATTCTGCCCGACTTCATATTTTGGAGTTGCAGTGACTAATCAATCATGAAAACATATAACTCCACCCCCATTGAAATTTACGATACTTCCCCATCCTTTGCTCAGACAGTATAATAAGTTTTTATATGTTTTTTTTCTTAATATTTTTTCCTATATGTTATTCTATAGTAATAATTTTTAAAAACTGTACACCCGCATCAGCCTCCTAAATTAAATAATATTTAAAAAAAAAAAAAAAAGAAACAGCAGAAGGCATCAAAACTCAGAATATCCGCACACCCTGCCCCCAAATAATGAAGTTTACCCTTTTTCTGTTCGGGAGGGAAGATGTATAATTACGCGTTAAAAAATCAAAATACGCAGGTTATTATTTCGAAATGATTGACTGGATAAAAAAAATATTCAAATAGAGTACTAATTTAATATATTTCTATTAATTTTTACGGAAAAATCATATAAAGCGTCTTCGAAACAACCACCACTGATGGTTTTCGAGAAACACTATTCGCGCAAAAGACGGCAACTTTGACGTTAAAAGTTCTGGCCAATCAGATTTCGAGATGTCAATACCGGGTTGGGAAAACCAAAATATGTATCTGTTTTATTTGCTCGATTAAACCATGATCAACGAAGATTAGAAAAAAATGTTAAATACAAAAGTTGCGTATTTTTGCCCGTAGAATCCGAATCTGCAATAAAAAATAGGGGTTATCATTCAAGATTTCAAAGTTGGACCCCCCTCTGACCCCCGGGGGGTCGATTGCGGGGCTCAAATTTGGTATCAGTGAGTAGCTTTTTTAAAAATATTTAACACGTATATTTTCGTTTTGCAATTTGCTTTGTATTTCTCGAATTATTCGACCGTTTCCAGACTTTTCGGACACCCTGTATATATATATACAGTCGAACCCCGTTAATATGCAAATCAAGGGACCGATCAAAATTCGCGTATTAAACGGGTTCGCGTATTAATCGATGTTCGTGAATTTTCGTCCAGTGAACCTTATAATAACAACCTATATGGATAAAATAGGGTTCATACGTATTAGGGGATTTTAGGTGCTTTAGTACCAGAAATTTCGCAAAGTCTGTGCCAATTATATCTGAAGATATAATTGGTTTTCATTAAATAAGCCAAATATTACTTTACGAAAAATCAGGTAAACGGTGCTTGAGAGTCCCAGAAG
Organism: Maratus speciosus; assembly: GCA_963932465.1. Classification (NCBI taxonomy): domain Eukaryota; kingdom Metazoa; phylum Arthropoda; class Arachnida; order Araneae; family Salticidae; genus Maratus; species Maratus speciosus. Next base: position 242,134,740 of record OZ010794.1, read on the forward strand.
CGTACGAACCTGTAAAACACATCTTTGGCTAGTTTCACGGGTTTCTGTAGTGCAAGTCACATAGCTGGTAACTGCTATGCTTGTTGGCCACCGTTATTTTCGAAAAGTTTTCTTGGCCTTATTTAATTAATGAGATAGCTCCGGTAAAATAAATCACCTTTTTCCGTTATAAAATACTGGTTTCCAAACCGTAGCATATTGATCAAAAGTATTCATGGAACTAGTCCTTTGTGACAATTTTTAGCGTTTTTAAGACATAAAATGATATTTTATTTGTTTTTATCATTACTATGTGTTTATTAAGTTGGAACTTTCGAAATCTGGAAATTCAAATAAAAGATATTGTCTTAAGTAAAAATCTTGTCTTTTCAAAATTAGATTTATTAGGTACGTCATATAAAATTGAACAGAATGAACGCAAAAATTTGTGCTAACCATGTAAACTAAAACTAATGTGAATACAATTAAAATCCTTGTTAGCTATACAGAACAAATAGAGAAAAATGTCGATTAAACTCAAAAGTCGATGTAAAAAAAAAAAAAAAAAAAAAAAGTTTAAAATTAATAAAGTCAAAGATTACATAAAAGTTACTTTTTGGCAAAGTAGCTATCAATTTTGGCTTGTTTGACATGCGGCCGCGCCATTAGCCTGATGTTTTCAGCAATATTTAGGCGATGGTAAGGCTCCCTCGTCGAGGGTTTAGAGCAGGTTCTCCTCTTATTCCTCCTCATCCGCTTTATCAGGCACTGCTGATGTTATCCAGACATCTGAGCTAGGAGGCTAATAGATCTTTCTCGATATTAATTAACGTGTCTAAACAGACAAAATCTTCCCCTACAGATTCTTGTTCGCCAAGCCAGTATTCTTCAACATCAGAGTGCGAAATCGGCTCTTTACAAACGGTGTCCTCGCTACTTCCAAAACGGCCTTTTCTAAAACAATTTGCAATCGTCCTTGGTGTGACACTCTTCCATGCTACGGAAAGCATGTGCATAGCGTCAAAGGCTGTAATAGGACGACCTCTTAGCAAGAATAGTTGCTGCCGTATTCCATTTGGTGAAGCTATTGTCGTACTACGCGAGTCTTATAATTATCTTTACTGAACCATCAGATTTGGCATCGAGTAGAAGAGTAAGACGATCTTTGCTTACCCCCAGGACATGTTTCTCCTTTTATAGCATTTGTTAAGTTGGATGTCATTTTGTAAAAAAAAAACCTAAATTCGTCCACGTTGTAAACATCATGACTTGAGTCATTTTTTACTAGCTGCCGAAGCACATTTCTTTTCCAACAAGCGACGTCTTTGTTGTTTACAGAAGCTGATTCATCGCTCACTTTCTGAAATTTTATTCCGTGGCGAGATTTAAATCAATCCAGCCCTTCATTTGAAGCATTGAAATCTAACACTGCCATTTTTGCTGCAAATTCAGAACCTTTTTCTTGGATTAGCATGCCACTTATTGGGATATTCGTAGAGCGCGCCTGAACAAACCACTCGTGGTGGGATCCCTACATGTCCTTAAATTTGACGGGTTTTATTTTCTTGTTCCTTGTTCCACCAACAACAGCTTGGTTAACGATGGTATCCCTAATCTTCAACAAAGCCCTTAAAGTTGATTAATTATGCCCTTTTTCTTTGGAGAATTCCGATTTATTCGGGACAGCCTGGGCATCGTACTGATCTATAATTTGTAACTTATCAGTGATAGAGAGAGCCTTTCTTTTGATGTGTTTTGCTCCCTTTGCCACAATAAAGACTAGACTAAACTTTTTAAAGAACACGTGGTTAGCGTTAACCAGATTCCACCGGGAGCGACAAGCGACTGTCTTCCTTCGTAGGGCAGGCCGCACACTGAGGCGACAGGAGGAAGATGAAGTGCAACTTAGAAGAAGAAACAGGTCGAAATAAAGAAGAAAGCTGTTTCAAACACGTGTTAAACCTGTTATTTTTTTCCTGAAGTTAAGCAACATGTTGCATGAGTCCCTTCAGTGTGCGTCTCGCTTTAGATATCACAGCACTGCTCTAAGTTAGGATGGGGGTCAAATCGTTTCTTCATCGTAGGGAAAAAGTTCGTTTTTCGCTTCTTTATCGGATAAGATTTCCACTGGTTCTTTCTGATGAGCGTGAAAACAACATTTTTGCTTATTTATTGTGCACTCGTTAGCAGTACATTTTCTCTCTTTTTCCCTGTCCTGATTGACTATACAAAGTAATCGGCGCCTGAAAAGATTTCTCGATTAAAAATCAGAGGTTCAAACTGAGATTTTTTGTAAAGTTATTCATGGTTGCATTAAATTTGGACGAAAAGAAACATTTGTAGTTTAAAGACTTGTCTTATGTAATGCTTGGGACATTATTCCTTCTAAAACCTCCTCTGTTTCAAATAAAGCTCATTCCTATTAAACGTAGGTTTTTCTTGCCATGGGACTGATAAAATTTCGCGTCTTAAGCGGGTTCTCGTATTAAGAAGGGCTTTTTTAATGCATAAGATAGGCGTTTTTCAAGGGACCGAAGAAAATTCGCGTATTAAGCGGTTTCGCATATTAAGCAGGGCGCGTATTAACGGGGTTCGACTGTGTATATATATATATATATATATATATATATATATATATATATATATATATATATATATATATATATATATATATATATATATATGTATGTATATATATATATATATATATATAATGTATGACAAAATTCTAGGTCTGCACTTAATAAAAAGTGCAACCTCTAATGAATAGACCCTATCATAGCCAGCCCAACTTTTAAAATTAAAGCATCAATATAAATTATAAAGCAAAAACGAAGCATCTTGTGTTTTTATTATATTTTTATTTACTTTTTTATTACAAAGTAATGTATATGGACGACAATACACATCATGTCTTCAAAGATCCATTGACTTTATCTTCTGCTTATTTATTTTTTCTGAAATGAAAGTTTAAAATATAACAATTTGCACCACAAATATGACCAAAAAAAGTTATATATATATTTGGCGTTGATCTCTTTTTCTATGTGTATCCAATTAAAAAAAAAAAAATATCGTGCAGGTTTTCGGTTAGAAAATCAATATAATTTAACCCCTTAATTCTCGCTCCCGTCATATTCTCGGCTGTGTCTGTTACTCAAATTGTTTGATTCCCACCAGTTTTATAAACTAGTGAAATTCGCTATATTTTAATATCGTTTTTACTGTCATTAAATAAGGTGAATACTTCTTTTTCATAAAAGTGGTGCCAATAAGCAATTTGAATTATTCAACCGTAATTTAATTCGAGCGTTAAGGGGTTAAAAATTCAGAAAGCCTCTTCTTTACGCTCTGTTAGATGATAGCGATTTTCGATAAAATTTAAACTGTGATTTGTAAATATGCAGTCATTTAGGTAAATTCTTTTTTCAAATGGTTAACAGTAAATGTAATGTTAAAGTATTTTGTTTTAAAACGTTTTTGCTATTTACATTTAGTTATTTTTTTTGGCAATCGACCTATTCCAATTAGTTTATATATATAAAATGCGTTTCATTATAGTAGTTGTTCAGAAGATCAACTTAAAAGTAAAAAAAAGCCTATTATTAAAGAATAACAGGTTATCAAACTTAACCCCTTCGGGACGGGAGCCTTTTACGTAATTTTTAATCTTTTGTCACCGTTTTTTAAAAAACAGAAATTTGTGCCTTTTTGAATCGATAAAATGCTCTGATTAAATAACAGAAATTTTAAAGTAAAATTTTACTGGTGAGGAAAAACAAGTATTCTGAGCACCTCATGCAGCACGTATACGTGTCGCTCGTCCCCAAGGGGTTAAAAAACACAGTTACTACGCTATTACAATTAACCGGTTTTACGATAACATATGTGGGGCGAAACCTGTCTAAGTAAAGGTAAATTTGAAATTTAAATTCATTTTTCTCAAAACAATTTATTTAACATTGCGCGCATCCTATTTCCAAAACTAAGTAACACAGAAATTTAATATTTTGCATTATATTGCATTTAATATGCTTTTATAACCTCTACTTATTTTTAAGCAAGTACATGTTATATAATTGCTTATTAAAATATATATATATATATATATATATATGGAAGTTTTATCATAAATTTTGTATTTTATAGTGTAATTGCCTGAAAAAATATTTTCATATTCAAATTTTATTACTCCATCTGTCCCAAATTAGCTGTTACATTTGTTTACTTTTGTACTGATTATTGATACTAATGAATTTGTTTGAACAATTTCAGAGATTTCAGGGTGATATGCTATCAATCATCAACATTTACTTACCAAGCATTCCCTCCGTCTCTACTTAACCCTTTTAGGGGCAAGCAATTGCCTTTGCGTAATGCTGAATTCCCACCGGAAATTTAAAAAAAAAAATTCAAAATAAGGAAAGGCAATTTTACAACTTTTTCCACTAAAGTTAGAAAAGTTTCAATAAAAAAATCTAAATAATAATTCAATAAAAATTCTAAAAATTCAATAATAATTCTAAAGTTTATAAATTTTTTCTGGTGCAATTCGTCATTAATCGTAAGTGGGATAAAATCTATCCCACCGTCCCTCAAGGGGTTAAATATGCACCAAATATTTTTAAAAAATCCAGTGTTCCCACACTCTTAAGCCACGCCTCATTTTGTAAGAATTCTTCCACCAGTAATCGCATAAAACTACCTTCTAGCTAATGAATCGTTAATTTTTTAGGAATAAAATGATCGTTATGGTATACTAAAGGTAGAGTCCTAACAAAATGACATCGATTTACTAAACCCTTCGCGACAGGGGCCTTTTACGAAATTTTTAATCTTTTGTCACCGTTTTTTTTAAAAACAGAAATTTGTGTTTTCGTGAATTGAGAAAATGCGCTGATTAAAGAAGGCAAATTTTACAGTAAAACAAGGTTTCTGAGCATTTCATGCAGCACGTATACGTGTCGCTCGTCCCCAAGGAGCTAAACTGCATTGGAAGTTATTTATGATTCCACTCACTTGAAATGCAGCAACTAATTTGGGACAAAATTTTCGACCTGAATGTCGCAACTAATTTGGGATGGAGGGAGTATTATTTTAGGTTGAAGTTAAACTACAATACTTTAAGAATATATATATATGTAATATTGAATATATAGAATACATTTTTAATAATCCTGCGTACAACACATGTCTGTCAAATTATGTTTTAGAAAATCCTTAATTAGTATGTCTTAATTAAAGTTAATTCTAATTATTTTCATTAAAAGTATTTAACCCTTTCCGGCACATTCAATTTTTATTGTAAAATGATGAAATGATTGACTGACACCCGAATTTTAAAACGACTTTTTTAGAAATTAAAAACATGTTACTTTTAATGTTCATTGTAAAAGCAAAATTTTACTAAAATATTCTTGGTGCCGTTCGTAAGCTTGGAATTAAAATGAGGTATCCCGATCCGGGCACAGTGTGCCGGAAAGGATTAAAGGAATACGTAAACAAAGATTTGTACAATTTTCTCTAAAAAAATTGTTCAATTTGGAAACATATTTACAGCTCCGAAAAAATTCTAACATTGTGTTGAAATCAATCAATATCGAGCTGTTAAATGTGAACTCCCCACTTAAAAATTCATTGTACGTTGGCAAATTTTCTAAAGACTTCTCAGTATAGTAGTGACAGTGTACATCATTAAATCTCATGTACGCTGGCAAGAGCGTGCAAGCAGTAGAATTATCTGAAACTTTATTTTACTAACTTTAAAAAGTTTATTTTCGTATAAATTATAAATCCTTCGCATGCAATATCTGATTGAGGAATGTGTAATGTTTAAAACAAAGGCCATTCTTCTTAATCACCACGAACAGTCTGAGAAAAAATTTGACCACCACATGTAATTTTATCGCCAAATTTTTGCACAGAGATGCGAGAGATGCCATTGTTCTGGGAATTGTACTCGTATGAATTGCACTAAATGTGTATTCATTCCAAATATGAATAGAGTTTTCAAAAGATAGGAGCCATCTGTATGTTAAAAAGTGGGACAGCATCAGATTTTTAAATTGTAACACAATTGTAACATCATGTCTACCCGCAAAATGTACACTTTATCTGCTGTTTCTTAAGTGATCAAGGAGTTAGAGAAGGTGAAAATCAACAATTTCAATTTTAAATCAACGTGAACAACTTTAACTTCCATTTTCCCTAAAAATCAACTGATTGATTATTTTCAATAACACGGCAATCATAGAACAAATCCTAACCAACGATTTTTTTTAAATTGACCCTTTATGCCCCAACGGCACTTTAAAGTACCATTAAAAATACTTGTTATAAAAATTCATTTAATGCATCGCTTATTTAGTAGTAATACATTTTAGAATGAGTTATATATAGTTTACTTTATCTTGTTCCAAAAGCACTAGTGGTTGCACAAAATAAAAATATTTGTAAAAGGATGATTTCTTTTTTTTAAACGAAGGATATGTATTTATAGGTTATTACGATATATCACAATTTAGGATATTGTACAATAATCCGTAATAGTTGGTTGGTTGATTTTTGACCGCCGATTATCTACACTAGGCATATAGCCCCGAGGGAGGAGTGCCCTTCGTGGGGGTCTTTCTAAGGGAACCCAATCCGTATTTACGCATGGAAATCCATGGCTCGAAGAAAACCACGAAAATTCCGAACGATTAGGCCGACGGGCGCGATTGGGATCGAACCCAGCACATCCTGTCTACCAGCTTCAAGAGGAGAACCTCTCAGCCACTGGTGGGGCCAATAATCCGTAATAACACTACATAATTGTTAAATTTACCAGCAGTATACTTGTACACTGTTTACACACGTTTTCTACGTTTTGCCCAGCTGAACACAATTTGAGTGCATTAATTTGAGTATATTAGTACATATATTTGTGCGTTTATATTTATGTTCAGTATCTTCTCTCTTGATGAACAAACAGTAATCGACAAGCATTGCTGCATTCCATTGGGATCGATGATGAGACTCCATAGCAGAATTTTTTTGGTGAAATCGTTCACCATGCTCGTCACTAATTGCTCCCATCTTATCTGGAAAAAAGTCAGTGTGAGAGTGCAAGAAATGAATCTTTAATGACATGTGATAATTTAGTTTTTTAAATTGTTTATACTATAAACTGATGCACACATTTTCATCAAACTTCAGATTCAGTCAGACGTTAACACAAGCTGTTGCTGATTAGGTTTTAGTGTAAATCACCCAACAGGTGGCACTTCTATGGTGCATTTTGCAGGATATACACTATTTTAGCAGTAGTCATATCTCAAGAACCAATGCACGGAATTTCGGATCTTTAAAATCCCCATGATGAGCATAAATTGTCATTTAATGGTGGCTCTGTGATAGTGAATTTTGTTGTATTAACATGTATGAGATAGAAGAAAGTTTTGGGATTGGCACATCCGACTAGTTTTTTCATCTGCTGTATTTGTTATTTTAAAATTTTCTAAATTTCTACTGCCACACGCTGAAATCCTCCTCCTTCCCGGCCATATGAATGTTTAAAACTTGTGTTTACAAAAATGAAACCCTTTATTAAAAATGCATATTATAAATTATTATTTTATTTAATTTGTAGGTCCTTGCATTTTTTTTTTTTTTTTTTTTTTTTTTTTGGTCCTTGAAAGTCTTTAAAAGTCCTTGACTTTTATTTAAAGAAATGTGTACGAACCCTGTACTATTCTATCTCTCTATATATATCTATTTCTGCTTTCTTCTTCCCCTGTAAAAAGCATACAAAGTTTAAATAGCACTTCATATGCATAGGTGCTGATTATGTTTTGGTGTAAATCGCCCAACAGGTGGCGCTGCTATGCTGCATTTTTCACACGGACTAAACACATCTGATTGGCGCCTATATGTATCATAAGTAGCAGGTATTTGTTAACTTTCAGGGTCATTATACTGTAGAAAAAAGTACTTTAAAAGGCTATAAAATAACATGATGAGATATATTTAAACACAAATATCTCTGAAACGGAAACCAAGTTCACTTTTTTGTGAATATTTCCTAAATTCCTAAGGGTATGGTTACTTAAATCTTTTAAAATTTTCCAAGAAAAAATTTCTTGTTTTTCAGTGTAATTAAGAGGTTAAATCTCAATAGATTTAGACGAGGTCTAACTATTAATTTTAAATCAACATCAACAACTGTAAATTTTATCTTCCTAAAAATCATCCAAATGATTCCAAAGGATTCCAAATGAACCAACCTCACCTTTTTGTGAATATTCCCTAAATTCCCAAACGTATGATTACATAAATCTGTTAAAATTTTCCAAGAAAAAATTTCATGTTTTTCAGTGTAATTAAGGGGTTAAATCTCAATAGATTTAGACGAGGTCTAAAAAAAAAAATAAGAATATGTCAGTTCCTTTTTATTAATACACTCCTCAGCAAAAGTTTAGACACTAGTGAATTTT